>JAKOOJ010000011.1:26399917-26999917 GCA_022577455.1 Arizona elegans
GCTGTATCCTTTTATGCATATGGACTACTCAGAGGGCTGAAAAAGTTATTTTTGACTGGTCCTCGCACTTTTGACCAGTCCTCGAACTTACGACTGTCCTCACATTTTACATTTTTGCCCTATCTTGTCACCATGGTGAAGAGAAGCAGTTGTGAAATGAGTGACATGGTTGTTAAGAAAGCTGCACGGGCATAAATGTGAGGATGGTCATAAGTGTGAGGACCGGTCAAAAGCGTGAGGCCCAGTCAGAAATGACTTTTTTCAGCCCTCTGAAAAAAGTCTATGCACACAGCCACGCCAACCCGGTCACATGACGAGCTACCCACACCTACACAGTCACGTGACCAGCTAGCCACACCCACCCAGTCACATGATTGCCAAGCCACACCCCCAAATAAGCCACGCCCACAGAACCTGTTGTTAAAAAATTGAATCCCACCACTGGTGAAAGGGCCTCATAAGTGGAATAGCCTAGGGCCTCTTCCAATCTAAATCCGGCCCTGCACATCACCCTGGGACACCGCGACCGTCATATATAGGAGTCAGTCCACCAAGCGTCTCAATTTTGATCACGGGACCACGGGGACGCTGCAATGGTCGTAAGTGTGAAAAACAGTCCTTAGTCACTTTTTTCAGTGATGTTGCAACTTTGAACGGTCACTACACAAACTGTTGTAAGTCGAGGACTACCTGCACTGGGAAAAACCACAGCACTGACTATATGGACCTTTGTCAGCAAGGGGTTCTCTCTGGTTTTTAATATGATGTCTAGGTTTGCTGTAGCTTTCCTCCCAAGGAGCAAGCTTGTCTTTAATTTCATGGCTGCGGTCACCATCCTCAGTCATCTTGGAACCCAAGAAAATCTGCCTTGCTTCTATTTCTCCCCTTTCTATTTGCCAGGAAGTGATGGGACTGGATGCCAAGATCCTAGTTTTTTAAAAAAATGTTGAGTTTCATGCCAAATTTTGCAGTCCTTCATCCTTATCTAGAAGCCCTTTATTAGTTCTTTTTCACCTCCTGCCCTTAGAGCCCTATCGCCTGGGTCCCTGAGATTGTGGATATTTCTCCCTGCTCTACCAGTAGCTTTTTCTGACAGGCCACTCAATTAGCCTTCCCTGATTGGCTGGCAGATGGGACCTGGCACCTTGAATGTTGAACAGAAGGATGCTGGAGTGGGTTTCTGGGAGATGTAGTCTACAGCGACCAAGACCATGGAATCGTAGTGCAGAGGAGGAGAACTACGGGGACCAACAGCTCAGAGATGAAAATGGAAAAGGCAGCTCCAGGGAAAAGGAGGGGGGTGGGGAGAAGCAGGAGGAAAGGAGACTCACAAGGAGTAGGGAAGGAGTAGGAAAGTACTGTGAAGGATCTGGACACCTTGGAGGGTGGGGAGAGATGGAGGGAGGGAGGGAGGGAGGGAGAGAAAGAGAGAGAGAGAGAGAGGGAGATTTTTAACAAGCTCCACTCTACAACCTTAATTATTGATCTACATTTGATCTACATGGGGGCACCTGCTACATTCATGTGGATACAGAATAATATCTTACCAGGTTGAAGGAGAACCTATTTAGATCAGATCCACATCTACAGACAGACCTGGGAGGAATACCCTCAACTCCTAAAACAAAGAACTGATGGTCGAGCAAAAGCAGGGTTAACTATAAACCCAGAAAAATACCATCTGGGATATCAGGAAACCCAATACTTGGGGTACATGTTTGGCAAAGGGCAGATAAAACCTCAGCAGGAAACGGTGGAAGCTCTGAAACAGAAGGAAGCCCCCCCCCCCCCAAAAAAAAACCAAAAAACCAAACAGCCCACAAAGTCCTTTGTTCTTTTCTGGATTTGGCAGATATTAACAAGGGTCTATTCTTTATTTCTCCACTATTGCCCAACGTTTAACAGCCTTAACAAGAAAAACAGAACCCTTCAGAGCACAATGGTCTAAACAATGCCAGGAAAGAGAAGATTAAAGAGGCATTATGTGGGAGGATAGTATGAAAAAGGCTGGATTTTGCCCAACAATTGGAGAGTGAGGGATGGGAGAGGACAGGCTATCTGCACAATGGGCCAGCACCAGGGGGGAAATGCTACCAGTTGGAGCCGGTTCGTCTGAACCGGTAATAAAAAAAAAAATGCTTTAAAAAGTACGACAATCAGCTGTGCCGCGTGATCATTGGAACCTTTTTAAAAAACTTTTTTAAAGCATTTTTTTTTACTACCTATTCACCTGAACCAGTAGTAAAAAAATGCTTTAAAAAGTTTTTTTTTAAAAAAAAAGTTCCGACAATCAGCTGTGTGACAATCAGCTGTGCCGGGCAACCTCGGAGCTTTTTTAAAAACTTTTTTTTAGCATTTTTTTTTACTACCGATCAGCTGTGAGACAATCAGCTGTGCCTGATTGTCTGAGAGGTTCCTGCTTGTTGCAGGGGCCATTGTGTGTGAAGTCCAGCTGCTTTTACATTGTGTGTGAGTCAGTTGTGCAGCCACGCCCACCTGGTCACATGACCACGAAGCCACACCTGCCTAGTCACATGATCATCAAACCACACCCACCCGATCATATGATTACCAAGCAACGCCCACCTGGTCACATGACCACCAAGCCATGCCCACCAAGCCAAGCCACACCCACCAAGCCACATCCACAGAACCGGTAGGGAAAATTTTTGAATTTCACCACTGCGGCATCTGTGTTATTGTTGCCCTGTCCCTTTCCCAGGGGTGGGTTCTAATTTTTCTTACTACCGGTTCTGTGGGCGTGGCTTATTTTGTGGGTGTGGCTTGGAGGTCATGTGACTAGGTGGGCGTGGCTAGCCAGTGCAAACTGACAGCAGTTCACCTCTGATGTTGGCCATATGGTGCCCAGTATCTTGAGCAGGGATATCAAACTCAAGGCCAGATCCGGCCCACGGGGTGCTTAGATCTGGCCCATGGGGCTGCCCTGGAAACAGCAAAGGACCAGCCCATGGTGCCTCTTCCAGAGAAAAGGGAGCTCAGGAGGGTCGTGAGCAGTCCTCCCGAACTCCGTTTTTGGCTGCGACAGGCTCCTGCAACCCTCCGCCAGTGAAAACGGAGCTCGGAAAGGCCATGAGCACTCGGGCCACCACAGGCACCTCTGACATGAGTGACATCGAGCTGGCCATGCCCCCTGTCCCCTCCCCCCTAGCTCCCCAAGGTCAAACACAACCCTGATGCGGCCCTCAATGAAATCGAGTTTGACACCCTGGTCTTAAGTGTATGTAAAAGAACCTGTGACGTTTGAGTATATTTTTGAAGAGAAACTGAAAGATGCTATTCTTCTCCTCAACGAAAAGAGGTTGGACAAACGGAGCTAATTGCAGAGGCCAGCTGTCTCTCGGGGTTCATTGAATCAACCACCTAGTTCTGAGCAAAGATTTAACTTCTACGACTGAAATGGTCACTTCCAATTCTTCAGTTTTCACGCTGGGGATCCCGTTTGACCCAGTGACCAGAAGAGGGCAACTACCTGAGTTGTCCTCGTATTGCCTTTCCTCAATGGAATTCAAAGTTTACATTTACGTTTCCGAGAAAAGACTTCTCAAGCTGAATCTGGCATTCTTGGCTCACGGCAGAAATTGTTTTTCCCAAGAAGAAAGAAGAAGAGAACTCTGCCAGCTGAAAAACATTTACACGAAAGGCCAAACCATTGCATGCCAAAGCAAGATAAATATGAATTTGGCCGGTGTTGAGCAAAAACAGGAGTTGCATTTGCTAATCATAACAGGGGAGGGATGGCCGGAGGATGGGAATGACTCTATTCGGACTCAAAAGCAGACTCCACGTGACCTGCAGGGATGAATTTTGTCTCAAAACTGGCAGCGATACTTGTGGAGCAAATTGGGATTCTCTTCCAAATTTTCTAACAAGCCATGAAGCAAAAAACATGCCCTCGCCTTGTCTTTTCAGAGAAAGACTCATACATTATAAATGCAAGGAAATGCGGCTTTCTGCATTTTCCTTTGGATTTCAGCAACTGGCTTTTTTCCCCAGTGGTATTTGACTCTTTATCAAGTGTGCATTGGATTTGTGTGACATCGCAGCAGTTTAGAGGAATGCACGAGTACCTCATTTGGGGGCAGGGGGCAAATTTGCAAAGATGCTGCCTCTTTCATGTAGCTGGTTCTTGGGACTTCAGGAAGAAGGAAGGGCGGGGTGCTTTTGACTAAGCTCTTCCCTTTAAGAAGGATATTTTCCCCTCTGGAATTCTAGGCCAAAGACAGGTAGAGATTTATGATGCACCGTTATCCTTTATTTGAGTTCATGTTTGTCCCAGGGAGAGAGAGGGAAGGAGGTATGTTTGTTTATAAAGGCAGCCTAAAGAAGCTCAAAGCAGATGGAAAAAGTCTTCTGCAGTAGGACTCACAAGGAGTAGATGGTAAAAGAGCCTTGATAGTACAGAGGTTTGGTGCACCCTGTTATTAACACAGCTGCCTGCAATTTCTGCTGGTTCGAATCTCTCCAAGGCTCAAGGTTGACTCAGCCTTCCATCCTTTCTAAGGTAGGTGAAATGAGGACCCAGTTTGTGGGGGCAATAAGCTGACTTTGTATAAAAATATATACAAAAGAATGAAGGCTATTGCTTAACGCATTGTAAGCCGCCCTGAGTCTCCGGAGAAGGGCGGCATATAAATCAAATTAAAAATTAAAAAAAAAAAAAAAGATCCCATCCTTGTTTTTACACTTCCAACATACATTTGACATACCTTTGTACATCTGTTCAAAGTTATGAAAATGATGACCATGGCAGCAAACCCCACAGCCATGGGGTTAAAATTTGGGCGCTGCAACTCAGCATGCATTTATGATGGTTATGGTGTCTCAGGTCACATGATTGATTGATTTTATTTTATTAGTTTGTCAAACATGTACAAGATAGCAGGGATGAATATAAACATGGACATGAACGAAGGAAATGAATACAAATATATGGGGACAGTAAGACAGGGATGGTAGGCACCCTGGTGCGCTTATGCACGCCCCTCTTTACGGATCTCTTAGGAATGGGATGAGGTCCATGGTAGACAGTTTAGGGTTGAAGCTGTGGGGGTTTGAGGATGTAATAACGGAGTCGGGTAGATGATTCCAGGCATTGATCCCTCTGTTCCTAAATCGTATTTTCTGCAATTGAGTTTGGAGCGGTTTTCCTTGAGTTTGTATCGATTGTTCGCCCGTGTATTATTGAGGTTGAAGCTGAAGAAGTCGTTGACAGGTAAGACCTTAAAGCAGACAATTTTGTGCAGTATGCTTAGATCGGACCGCAGGCAGCGCAGTTCCAGATTGTCCAAGCCCAAAATTTCAAGCTTGGTGGCATAAGGGAATTCTATTGTGAGTAGAGGAGTGGAGTACTCTTCTCGTGAAATACTTCTGGACCAGGGGTGAAATGCTCCCGGTTTGGACCGGATCACCCGATCTGGTAGCGATGATGGCGGGAGGTTCAGAGAACAGGTAGCAAACATTCCTGCCCACTCCCCCATGTCCAGCTGAGCTGCGCAATCATCAGAGGCTTTTTAAAAATTATTTTTAAAAGCATTTTTTCTACAACCTCTTCTGCTGACTTCTGGTCTATGCAAATTGCGTCAATTGCTTTGCCTTGATCGAGTTGTGTAGTCTATATGCTTTTGTAGTGTAGGAGTTGCAGATTACAGGGTAATTTTTTTCTGAAACCAAATTGTTTGTTAGAGAGTATAGGTTGCTTGTTTCTAAGTGGAGGGTAATGGATTGGTTTATGGTTGATTCCATAACTTTGCAGGTGATGCAACATAAAGAGATTAGTAATTAGTAATTCTTGATTAGGCTGGGGTTGGGCAAGGAACCAGTTGTGAAAGATATTTGAAAGATTATGCTTAGAGGTTCTGCTAAGGCAGAGGAAAGCTTTTTAAAGAAGTAGGCATATAGTCCATCAGGCCCAATAAATAGAGATCGTTTTAGGCTGCGTAGTGCCTTTTCAACATTATCTTCTGTAAAATTGATTTGTGTTAGATTACTGTGATTATTTGTGGTACGAGTAGAAAATATTGGGCATTTTTACAAACACTGAGTCGAAGAATGTGTTAAAGAGGTTGGCTTTAACTTGATTTGATATCGATTTATTTTTATCGATTAATTTATGAAATGTAGGACCTGCCCATATAATGATTTTTTTTCAACCATCGTAGGTTACGTTATTGATCAGCTGTTTATTTTATTCTGTTCGTGCCATCTGAATCCTGAAGGCATGCATTATTTGTCTTCTTTTTATTTGTACTTTTTTAAAAAAAAACAGATATCTGGTAAGCATAACCATAGCTGAAGCTCAGTTGGGGACCCACTGCTTACAAGACTAGTGGTGAAGTACACTTTGGTTATTGCTTTGAAGTGATCACAACAAAGTTGCTTTTAAACCCTTCATACCTATAAAGGTATGAAGGACCTTTATACAGGGACACGGTGGCTCAGTGGCTAAGACGCTGAGCTTGCCGATTGAAAGGTCGGCAGTTCAGCGGTTCGAATCCCTAGTGCCACGGAACGGGGTGAGCTCCTGTGACTTGTCCCAGCTTCTGCCAACCTAGCCGTTCGAAAGCACGTAAAAAATGCAAGTAGAAAAATAGGGACCACCTTTGGTGGGAAGGTAACAGCGTTCTGTGCGCCTTTGACGTTTAGTCATGCTGGCCACATGACCACGGAGACGTCTTCGGACAGCGCTGGCTCTTCGGCTTTGAAACGGAGATGAGCACCGCCCCCTAGAGTCGGGAATGACTAGCACATATGTGCAAGAGGAACCTTTACCTATAAAGGAGGGGGCGTCCAGATCCAGACAAACAGGCAGATACCAGCCAATCAACCAGACATCGTGGGAGTAGTCAAGGACATGGAGACAGAAATGGCGATAGACTTGGTGCTGCCAAGTGACAGCAACATCAGTAGTATGAGCAACTGGAGAAGTCCTAGGGCCTGAAGGAAGGATGGGGGAAGAAAAGAAAAAACAACGAAGAATAATGAGGGGTGAGATAGAAAGAGTGGACAGGCTACCTGTGGGGCTGTGGTCCAGTCCATTTAAGACCTCTCCCCTAGCCTTAGCTGCTTTCTTATAAAAGCTGAGCAGAGAGGTGGTGTGGAGGTGGTGGTATTTCGGAGAAACAAAAAGGAGGCGTGCTTGTTTGTAAAAGCAGCCCAAAGTAAGATAATAGATAGATTAAAGTTACTGCTGATCAGCAGTAAGACTCACAAGGAATAGAAACTGGAGTAATAAAAGAGGAAGCATCATAGAAGTGGGAAAAAGCAGAGGAGTACGCAGTGAGTATTAGCCTTTGTGTGTTTGTGTGTTTGTGGCCTAAGCCCCGTATGATTGTGTTGGGTCTCTTGGATATTGGAGCCTGTTAACCTGGGATTATGTAAAAGAACTTGTGACATTTTAGTTTAGTTTAGTTTACTTTATTGTCATTGCGGTACATTGTGCTACAATGAAATTAAATGCCGTCTTCAGTGTACATTACAACTATAAAAATGAAAACACAAAGATTTAATCCTTTACATTCTATATAATTGAAATTGAAAACCCGATATTGCACTCTGCTGTAGAATTCAATATGGTTATTGCCCTGGGATAGAAGCTGTTTTTCAGACTATTTGTCCTTGTTTTTATTATCCTGTACTGTCTGCCAAATGGCAATAGTTAAAAAAAAAAAAAAGGTGCCCAGGATGAGATGGATCTAATGTTTTGAACTTTCTTAAGGCAGCAGGAGCTATAAAGCTATCTATTATATTTTGATATATGTTTGAAAAGAAACTGAAAGATGCTATACTTGTCCTCCCAGAAAAGAGGTTGGACAAACAAAGCCCATTGCAAAGGCCAGCTGTCTCTCTGGGGTCATTTAATTGACCACCTAGTTCTGAGCAAAGATTTAACATGATTTAACTATGACCCAAAAGGTCACTCCTAGTTCTTCAGTTCTTGTGCCGAGTATCCCATTTGATCCACTGACCACTGGAGGGCCACCACCCAAATTGTCATCCTGTTGTCTTTCCTCAGTGGAGTTCATGGCTTAAATTTGTCCAAAACATTTTTTTTAAGAAACTTCTCAAGCCAAATCTAGCATTGTTCGTTCGTAGAGGACTCTAAAGCCGGGAGAAACTGCTTTGATGGAAGGAAAAAGGAAGAGGAAAAGTGTTCTACCTGAGAAATTTTTACAATGAAAGGAAGGCCAGACATGTTATTAAGCAAAATAAGGATGATGATTTGGGCAGGTGTGGCACAAAAGTTTGTGAAAACAGAGAGGCATTTGCTAATAACTGGGGAGGGGGTGGGAAATGGGGGCGGGCACTCAGTCCAATTGGACCGGTGAGCTTCAGTGGTAATTTGTGTCAAAACAGGCTATCATACCTGTGGAGCAAACTAAGAGTCTCTTCCAAAATTTCTAATGTCATAAACAATATATAATACCCCATTTTCCCCCCAAAAAAGACATCCCCTGATAATAAGCCCAATCGGGCTTTTGAGCGCATGGCAATAAGGCCAAGCGCTTATTTCAGGGTTCCAAAAAATATAAGACAGGGTCTTATTTTTGAGGAAACATGGAGAATCTGGCATTCTTGGCTCTCAGAGGGCTTGAAGGAAGGAACTGATTTTACAGAAGGAGAAAGAAAGGGCAAACTCTTGTACCTGGCACACTTTTCCACAGTCTGATCCCTTTATTTGCTGAAGCATGATTAAGTAATAAGTAGCATGGTTTTGGCAGGGGTTGAGCCAAACTTTGTGCAAACAGGAGACACATTTGCTAATAACTGGGGAGGGGATGGCAAGGAGGGTATTCCTTCCAGTTGAACTTTTGTGAGCTGCAGTAATGAATTTCTGTCAAAATCCGACTGTGATACCTGTGGGACAAGCTGGGATTCTTCTCTAAATTTCCTAACAAGCCATAAATCAAAATTACAAGGAGCTGCAGTGGTGCAGTGGTTCGAGTGCAGTACTGTGTGCTAATTCTGCTGCCTGCCGGCTGCATGCAATTTGGCAATTGACTGTAATCCCTTATACCAGGGATGGGCAACCGTGGCCCTTTTACAACCTGTGGACTTCAACTCCCAGAATTCTTGAGCTAGCCAAGCTGGCTCAGAAATTCTGGGAGTTGAAGTCCACAGGTTGTAAAAGGGCCACAGTTGCCCACCCGTGCCTTATACTTATGTTTGCCTTAGGTGGGGAGGGAGGGAGTGGTTATAACAGAGTCGTAAGAGGAAATGTTGAATTGTGGTTGTCCCCACCCAAATTTATTTATTTATATATTTATTTATTTATTTATTTATTTATTTATTTATTTATTTATTTGAATTTGTATACCGCCCTTCTCCTAGCGGACTCAGGACAGTGAACAGCCAGAGCTAAAACACATGCAGATACAAAATTTTAAATTGTTAAAAAAATTATATAACTGGCCCAATTTAAAACAATTCAATTTAAAACCCAATGACAATTTAAAACTAAAAAACGAAAAAGACTAAAAAAGGGGGGGGGGTGTTTCACATCAGCCCTGCTTGATGGAAAAGAAAAGTTTTTAGGGCACGGAAAAAGACCCGGAGATCCGATATCCTTCGTATCTCCGGGGGCAAATCGTTCCAGAGGGCAGATGCTGCCACAGAGAAGGCCCTCTCCCCGGGGGTCGCCAGCCGACATTGCCTGGCTGATGGCACCCTGAGGAATCCCTCTCTGTGGGCACGTACTGGTTGGTGGGAGGCTATCGGCGGCAGAAGGCGGTTCTGCAAATACCCAGGTCCTATGCCATGGAGACAGAGTTTTATTAATTTTAAGTAGGTTGCTTGTCTCTAGGTGGAGGGTAATAGATTGGTTAATGATTGATTCCATGACTTTACAGGTGACGCAACATAAAGAGATTGGTCTGTAATTTTCAACTAGGCTGGGGTCTCCCTTCTTGAAGATAGGGATGACCATGGCTAGTGATCAATGGTTGGGCAAGGAGCTGGTCCTGAAAGGTTTTACAAAAATTATGCTTAGAGGTTCTGCTATTGCAGTGGGAAGCTTTTTTTTTTTAAGAAGTAGGTACACATTCTGTGCAGTCGTACTGCTGCAGTCTTCATCGTTTCCCTTTGTTCTCTGTATATGTTTAGAAATTAATTTGCACAGCAAATAACTTATATGCTCAAGTGATCCAATAAATGGCTCAAAGGTCTGTGTAAAGAGGGAAGAGATTTTGGGTTAGAGTTTCTGGATCAATAAATGCAGAACCTTTCCACCTTCTGTTGAGAAAAAGATTTGGTGGGAAAGTAACATAAAAGGACATGGCAGATGAGGAACGCAAAGCCAGGAGCATGAGATGTATGTGTTTAAGATGGAAGTAAGATAACTACAAGCTCTCACTCTGCCCACCTTGAAAATGATTGGGGAGAAGTTCTTCAGAGCACATTCACAAACCCAGACGGATTATATCTCTGCTAGTTATTAAAGCATTTCCTCATGTTTTTAGACTATGGATAAAGCTTAAGAAAAATAATACATTTTTGCAATGGGGACTTTTTTTGAATTTTTGACAGGCACTGCTGTACCTACCTGTGGGGCTTTAGGGAGACCTAAAGCATTATAAGTACGTACAAAAAGGATTTTAAATCAGTTGAAACTTACTTAATAGAGCCGTGGTGGCAAAGTGGTTAGAATGCAGTATTGCAGGCTAATTCTGCCGATTGCCAGCAATTCGAACCTGACTGGCATAAAGTTGATGCAGTTTTCCATCCCTCTGAGGTCAGTAAACTAAGGAGGCAGATTGCTGGGGACAATAGGCTGACTCAGTAAACCGCTTAGAGAGGGCTGTAAAGCCATGTGAAGCGGTATATAATTAGCTATTGCTAATAAATGCCTTGTATAGCAAAGGAAATCCTGGTCCCAATTCTGGTCGTAGATCAAGGACTACCTCCATCCAAATGTAGCCTTACAGAGCATAAATGGGTAGCTAGAGAAGTGGAACTGGAACCAGGAGTGGGTTCGCAGGGGTTCGTGAGAACCTCTAGCTAAGATTCTGTGCAGTTCGGAGAACCCCCAAATCCCATTCCTGACTGGCCCCACCCCCATCTCTTCTCTGCCTCCCAAGTCCCAGCTGATCGGGAGGAAATGGGGGTTTTGCAGTAACCTTCCCCTGGAGTGGAGTGGGAATGGAGATGTTACAGTGTTCTTCCCCTGCCACGCCCACCAAGCCATGGCCACCAAGACATGCCACGCCCACCAAGCCACACTCACAGCACCAGTAGTAAATTTTTTTGAAACCCACCACTGAATTGGACACTTGGCTGCCACAATTGCTTGAAAAAGGGGTTCCTTCAATTGAGGTGCCTTGCTTTGCCTGGGGAAGTTATCCACTCACACAAGCATCATGAGGGGCAGAGAGGATGCTCCCACAATGTCTTTTCCACAGAGGTAGAGCAATTTGCCTTGGGAGTCTACCTCACAGCCACTTCCGGAAGGCAAATTACCTTCTTGAAGGCAGGTCCTTCACAGTCCCTGCAGAAGGTGGTTCTACAGAAATGAATAGAGACAACATTGAAGCCTCACGGTCAATTAAAAAGGAGTTTTACAAGTGTCTCAGATTTCTTTTTGTTAGGGATGCCTTGTCTGTTATTCTGCAGAACCTCCAGGCCACACAATTGTGTTCCTTCAAGAAGTGCCTAACTCGTCATCATGCAGCTTCTGCTGGGGCTCTTCTTCTTCTCCATCCTGCTGACTACAGGTATGGTCAGGGTTGTTGTCCGGGGTGTGTGTGTTTTGTGTGTGTGTGTGTGTCACTGGAGCCCAGGAGGATTCTCCACATTGGCTACTTGGATGGTTTCTTAGGGACTGTGAAAACCCTCAGGAACTCCTGAAAGATGGAATGGTTTTCTGGGAAAAAGAAAGCGGATGTAGAGTCAGAATAGACCAAAGTTTATCAAAAAGTATTTAACTCCAAAAAAATTATTTATTTATTTATTTATTGGTTCGATTTATATGCCGCCCTTTCTCCGGAGACTCAGAGCGGCCTACAATGCGTCAAGCAATAGCCTTCATACTTTTGTATATACCTGCTTAGTAGGCCTTTCGGCCCCCCCAAGCGGTGGTTTTTTTTATACAAAGTCAGTTATTGCCCCCACAAACTGGGTCCTCATTTTACCTACCTCGGAAGGATGGAAGGCTGAGTCAACCTTGAGCCTGGTGAGATTTGAACTTGCAGTAATTGCAGGCAGCTGGTGTTAATTAACAGTGCTTTAGTCTGCTGTGCCACCAAGGCTCTACTCATGGCCTTTCATGTGACCAGCTTTATCCTGGAATAACCACTATCCAAATTAATCATTTGTTTAGGAATGCAAGGAAAAGGAGCCACAAGGAAGATTTCCCCCATACCCCTTAATTATTTCACTGCCACACTTCGCTTTAGTGCTTTTTCTTATTTTCTTTCTCTGCGTTGTTTGTCTTGTTAAAAGGATGTTTTCCTTTCATTCCATTCTTGGGACATGAATTATCCTTAATCTGGTCCTGGCTCAGGTAATTGAGTGAGGGTTCTAAGGTGGACCATTCATTTCTTTCTTTCTTTCTTTCTTTCTTTCTTTCTTTCTTTCTTTCTTTCTTTCTTTCCTTCCTTCCTTCCTTCCTTCCTTCCTTCCTTCCTTCCTTCCTTTCTCTCTCTCTCCTTCCGCCTTCTTTCTTTCTTTCTTTCTTTCTTTCTTTCTTTCTTTCTTTCTTTCTTTCTTTCTTTCTTTCTTTCTTTCTTTCTTTCTTTCTATTTGTTTTTCCACCTAACTCATCACAAGGTGAGCTTCAAGACCACAAAACCTGGCCAGAATGTCCCCCTTTAAACTAAAACTGAAATTTTATCTCCTGCTACCTCCCGAATTTTCTCTTCAAATTGGTAGGTGAAAAATTGCTTCAGATTTTTTATTCTTCAAATTTACGTACCACCCATCTCACTCTCGCGGTGACTCAGAATGGTTTACAGCAGGGGTGTCAAATTCGATTTCATTGAGGGCCGCATCAGGGTTGTGTTTGATCTTGGGGCGGGGGCAGGGGTAGGTGTGGCCAGAGTGGGCATGACATGACCTGCTCAATGTCACTCATATCGGCGGCATCTGTGGCAGTCTGAGTGCTCTGCCAGTGAAAACAGGTTCCCGAACTCCGTTTCCGGCTGTGAAGGCCTCCTGCAACTCTCTGCCAGCAAAAACGGAGCTCGGGAGGGCCGCGTGCTCCCACGTTGGGAGCCCCTTTTCACTGGCAGAGACACCGTGGGCTGGTCCATCACTGTTTCCAGGGTGGATCCCGTGGGCCAGATCTAAGCACCTTGTGGGCCAGATCCAGTCCGCAGGCCTTGAGTTTTACACCTCTGGTTTACAGTGTTACAGTTTTTATGAAAGAAACTAACAACAGTCAATTTAGAAAAGCAACAAGCTTCCTTTCTTCCTATTTCTAACTTGATAATTCCCTAGGAATTTTGACAGATTCCAAATGGACGAAAGGAAATTTGTTTTTGCTTTCGGTCTAACCTGTATTTCCTCACTTATTCCTTCCCCTCCCAGCCTAAAAGTTAGTTGTGGGCACCTCCTCTACCTCACAATGGCTTCTGCTAAACTTTGTGTTATGTCCTTATAAGGACATCCGCCCGGATTGGCTGCCAGCCACCGGGCGGGAAGATTTGAATCCCTGTCAGGGGGCGGTGCGTCTGCCGGAGCGAATATAAGGAGAGCCCCGGCAGCGCACAGCCAGTCTTGCTACTGTTTCTTGTTCTCAAATAAAGTTACAAATGTAACGAGCTGGTCACGTCTTCCTTTCCTGCGCCGATCTAACACTGGCGACGAAGGACTGAGAGAAGAACGAACCTCGCGGCACCAAGCCAACAAGACAAGACTCCGGCACCGGGAACTACAGTAGGCATTTCCAAAGGCATGGCATCCGCTGAAGTCACTTTGCCAGCCCTTGCGCCTTTCCGCCCAGGGAAGGACAAGTGGAAATCCTACGTAGTGAAATTCCGGCAATACCTGAGAGGCAACAACATCAGGGATGCCGATGATGACCGGAAGAAGGGCATCTTCCTGGCCAACTGCGGCTCCGAGGTCCTCGACATGGCAATCGATCTCGTAGCACCACGAGACATCGAAGAAGTGCCATGGACAGACCTGCTGCAGATCCTGGAGGACCACTATGCCCCAACAGGAACACCGGTGGCGAACCGTTTCACCTTCCACCAACGGGACCAGAAGGAGGGTGAGACGATCAAGGAATTCGTGGCCGCCCTACGCCAGATCGCAGCCAGCTGTGAGTTCGACCACGTGGACAATGCCATCGCTGACCGCGTGGTCTTCGGCATGAGGGACAGAGGCCTGCAAAAGAAATTCCTGAGCAGGAAGAAGCTCGTGCTCAAGGATGTGGTGGAGGAAGCCACCGCATCCAAAATCTCGGAGAAAGCAGCTGCCGCAGTAAGCAGAGCCAAGGGAATCCACAAGATTCGCTCCACAGAGCAATCTTCAACAGAGGATTCCACGGCTGGATCCGAGTCGGAGGGAGAGTCCACCGTCCACAAGGTATCCAGACCCCCAAGGCGGGAAACCGCCCAACGGAACTACAAGGGGGAGCGCTGCGCCAGCTGCAGAGGGGACCATGCCAGAGCAACCTGCAAGTGGAGAGATGCGACCTGCCGACGCTGCAACAGAAGGGGTCACATCGCTGAAGCTTGCAGAGCTGAGGAACCAGCCCCAGAGCCCTCCAGCCACCGTCCCCGCGAGAATCGGAAGGATTACCAGAGGTCATCCAAACGGTCCTCTGGCCCTTCCAGACGCAGAGACGACGAATTTCCCCGGAGCGGAGCGGTCCACCAGACGACCATCGCTCACACGACGTCAGACAGTGCCACCAAGTTCCATGTGACCATCCACGTGGAAGGAGCACCCTGCAAAATGGAGGTAGACTCCGGCTCGGTCTACTCCATCATGGACTGGCAACAGTTGAAGCGCCTGCAACCCAGCATCACCAAGCGAGAGCTGAAGCCACTACACTCCAAGCTCGTCGACTTCGGGGGAAACCCCATCGGAGTGCTAGGAAGAGCCAACATCCGGGTCACCTACAAGCAGTTCGAAGGCAAGCTCCCCATCACCGTCGTACGGGACAGCCGACCGAACCTGCTAGGAGTGGAGTGGTTCAAGCCGCTGGGGCTCTCAATCGAGGGCATCAACCAAATTGGCAGGGACGAACTCGACTACCTCATCGAAGAGTTCAAGGAAGTCTTCGATGGTAAGCTGGGGAAATTTGTGGGGAGGCCAATCTCCTTCAATCTGGACAAGGGAATCACCCCAATTAGGCTCAAGCCCCGCCGAGTTCCGTTTGCCCTGCGGCCCAAAGTAGATGAGCAGCTGGATAAGCTGATCGCCCAGGGCGTCCTGGAACCGATTGATCATGCTTCATGGGAGACCCCCATTGTGACCCCACTGAAGCATGATGGGTCTGTGCGCATCTGCGCCGACTACCGTTGCACCATCAACAAGGCGTTGGCACAGAGCGCATACCCAGTCCCAGTGGTGCAACATCTGCTGCATTCCCTGGGATCTGGATCAATTTTTGCGAAACTGGACCTGGCCCAGGCTTACCAGCAACTGCCAGTGGATGAAAAAACGGCGGAGGCTCAAACAATCGTCACGCACAGGGGGGCATTCAAATGCAACCGGCTCCAATTTGGAGTCAGCGCTGCCCCCGGCATCTTCCAATCCATGATGGAACGCCTCCTCCAAGGCGTTCCAGGGGTGGTGCCTTACTTCGACGATGTGCTCGTCTCCGGTGACTCAAGAGCTCAACTCCTTGAAAGGCTCAGGCTTGTCCTGCAGCGATTCAAGGCCAAGGGCTTGAGGGTCAGGCGGGACAAGTGCATCATAGGAGTACAGGAAGTCGAGTTCCTGGGCTACCTCATTGATAGCACAGGCATCCACCCCACCAAATCAAAAGTGGAAGCAATCCATGAAGCTCCAAGCCCAAAAAACAAAACGGAGCTTCAGGCTTTCCTTGGGTTGCTCAACTTCTACGCCATTTTCTTAAAACAGAAAGCCACAGTTGCTGAGCCACTCCACCGCCTGCTGGGGAAATCGGTTTCCTGGAAGTGGGGCCAGGAAGAGGAAGCAGCGTTCCGGGCCATCAAGGGACTACTGACGTCCAAAAGCGTCCTCATCCAATACAGCGAGACGCTCCCCATCAAGCTGACCTGCGACGCGTCGCCATACGGGGTGGGGGCAGTCCTCAGCCACGAGCTGCCCAACGGCACGGAGGCCCCCATCGCCTACTTCTCGAAAACCATGTCCGGCGCAGAGCGGAACTACAGTCAGCTGGACAAAGAAGCCCTGGCCATCGTGGCAGGAGTGAAGCGCTTCCATGAATACCTCTATGGAAGGCGCTTCACCATAGTCACCGATCACAAGCCACTCCTGGGACTCCTCGCAGGCGACCAACCCACCCCGACCTTCATGTCCCCGCGGATGACGAGATGGGCCATCTTCCTGGCCGGCTACTCCTATAGGCTCGTGCACCAGCCGGGCACAGCCATAGGAAACGCCGACGCACTCAGCAGATGCCCATCGAAGAACCCGGTGGAAGACCCAGCCCCCACGCTCCATCTATTCCACATAGATGACGATGCCAGCTGTCCAGTCTCCTCCGCAGATGTGGCCGCGCACACCCAGAGGGACCCCACCCTCCGCCAAGTAAGGTCCTGGATCCTCAGGGGGTGGCCAACGAAACAGACGGAAGAGAGGTTCAGCCCGTTCACCAGGAAACAGACGGAGCTGTCCACCATAAAGGGCTGTCTGCTATGGGGAGACAGGGTGCTGATCCCAAGCACTCTGCAACGGCGGACGCTAGAGACTCTGCACAACGGGCACCCAGGCATCGTCCGCATGAAGGCCCTGGCACGGAGCTATGTCTGGTGGCCCTCACTGGACAGAGACATTGAACAATGGGTCTCCAGATGTGACCTGTGCCAAGAAGTCCGCCCAGCACCACCACAATCCGAAGTCACGAACTGGGAGACCCCCAGCAACCCATGGTCGAGGGTCCACATCGACTTCGCGGGCCCGATGCAAGGACGGCACCTCCTCATCGTGGTAGATGCCTTCTCCAAGTGGCTCGAGGTGATACCCATGGCATCTACCACAACAGAAGCGACGATCCGAGCCCTGCGCCGCCTGTTTGCCACACACGGACTACCGGACGTGCTGGTCTCGGACAACGGCCCCCAGCTCACATCCCTGGCCATGGAGTCCTTCCTGGCAGGACTGGGCATCCGCCATGCCCTCTCCGCTCCGTACAGGCCGGCCGGAAACGGACAAGCGGAACGGATGGTCCGGCTCACAAAGGAAGCCCTCACCAAGATGGGCCCGGGAGACTGGCAAGAACGCATCGACAACTTCCTCCTCACCCAGCACATCACGCCGCATGCCACCACCCACAAGAGCCCGGCCGAACTCCTGATGGGCAGAAGGTTGAGGTCACCCTTGGACCGGCTGCACCCCCAATACAGCCCGGAAGTGACCGCAACCGCCAGCCGCCCGCTTCGCGCCTTCAGCAAAGGAGATTCAGTTTTCGCGCTGAATTTCAACGGCTCTCCTAAGTGGCTGAAGGGGAAGATTGCCAGCACAACCGGCCCCAAATCCTACACCGTCGAGTTGGTAGATGGACAGGTCGGGAGACGTCACATCGACCAACTCCGGAAAAGGTGGGGGGGAGCACACGAAAACCAGCCTGACGAGGTACGCCTACAACACCCAGACGAGGTAGGCCTGCAACACCCCGGCGAGGTAGGCCTACAACACCCAGACGAGGTAGGCCTACCACACCCCTGCGAGGCAGAGCAACGCCATCCCGACGAGGTCGGCCCAGCACACTACCAGGCACTGTCACGTCGGCAGTGCAGCGAGGTAGACCGGGGCCAACCACACGGGGGATGGCAACACCAACCCGACCAGGTGGGCACCCGGCACAGCAGGCCCAGGGACCCCCGACCCAGCCCGCAGGTAGACCGGGACCTGCCCAGAAGGGGAGCACCGCACCCCACCAGTGACGGCAACCCACGGCAGCCCTACCAGGGAGACCTCAACGCAAGGCGAGTAGACCGGGGACCGTCGCAGATGGGCACACCACGGCACATGGGCGAGGGTGGCACACGACTCCCCGGCGAGGGGGACCCCCGCCCAACGCAAGAAACAACCCGGCAACAACAACCCAACCCAGACGACCCCAACCACCAACTGGCGGTAGACCAGGGACTAGGGGGAAGGGAAAGCCGACAACAACCCGGCCAGGGAGGCCTGCGCCACCCCGGCAGGGGAGACCTCCACCAGCCCGAGGAGGAAGCCCCACAACGACACCCCGACCAGGTCGACCACCACCAACCCGACGGGGAAGGCCAGCGCCAGCCCGGCAAAGGAGACCTGCGCCACCCCTGCAAGGTCGGACACCGCTACCCGAACCAACACCACCCACAGCGAGCAGACCGGACCCAAGGGCACCGGCCCGAACCACCCTCCGGACCACAACGAACCGGGCCGCAGCAGAACCGCAGCCACCGGGAGACCCAGGAAGAGCAAGTGACAGCCGGGGTCTTACCGAGACTCAGACGCTCTTCCCGGGTCGAGACCGAACAGCACCGCCGAGGCGAAAGATCCACAGGCCAGGAGGAAGACCACCAGAACCAGCCATCCAAGGTCTGCGGTCCGGCCGGAGGCGCTGAGGGTGACCCCGCACACTCGCCAGCCGAACCGAGCCCGGTTCCGGGGAAGGAGCCAGGAGCCACAGGAACCCCGTCCGTCCAGGGCGGGGACGCGGAAGAAATGAGACTGCGCAGGTCAAGTAGGGTGCCTAGGCGTCCTACGTACCTGCGGGACTACGTCACGTTCATTGACGAACGCTGAACTGTTTTTTTTCTTTGGACTAGGGGGGAGGAGTGTTATGTCCTTATAAGGACATCCGCCCGGATTGGCTGCCAGCCACCGGGCGGGAAGATTTGAATCCCTGTCAGGGGGCGGTGCGTCTGCCGGAGCTAATATAAGGAGAGCCCCGGCAGCGCACAGCCAGTCTTGCTACTGTTTCTTGTTCTCAAATAAAGTTACAAATGTAACGAGCTGGTCACGTCTTCCTTTCCTGCGCCGATCTAACACTTTGCTTTTGGAAGAGTTCTAGGTTTTGTTTTAGGTTTACCTTAATATGACTTGGATTGGGTCTCACCATCATCTCCACTATCCAGCGTAGGCTAAGGTTGCTGAGAGTCCTGGTTCAGTAATATCAAAAGCGTTTCTGATTCCCTATCCCTGTCTTACTTTCTTATCTGCTTTCCACTTTTCTTTCCAGGAAGTTCCATGCAGTGTGAAATCTGTCTAGCAATTAATGGATATTGCTCTGGTGTAAAGGCAGAGTGTCCTTATGAGAATCATGTCTGTATGAGCTTGGTTCTGAAGTCTTATGATAAAACATGTGAGTAAGACAAGCCCCATAAATCTGATTGATCAAGTGCTGTCAGATTGATGATGGTCTCCTTCATGTTTTCCAACAACGCCCCCATCACCACTGTAATGAAGCCCATTCACCTTATTTCTGGTTGTCTTCTCCTTCTCCTTCTCCTTCTCCTTCTCCTTCTCCTTCTCCTTCTCCTTCTCCTTCTCCTTCTCCTTCTCCTTCTCCTTCTCCTCCTCCTCCTTCTCCTCCTCCTCCTCCTCCTCTTTTCTTCACTCTGCTTTTCCCAGCATTGGAGCCTTCTCCAGAGAGTTAGGCTTTCACAAAATGTGTCTGATGTGGGATAATTTAAGCCCTGTTTCATAGACAGTATTGGAAACCTGTATTTGAGTGGGTGGAGGAATTCCTTTAAATCTGAGTGATGGCTCTGATCATTGACGTTTCTCCCTTGTTCCTGCAGACCACGCCATCATGAAAACGTGCACTACAAAAGATAATTGCAACTTATATAAAGATCGGAAAGATAAACTTCTCCCTAAAAAGATAGAAGGTGTTCCAGATGGATCTGTCATTGAAGAAGTTACCTGCAGCAAAGCCCCTCCCGCATTCGCATCCTTCTTCCCAGCATTCCTTGGGCTCCTCCTGATGAAGCTCCTCTTCTAAAGCTTCTCTTCCTTCCACCCAAGAAGTTGTCCCCTTTTTCTTGCCCTGTATAATCGCTCAAGCTCCTCCTGATGAAGCTCCTCTTCTAAAGCTTCTCTTCCTTCCACCCAAGAAGTTGTCCCCTTTTTCTTGCCCTGTATAATCGCTCAAGCTGATCAGGTGGGGTCTTGGAGGTCATCCATAGGTCTCTAAATTTTCCTCCTATTTCCTGTTTTCCTATATTTTCTTCTATATGGAACATAACTAAGCAGACAGAAATATAACCAGCAGCCTTGAATGTGTGCTTGAAGAAAAAAAATGGTGTAATTCAAATAAAGAAAACGATGAGTAATAAATAAGAGGACTTCAGTTTTTGCCTGATTCTTTTGATTTGATATAGGGGGAAAAATTCCATGTTTGGCATTCTACAAGAAAGTTTGCTATTCCCTTCTTCCAATTTGATATCCATTTATTTATTTAGCATATGTATGGCATCTACAGACATCATGCAATTATTGATATAGAGATATAGTTTAACTAAAGCATAAACCATAATTAAATCACCCCAATATGGAGGTATAGTATTGCAATGGAATAGATGCTATAATGCAGGGGTGTAAAACTTGATTTCATTGAGGGCTACATCACGGTTGGTTTTGACCTCGGGGGAGGGCAGGTGGGGGTGGCTGGGCTGGGCTGGGCGTGGCCCTCTGCCAGTGAAAACAAAGCTCGGGGAGGGGGTCACGTATGGCCCTCTGCCAGTTAAATTGAGATAAAAAGAACCAGCTTTCACTGGTAGAGGGCTTCAGCAGGCCGTCCCAGCCAAAAATGGAGCATGGGCTCCGTTTTCACTGGCAGATGCATCACAGGCTGGCCCTTTGCTGTTTCCAGGGCAGCCCCGTAGGCCAGATCTAAGCAACTCTTAGTGGGCCTTGGGTTTGACACCGGGAGTTGCCTTCCTCTGACATCTGGTCTGAGTTGACCTCATCTTGATGGACAGTGGTGGTTTTAGTGGCTGCCAATGGGCTGAGGGACTTCCTTATTTCAGTTGCTGATCTACTGGACAATTCAGAGGCACGAGTCTCATCCAGTGCAGCTTGCAGTGTGACATCCATCTTGGCTAACAGACAGCGCTGCAAACGGATATCCCTGACCCCACATACCAACTGATCCAGAAGAATATCCTCCAGATCCCTAAATTCACAGTACAGGGCAGCTGATCTTAATGCTGCCATGTACTGTTTTATGGTTTCCCTTTCTGTCTGGTATTGATGTCAAAACGCATGGCGTCTAGTGACTCTCGATGGCAAGGGAGCATAAAATCCCTTCAACTTAGCTAATAGGGTTTCCCACAGCATATCCTGGACCTTCTGAGGTGCCAATAGCGCTCGGGCTGTCTCAAACATGTCATGTCCGCAAACGCTGAGGAAAACAGCTAGCTTCCTATCTCCTGGAAGGTCTCCTTTGTAGTCGTTTAAGGCTAAGAAACAATCAAAACAGTCTAGGAAAGAGTCCCAGGTTTCCGTCACCTGGTTGAAAGGTGCAAATGTAGCCATGTTCAGGGAGAACAACGTCTGAAGTAATTTCAGTAGTGTGACATCTTGTTGCCGTGGCTCAGCTCAGTGCAACAGCTCTTCGTGAGTGACTTCTCTGGACCTGCCACTTCAGTTGTCACATCCTACCTTCGTCGCCAGTATTCAATTCTCTGAGCAATGCAAGCAAGGACGGAGGCAAGGCAGGGTAACAGTTTACAGTCTCTTTGTTGCTAACAATAACATCTAACAGTGACTCGCTCTGTGTGCTAATGAACAGGGTGAGCGAGAGAACTTTTCCCAAACTGACAGCTCTTTTATAACTGAGCTGTCAGCGGCTTAGCCAATCAGGATGCACCAATTTCAGGAGGCGGACCAATCAGCTGTGCTTCTCTGTCTTGTGTTTGCCGGCCGAACCTAACAAAGACGTTCTTGAACTACATGTCTTAATGGCTTGTTCCAGTGCATCTCAGTCACATTGCAGCCCCTCGGCCAATATGATTTTATATTGATTTATTTTTTATTGATTTTTGTATCAGTGTCGATGTTGAACCTGCCCATCTCTCAGAGATTTCATTTTTCAACCATTTTATTGATTAGCTGTTTATTTTGTTTTATTATGTTCATTCCATTTGCATCCTGAAGGCAACTCTGTGCATTATTTTCCTTCTTTCCAGTTTAGTCTACAGCCCTGGAGTTTCTCTAGGGGTCTCCCTATACAAGAAAGTTTCATGAACACATCTAAGGATCTGGCTCAAAGGCACACACACACACACACACACACACACTCTTAAAAGGCTGCACTTTGCAATCTTAATTAGTAGATTAGTACCCTCCTGACACTTGTGTTTTTCTCTGAAATTCTCACAGCCTTATTCAGTTACATTAAGCAGTGGTGGGATTCAAATTTTTTTACTACCGGTTCTGTGGGCGTGGCTTGGTGGGCATGGCAGGGGAAGGATACTGTAAAATCTCCATTCCCTCCCCACTCCAGGGGAAGGATACTGCAAAATCCCCATTCCCACCCCACTCCAGGGGAAGGTTACTGCAAAATCCCCATTTCCTCCTGATCAGCTGGGACTCAGAAGGCAGAGAATAGATGGGGACGGGGCCAGTCAGAGGTGGTATTTATCAAACTACTCAAACTTTCCGCTACCAGTTCTCCAGAACTGGTCAGAACCTGCTGAATTCCACCTCTGCATTAAGGTTTTTTCTCTTGACAACCGTGGAGAGAAAGACACAGGGATTCCCATAATTCACTATCAAGATAGGGGAAGGATACAAAGATGGCAGTAGCCTCACAAAGAAACAGAAGTCAAAAATAGGAGGATGCTTCGTGCCTGCAAGATGGCCAACACCTGGTTTGCTGTTGCCCTATTCCTTTATTTTGGAAACGAAGCTGAAAGATGCTATTCTTGTCCTCCCAGAAAAAGACAAATAGAGCCAATTGCAAAGGCCAATTGTCTCTCTGGGGTCACTGAATTGACCACCTGGTTCTGAGCAAAGGTTTAACATCTACGACCCAAACTGTCACTCTCAGTTCTTCAGTTCTCGTGCCGAGTGTCCTGTTTGACCCACTGACCACTGGAGGGCCACTACCCAAGTTTATTTTATTTATTTATTTTTGTCAAGCATATACAAGATTACAGATATAAATATAAATATGATTATGAATCCATGAAATGGATACGAATAAATGGGGGACAGTAGGACAGGGATGGAAGGCACGCTGGTGCACTTATGCACGCCCCTTACAGACCTCTTAGGAATGGGGTGAGGTCAACAGTAGATAATCTAAGGGGGTTTAAAGTTTTGGGGGTTTGGGGAAGAAACCACAGAGTCAGGTAGTGCATTCTAGGCACTCTGTTGCTGAAGTCGTATTTTCTGCAATCGAGTTTGGAGCGATTCACTTTAAGTTTGTATCTATTGTGTGCTCATGTATTGTTGTCGTTGAAGCTGAAGTAGTCATTGACAGGTAGGACATTGTAGCAGATAATTTTATGTACTACGCTTAGGTCAGACTGAAGTCAGCGTAGTTCTAAGTTGTCTAAGCCCAAAATTTGGAGTCTGGTGGCATAAGGTATTTTATTGAGGGTAGAGGAATGGAGGACTCTTCTCGTAAAATATCTCTGGACTCTCTCGATTGTATTTATGTCCGATATGCAGTGCGGGTTCCAGACAGATGAGTTGTATTCAAGAATTGGTCTGGCAAAAGTTTTATATGGTCTAGTTAGCAGTACAATATTACCAGAGAAGAAGCTACTCAAGATTAGGTTAACAACTCTTAATGCCTTTTTGGCAATGTTCTTACAGTGGGCTCTGGCACTTAGATCATTAGATATGAGTACTCCAAGGTCATTGACAGAGTGAGGGTCATCTATGAGGTCATATCTGCCCAGCTTGAAAGATAAGAAGGTATAGGCAGGAGGCTGCTCACGTTAGTAGTGAAGTTAACTTGTTCGCATGTACGATGTCATAATCTGGAGCTCTGTAACATAGTAAGAACCCAAATGTGGTATTTAAGGACAGCTCGCAGATGATGGTCTAGGAAGAGTGAGTTCCTGTGTAACTTAAATATTTTTTAAATTTGAATTACTTCTATGGAGTCAATGGATGTTTCTATGGAGTCAATAGATGTTCCTATGGTTTCGACTCTTATTAGACAGGACAATTAATTTATCCAGCTTAGGTAAACACGATGGACAGAGATAAGGAAATGCGTCTTATGTTTGTAGGAGATTGGCTACTTGCTTGGTTACTTTTAAGCAGGTGTGGTGGGCGTACTTGTCATATAGGTAGCATTTCATGATATCCTCATTATTCTTGATAGTTTCATAACATTTAAAGCATTTGCAGGAGTCGTTTGGGTCATCATTTGGTAGAGATATCTTTCTTTTGTGAGTGTTTGGTAGTGGAGTGATTGGAGTTTTTGCTTGGCATGGTAGATTTCTTGTGTAGATGTATAGTTGAGTACTTCTTACTTGTTGCTATTCTTATTTGTTCTTATTTATTAATTTTTGATGTAATTCAACATTAATTAATTCAAATTAATCTCTGATTTGATGGTATGGATAATTAATCTCTTACTTGCTGGTAATTTATGTCACACTAATCAATAATACTAAATATTCAATATGATAGACAATCAATTAATTAAATTAATTAGTTGGACAATAAATCAGCAATTAATGTCACTTTAACCAATTAAGATAAGATATTAATCTAGCAGGCAATCAATTAATCAGCTAGACAATCAGTGATACTGTAATCAGTTACAATTGATCAGTTACACTAGTCATGTTAATCAATTAATAGGTCAATTAATTAATTAATTAATGCTACAATTGATTATATTATATTGTAGTAGAAAGTATGAATTAATCAATGTTATAAGTATTGAGGTAATGAAGCAGTATTGAAGATGTTGGGCGCAGGGAAAAACAAGCTCTGGTGGGGGGAAAACAGCCTCTGATGGAGGAAACAGGCTTCGATGGGGGAAATATGTTCTATTTTACGCTGAAATAGGCTCCGGTGCTCCTTTCTTTCCTTTCTTTCTGATCTTTGGTGGGGATTGATCTCCTACGAACAGTAGTGGGTTTCAATTTTGTTTGCTACCGGTTCGAGCATGGGAGTGTGTGTGGTGAGACACTTCTGTGTATGCACAGAGATGTCTGGGTGGGTGGGCACAGCCTCCCTCTGCCACTGCTACAGGTTCACCCAATCTGGGGCGAACTGGTAGCAACCCACTACTGCCTACGATCGCTCCAACGATCGCTCCAACGATTGCTCCTATGATCTCCTACGATCACTCCTACGATCGCTCCTACGATTGTGCTCCGCTCCAAAGTTGTCACCTTGTTGTCTTTTCTCAGTGGGGATCATGGTTTAAATTTGTCCAAAATATTTTTAAAGAAACTTCTCAAGATGAATCTGGCTCACAGAGGGTGCTAAAGGTGGGGGAAACTGCATTGACAGAAGGAAAAAGGAAGGCGAGAACTCTTCTACCTGAGAACTTTTATAAGGAAGGGAGGGGCAGATGCTTTATGAAGCAAAATAAGGAGGAGGATTTGGGCAGGTGTGGAGCAAAACCTTGTGCAAACAGAGAGGCATTTGCTAATAACTGGGGAGGGGGTGGCTGTATTGCAGGCAAACTCTGATTTCCATTGCCTGGAGTTTGATCCTGACCGGCTTCAGGATTGACTCAGCCTTCCGTCCTTCTGAGGTCAGTAAAAGGAGGACCCAGGTTGTCGGGGGCAACATGCTGACTCGGTAAACTGCTATGACAATGCTCTAAAACAGGGGCGTCAAACTTGATTTCATTGAGGGCCGCATCAGTGTTGTGTTTGATGTTGGAGGGAGGGCTGGGGGGCATGGCTAGGGAATGTGGTCAGCTCGACATCACTCCTGTTGGGGATGCTTGTAGTGGCCCAAGTGCTCTGCCAGTGAAAAAAGGCTAATGAGCTCCATTTTCCACGCGGGCCTCCCCAGCTCTGTTTTCATTGGCAGAGGGTTGCAGGAGGCTGTGGCAGCTGAAAATGGAGCTCAGGAGCCTGTTTTCACTGGCAGAATCACCACGGGCCGGTCCTTCACTGTTTCCATGGTAGCCTCATGGGCCAGATCTAAGTACCTCGCGGGCCATATCCGGCCCCCGGGCCTTGAGTTTGACACCCCTGCTCTAAAACACTGTGAAGAGGTATATTAGTCTAAGTGCTATTGCTCCTGCTTGCCATAATCCATCTGAAAGGATTGTGTTGATCTTCAACTGGACTCTTGGTTGTAACAAATGTTTGAGCAAAGAGTTCTTCAAAGAAGTCTTCAAAGAGATGTCTCACTTTGTCTGGGGAAGTTGTCCACTGAACATGCATAGAAGCCCTTCAGTTGAAAGGAAGTGGCCAGGAGGGGCAGACAGACTGCTCCCACCAGGTGTGTTTTCACAGAGGTAGAATAATTTGCCTTGAGAGGCCATCTCTAAGCCACCTCTGGAAGGCGAATTACCTTCTCAAGACAGGTCCTCCACAGTCCATGCAGAAGGTGATTCTACAGTAATCATAAGAGGTAACGTTGAAGCTACACGGGTGATTAAAAAAGAGTTTTACAAGTTTCTCAGATTTCTTTTTGTTTATGGATGCCTTGTGTGTTATTTTTCAGAATCTCTAGGCCACACAACTGTGTTCCTTCAAGAAGAGATAATTTTGTAAAAACCTCCGTGCCTAGCTCATCATCATGCAGCTTCTGGTGGGGCTCTTCTTTTTCTCCATTTTGCTGACTACAGGTATGATCATGGTTGTTGTCCAGGGTGCGTGTATGTGTGTGTGTAGTTTTGTGAAAGAAAAAAAAAACATTGGTCAATTTAGAAAAGCAACAAGCTTCCTTCCTACCTATTTCTAAGTTAATAACTTCCCTGGGAATTTTGGCGGATTCCAAATGGAAGAAAGCAAATTTGTTTTTGCTTTCAGTCTAACCTGTGTTTCCTTGCTTATTGCTTCTCCTTCCCGACAGAGGTGAGTTGTGTGCACCCTCCCCTACCTCACAATGGCTTCTTTTAGATTAGATTAACAGAGTTGGAAGGGATCTTGTAGAGTCCAACCCCCCGCCCAAGCAGGAGACCCTACACCATTTCTGACAAATGGTAGTCCAATCTCTTCTTGAAAGCTTCCAGTGATGAAGCTCCCACAACTTCCAAAGGCAACTTCTGTTCCATTGGTTGATTGTTCTCAATGCCAGAAAATTTGTCCTTATTTCCAGGTTGAATCTCTCCTTGTTCAGTTTCCATCCATTATTCCTTGTCCGGCCTTCAGGTGCCTTGAAAAATAGCTTGACCCCCTCCTTTCTGTGGCAGCCCCTCAAGTACTGGAAGACTGCTATCCTGTCTCCCCTGGTCCTTCTCTTCTGCTAAACTTTGTCTCTGGAAGACTTCTTCATCTTATTCTAGGTTTACCTTAATATGGCTCGGATTGGGTCTCGCCATCATCTCCACTGACCAGCCTAGCTAAGGCTCCTGAGGCTTCTGGTTCAGTAATATCGAAAGTGTTTCTGACTCTCTATCCCTCTCCTACTTTTTTATCTCCTTTCCACTTTTCTTTCCAGGTACCTCTTTAAAGTGTGTAAACTGTGTAGCAATGAATGGATATTGCCCTGATGTAAAGGAAGAATGTCCTTCTGAGGATCATATCTGTATGAGTTTGGGTTTGAAGAGTCAAGTTAATAAAGGTAAGTAAAACAGGCCATATAAAACTGAATGACCGTGTCCTATCAGGTTGGTGATTGGTGATTGTTCCTTCAGATCTTCCCCCCATCACCACTGTAATGAAGCCCATGCACCTTATTGCTGGTTGGAGTTCTTCTTCTTCTTCTTCTTCTCCTTCTCCTTCTCCTTCTCCTTCTCCTTCTCCTTCTCCTTCTCCTTCTCCTTCTCCTTCTCCTTCTCCTTCTCCTTCTCCTTCTCCTTCTCCTTCTCCTTCTCCTTCTTCTTCTCCTTCTTCTTCTTCTTCTTCTTTTTTCTCCTCCTCCTCCTCCTCCTCCTCCTCCTCCTCCTCCTCCTCTTCCTCCTCTTTTCTTCACTCTGCTTTTCCCAGCATTGGAGCTTTCTCCAGAGAGTTGGGCTTTCATATAATGTGTCTGAGGTAGGATAATTTAAGCCTGGTTGCGTAGACAGTACTGGAAACCTGTATTTGGGTGGGTGACATCACTCAGACTCTTTAAGTCTGAGTGATGGCTCTGATCACTGACGTTTCTCTCTTCCTCCAGCGATCCAGATCATCGAGAAACTTTGTGCAACAAAAAATTTTTGTGAGGAATTTGAAACTCTGATAGGGAATGTTTACCCTGTTAAATCACTGAACTTGGAGTTTAGAGCTGTCCTTAAAGAAGTTACCTGCAGCAAAGCTCCTCCCTCATTCGCATCCTTCTTCCCAGCACTCCTTGGACTCCTCCTGATGAAGCTCCTCTTCTAAAGCTTCTCTTCCTTCCACCCAAGAAGTTGTCCCCTTTTTCTTGGCCTGTATAATCTCTCCAGCTGCTCAGGCAGGGTCTTCGATGTTATGCATCGGTCTCTAAATTTTCCTCCTATTTTCTGTTTTCCTATATTTTCTTCTATATGAAAATCAACTAAGCAGACAGAAATATAATCAGCAGCCTTGAGCATGTGCTTGAAGAAAGAAGATGGTGTCATTCAAAGAAAATAAGAAATAAGTAACAAATAATAAAATCCATCATTGCCTGATTCTTTTGATTTGGTGTAGGAAAAAAATATATCCACATTTTGCATTCTACAGGGGTTATTTGTTGTTCCCTTCTTCCAGATGTGATGTCTTTTGATATTGATATATTTTTGTATATTTTGCATATGGATATATGGATTCATTTGTCCTAGGGGTGGTGATGGAGTGAGTGGTTGGCACTTTTAACCGATTGGCACAAGGGACTTTTTTTTTTTAAGTAAGCTATTGGATTATGGTTGTTTCCACCAAAATAAAGACAATGCTATTCTCATTGTTTCCTTTTGATCACTGTTTGTTTAGAAATTAATCTGCACACCGATTACTTTGTCTGCTGAAGGGGAGGGCTCTAATACGTGGCTCTGAGGACCGAGGAAGTGAGGAGATCTTGTGTTGATGCAAGTGTTAGAGAGTTTCTATGCATGGAATGAATGCTAATGAATGCTGGACCTTTTGACCTGTTATTGACAAATAAGTCAAGAAAAGTTTTATTGACTTCTCTCCTTGGGTGGGGAGGGAGAACCAACTGAGACACTGAGAGGGACTTTGAGGCTGCAGAATTAAAATTAACTGAAAAGAGGTGGAGAAAGAGGTTCCAGCTTGCTATAGTCCAGGGATGTCAAACTCAAGGCCTGGGGGCCTGATCCAGCCTGCAGGGTGCTTAGATCTGGCCAACAGGACTGCCCTGGAAACAACGAAGGACTGGCCCACGGTGCTTCTGCCAGCAAAAATGGAGCCCAGGGAGCTTTGTTTTCATTGGCAGAGGGCTGCAGGAGGCCATTGTGGCTGAAAAGAGCCTCGACAAGTGACGCTGAGCTGGCCATGCTCCCAGGCCATGCCCTCCCCAGCCATGCCCCCGTCATGCCCACCCAAGATCAAACACAACCCTGATGAGGCCCTCAATGAAATTGAGTTTGATACCCCTGCTATAGTCCAAGTGAAAGGGTTGTGATGATCTTCAATTGACTCTTGATTGCAACAAGAGCTTGAGCAAAAGGTTCTTTCAAAGTCGTATTTCCAAGGATGAGGTGCCTTGCTTTGCCTGGGGAAAGTGTCCACTGCACATGCACAGAAGCCAGTTCCATTGAAAGGAAGGGGCCAGGAGGGACAGACTGTTCCCACCATGGTCCCACCCCTCCGCCAGAGATAGACAAAGTTTGGTCTAGTGGCTAAGTCACCAGGTTAGAAACCAGAAGATGGTGAGTTCTAGTTCCGCCTTGGGCATGAGAGCTGGCTGGATGTCTTTGGACCAGGAGATGATAAGTTCATTCCTTAGGCATGTAAGAAGGCTGGATGACTTTGGGCCTATCCCCAAGAGACTGCGAGTGTCAAGAGTGAAACACTGGCAGCTATGTGCCTCATTCGTTTCAATTTATTTTATTTATTTATTTATTTATTTATTTATTTATTTGTATTTCTATGCCGCCCACTCTCCGAGGACTCTGGGCGGCTTACAACAAAAACAGTATACTAAATAGCATATTGCCCCCAACCATCTGGGTCCTCATTTTACCCACCTCGGAAGGATGGAAGGCTGAGTCAACTTTGAGCCGGTGAGATTTGATCTACTGATCCGCTGAACTAGCAGTCAGCTGAACTAGCTGCAGTACAACACTCTAACCACTGCGCAAACCTCGGCTCTTTTTGTCCTTATGGTAAGAGGCGGGAGGTCTTGATTACAAATGGGTTAGTTGGAGAAACGAAACCTCTGCAGTCCCACGGAAGCCTGTGAAAGTTTGGAAACTTTTCAAGGCCACATTAACAGGTGCGAAGAGAAAGGCATCTGGTTCCCATAACAAGAGAACCCTTTTACATGGTCTACATGAGACCCTGAGGATTGGGCTGGTAAAATTCATCGTTGAATATTGTGCTGGAGACTCCCAGAGTTAGTTTGACCTCAGAAAAACCATGTTAGGTATTCAATAAATCAGTACGTTTTTTTTTCCCATCAATGAAAATGAGCCTGGACTTTTATTTGGATACTCAAGCTGGATGTTGACATTAAATTAACACTCTATTTTGCAGCCTGCCTGGGTTTCCTCCCCAGGAGTGCTGAATATTGTGAGAACTGTCATAGATAAGAAGACGGATGGAGGGAGAATGCAGGGAGAAGTCCCTCCCTTCACCGTCAGTGATTGTAATCCAGACGGGAGACACCACTTTGTCACGGGGGTGGGGGAAGGAAGGGGGTGCTTGGCAGAAGCAGAAAACTGGATTGTTAGAGCCACCACGAATTGCTGGAGGTGGGAACAAGTTGGAGGCTCCATGCCTGGCGCCTAGAACTACATGGATGAGTGGCCTCGGGAAAGCAGCAGAAGCTGAATTTCTTCTGAGTTCATCTGAGGCTTGGGTGACTTTGAGCCTATCACCAAGAGACTGTGAATTCTAGTCCCGCCTTAAGCATGAAAGTCAGTTGGGTGACATTGGGCCAGTTACGCTCTATCAGTCCAACTGACCACACATACATTCTAATGAGGGGAAAATAGGAAGAAAATGCAACATTGGGTATGCTCGTTGCTTTGAGTTATTTATAAAAATGATAAAGGTGAGATATAAATTAGATAGATAGATAGATAGATAGATAGATAGATAGATAGATAGATAGATAGATAATAGAAATTATAATAGATAGATTAGATAGATAATGGTGATGATGATGATGATGATGAAGAAAAATAGATAGACAGACAGATAATAATAATGATATATATATATATATATGTATATACATATGTAGATAGATAATGATGATGATGATGAAAGATAGATAGGTAGATAGATAGACAGACAGAAAGACAGACAGACAGACAGACAGATAGATAGAAAATGATAGATTAGAGAGATAGAGAGAGAGAGAGAATGATGACAAAAGATAGATAGATAGATAATAATAATGATAGATAGATAAATGATGTTGATGATGATGATAAATAAATAATGATAGATGATAGAAAATGATAGATAGATTAGATAGATAATAATGATGAAAGATAGATGATAGATAGATAGATGATAGATAGATAATAATGATGAAAGATAAATAGATAGATAGATAATAATAATGATAGCTAGATAGATGATGATGATAGATAAATAATGATAGATAGATGATAGAAAATGATGATAGAGATAGATTAGATAGATAGATAGATAGATAGATAGATAGATAGATAGATAATGATGATGAAAGATAAATAGATAGCTAATACTAATGAGAGAGAGCTAGGTAGATAATAATGATGATGATAGATAATAATGATGATGATAGATAATAATGATAGATAGATAGATAGATAGATAGATAGATAGATAGATAGATAGAGGTAAGAGAGGCCTCCAGAGTCTTGCAGAAGGCGATTCTACAGTAATGATCAGAGACAACTTTGAATCCTGATGGGTAATTAAACAGTAATTGTACAAGCGCTTCTGATATATAGTATGCTTCTGTGTTTAGATGCCTTTTGTGTTGTTTTGCAGAACTTCCAGGCCACACAATTGTGCTCCTTCAAGAAAAGATTATTTTTTTAACCTCCGTGCCTAACTCATCATCATGCAGTTTCTGCTGGGGCTCTTCTTCTTCTCCATCCTCCTGACTGCAGGTATGGTCAGAGTTGTGTTCCTGGGAGCTTCAGTGGAACTATAAGGAGGCTGTTCCATACTGGCCATGGGGGGTTCTCTAGGGACTGTGAAAAACATCAAGATATTTTGCAATATTCTTCCCTCAGGAGTGGGGAGGGAATGGGGATTTTGCAGTATACTTCCCCTGGAGTGCAGTGGGAATGGGGATTTTGCAGTATCCTTCCCCTACCACACCCACCAAGCCACGCCCACCAAGCCACACCACACCCACCAAGCCACACACACAGAACCGGTAGTAAAAAAATTTGAATTCCACCACTGTTCTGACTGGTTTACAATTACCAGGTTTACAACTACCAGGTAGTCCTCAATTTACGAACACAATTGAGCCCAAAAATGGATGTTGTGAAGTGAGAAGTTTGTTAAGTGACTTTTGCCCCATTTTGCGACTTTTCTTGCCGTATTTGTTAAGCGAATCACCGCCGTTATTAAATTAGTCACACAGTTGTTAAGTGAATCTGGCTTCCGCGTTGACTTTTGATTGTCAGAAGGTCGCAAAAGGGGATCACGTGACCCCGGGACACTGCAACCGTCATAAATACGAATCAGTGGTCAAGCATCCAAATGTAAAGCATGTGACTATGGGGATGCTCCAATGGTCATAAGTGTGAAAAATGGTTGTAAGTCAGTTTTTTCAAGAATAGAATAGAATAGAATAGAATAGAATAACAGAGTTGGAAGGGACCTTGGAGGTCTTCTAGTCCAACCCCCTCCTTAGGCAGGATTCCTTACACCACATCAGACAAATGGTTATCCAGCATCCTCTTTAAGCTCCACCTACTTTTCCCTCCTTTCCAGGTAGTTCCTTGAAGTGTGAATTTTGTGCATCAACTACTTCAAATTGTTCTGGTCCAGAAGTAATATGTTCTAAGAAGAACAATGTCTGCATGACTGTGATAACTGAAATTATCACAAGTGAGTAAGAATAGTCCAATTTTTCCCAGCAAGGAAATAAGTAACACGGGTTTTACAAGCTACATAAATCTGACTGACCTTGCCCCATCAGGTTGGTGATGGTTTTTGAGGTCTTGCAACTCCATCACCACTGAAACGAAACCCATCCACCTTGATGCTGGTTGCTCTCATCTTCTCTTTTCTTCTAATTTCCCCAGATTTATGGCCTTCTCCAGAGAGCTGGGTCTTCATATAATGTTGCTGATGTAGGATAATTAAAAAAATAAATAAAAATATTTATACATTTTTCTTTAACGTACATTAGTGCTTGGCAAACAGTGTATTGTCTGGGTCAATTTACTTATACATAGTAATAGTAGTAGTAATAATAATATTGCTAACTTCTACCTCTATTATCTAACCATTAATAGAACAAATCCCATGTTAAAAAATGTTCTGCATCTTCTTTGTCTTTTATCTTTAGGATTAACCTGTCCATTTCTGCACATTTTACTATTTTTAAAATTAAATATTTTTGGCCTTAAATCTATTTGTTGCCTTTAACATTTTCTCTAACCATGTGTGTATTTTTGCCCATTTTTTTTTCTGCCTTCGGGCATGTCCACCACATATGATAGTAGGAACCCAACACTTGGTTACATTTCCAACATTTAGCAGACATACTTTTGAACATCTTTGCTAGCCTTGCTGGTGGCAGATGTAGGATAATTTGAGCCTAGTCAAATTGGATTGGAAACCTGTATTGGGGTCGGTGGAGGAATTCCTTCAAGTTCAAGTGATGGCTCTGATCCCTGGTTTTTCTCTCTTCCTCCAGAGGGGAAAATTCCTGCCAGCATGAAACGTTGCAGCAGTGTAGATGATTGCAAGCATTATGAAGATCTAAAAGGGAAGCTTTTATCTCGCCAGCTACTCAACATAACAGATAATTTAGGTGGCCTTCTAATTGGATCTGTCATTAAAGACGTTATCTGCAGCGAAGTCCTTTCCTCCTTTGCTTCTCAGCATTCCTTGGGCTTCTTCTCAGCATTCCTTGGGCTCCTCCTGATGAAGCTTCTCTTCTAAAGCTCTTCCTTCCACCCAAGAAATTGTCTCCTTTTCTTGGCCAGTATGTCCTCTCCAGCTGATCAGGCGGGATCTTGGATGTTACGCGTATGTGTCTAAATTTTCCCAAATGGAAACCAGTTAAGCCATCAGAAATACAATCAGCCGCCTTGAATGCATGTTTGAAGAAAGCTATTTTATGTTAATTTATTCATTCAGCTTTTTTTTTCTCTTATTCTGTGGAAGCCATCTCAATCCTGAAGGCAACTCTGTGCATTACTTATTTTTTCTTCCAGTTTAGTCTACAACCCTGGAGTTTTCTAGAGAGAAGAAAGCTTCATGAACATATCTAGTTGAGCTGGCTCAAAAGCATTAAACACACAGAGAGAGACACAGAAACAAAGAGACACAGATGCGCGTGCACACCAGTGGTGGGTTTCTACCGGTTCATCCCAGTTCGTGCGAACTGGTAGCGGCAGCAGCAGGAAGCTCTGCCCAAGCACCTGGACGTCATCATGGACGGTCTGCACATGCGTAGAAGCGGTACACGTATAAGCAGTCAGAATTGTGAACCGGTAGTGAAGGTAAGTGGAACCCACCACACACACACACACACACACACACACACACACACACACACACACACAGAAAATTAACAAGCTCCACTCTGCAACCATCCAGTTTTTTCTTGTCTGGTAACAGCCTAAATTAGGATCAAGTTGTTTATGTTGGCATATGTACCAGAGGTGGGTTTCAGCAGGTTCTGACCAGTTTTGGAGAACCGGTAGTGGAAATTTTGAGTAGTTCAGAGTAACCAGTAGTAAAAATTCTGACTGGCCCCGCCCCTATCTATTCTCTGCCTCCCAAATCCCAGCTGATCGGGAGGGAATGGGGATTTTGCAGTAACTTTCCCCTGGAGTGGGGAGGGAATGGAGATTTTACAGTATCCTTCCCCTGCCATGCCCACCAAGCCACATCCACAGAACCGGTAGTAAAAAAATTTGAAACCCACCACTGATATGTACTAATTCATATTGGCCTTCTTGGTTCATTCAAACATCACAAGGAAGCTTCATCTTCATCTTTCATCTACTTTGAAGAAAGCATTCTCTTTCTCCTGGAGAAATTCTCCATCCCCATTTCTGCTCACAACTTTGGTGGGTAATGTCGAAAAACCATTTGCATAGAACTTTAAGAGAAACACCAAAGGATGGAGCTACTGGTACTTTGCACTTCACCCTACTTACTCTGAGTTGTTCTGTTGTGCATGAGCGTGAGAGGCTGACCCATCACCAGAGATCAAGCAAGAGTCAATGATTGCTGTAGGTTATTTCTCCGCTTTGAAAGAAAGAGGTGCTAATTTAATCTTCACCTTAAGCAATTCAACAGATATCTTCAATAATTTCTTCATCCATGATTGGATGAAGTGCATTGCCATGCGCTGAAAAGCCCGATTGGGCTTATTATCGGGGGATGTCTTATTTTGGGGGAAGCAGGATGTATATGTATATGTATATGTATATGTATATGTATATGTATATGTATATGTATATACTGTATATGTGTGTGTGTGTGTGTGTATATTTACGACCAAGGACCAGAAGCCAGACTGCAGCTGCATCATTAGCCACTTTAAACCTCTCCAATCCATACATGAAGCAGACTGACACCCATCATGAAGAGCTCGCACGGCCACAAACACGAAGCCAAACAACAACAACGCAGCTCACCAGCTCAAATCCCCCTGCAACTCAGATTAAGCTGAGCACAACCAAGCCCCCACCCAAACAGAACACACCCCCAGCCAATCAGAGCACAGCCAAGCCCCTAACCAATCAGAACACACCTCTACCCAATCAGAACACAGCCAAGTTCCCACCCAATCAGCTCACACCCCCACTAGCAGTTAAAAGGAAGAGACAGCTGCGATCTCACATTGCTCCTGGAAGCACGAAGCCGAGAACACCAGCCTGAAGATGACGAATGAGACTTCGTCGAAACGTCGCCAAGACACTTCCAATTTTACGTGGGAGAAGACCCGAATAACCAAAGACCTACATACAAACACCCGCGAAAACCTGAGAAAACAAATATCGCACCTCTACGGGGAGGATATCCACCATCTGACCAGGACCTATGAAAAACTCGAAGTCCAAAGAGCTTCCATTTTATGTGACCTTGCATTCCTACGCAACTGCCGAGATCAACATTTAATCCCCACAGGCTTCCAACTGAAATTCCACTCCAACTCTGCAGCCACCAAACGCATTCTGAAAAGAACAGAACTAGCCCTAATCAGAAATGAACTCCACAGAAAAAGATTCCTCCTAGACCGAATCAACAAGGATCTCCTCACACTTCACCTCAAACTCAGCAACAAGATCCACCCTGCACTTTGGGACAAATCCAAACAACTTGCCGTCTGGAGAGCCGAAACACAGACCACCCTCAAGACAGACACACACACCAACAAACTCTGAAGACTACAAGAACGCCAGAAACAATCCCCTCCACCCTCACAGCCACACATGAAACAAACAGTGCATAACATCTCAGATAGGATCCTCACCAAAGCCGAAACCAATGTCCTTTCCAAAGGATTCAACTTTGCAGTCGCTCCCAAAAGCATCCCCACTGAAACCATTATATGCGGAGTTGAAACCAGCCTGACCAAAATCAACCCCGACGATGCAAACAGAATCAGACTCGAAATCACCAACATCCTCTGCACTAGCAAGCCACCCAAAAGCAACTTACCCAAAGAGGAACAGACAGCACTACTTAACCTGAAAGAAGACACCAGCATAATAATCCTACCAGCAGACAAGGGCAATGCCACGGTGGTTATGAACACATCTGACTACCAAACCAAATTAAACAACCTACTCCAAGACTCCATATACAAACCCCTAAACACAGACCCCACCACCTACCTGGAAAAAACCACCAGATCCAAAATAAAAGCCTCCCCCATCAGCGAAGAGATTCAGCAAAGAATCATACCCAGAGAGAAATCATCCAGATGCCCTAAGCTTTATGGTCTCCCCAAGATACACAAAGAAGGAACCCCACTTAGACCCATAGTCAGCTCCATAGGCTCACCTCTACAAAACTTAGCCAAATTTCTCGCCAAACAACTACAGCCCTATGCAGAATCCATCACCTCATACGTAAAAAACTCATTCCAGTTCATAGACATCATAAAGCAACAAAACTTACAGCCCAGTGACCTACTTGTGAGCTTTGATGTCATATCCCTCTTCACCCAAGTACCAATCAAAGAAGCCTTGACAGTTATCCAAAACAAATATAACCCCCCCAAGCACATCTTAGATCTGACCAACCACTGCCTATCCAACACATACTTCATCTATAATGGACAGAAATACAAACAAACAGAAGGAGCACCCATGGGATCACCCCTCTCACCTGTCATTGCCAACCTCTATATGGAATACTTTGAAACCCAAGCTCTAGAAAAATCTGATCATAAACCCAAACTCTGGCTCAGATATGTGGACGACACCTTCATAATCTGGCCACATGGGAAAGAAAAACTGGACAACTTCCTCACACACCTCAACAGCCTACACCCCAAAATACAGTTCACCATGGAAACAGAAGCGAACAACCAACTTCCCTTCCTGGATGTCTTAGTCTACAGAAAATCCAATGGCTCCCTAGGACACACTATCTACCAGAAGAAAACACACACAAACCGCTATCTGCACGCACTCTCACACCACCACCCTGCCCAGATCAACTCTGTAGCCAAGACACTCATTTCCAGAACAAAACGCTTAGCGGACGAACAACACCTAAAAACCGAACTACACACCCTCACTAACATACTAACATCCAATGGATTCCAAAGAAATAAGATCACCAACCTAATCCAAAAAGAAACCCCCACTAAAATCCAAGACACAGAACAAGAAAACGGCAAAGCCCTCCTCCCATACATAAAAGGCACCACAGACAGAATAAGCAAAATCCTCCACAAACATAACATCAAGACAGCATTCTGCACAAACCGAAAAATATCCACCATCCTAAGGAACCCCAAAGACAAAATTGAGTTAGAAAATCAAGGAGTATATGAAATCCCATGCACCGCCTGCCCTACCACATACATCGGACAAACCAACAGACGAATAAGTGCACGCATAGAAGAACACAAGAACTCAGTCAGAAAAGAAGAACCAAGTTCTTCCCTGGTCCAACACCTTAAAGCCACAGGACATGATATTGACTTTAAAAAGACCAGAACTATCGCCAAAATGGAACACTTTAACAACAGAATAATCAGAGAAGCCATCGAGATAGAAAAACGCCCACACAGCATGAACAAACGAGACGATACCTCCCGCCTACCAGCCATTTGGAAACCCGCCCTTATTGACAAACGAGTCCCTAACACGACGAATGACACCAGCCCCACACTCACGAGAGCCACACAGGATGTCACCACCACACATCCACGCAGAAAGCAGACTCAAACCCACACTGATAATGAGCCACGACCAAGGACCAGAAGCCAGACTGCAGCTGCATCATTAGCCACTTTAAACCTCTCCAATCCATACATGAAGCAGACTGACACCCATCATGAAGAGCTCGCACGGCCACAAACACGAAGCCAAACAACAACAACGCAGCTCACCAGCTCAAATCCCCCTGCAACTCAGATTAAGCTGAGCACAACCAAGCCCCCACCCAAACAGAACACACCCCCAGCCAATCAGAGCACAGCCAAGCCCCTAACCAATCAGAACACACCTCTACCCAATCAGAACACAGCCAAGTTCCCACCCAATCAGCTCACACCCCCACTAGCAGTTAAAAGGAAGAGACAGCTGCGATCTCACATTGCTCCTGGAAGCACGAAGCCGAGAACACCAGCCTGAAGATGACGAATGAGACTTCGTCGAAACGTCGCCAAGACACTTCCAATTTTACGTGGGAGAAGACCCGAATAACCAAAGACCTACATACAAACACCCGCGAAAACCTGAGAAAACATATATATATATATATATATATATATATATATATATATATATATATATATATATATATATATATATATATATATATATATAAATAAAATATATGTCTTCTTTCCCTTTTTGTAGGCTTTTATGTGCATATTCTTTCTAGCCAGGTTTTACCTACGTAAACTAAGTTGTTCTACAGCCCTGGTTCTGTGAAATCTCATTCACAAGTTTCTGGGCCTTTTTTCTGCTGACAAACTGCAACTCTGTGTTGCTCTCTGGGAGACTCAGATAGCTATTTCTGCCTATTAAGGCATCATCAGTGAGCCACACCCACTTCTCAGATATCCTCCCTGTAAAGGTACAATGTGTCTTTTTTCCTTTCAAGACACATTGTACCGTTACAGGGAGGATATCTGAGAAGTGGGTGTGGCTCACTGAAAGTTTTGAGGTTTTATAACAAACCGCAGGAAGCTCAAGAACACCAAATGTTATCTTTTGAGAAAGGTAGAGCAATTTTTTCAAATTTACTCCTTTCCCTTTTTTTCTTTGCCAGTACTGACTCAAAACAATCAACAACCACACGAATGCACGGATTAAAATTCGCTTTTGCAGATGCTCTTTTATGAACGCCTTCTAAACAGTTTCTCTCTAATGTGGGATTGAACGTCTGCAGAACATGGCCAAGAAAACCCCTCCCAATGAAAAACTTGGTCTTTAATCACAAGGTGTTTTAAGTACAGATTACTCATCATCTATTCTCTGCACAAAAGTCAAAGGGTAATTCTGGGAGTTGGAGTCTTAAAGTTGCCAAGGTTGGATACTCCTGGGGCTAGGCTCTAAATGTGATCATATTTATCTAAAGTTATGTAAAATGTGCTAAAACCTAAAACCTAAAACCTAAAAACCCGGATCTGCGCACGTTTCGCCGTGCTCTCAAAACTTTTCTATTTCAGCAAGCTGGCCTGGCCTAACTCCCCTCTTTTAAATTTTAAATTTTTTAAATTTTAACTTTTTTAATTCGTGATTTTATAAATTGGGTGTTTTAATCTGTGTTTCGGCCAAAATATTTAATAATTTTAAGGGATTTTTAATATTTGTATTATCTGTATTTTATCTTGGCTGTTCACCACCCTGAGTCCTTCGGGAGTAGGGCGGTATAGAAATTTGATCAAATTAATAAATAAATAAACAAATAAATAAATAAATAAATAAATAAATAAAATTGCAAAAATGTGGTGCTAGCTAAAGGCATGTTAATATCTGAAGTTACATCCGTTTCTAAGGCCAATCCTAACTTTCATTAACAGAGGGAGACAATCAAGATCAAACAGTTGTGCTCATAAGTTTACATACCCTGGCAGAATTTATGATTTTTTTGGCCATTTTTCAGCGAATATGAATGATAACACGAAAACTTTTCTTTCACTCATGTTAGTGTTTGGGTAGTTTCTGTTGTCGTTATGATTGAAAAAGAGTAAACAGAGTTGATTGATAATAAATGGCTTCAGCCAAACACTAACCATGAGTGAGAGAAAGGTTTTCATGTTATCATTCATATTCTCTGAAAAATGGCCAGGAAATCATAAATTCTGCCAGGGTATGTAAACTTACGAGCACAACTGTACTAATAGGCAAAGGTAAAGGTTTCCCTCGCACATATGTGCTAGTCGTTCCCAACTCTAGGGGGCGGTGCTCATCTCCGTTTCAAAGCCAAAAAGTCAGCACTGCCCAAAGACGTCTCCGTGGTTATGTGGCCGGCATTAATAAATGCCAAAGGCACACGGAACACTGTTACCTTCCCACCAAAGGTGGTCCCTATTTTTCTACTTGCATTTTTTTTTAATGTGCTTTCGAACTGCTAGGTTGGCAGAAGCTGGGACAAGGAATGGGAGCTCACCCCGTTACGTGGCACTAGGGATTCGAACTGCTGAACTGCCGATCTTTTGATCGACAAACTCAGCCTCTTAGCCACTGAGCCACCGTGCCCCTTTTGAGGTACAAATACCACGCTATAAAGCGTTGGTAAGACCACACCTAGAATATTGCATCCAGTTTTAGTCACCACTCTATAAAAAAGATGTGGAGACTCTAGAAAGAGTGCAGAGAAAAGCAATCAGGATGATTAGAGGACTGGAAGCTAAAACGTACGATGAACGGTTGCAGGAACTGGGCATGGCTAGTCTAGTGAAGACATGATAGCAATGTTCCAATACTTGAGGGGTTGTCACAGAGAGGAAGGGGTCAAGTTATTTTCTAAAGCATCTGAAGGCCGGACAAGGAATTATGGATGGAAACTGATCAAGGAGAGATTCAACCTAGAAATAAGGAGAAATTTCCTGGCAGTTAGAACAATTAATCAGTGGAACTGCTTGCCTCTGGAAGTTGTAGGAGCTTCATCACTGGAAGCTTTCAAGAAGAGACTGGATTGCCACCTGTCAGAAATGGTGTAGGGTCTCCTGCTTGGGCAGGGGGTTGGACTAGATGACCTACAAGGTCCCTTCCAACTCTGTTAATCTGTAAGCAGGAACTTGGCCTTCACTGTCTGATGGATTTCACATGTGGCAGCAGAACATTTAAATCCAGGGTGCAGTAACGTCAATTCATTTTCAAACAGCATCTGGGTTTAAGCCAAACTTGCTCAATCTGATCTGCTAGCGAGAGAGAAGCTAAATCTGGTGTGCATGCCACAAAAACAAGAAGAAAGAACAAAAAGAGCATATGCTGTAGTTTCTATTTCTCCAAAAGGACAAGAGCAGAACATTTCACATGCTACTTTTTAATACTTGCCCTCAAATACTGGGAAAGGAAAGAGTGCATGACCTCAAGTGAAAGAAGGAGTTTTCTAACGTGGGTGTTTCAGCTTTCAAACTTTCAAACAGGAAAGACTGTAATGATGAAACCGATAAGGCCAATCTCTTCAACATGTTCTTCGGTTCAGTCTTTGTAAACAGCAATGCCCCACATTTCCTAGTCATACCACAACTAATTACAACAATCTTTTTTTTTAAAATATACTTTATTGGTTTTAAAATTGTAGAAAACATCAAATCTCTATTAACATCTGAGGTGTCGTGTGTTTACATATTCACATTTTATATACATCAAATAAATTCGAATCTACCATTATTGAAAATAAACGTAAACTAACATTACAGTCTCATTCTATTATTCCACCATTTGTACCACCTTTCCTATACTGCATTGAATTTTGAGTTCACATCATTATTAAGATCACTTGTTAATTTTGCCATTTCTGCACAATCTAAGATTTTGTTTATTAGTATTACCTCTGGAGGAGTTGATTTGTCCTTCCAGTACTTTGCAAAAACTAGCCTGGCTGCTGTTGTGAAGTGTATTATAAGATGTATCTTATCTTTAGAAAATCCATCTCTAATCATTCCCAGGGGATTTCTATTTCAGGGAATAATTCTATTTCTTCTTCCACTATTTCTCGTAACCAATTTCGTATTTTTGTCCAAAACTTTTTTGTCTCGGAGCAGGACCACCACATATGATAGAAGGTGCCAACCTCCTTTCCACACTTCTAACACGTTGCTGAAGCACTGGGAAATATTTTCGCTAATCTAGCTGGCGCTAGATACCATCTATGGAAAATTTTGTAATGGTTCTCCCTATAAGTTGCTGATTTAGTCAAATTGTAATTTCTATTCCAGGCCTCAACTAATTACAACAAACTACTACATATCATTTTTACAGAAGATACAGTTGAAAAGGCACTATGCAGCCTAAAACCATTTCTCTCTATTGGCCCTGATGGATTATGTGCCTACTTCTTAAAAAAGCTTTCCACTGCCATAGCAGAACCACTAAGCATAATCTATGAAATATCTTTCAGAACCAGCTCCTTGCCTAAACTACGGTCACTAGCCACGGTCATCCCTATCTTCAAAAAGAGTGACCCCAGCCTAGTTGAAAATTACAGACCAATCTCATTGTGTTATGTCACCTGCAAAGTCATGGAATCAATCATAAACCAATTCATTACCCTCCATTTAGAGAAAAACAACCTCCTCTCTAACAAGCAGTTTGGTTTCAGGAAAAAGTTGTCCTTTAATCTGCAACTCTTACACTGCAAAAACATGGACTACACAACTCGACCAAGGTAAAACAATAGATACAATTTACATAGACTTCTGCAAAGCCTTTGTTTCACAACAAATTACTTTTAAAACTCAAATCTTATGGCATTTCTGGATCCCTGCATGTGGATAGCTGCGTTACTGTCAAACAGGCAACAAGTAGTCAAAATAGGGAATCCCCTATCAAACCCTGCACCTGTTAACAGTGGTGTCCCCCAAAGCAGCGTTTTAGAACCCACGCTATACTTTACATAAATGACTTTTGCTATCATATAATAAGCAACTGCATTCTCTTCGCTGAGGATGTAAAACTATTATTTATTTTATTTTAATTTAATTTATTTTATTTTATTTTATTTTATTAAATTTTATTTTATTTTATTAAATTTTATTTTATTAAATTTTTATACCGCCCTTCTCCTGGAGGACTCAGGGCGGTGTACAGCCAGAGATAAAACCCACAACAATATAAAAGTTAAAAGACAAATTAAAAGTATTAAATAATTTGGCCGAAAAAGCTAAAATAAAGACAACCCATTAAAATAGCATTTAGGCCAGCCCTGCTTGGTAAAACAATAGCGTTTTGAGGGCACAGCGAAAGGTGCGAAGGTCGGGAATCCTATGAATCTCCGGGGGCAGCTCATTCCAGAGGGCAGGTGCCCCCACAGAGAAGGCTCTCCCCCTAGAGGTCGCCAGTCAACATTGTTTGACTGACGGCACCCTGAGGAGTGCCTCTCTGTGGGAGCATACTGGTCGATGGGAGGCTATCGGTGGCAGAAGGCGGTCTTGTAAGTATCCGGTTCCTAAGCCATGGAGCGCTTTAAAGGTAGGGACCAACACCTTGAATCGCACCCGGAAGACCATCGGGAGCCAGTGCAGCTCGCGCAGGAGCGGTGTTACATGGGAGCGTCGAGTCGGTCCCATAATCACCCCTGCGGCCGCATTCTGGACCAGTTGGAGCCTCCAGGTGCTCTTCAAGGGGAGCCCAATGTGATTAATATCACCGACAATGCTGCTACCCTACAAAGAGACTTTGACTATGTGTCAGAATGGTCAAACAACTGGCAACTCCAAATCTCAACTAACAAATGCTCTGTCTTACATATTGGCAAAAAAAATAAAAAATAAAATAAAAAATCAGAACATCAAATACAAGCTGGGTGGACACAACCTCGTAGATGACCCTCATTCTGTCAAGGACCTTGGAGTACTCATCTCAAATGGCCTAAGTGCCAGACCCCACTGTAACAACATTGTTAAGAAGTCATTAAGAGTTGTTAACCTAATCTTGCGAAGCTTCTTCTCTGGTAATATTGTACTGCAAACTAGGGCATACAAAACCTTTGCTAGACCAGTTCTCGAATACAGCTCGTCTGCCTGGAATCCACATTGTATATCAGACATTAATACGATTGAGAGAGTCCAGAGATATTTCACAAGAAGAGTCCTCCACTTCTTTACTCACAACAGAATACCTTATGCCACCAGGCTTGAAATTTTGGGATTAGACAATTTAGAAAGCCGAAAAGCCAGAGCTGTCCGAAGACCTCTCCATGGTCATGTGGCCGGCATGACTAAATGCCAAAGGGGCATGGAATGCTGTTACCTCCCTACCAAAGGTGGTCCCTATTTTTCTACTTGCATTTTTTACGTGCTTTCGAACTGCTAGGTTGGCAGAAGCTGGGACAAGTAATGGGAGCTCACTCCATTATGCGGCGCTAGGGATTCGAACCGCTGAACTGCCGATCTTCTGACTGACAAGCTCAGTGTCTTAGCCACTGAGCCACCACGTCCCTTCCACCCCCCTCCCCATACCACTCCCTTTATTCTGTTCTGACTCCAAAGCTACTTTGTAATCAGATTGGAATTAATGTAAATAGCCAGCAATATCTGGGAATATTTGCAACTGAGATACCATTGTATTCTTAAATTTCTTGTGCAAGCTTGGAAAACCAGAGATTAGCAATCATAATTTCAAATCGCTAGATCGCTAAATTGCTGGCTGGGGATTTTTGGCAGCTGAAATCTACACATCTTAAAGTTGCCAAGTTTGGAGGGGAAAAAAAAAGAAACCACTGATCTGAACACAGCAGAGAGGGTGGGCAACCTCCAGAGAATTCTAGCACTGGAGAATTGAACATTGTTGAGTTGGAAAACATCCCAGGGGGGGGGGAAAATCCTGTTGACAAGAAACTTTCCTTAATCTGACATTGTTCTTCCACTTTCTTCATCCATCCATTCATTCAAGGTGTTGGTTATCACCTTTAAAGCGCTCCATGGCATAGGGCCTAGCTATCTCCGAGACCGCCTGCTGCTACCAACGACCTCCCATCGACCCGTGCGCTCCCACAGAGAGGGCCTCCTCAGGGTGCCATCAGCCAAACAATGTAGGCTGGTGGCCCCCAGGGGGAGGGCCTTCTCTGTGGGGGCTCCCACTCTCTGGAATCAGTTGCCCCCGGAGATAAGGAGAATCCATGACCTCAATGCCTTCCGTCGTTCCCTGAAAACCCATCTTTTCCAGCAAGCCGGGTTGGCTTAGAAGAAATTTTTAAATTTTAAATTTTTTAATTAGTTTGTTATTCTTAACTTTCGGCCCAAATCTATATATATTTTTAAATGTTTTAATATTTGTATTCTATGTTTTTTATCTTGGCTGTACACCGCCCTGAGTCCTCAGGGAGAAGGGCGGTATATAAATTGGAAATTAAATTAAATTAAATTAAAATCCTCTTTTCCTGTCTTGCAGATAGAGATGGGAAAATGGCTTCAATACAATAAAACTAACGGCAGGAAAACTCTGGCTTAGATTTATTTCTTGTCCTTCTAACTGGCAAAGCATTTTGTGTGGGTTATAAAATCCCACAAGCAGCTGAACCAAACTTCCCTCTCCTACATCACAGCCCTAATGTCATTTAGTCTCGGAATAAATAGTCTTCCAGAAAGAAACCGAGTACATACGCCAGTAAGAATTCCACAGCCTTCCTTCTAACGGTATGCATTTTTTTAAAAAAATTTGATTTATATGCCGCCCTTCTCCGGAGACTCAGGGCGGCTTACAATGCGCTAAGCAATAGCCTTCATCCTTTTGTATATTTATACAAAGTCAGCTTATTGCCCCCACAAACTGGGTCCTCAATTTACCTACCTTAGAAAGGTTGGAAGGCTGAGTCAACCTTGAGCCTTGGCGAGATTTGAACCTGCAGTAATTGGAGGCAGCTGGTCTTAATAACCAGCTTAATAACAGGGTGCCTTAGACCACTGTACTACCAAAGCTCTATTTAAAACAACATTTTAGAAACCTTCCAGGAAACGACAACAACAATAAAACAATGACAGCTATTAAGTGCAATAAAAAAATAATATTTATTTAGGCGGGAAGAGTGCAAAACGTGTAAACCCTCGTTGTCCTGTTAGAGTGGATGCTGAAAACGAAACTGAGAACAAAAATGGGACAAAGTTCCTGAATGAAGCTGCAACTTTTTTTGCTGACTGCCCCCCCCCCCCCAAAAAAACCCCCACATTACCCTGTCCTTTTTTCATTGTTAACCCGAGGAGGAACAAAGATCTTTGTTCACAATTGCTGTTTGCATTTTCCAAAACGAGAGGCGCAACGTGCTACTTGAGGTCAGTGTTTCTCAACCACTTTAAGATTGGAGGATGCCAACTTGCAGAATTCTCCAGCCAGCATCTGGGTTGGCAAATGAGCTAAATCATTTCCCAAAATAAGACCTTCCCCTTTCGCTTTTGGTGAAAAGGAGATCTGAACATTTGTGATTAGCAACTGATTACTCTGTGTGGCAACTGTAGCTGGATCACACACACACACAAAAACACACGAACACACACACACACACACTTTGGTGACACCCAAGGCAATTAGAAATTTAAGTAAATGAAAGTGGATATGATATTGTTGCCATTATGGAAACTTTGGTGGGATGAAACCCACAAATGGAACATACAACTAGAGGGATTTAAATTATTTAAAAGAAATAGACCAAATAAAAGAGGAGGTGGAGTTGCACTATAGAAAAGAAGCAACTACATCTCTACAGAAATAGAGCACAAACAATGATGAAAACTGTCTTGAATGCATTTGGGTCAACTTAAAAGGGGGACAAATGACATCGCCCTAGGTGTATACTATAGGCCACCCAACCAAACAGAGGCAATAGATTAACTTTTTGTTCATCAGTTAACTAAGGTATGTAGGAATAGAATAGAATAGAATAGAATAGAATAGAATAGAATAGAATAGAATAGAATAGAATAGAATAGAATAGAATAGAATAGAATAGAATAGAATAGAATAGAATAGAATAGAATACTACACCAGTTCAGACAAATGGTTATCCAACATCTTCTTAAAAATTTCCAGTGTTGGAGCATTCACAATTTCTGGAGGCAAGTTGTTCCACTGATTAATTGTTTTAAGTGTCAGGAAATTTCTTCTTAGTTCTAAGTTGCTTCTCTCCTTAATTAGTTTCCGCCCATTGCTTTTTTTTTCTACCCTCAGGTGCTTTGGAGAATAGGTTGACTCCCTCTTCTTTGTGGCAACCCCTGGAAGGACATCACAATAGTAATGGAGTAACTACCCTGACATCAACTGAGAGACAAACTCCACAACAAGTGGAAAATCAAACAGGTTCCTGACAAATCTAGCAGACAACTTTGTCTCCCAAAAGGTAGAGAAAGGAACTAGGGGATCAGCCATATTGGACTTCGTTCTCACTAACAGAGATGAAATGATAGAAGGTGTTGAAGCTACAGGAACCTTGGGGTGGGGGAGTGATCATGCAATATTGGAATTCAACATTATGGAAGCACAAGCAACAGAACAAAGTCAAACTAGAGCCTTGGACTTTAAGAGAGCTAATTTCAATAAATTTAGAGAGAGCTTGGGAAGGATTCCATGGATGAGAATCCTCAAGGGGAAAACAACTCAAGAAGCTTGGGAAATTTTGAAAGATGAAATTATAAAAGCCAATGAAGAAGAAAAATAACAGCTCTCAAAGGAAAAGTATAAAAAGTGGAAAGAGGGACACATAACTAAGGCAAAATATCAGAAAATAGCCCGATAAATAGAGCAATATTTTTGAAACCAGCCTGGCTTCGTACATTACATCAAGCTCCATATCATGTATCCAGAAACCAATTCAATATTCAATATCTGCAAAGGCAGACGTACAAAATTGTATTTATTAAATGTCTACACACACACACACATACACATACACACACCATCACCTGCTAAGTGATTCTACTCTAAGCAAATCACAGAATATCTTTCTCGTAATAATGCCCAAAGCAAAATATTATACCTAGCCCACAAAAAAATAATAATGATTTTCTTGAGTAGTATAGGTTCGCTTCTCCAAAACCCTTTCCTGTTGTGTAAATTGGGAGTGGTAGCTTGCTTCTCCTTCCTGTTGCATCCTCTCTGTACATCTATTGCACCAGAAAACGATTCTCTGAAGAAGATGCAACTTTGTGGTGATACAAATACAAATGGCACAGCCTCATGGTCCCTGGGGGTAGTGCTTCTTCAGAGATGGGACTTGTAAGATGTCCTGCCTACTAGATCTTATATGATAGGCAGAAAATGCAGACAGAAGGGGAGGGGGGAATCATGAAGACACAGGTAGTCCTTGATTTATCACCCATCTCCTCCCACTTACAACTGCATGACTGTAACTTTTATTCTTATGATATTTATTTATTTATTTATTTATTTATTTATTTATTTATTTATTTATTTTTTATTTGTCATATTTCTCCGAGGTCTCTGGGCAGCTTAAACCAAAGACAGTATACTAAATAGCATATTGCCCCCAACAATCTGGGTCCTCATTTTACCCACCTCGGAAGGATGGAAGGCTGAGTCAACCTTGAGCCAGTGAGATTTGATCCGCTGATCCGCTGATCTCCAACCACTGCGCCACCTCAGCTCTTGATATTGTTTCCTAGTATGATTTGATTGCTTATTTGTACCCTATGACTATCATTAAGTGTTGTACCTTATGATTCTTGACGAATGTATCTTGTCTTTTTATGTACACCGAAAGTGTATGTACCAATTCCTTGTATGTCCAATCACACTTGGTCAATAAAAAAATTCTATTCTATTCTATTCTATTCTATTCTATTCTATTCTATTCTATTCTATTCTATTCTATTCTATTCTACTCAACTCTATTCTATTCTGACTGATTCGCTTAACAACTTTAAGCTGTTAAAGAGCCTTGGTGGTGCAGTGGATTAAAGTGCTGTTAAGTAGCACTTAGCTGCCACCTGCCTGCAATTACTGCAAGTTCAAATCTCACCAGGCTCAAGGTTGACTCAGCCTTCCATCCTTCCGAGGTAGGTAAAATGAGGACCTGGATTGTGGGGGCAATAAACTGATTTTGTATAAAAAGAACACTGCTTAGGGGCCCCCGAAAGCCCTACTAAGCAGGTATATACAAAAGTATGAACGCTATTGCTTAACGCATTGTAAGCTGCCCTGAGTCTCCGGAGAAGGGCGGCATATAAATCGAACCAATAAATAAATAAATAAATAAAATAAACTGTGGCAAGAAAGGTCGTAAAATGGGGCAAAAATCACTTAACGAATTTCTCACTTAGCAACATAAATTTTGGGCTCAATTGTGGTCATAAGTCGAGGGCTACCTGTAAATGTCTATTTTTCCTGTCAATGTTTATCCTTTAGGACATAGAAGTGGCCCCACTGCAGAAGTCATTCCAGGGAGACACTGCCAACTTTATCACTCAAGTTCTTCATTATGAAAGTTCTTCCAAGCCTATTTTGCATTTCTGTACTTCTTTCTCCTGGTAAGAAACATCTTGTAATTCCTCAACAGCTGGGCAAACATCTGGCATATTATGAAGGTAAGGCAGGCCTAAGCAGATCTTCTAGTTACGCCATGAAAACCCTTTCCAAGATATGCCTGCTCTAACTTGGAACTTCCAGAATTTCCCCAGGTAGCATAGCTCCATACCTGGACTTGTGTAGACAACAACAGAAGAAGCAGGAGTTTTGCCCCAGGAAATGGGAGAAGATTAGAAGAGCGTCTCACCTCATAAGTCCCTGGGGAAATAAGATGGATGAAATCAAAATCCCAGTTGGATTTGAAGTGATAATGGCCTCAGAAAGGGTGCTTTATGATCCATAAAACAGCCCATCGTAAAATGCCATGTCCCTTTTCATCTTCAGCGCATTCTAGCTCAGTCTTTACATCCTCAAATTTCGATTTTTCATGCAAATTTATAATTTATTTATTCATTTATTTATTTATTCACATTTATATGCCGCCCCTCTCCCGAAGGACTCGGGGCGGCTCACAACAATAAAACGACAACAATAAAATGAAATAGAAAAATAATTCAATTAAAAACCCAACAATTAAATAATCATTCCCTTTATTTCCTAACACATCGTCTTTATCAGTTCGTTAAGTTTCTGTTCCATTTTATTCTTTCCAGGTTGATATTATTCCAGTTTTAAGTCGCATTACGGTCGTTCTTTTTTAATCATCAAAGTCTATCCTCTTATAGGCAAAAGAGGAGGAGAAAGATTGCTGGGTAATAAAAAAGATGAAGTAGAAGAAAGGCAACTCCGAACAAACAAATATAAATATATTAAGATAAAGAATGAACTATTTAAGAATAAAAGAGAATAAATATGAATAAATAGTAAAGTTAGAATCTAGGAATAAATTTTATATATGTGTTTCTGTATGCAAGTATAGAAATATTGAGATATGTTTAAAAAAAAGAAAAGGGGGGAAAATGTTTTTGGTAAAAATTGGAATCGAGTAAAATGTATTTGAATTTGATTAATTGTATAAGATAAGAAACGGTCAACACTCTGTTCAAAAAAAAAAGATGTGGGTGAATGTGGGAGAGCAGAAAAAACCAATACAAGTTGTTTAAAAAGAAAAAGAAAGAAAACTCAGCATAAGACAACTAGTCAATATCAACTATCTGAACATAATCTGTGTTCACAATTTCACACGTGTATAATAGTTCTTACACTTTTTGTTTTGTTCTTTTCAGGTAGCTCCTGACTCTGTACTTGGACAGAAAAATAAAAACATTCCCTAAAAAAAAAAAAAAAAAGTAAAATGTCATGCCCCGCCCTCTGCAGTCACATGATTGCATTTCAGGTGCTAGGAGACCAGCTCACATTTACAACTGGTTGCAGCATTCTGTCACCGTTATTTTTGACAGGTTTTGCTGATTCCTACGGGGTTGTGGGCATTGTTTTCCTAGATTGTTTGCCGGAAAACAAGCTCACTTGGGAGAATGGCTTAACGATCTCTGCAAAAATAGGAAAAAAAATCCATGTCCAGTCCCATAAAGGAAAAAGTAAAGGAGTCCCTGTGGATTTTACTCTGCGGTGCTCACCTCTGTTTCAAGGCTATTGCGCCAGAGCTGCCCGAAGACATTTCTGCATCATTTGGCCAGAATGATGTCACAGAGCGCCCTTGTTTCCCACCGAAGTGGTACCTATTTATCTACTCGCATTTGCATCAGGGGTGAAATGCTCCCAGTTTGGACCTGATCGCCCGATCCGGTAGCGATGGCGGTGGGTGATTCAGAGAACCAGTAGCAGAAATCCCTGGAATTTCTCGAAGGGACCTTGGAGTTCTTCTAGTCCAACCCCCTACTCACGCAGGAGACCCCACACAAATAGCTATACAGCTTCTTCTTAAAAATCTCCAGTGTTGGAGCACCTACAAGTTTTGGAGGCAAGTCGTTCCACTGATTAATCATTCACTGTCTGAAAATAATGTCCAATAAGACATTGAAATAACAGACTGAAGTGGGAAGATCTTGGAAGACCAGAGTAGGCATAGGTAACCATAGGAGGATTAGAGGGAAAAAATGCCTTTAAAAGCCTCCGGCGATCCCAGCTGACTTGCCTGATCGTCAGAAGCTTCTAAAAGCATTTTTTTTCTGCAACTTCGTAAGGTTGTAGAAAAAATGCTTTTAAAAGTAAAAAAAAAAAAAAGTTGTCCACGTCAACCCAGCCACATTACTCCCACAAGCCACACCCACAAAATAAACCACGCCCACAGAACCTGTAGTAAAAAATTTAGAACCCACTCCTGCCAGGGCGGTCCTGCGGGCCAGATCGAAGCACCCCATGGGCCGTGACTTTGATACCCCTGTGGTAGGGTTTCAATATTTTAAGGCATAAAACCAACTGATCTTAAAGGGCTGAAATGAATTTTCCTTTATTACAGCCCAGTTAGCCTCACTCCTGGCTTGGCAAGATACCTTGGGCACTGTCTTGCGTAATGTCCTCTCATCCCAATTCCCCAATAAGATCCCCAATGAGACCATCAGACTCTTGCAAGAGCTCATCGAGTTTAAAACCATATTTTATTTGGAGGTCTGGAGGTGTCTCTCAGAGATTCAAACGGCTTTGAGTAAATTCAAATGGCTCTGTAACATTTCTCCCCCAAATATCCAGCAGGAAAGGGAGGAAAACAGGGAATTTTACCGTAAACCGAGTCAAGCATTTTGGTCCATTTGAAGCAGAGGTTTAACACTGCTCGCTCATTGGCAGAACATGCTAACGTGATTACTGTAAACCCATACAATTGGCACCATATTTGCCATATTTTTGTGCCATGATTGCATCAAACTTCATATACATATACTTCATATACATCCAGAAACCAGAGTTAAAAACTAACCAAGCCTAATCAGCTGTCCTGATTAGATTTGCCATGGGAACACCACCATTACTCTTTACATTAATCCAGGGGTCAGCAACCTGGGGCTCTGGAGCCGCATGTGGCTCTTTCACCCCTCTGCTGCGGCTCCCTGTTGCTGGTCAGCTCCACAATTGATAGGGCTTTCAGCTGGGATAGGTAGAGGAAAAAGGATGCCGCACTAGGAGGAGACTATGATAGGGGAACCAGGCTTCCAGTTGGCTCCAGAATTGAACAGGGGGCTCCTAGTTAGGACCTTTATGGCTCTTTGAGTGTTTAAGGTTGCCGACCCCTGCACTAACCTGGTAGCAGATCCCAGGTTTTAAGCATTACATTGTGCAAATCTTTAGAAGATTGTTTTGCAGGGGAGACACAGAGCTCTCCACCTTCTTAAGTATAGTACTAGAGTGGTATGGCCAAACTTTATTTGTGAAAAGCAGCAGCTTCTGTGCATGGGTGGCAGGCCTCCAGAAGTCCCATCCTCCGAGACGAAATCCTAAATCAAGGACGATCACCTTGGATGGTTGGTTTGATCACCTTGGATGGCCACTCTACCTCGCACACATCTATTAAGTACAGCCATTTTCCAGGAGAAATTTTGTTTCTGCGTATTCATGGCTTGACAAGCTGTTCCTCATTGGTTAAAAAGAGGGCCCAAATTCAAGTCCCAGCAATTCCTCTGGAGACCTTGTGATGGTCAGTTAGTGAGAAAGCTGAGCGAGTGGACTCAAACGGTGGTATGTTTTGGTGGTATGTGATATTTCTTGGTGAAATACCACTTCCATGTTCTATGTTCTTCTTTCTGAGAAGGAGAAACAAGGAACCTTTAACGGCTGCTTCTCGCAAGAGGGGCATCACAAGAGGACTTTCATCAGCAGGTGTGCAGCTAGTGTGAGGTGGAGACATCCTATCAGCTGGGACACCTGGTTGGCTGGCCGGCAAGTGACAGTATCCGTATCAAACAAGTTCACTTTTCCAGAGTGTAAAGCATTGCAGATGGACTCCGTTGTGCAACCTTTCAGAGTGATGCGTTTTTCTAAATATGACAAACAAGAAGGAAAGTCACACAGAGCCTGGTGATGATGACCTAAGAAGTCCACTCATCCACGTAGTGGCTGCCTAACACAACACGCTAATCTTTCAACTTGTTTAACAAAGTGCCAGTATTATATTCACTAAATATGTGATTATAAACCATATCATAGTGTAGAGTGTCAAACTCGCATTGTCATGGCAACGCCCAGGGGTGAAATACAGCCGGCTCTATTCAGCTCGCAGGAGCTGGTAGCGCCGGCCGCAGGTAGTTTGGAGAACTAATAGCGCGGGCGACGGGAGGCTCCGTCCCCTCAAACTGGAAGCAGAAGGCTTTGTGTATGCACAGATGACGGTGCGTGCACATCAGCAAACTGGTAGGAAAGGTAAGTACATTTCACCCAGAGATGGGTTTCAGCAGGTTCTGACCAGTTCTGGAGAACCGGTAGTGGAAATTTTGAGTAGTTCAGAGAACTGGTAGTAAAAATTCTGACTGGTCCCACCCCCATCTATTCTCGGCCTCCTGAGTCCCAGCTGATCGGGAAGAAATGGGGATTTTGCAGTAACCTTCCCTTGGACTGGGGAGGGAATGGAGATTTTACAGTAGCCTTCCCCTGCCATGCCCACCAAGCCACGCCTAACAAGCCACACCACGCCCACCAAGCCACGCCCACAGAACCGGTAGTAAAAATTTTTGAAACCCACCACTGATTTCACCCCTGGGCAGCATCACATGATGTATTGTGACTTTTTTCACCCTTGCTAAACTGGGTGTGGGCGTGTGGGCAGCACGTGATGCATCCGGCCCATGGGCTGTGAGTTGACAGTCCTGTCATAGTATAACATGATGGTTAGATAACAGAATAACAGAGTTGGAACCTTGGAGGTCTTCTAATCCAACCCTTTGCTTTTAAGAAAGAGACCCTACATGATTCTGGGCAAATGGTTGTCCGGTCTCTTCTTGAAAACCTCCAGTGATGGACCACCCACAACTTCTGGTACACCCACCCTGATTGTTTGGACCACCCACAACTTCTGGTACACCCACTGATTGTTCTCACTGACAGGAAAATTCTATTTAATTTTAGGCTAGATCTCTCTTCAATAAGCTCCCATTCTTTTTGTCCTGCCTTCAGGTGCTTTGGAAAATAGGTTGACACAACCCACGCAAGCAGGAGACCCTACACCATTTCTGACAGATGGCAGTCCAGGCTCTTCTCGAAAGCCTCTAGTGATGAAGCTCCCACAACTTCTGAAGGCAACTTCTGGTCCACTGGTTGATTGTTCTCACTGTCAGAAAATTTCTCCTCATTTCCAGGTTGAATCTCTCCTTGTTCAGTTTCCATCCATTACTCCTTGTCTGGCCTTCAGGTGCTTTGGAAAACAGCTTGACCCCCTCATCTCTGTGGCAGCCCCTCAAATATTGGAAGACTGCTCTCATGTCTCCCCTGGTCCTTCTCTTCACTAGACTAGCCATGCCCAGTTCCTGCAACCGTTCATCGTATATTTTAGCCTCCAGTCCCCTAATCATCTTGGTTGCTCTTCTCTGCACTTAACATCTTTTTTATAGTGTGGTGACCAACGTAGTCAATATGTTTTAAGGTGATGTGTGAACGTGTTCATAATATAATCTCAGAATTACCAGAATATTTAGGCCCGAGCAAATCCAGGCAGTAATTTTCAGATCCAGTGCACTTGACTGTCTTCACAGGACACGGCTCAGATTCAGAATAGCAGGCTGGGCAGTATTTCCCATTGGCTGTCATATTTATTGGTGGCCCTGAAAAGAAATATATATGAGCCCAATTAGTTAAATCAGAACATTTGAGTTCAAAAACGAACAACCCTCTTGTGGTCCTTGGTTCCATTAGTTTTCTAGGCCTCTCTAGGCATTTGTCATCCATAGTTGCGCTCAAACCTACTCCTGCATTCTTTTATACAGACAGTCCTTGATTTACAACTATTCGTTTAGTGACCGTTCCAAGCTACAAGGGCACTGAAAAAAAGTGACTTACAACCAGACCTCATAGTTACGACTGATGCAGTATCCCCACAGGGTTCTTGTAGTGAGTGAAATAGGATACTGGATATGTTCACTGCTTTGACTTACTTGTAAGTATTTTTTTTTAAATCAAATAAATAAATAAACATTCCCACCTTGCCTTCAGAAGTCCTGGGTGCTCCATCACTGGAGATTTATAAGAAGAGACTGGACAGCCACTTATCTGAGATGGTATAGGTCAGTGATGGCTAAGTTTTTTGCTATCACATGCCAGAAGCAGGTGTAGGGGGTCGCGCACGTGCCCACACCCATAATTATATGTGGTCCCACCGGAAGTTGGCCAAAAGGCCGTTTCTGGCCTCTGGAGGGCCTCAGGCGGGGGAGGGGGGCGAGAGATTGTTTTCACCCTCCCCAGACTCCTAGAAAGGCTCTGGAGCCAGGTGTGAGAGAAAAACAGGCCTTCCCCATCACCCCCCGAGGTTCTCCGGAGGCAGGAAACAACTTGTTTCCCTATTTCTGGTGGGCCCAGAAGGGCCAAAAATCAGCTAGCCAGTGCACACATGCGCACCAGAGCTGAGCTCACGTGCCCACTGATATGGCTAAGCGTGCCACTTGTGTCATGCGTGCCATAGGTTCACCATCATGGGTATAGGTTCTGTTCTGTTCTGTTCTATTCTATTCTATTCTATTCTATTCTATTCTATTCTATTCTATTCTATTCTATTCTATTCTATTCTATTCTATTCTATTCCTTCCCAACACTATTGATGCAGTCTTCAAAAAAATCCTACAGCCCCTCTGATAAAGGTGTTTACCCATCTTGCAAAGGGAAAAAAACCCCGGAAACATCTAATTTGCAATTTAAGGATTGTATCAAAGATAGGAAACTGTAGTCCTCCAGATTAGTAGAGAATTCTACTCTAGTAGAGAATTCTGGTTCTTGAAGTTCTTGGAGGGCATGGCAACTTCCCAATTCTTTGGAGACGATATCAATGAAGGTTAGGACCGCCAATCATTTCTGACGTTGGCAGAGGAAAAGAAGAAAAGACCTACGTAGAAGAGAATCTTCTCTGCAGTCTTCTCCTGAACAACAGAGGGTGCTTTTCCGGAGGAATTCTCCTTGTCCAAAGGTCACCAAAATAGATGCAGAGGTACAGTTCTCAGAGAAATAGCAGCCCTTTTCTATAAGCGACATGTTTTTTCCTCCTGCCAAGAGAGAAGATTTCATATTGGATTCACTTAATGACCGTCTGATTCATTTAATAACTGCAGGTATTGCCAATCGTGGCAAAAAGGTTGGCAAATCAGGAGCGATTCACTTAACAATCGTATTGCTTAGCAACAGACACGCTGGTCATAAGTTGAGGGCTTCCTGTATTTCCAAGGACAAAAATAAACAATTGTAGGGAGAGAAGATGGGCCAAGAGATCTGCTTTTCTACTGCTGCACCTTTCACTCACCTTTGGAGGTTTCTGTCAGGTCGATGAGACAGATGTCCTCATCCAATTCACACTTCTCTTTCCCACTTAGACAACTATTTCCCGTGCCAAAACACATTTCACACTCCAGGGAGGCACCTGAAAAAGTAAAATGGCCCATCAACTTGCAGGACAGATATTTCAGCCATGTATCCATGGCATCACTTAAGGGCCTGGTCACTGCATTCCGTTGTGGTCCGCCAGCAGCCTGCAGAGCTGGCAGCAGAGTCTGACAGTGAGGAGGCTGGGGAGGAACATGGGCCAGTCCTGGAGTCTGGGGAAGGCTCGGACGAGGGCTCTGCATCAGAGGCAGAGAAAGGGCCATCTGGGAGGTACATGCTGCCTCCGGAGCCTCCAGAGTCTGACCTCAGTGAGACAGAGGAACAGGGGGAGCCTATGCCCAATGCGCGCATGCGCAGAGCTGCCAGAAGGCAAGAACAGTTAAAACAAAAGGGACAACTCAGGAGTAGGGCTTAGAGATAATTGGCCCCTCCTATAAGACTTAAAAGAGGAGCAAAAGCACGTGAGCCTTTGTAGGAAGCAACGTTGTTAATTCTGTTCAGTTTAAAGTCTGAAGCTCTGTTTGATTCTGGACTCTGTGTGGCTTTGCCAATTAGGTCTTTGGCAGTGTGTCAAGGGAGATAAAGGTGGGTGATTATCAGCCTTATACCGAAGGACTCTTTACAACTATTGGGGACTCATCTTTGAATGAACAGAATTCACAGCTGTTAAAATAAAGCAGGTTTTTGGGACTACTTGTGTGTTTTACTGACTCAGGAAGCCTAGGTCAGAACACATTCATACCATGTGCTAGTCTTTTGATTTGGTGGGTTTCTCCATGTCTGTGTACCAGAGGTGGTATTCAGCTGGTTCAGACCAGTTCACCTGAACCGGTAGCAGAAATTGCGGGTCACACAGGAGATCTATACTAGGGATTCGAACCACCAAACTGCTGACTTTTCTGATTGACAAGCTCAGCGTCTTAGCCACTGAGCCACCTAGCCAGGTGAGTCAGTACCAGTGGTGAAATCCAATTTTTTTTACTACCAGTTCTGTGGCCGTGGTAGGGGAAAGATACTGCAAAATCTCCATTCCCACCCCACTCCAGGGGAAGGATACTGCAAAATCCCCATTCCCACCCCACTCCAGGGGAAGGATACTGCAAAATCCCCTTCCCTCTCCCTCCTAGAGCCAGCCAGAGGTGGTATTTGCCAGCTTTCAGAACTATTCAAAATTTCCACTACCGGTTCTCCGAACTGCTCAAAATTTCCGCTACCGGTTCTCCGGAACCTGTCAGAACCTGCTGGATTTCACCCCTGATCAGTACTCACCAACAGATGGAAGTATTGTTGGTTCTGCATCCTTGGGTTCCTGGGTATGACGTTTCGGCACCCCTTCAACTGATGTTGATGTATCAGGAAGCTTCTTGTTCCTTGTGTTTTCTTGGGTCTCAAAAAAAGCTAATAAACAAGGATTGGCTTTAGTGAGATCTTCGACCTTCTGACTTTTGGGGGGGGGATTGCAAGTCTGGTCAAGTTCTGGCTATCTGCAAAGCATCTGGTCTGCCCTTCCTGGTCATCTCTAACAAAAGATGGAGTTGGAGACGGACATTGTGCTGGGACCAAGGGTGGCTTTGCTCTCCTCTTTCATTTGCTACCTGCTCCCTTTTTGGGTGGGATGCTGCCTTGAGTAAGATTGCAGAAGTCTTCCCATAACTGGTTTTGTTCCAATTAGAGGGACAATCCTACCTTCCCTTCCCCAAAACATATTTTGTTAGATCCACTAGTCACTATGTTCACTACTACCAACTTGTGAGCACACAATAGTGGCCAAAATTGTGGAAACCTTTTGGGAAAAGTGTATTTTCTAAAACTAGCTAATAACACCACTTTTTTTGGGGGGGGGGAATAGTACCATAAAATTATATATCACTGGAAAGATAATTTAATCAAGAATGTAATGCAATAACTTTTATGAAGGATTTGCTATTAGAATAGCAGTGACAGTATAAAGAAGGAAAGTGAAACACGCAGAAAAAAATGAGATATACAAAAATGTTCACCATAGAAAAAACGAGATATACAAAACTTATCACGTAAGTTAATACTTAGTTGGGTAACCTTTAGTATGAATTCTGGCCTTACAATGTCTTCCCATGGAGTGAACCAAGTCTTTGAGTTCTGCAGCTGTTCTAATGTGAAACCAAGATTGAATGATGGCTTCTATTAACTGGGTTTTATTGCTGGGTCATTTCTGACTAACAAGTTTCTTTAGTCGGCTCCATAGATTTTCAATTGGGTGAAGGTCTGGGCTATTCCCAGGCCATTACAGCAGTGGAATAGAATTATCTTGAAACTCCAAAAAAAAAAAAAAGTGGTGTTATTAGCCATCAAACCTCAAAAATACACTTTTCCCAAAAGGTTTCCACAATTTTGGGCACGATTGTAGTGTCTAATCGACCTAGCAACTGTATTGTTTAACAACATAAATTTTTGGCCTTGATGATGGGTGTTAAGGCAAGGAATACCTGTCCTGGAATCTTGCAAATCTGCCTGGGTTTTCCATTTCCTCCCTCTTATTTCCACAGGGACTTGTGAGGTGAGATGCTTTTCTAATCTTCTGTCATTTCCTGGGGCATAATTCATGCTTCTTCTGTTGTTGTCTACACAAGTCCAGGTATGGAGCTATGCTACCTGGGGAAATTTGGGAAAGTCCCAAGCAGGCGTATCTTAGAAAGGGTTTTCATGGCATAACTTGAAGATCTGCTTAGGCCTGCCTTGCCTTCATAATATGCCAGATGTTTGCCCAGCTGTTGAGGAATTACAAGATGTTTCTTACCGGGAGAAAGAAGTACAGAAATGCAAACTAGGCTCAGAAGAATTTTCATGATGCAGAACTTAAATGAGGAAGATGGCAACGTCTCCCTGGAACGGCTTCTGCAGTGAGGCCACTCCTATGTCCTAAAGGGTAAACATTCACAGGAAAAAATAGACATTTACTGGTAGTCCTTGATTTACGGACCAAAACCTATGTTGCTAAGTGAGAATTTTGTCAAGTGATTTTTGTCCTATTTTACAACCTTTCTTGCCACCTTTGTTAGTGAATCACTGCAGTTGTAAAGTGAGTAACCCGGCTGTTAAGTGAATCCGGCTTCCCCATTGATTTTGCTTGTCAGGAAAAAGTCGCAAAAGAGGATCACATGACCCCCGGGACGCTGTAACTGTCATAAATACGAGTTAATTACCAAGAGTCTGAATTTTGGTCACGTGACGCTGGAGATGCTGCAATGGTCACAAGTGTGAAGAGCGGTCATAAGTCACTTTTTTCAGTACCATTGTGACTTCGGACGGTCAGTAAATGAACTGTTGCAAGTCGAGGAGTATCTGTTTTCTCTTTAAGAGAGCAATGTTTTGCAGAAAACATTTTGGTAAGTTTTTGTTTTCTTCTTTTTTGGGGTGTGTGGGGGGGGCAGTGGTGGGATTCAGCCAGTTTGCACCACTTTGAGAGAACCGGTTGTTAACTTTCTGAGCAGTTTGGTGAACTGGTTGTTGGAAGAAATCATTAGGGCAGAGAACCGGTTGTTAAATTACTTGAGTCCCACCACTGGTGGGGGTGTTAGAAATCCTTTCAGAAAAAGGACAGCCTTTTGCAAATCTTTCTCCCAATTTCTTCACTGCTTCTGAATAGGGCATAGTATTCTCCCCTCATTGTGACTGCGGGGTCCCACATCAAACCGTAGACCACATCATGACTGGCTGTAAGCTGGCAGATACTGGCTCAGTGTCTGATTTTTTTTTTTTTTAATAAAAATGATACTGCGCTTCAATGGATAGGTAGTCTCGAGATTGGTATTTGAACACAGATCTTTTAAAACATTTATATTTCTTTTTTTTTTTTACAGTTCTATTTATAGTTTTTTTCCTTTAACATCCATAAGCGCTTGGCAGACAAAGCATTGTCTGAGTCAATATATTTCACAAACAGTAATAATAATAGTAATATTGTTTAGATATACTTAATCGTAATCTTTCAATTTCTAACATTTGTGTATACATAGTGATTATAATATATTCTACTCTAGATCAGTATACATAATACTAAAGTGTGTATAGTCAAGGTTATGGTTTTCCCAGTTGCAATGTATGGCTATGAAAGTTGGACCATAAGAAAGGCTGAGCACCGAAGAATGGAGGCCTTTGAACTCTGGTGCTGGAGAAGACTCCTGAGAGTCCCTTGGACTGCAAGGCGATCAAACCGGTCAGTCCTAGAGGAGATCAACCCTGACTGCTCTTTAGAAGGCCAGATCCTGAAGATGAATCTCAAATACTTTGGCCCCCTAATGAGAAGGAAGGACTCACTGGAGAAGAGCCTAATGCCGGGAATAATTGAGGGCAAAAGAAGAATGGGACGACAGAGAATGAGGTGGCTAGATGGAGTCACTGAAGCAATTGATGTGAGCTTAAATGGTCTCTGGGGGATGGTAGTGAACAGGAAAGCCTGGAGCAACATTGTCCATGGGGTCACGATGGGTCAGACATGACTTCGCAACTAATAACAACAATAATACATAATGCTATTTTCCCAATTTCTAACTTTTACCTCTTTTTTTCTAACTCTTAAAAAAATAGCTGCCCTATTAAGAAATATTCTATATCTATCCATCATCTCTTGCCCTTTTTAGAATTTCAACTCTTATTGACCTTTTGGTAAATCTTTCATGCTTCTCCCTTGTGATCTTGTAGCTGCTTACATCACATTTATTTAATCTAAGCATTTCATCTACTGCAATCCCTATCTCTTGTTGTTGGATCTCTAGAGTACCCATCCATAGTTCGTTTATCGTTTTTAAGAGAACTTTCTCTTTATTCTCTTCTATATTTTTGAATTCTTAGAGGATAATCTGTCTGTTCCGTTTTAAGAATTATTACTATCTCTTCCATATCTTTATCCACTTGTGTCATTTTTAGATTTTTCTCCTCTGTTTTCTGAACTTTTCGTTCATCTTTTATTATCATTTGCTGGAGGTTTTCTAGTCTCACATCTTTATCCTGCATCAATTCCATCATCTCCCTATGATTCCTTGTCATATCTTTCTTCCATTTATATTTCACTAGCTGATAATCCGGCATTGCCCAGGTATTTATAGAAGTCAAAGCATTTGTCTGACAGGGAGCCATTGGGATGGACCTTTCTTCACCCTACTCCCATGCCCATCATCCCTGCCCTTTCCCTTCCCCCTCCCATGAGCTCCTCTTTCCCGCCCTTTCTACGATCCTGGCACTTTGCCACAAATCCACCAGGGGGCGCCATCTGCCTCTGACAGGGAGACATTGGGAGGGGCTTTTTTCCCCCTATTCCCATGCCCATCATCTCTACCCTTACCCTTATCCCTCCCATGCACTTCTCTTTCCCGCTCTGTCTATGACCCTGGCACTTTGCCCCAAATCTATCAGGCTCTTTCCAATTAGTCCACTGGAGGGCGAACATCACAGCTGGCTTTCCAGAGGAAGCTGCGAAGGAACTGACATCTCAAACAATTGCTGCTCTAGGATGCCACACTTGCTCTCCTCAATGGCCCAGGCATTCCAGAGTTATGCTTGAACACACACACACACAGACATACACACACGCACACACCAGGGATGTCTTACCCCCATCCCAGTATTTGTTTCCAGAGGGTAAGTCATCTGTGTACCAAGTTTGGTTGAAATTGCTGGAGGAGTTCCAGAGTTATGCAGGAATACACACACACACACACACACACACACACACACACATCTAGGGGTGCTAAGGGTGTCTTACCCCCACAGTATTTGATTCCAGATGGTAAGTCATCTGTGTACCAAGTTTGGTTGAAATTGTTCAAGCCGTTCCAGAGTTATGCTGGAACAAATATACATACATACATCCTTTTAGATAGATAGATAGATAGATAGATAGATAGATAGATAGATAGATACGGCTCTACCAATGGAGATGAAATGCTAATATATTTTGCTAGCCCATGTATGATATGCCATACGCTAAATAAATAAATGAATTAGCTGCTTGTTTTGTGGCAACTACCACCCTTTTCAGAATTCACCAGTGTTATATCTCCACCTGTTTTCTGGATAGGAAAGAGATACATGACACCCAATTTCTCCCACGGCTGGGAATTAAAAAAGAGATTATTCAGGTTTCTTGGGCGTTACCATAGGTAACCATGACCTCCTAGCTTTTGAAGTTTTAACCTGATGTATTTTCACTTGTAAGTTTAACTTGTTTCTCCACTCTGCTTTTAAGCTACAGTTTTAGTCATATACAGGTAATTCTCAACTTATAAACGCTTGTTTACTGATTGTTCAGAATGACAAAGTCACTGAAAAAAGTGACTCATGGCTGTTTTTCACACCTGCAACTGTTGCAGCTTCCCCATGGTCACGTGATCGAAATTCGGCCACTTGGCAACTGATTCCTATTTATGATGGTTGCAATGTCTTGGGGTCACATGATCCCCTTTTGCGACCTTCTGACAAAGTCAATGGGGAAGCCAGGTCACTTAACAATCTTGTTACTTATGTAACAACTTCAGTGGTTCACTTAACAACCGTGGCAAGAAAGGTTGTAAAATGGGGCAAAATTCACTTAACAAATGTGTCACTTAAGCAACATAAATTTTGGGCTCTATTGCAGTCTTAAGTCAAAGACTAGCTGTACTTAATGTGGTTTTATTATGCTCTTATAAACCGCCCAGAATCACTTAGAGGAGATGAGCGGAGTGGAAAATTTAATACTGCACCCCTTTACTGTTCTAGTGTTTCTCTAAAGCTTCCACTTTTAGGGATCACAGAAATGGCACTGGTGTCCAGACCATTACTATGACACATACTACACCTAGTGTTGTTCTGGAAAGAATAGGATAGGACGGGATGGGATGGGATGGGATAGGATAGGATAGGATAGGATAGGATAGGATAGGATAGGATAGGATAGGATAGGATAGGACAAGATAGGACAGGATAGGATAGGATAGGATAGGATAGGATAGGATAGGATAGGATAGGATAGGATAGGATAGGATAGGATAGAGCTGGAAGGGACCTTGGAGGTCTTCTAGTCCAGCCCTCTGCTTAAGCAGGAGACCTTATCCAATTTGAGACAAGTGACTGTCCAGTCTCTTCTTTAAAACCTCCAGTGATGGCGCGCCCATGATTTCTGAAGGGAAGCTAGTTGATTGTCCTGACTGAGGAAGTTTCTCCTTAATTCCAGGTTGCTTCTCCCTTTGATCAGTTTCCAACCATTGTTTCTTGTCCTGCCTTCAGGTGCTTTGGAGAATAATTTGACCCCCTTCTTTTTTGTCGCAGCCTCTCAAATTGGCTTTTAAATTGGGTTTTAAATGTTTTTAGATAAATTGGATGTTTTTAATTTGTTTTTTGAGCCTAAATTATTTAATCTGTTTTTAATAGTTTTTAACTTTTGTATGTCTCTGTATTTTATTTTGGCTGTTCACCGCCCTGAGTCCTTCGGGAGTAGGGCGGTATACAAATATGATAAATAAATAAATAAATAAATAAATAAATAAATAAATAAATAAATACAGAAATACAGAAATACTGCTATCATGTCACCCCTAATTCTTCCTTTCTTTAGACTGGCCAGACCCAAAATCTGAAGCCATTCTTCATACGGTTTAGTCTCCAGATGATGTGTGTTTGTGCATGTCACTCTGTGTGTATGCCTGATTTGTCCATGCTCCATAAACTACAGTATTTTTGTAGATGAAGTCATGAATCCTGCAGCGAAGAGAATTTCTGTGAAATTCTCCAGAGTGACATTAGTCATTTTATCACTTCAATCAGAATAGAGCTGGAAGGGTCCTTGGAGGTCTTCTCACCTAACCCCCTGCAAAAGCAGGAGACCCAATACCATTCCAGACAAGTGGCTGCCCAGTCTCTTCTTAAAGACGTCACAAGGATGGAGCAGCCACAATTTCTGAAGGCAAAGCTGTTCCACTGGTTAATTGTCCTCACTGTCAGGAAATTGCTCCTTAATTCCAGGTTGCTTCTCTCCTTGATTAGTTTCAATTTGTTGCTTCTTGTCCTGCCTTCTGGTGCTTTGGAAAATAAAGTTCACTCTGTCTTTTTTATGGCAGCTCCTCAAATACTGGAATACTGCTATCATGTCCCCCCCCAATCCTTCTTTTCGATAGATTAGACTTCTTTCAATGCAGCACCTGGGTGTTTCTGGGAATATGAATGTCCTCTCCTTATATAAACCATCATGGTGAACCCCGCTCTTCTGCTAAGGCAGGGGTCTGCAACCTTAAACACTCAAAAGAGCCATTTAGACCCATTTCCCACAGAAAAGAAAACACCGGGAGCCACAAAACCTGGGTGGGCGTGGCCAACTCGATGTCACTCACTTCCACCAGTCACATGACCCCCTAGCCATGCCTACCCAGCCAGTTATTAGGGCAGAGAACCGGTTGTTAAAAAACACCGGGAACCACAAAACCCTTTTGACATCTCTCTCTCCCTCCCTCCCCACTTCTCTCTCTGTATCTCTCTATGTCTCTCTCTTTCTCCCCCTCTCTCTATATCTCTCTGTCCCTACCTCAGTCACTTCTCCATCACCTGCTGTTGCCCTTACCTTCTCATGCCAGGTGAGGAGTGACTGGGAGGGAAAGGCGAGGGGTGGGGCCAGTCAGTGGTGGGATCACCCGACAGGGAGTCACATCAGAGGGCCCAAAGAGCCGCATGCAGCTCTGGAGCTGCAGGTTGCTGACAGTTGTGCTAAGGGATGGCACTAAGAGAAAGTTTGCAAAAGTTGCTTGCTTTCCCCCCCACCTTTTTTTTTTTTTTTTTTTTTTGGTCCAGAAAGGATGGCAAGCAAGAGAAGCTTGAGAAAGAATCGAAATATAATAATAACCAAGAATAGACAATAGCTGGAAACTCCAAGAATGACCTCAGTTAAAAAAAAAAAAAAAAGCATCACATATTTGCAAGACACTATGATCCTTGCCACTAGAACAAGGAACTCAAAAAGAGAAGAAAAAGGTTTGAGAAATTCCAACACCGGTTTTGACAACAGCTAGGATTTGAATATATATGCTAATTTAAAAAAAAAACCCAAAAAACAAAACTGTGGGAAATTCTATTTCCTTGCAACCTTGCCAGTTTGAGAGTTCCGGGGGCAGGAGGTTCATCAGGAGGAAAAAAAAAAACAAAACCCAAACCTCCCATTTCAGGAAGTGGCACAGGGCGATCCAAAATTCACTGACAGGTAGTCCTCGACTTACAACAGTTTGTTTTGTGACCATTCCAAGTGACAACGGCACTGGAAAAAAAAGTGACTTATGAACGCTTTTCACACGGCTGTCACAGCTTCCCCACGCTCACGTGATCAAACTTGGCAAACGGTTCATATTTATGTCCCGGGGGTCATGCGATCCGCTTTTGAGACCTTCTGACAAGCCAAGTCAATGAAGGAATCCAGACTCACTTAACAACCATGTTACTAACTTAACAACTGCTGCAGTTCACTTAACCACCGTGGCAAGAGAAGTCGTAAAACGGAGCAAAACCCACTTAACAAATGTCTCGCTTCACGACATAAATTTTGGGCTCAGTTGTGGTCGTAGCTCGAGGACGAGCTGCACATCCTAAACCTGACACCATCCAGTTCCTGATTCGAGAAATACGTCACCTACCCCCACCCCACCCCCGGATTAACCTGTTCTGAGAACTTTCCAAAAGACAAAACACTTTCATTGTTAGAGATCTTAAAGGTCAACAAGATCAGCTACGGTCGCTGATCCTCATTGCTGATGGTTAATAAATCCGGACGATTATGATCAGCCCATAACTGGCAAAGCCATGCTTTTAAATTCTATTAATATCACAGAAGGAGAGGAGGGGGCAGAGAAATAACGCCATAGCCCAATCAGAGATCCCTGCAAGTTCTTACCATTTCCCAACCTTCAAATACATACCCAGTGTCTGCTTTCTCTCTGCTGATCCATCTACCCCCACGGGCCATTTTACCAGGAAACACAGAAATCCAGAAAAAAAACTTTAAAAACCACAGGGCAGGATTTCACAAACTGCTCTGCGTTACATCCAGAGTTGGCTTCGGTGTCTCTTTTGCTTTTCCTTTCCCTGCGCCTTTAACAGCAGCTGAATCTCTTGGCAGTCGCTGAAGATTGTTTTGTTTTTTTCTCTCTCTCTCTTCTTTCTTCACATGACTTTTATCATAGTTAGCAAAGTTTCATCTGTTGCTTTCCTGAATGACGGCTGAAGATAAAAAAAAAAGAAAAGAAAAGAAAAAAGGAGGCCGATCCACAGCTAATGCTCCGCTTTAAAAATAACTCTTGGTGAAGTCAAGTCCTAAGAGAGGGAAATTCCAAACGGCTAACTTTCAGCACGTTGAGCCAGATTGAGGAGCAGCTCGGCATCGTGGTTTGCACAATTTGATTTGTTGCATCAATGCAGGGTAGACAGTTAGGCTACAGTTCAAGGCGTTGTGGAAAGCCAGAGAAAGGGCTAACTCAAAAGATCGGGAGTCATAGTTGTCTTCAGCTTCTGTAGTAGCCTGTGAAAATGGCCTTGGGAGAGTGCGGGTAGCTCTTTGTAAGGTAAAGGCAGGGGAGGGGACAAGTAACAGTAACAGAGTTGGAAGGGACCTTGGAGGTCATCTAGTCCAACCCCCTGCTCACGTAGGAGACCTGTATTAGGGATTCGAACTGCCGAACTGCCTACCTTTCTGACCGACAAGCTCAGCGTCTTAGCTACTTAGCCAGTGCTTTCTGTCTTGCAAGTCTCTGTTACTGTAGCTTTACAAGAAAGATAGCGTTGGTATCGTGGTTTGTGCTTCCTCCCTGAATTACTTCGCAGGCGTGGCGCAGTGGTTAGGACCAATACTGGTTTGCCAGCATTGCAGGCAAACTCTGCATTCCACAGCAGGAGTTCGATCCTGACCGGGCTCAGCTTTCCATCCTTCCAAAGTTAGTAAAATGAGGACCTGGATTGTTGGGGACGATATGCTGACATTTGTAAAACGCACAGAGAGGAGTAGTGTAAAGGACTACAGAGCGGTATATAAGTCTAAGTGCTATTGCTATTCTATAAAGCAGGGTTCCCTGACACTTGGACCATGGCCCACTACTCAGTCGTGGCTCATTCGGAACTGGGCCGTGCAACCTGGAATGGAACATGGAACCATCCCCGCTACCCCCAATCCCCCACCAGTCCGACAAGTCAGAAAGTTTGGGGACCACTGTTGTAAGGGCAAGAGAGACTGGCTTCGTAGCTAGCTGTGCAGAACCATTCCCCGTCTAGAGGTCTCTACTGGATTGGCATTGCACTGGGACAGAGGTGTCAAACTCGATTTCATTGAGGGCCGCATCAGGGTTGTGTTTGACCTCGGGGGGGGCGGGCTAGGCGGGGCATGGCCAGGGTGGGCATGGCCAGCTCAACATCACTTGTGTTGGGGGCACCTGTGGCGGCCTGAGTGCTCTGACAGCAAAAACGGGCTCCCGAACTCTGTTTTCGGCTGCAACGACCTCCTGCAACCTTCTGCCAGCGAGAACAATTAATCAGTGGAACAACTTGCTTGTAGAAGTTGTAAATGCTCCAACATTGGAGGTTTTTAAGAAGAGATTGGGCAACCATTTGTCTGAAGTGGTGTAGAGTTTCCTGGCTAAGCAGGGGGTTGGACTAGAAGACCTCCAAGGTCCCTTCCAACTCTGTTATTCTAAATATTGAGGTGATCTTAAATCAGCATCTGGAATCACTAATTTAATTTAAAACAGAGCTCAGGAGGGCTGGGGGTCGCCCACAAACATCCGAGTTCCGTTTTCACTGGCAGAGGCATCACGGGCCAGTCCTTCGCCAGGACGACCCCACAGACCAGTTCTAAGCACCCCGGGCCTTGAGTTTGACAGCTCTAGGACCAAAGAGAACCTGTGCTGAAAGAACAAAGGCGGGCAATGCATCTGAATTTCAGAACTGGCAGGGTCAGTTTTTTTTTTGTGGCCGAAACCACTTGGGAGGTACCTCTCTGCAGATATCGGCCCATCCTCTGACTTCACTCATTGTTTCCTGAAACTGAGGTGTTGGTGGTTGGTTGTTTTTTTTTTTTTTTTTGCTTTGGGTGGGGAAACCAGAGTTTCTCAACTGCAGAAACTTTCAAGATATTGAGAAACCCTACTCCAAAGTGTAATTAAGTTTCTTTTCTTCCGTTCAGTCGTGTCTGCTCCTTGCAGTTTCTTGGCAAGGTTTTTCAGAATTGGATTGCCATTGCCTCCTCCCTGAACCCAAATCAATCACCCAGCCGGCTTTCATGCCTAGGGCGGGACAAGAACTCACGGTCTCCCAGTTTCTAGCCTGGTGCCTTAATCACTAGGCCAAACTGGCTTTTAATTGGGCATCTCTTACGAAGTTTCATAAAACCTGTTCCGGAAAAGGAAGTTGGTTTTTGTATCACCTTAAAGACCGATGTATTTTTGCAAAGATATTCACAGCAAGAAACCTACTATGTTCAAAGGAGCAGCGAAAAGTCATGTAAAGTTTAACCCAATGGAGAGAATCTAAGAGCACCTTGAAGAGTAAACATAATGCATTCCATGGTAAGGTGGCAGAAAATTCTTTTCTTGTATTGGCTACAACGGGGAAAGACAATTTTCTTTTCTGGAATTGGTTTTTATGAAATCTCATAAGAGATGCCTAATTAAGAAGCTCAGCAATGCTTTCAAGAAGTGGGAAAAAAACAGATTAAAATAAACAGCTCAAAGGTAAAAGGCAGAATTAAACAGCCCAATTTTTTTTAAAAAACGCCTTTAACTTAAAACACTATGATTGATATGAGATGCTATGCTATGCTATGCAAAGCCAGAGTTGCAAATGCTGCAACAATGGTGCCCACACATGTCTGCCCGACATGTGGCAGAATATTTCGTGCCCGTATATGCCTTATCAGTCACCTGCAGACACATCGTGGATAGCCCACAACCTGTTAGATAGCAAGATCCTCTTTGAACATGATGGACAGACATCATGCTATGCTATGCTATGCTATGCTATGCTATGCTATGCTATGCTATGCTATGCTATGCTATGCTATGCTATGCTATGCTATGATGTTGTTTGTTTATTCACGTCACAAGCATCACAATTAAAATAAAGCATACTATCAATAAAGGAGAATATTTGTAGCTTAGGGTTCTTAAGACAAGGGTCTCCAACCTTGGCAACTTTATGACTTTTGGACTTCAACTCCCAGAATTCCTCAGCCAATGCTGGCTGATGCTATAGAGCACTGCACACCAGAACAACTAGACACAAGGACAGTTTTTTCCCGAATGCCATCACTCTGCTAAATAAATAATTCCCTCAACACTGTCAAACTATTCACTAAGTCTGCACTACTATTAATCTTCTCATTGTTCCCATCATCCATCTCTTTCCACTTATTTATTTATTTATTTATTTATTTATTTATTTATTTATTTATTTATTCATTCATTCATTCATTCATTCATTCATTCATTCATTTATTTGTTCGATTTATATGCCGCCCTTCTCTGGGGACTCAGGGCGGCTTACAATGCATTAAGCAATGCATTATGACTGTATGACTGTAATTTTGCTGCTTGTATCCTTACGATTTATATTTGATATTGTTTCCTGATATCTTATTTGTACCCTATGACTATCATTAAGTGTTGTACCTTAGGATTCTTGACGAACGATGAGCCTTGGTGGCGCAGCAGACTAAAGGGCTGTTAAGTAGCACCAGCTGCCTGCAATTACTGCAAGTTCAAATCTCACCAGGCTCAAGGTTGACTCAGCTTTCCATCCTTTCGAGGTAGGTAAAATGAGGACCTGGATTGTGGGGGCAATAAGCTGACTTTATATAAAAACAACACCGCTTAGGGGGGCCCGAAAGCCCTACTAAGCAGGTATGTACAAAAGTATGAAGGCTATTGCTTAACACATTGTAAGCCGCCCTGAGTCTCTGGAGAAGGGCGGCATATAAATCGAACCAATAAATAAATAAATAAACGTATCTTTTATTTTATGTACATTGAGAGCATATGCACCAAGACAAATTCCTTGTGTGTCCAATCAACTTGGCCAATAAAGAATTCTATACTATTCTATTCTGAGGAATTCTGGGAGTTGAAGTCCACAAGTCGTAAAGTTGCCAAGGTTGGAGACCCCTGTCTTAAGGCATACTGTATGACATCAAATTTAAAATATAAAATACATGATTAAAATATACACAAACTAAACAGATCTTGCCCAGAAACTAGCAACGTTAATTGCATTCTGGCACGCTGCCATGAGGGTCCTCAAATGTACACTGACTGGGACACAAAGGGCAGGTATACATACGTGTTGTGGTTTGCAGGTCACCACAATGGCAAAGGGCAAAAGCCACCGGATAGCCCTATATGTCCAGAGTGTCTCTGGGACTTATTGTACCTGTGCGCAGTCTATTCAACGATTTCCATGCTTCCCAGCTTTCGTCAGACCTTGGTTTCATTCAGTGTTGGTTTTGTATAGCTTTCCATAGGTCCTCTCTGCTTTTGAATTCTTCAAAGCTTTTCCTAGATTTTAGTCTCTGCTGAGTTGTTGTAGGCCATAGAGAGGGTATTGTCTATATATGGATGATATCTCTCTGTATGCTGCTGTTTTTGGTAGGGCAATGCTAGCTAGGTGATAGATTTTATCTAGAGGGGTAGGTTTAAGGCTTCCGGTAATAATTCTGCTAGCTTTATAGACCAACACTTAAAATTAAGGCGAAGGAAGAAACTGAATATTTTTTTTAACATGGGGATTTGTTTTTATCAATGGCTAACTAGCAGAAACAGAAGTTAGACATCCGGAAGCAGAAGAGAATGATTAATTCCCTAAGGAAGGCTTGTTAAAATTGGATGAGCAAATACTACTGTTATCATGGGATCAATATTACTGTTATGAATATTACTGTCATTATGATTACTATTTCTCAAAATGAACTGTACTCAGACAGCACACTGTTTATGTAGACAGTGAAATTTTTATATTTAATAAAAAACTTTTTAAAACTTTAAAAAAGAAATAATTCTGCTAGCTTCATTCAGAGCAACATCTACTTTCTTAGTATGTGTTGATTTATACCAGATTGGACAGTTCTATGATATGATGATATGATATGATATGATATGATATGATATGATATGATGTGATGTGATGTGATGTGATGTGATGTGATGTGGTGTGGTGTGGTGTGGTGTGGTGTGGTGTGGTGTATGATATGATATGATATGATATGATATTTTTTATTTTATAGTTTTACCCTGGAGTTTATAGGCTTATTTAATGTAGGGAGCCTCGGGGCAACTTAATGTTCCCTTCTGACAGCAAATACCGCAAAGAAACCAACTGCTAAAGGAACAATAGCAGAAACAGCAATAAAGAAAAATTACAAAGAGGATTATGGCCCACCAGGAGTCACTGTTACTCAGTATCCTTGTTCTAACTCGCCTAAAATTTCCGATCTGTGATCAGATTAAGAACCAGTTTTGAATCTGTATCATGCCGTCGTATTTACTTTTTTTTTTTGTCTTGCTTGCTGAAAAGGACATACGTGAAGCTCAAGAGAGAGTACGAATGGAGCTAAGGGGCCCTGGGAACAACCTCTGTATAGGTTTAGGCAGGAGTGGGCTTCAAAAATTTTAGCAAGGGGTTCTCTGCCCAGTTGCTGGGTGGGGCGTGGCCATGGTGGGTGTGGCCTAGTTGGCCTCCTGCACCACGGTGGAGGGATGTTTTTGCCCTCCCCAGGCTCAGCGGTGGGTTTCAAAAATTTTTACTACCGGTTCTGTGGGTGTGGCTTGGTGGGCATGGCTTGATGGCCGTGGCAGGGGAAGGATACTGTAAAATCTCCATTCCCTCACCAATCCAGGGGAAGGATATTATAAAATCTCCATTCCCTCACCAATCCAGGGGAAAGTACTGCAAAATCCCCATTTTCTCCTGGTCAGCTGGGACTTGGGAGGCAGAAAATAGATGGGGGCGGGGCCAGTCAGAATTTTTACTACCGGTTCTCCGAACTACTCAAAATTTCCGCTACCGGTTCTCCAGAACTGGTCAGAACCTGCTGATATCCACCTCTGCCTGGGCTCTGGAGGCTTTCCTCAAGCTTCTGGGAGGACTAAAATGGGCTCCCCAGGCTCCGGAGGCCCTCTGGAGGCCGGAAATGGCCCCATTTCCAGCCTTTCTGAACTTCCAGTAGGCCCGTTTTTCACCCTCTGCAAGACTCTGAGTGTGTTCTGCACTTACCTGCATCCAAAACGGGCCACGTGGGGACTCCTGAGAGGGAAGGGGAGGGGTGGGAGGGGCCAGCCAGGAGTGGGATTTGGGGGTTCTCCGAACTGCCCGAAACCTTAGCTAGAGGTTCTCCTGAACCCCTGCGAACCCCCCAGCAGCCCACTCCTGGGTTTGGGAGCCTGCAACTGGTGTAGAAGAAACCCGATGCACTGAGAGGATCTTTGCAGATCAGGGGAAGAGATAGAAGTGACGGATTACTATCTCTGAGCCCAAAATTCTACATCTTAATCTAGATCAAGTGCGCATGGCTGAGTAAGAAAGGAGAACGAGAACTGGTGACGTCTTTTAAAGATGTGGTTAGAAACTGAACTCTACCTGAAGGATCAGGGTTGTGTGCTAACACCTTAAATCTTCATATCCTTTCAAAAAAATCAAACCAAAATAAAACAAAAAACCCAGCACATCATTTCCGCACTAATGCACATGCTCTTTGCACACTTCTTAAGGTGTGGGAATTTTTGCAAGTCTCCATTCCTAATAAGAATTTCTGGCATTGTTTTTTTTAATTTTATTTTCCATTCCCCTAGGAAATTGGCAAATCTATCCATTGGTATTTGATGAACTCCTAAGATTGATTGATCCTGTGCCATCAAGTCAGTGTCAACTCTTTGCCAAATGCGTAGATTTTTTTTGTCAGGCTAATTCCTCCCCAAGTTGGTTCCCAGATCTTGTGCCTACAGGTAGTCCTCAATTTACGACCACAATTGAGCCCCAAATTTCTGTTGCTAAGTGAGTTTTGCCCCATTTTATGATCTTTCTCACCAATGGTAGGATTCAAATAATTTAACAACCGGTTCGCTGCCCTGATGATTGGTTGGGTGGGCGTGGCCATGTTGGGCGTGGCCAGGGGGTATGACAGGCAGCACTCGGTCTCCTGCACCCCCCTGGGAGCAAAAATGTGACCCATTTTGGGCCTAGGAGCCCTCCCTGCACTTACTTGGGAGCAAAAATGGGGTGCTTGGGCACTCCTGGAAGGGGTGGGGCAGGAAGGGGTGGGGCAGGAAGGGGCGGAGCCAGCCAGCAATTTAACTACCAGTTCAATCAAACCGGCTGAATCTCACCACTGTTTCTCACCATAGTTGTTAATAACACCGTTGTTAAGTGAATCTGGCTTCCCCATTGACTTTGCTTGTCAGAAGGTTGCAAAACGGGGATCATATGACCCCGGGACATTGCAGCCATCATAAATATAAGTCAAGGGTCTGAATTTTGATCAAGCTCTATTCTGATTGAAGTGCTCAAATTTTGATCACATGATCTAAGGGATGCCGCAATGGTCATAAGCATGAAGAGGCAGTTGTAAATTCCTTTTTAAAATGTTATTTTAACTGTGAACATTGGATAAACAAACAATTGACTATCTGTGCAGAGTTTCCCAAGCTTTCGCTCCTGTCCCTTTTCTCAGCCAGAAATCTGGAAAGCTGATGTCAGGCCTGGAAGCCATCTTTTACGTTTGAGCCTTCAGGCCTGCCATAAATTCTACTGTGGGAAAATGGGAGAGGGGGGGATTGTATGGAGTGTAGATGATATGTAGTCAAAATAACATTCTTTCCAGAAAGTCAAGACCACTTTGCCCTGCAGCTGTGCTGAGAAGACTAGGGAGGTATCTTCTGTTCCGGAGGGTACCTGATTGGTTCGTGTGATGGATATGTGGGTGAAGGGCAAGGACTTGAACTTTCTTTTGGGTGAAGAAAGCCCAGAAGCTCTCAGATTCGGGTTTTCCCAGATGTGCCATCTCTAATAAAAATTAGCTTTGAGGAAATTCAAGCCTTGGAGTTTGATTTCGTTGGGGGTGTTACTTGGAACCCTGACAGCTGAACTGAGTCATGGAGCATCCAATAAGGAAGAACTTGGCATGGAACAGGTTCAGACCTGTGAATGAAACCCCGGATCGATGATAACCTATTCTAAATTATCCCTGGTGCCTCAATGCCTGGGCTTCAACCAAGCCCTGTACACACCTTACTAAGAAATCTAAGGCCCAGTCCATATTTAATTAGTATCGATGTGCAGCATATTTGAATTCCCCTGTTTGTTTAATGTGATGTTGGGATGCTTGAACTCTGGTTACCTTGTCCTTTAGCCCATCGTAATTTCAGTTCTACTTAACTTTCTATGGAAACTCTATCTGGATGATTGCACTTTGCTGCTTGCAATCTATTTCTGCACCGCACTTCCTCATATGAAGGGTTATCAGGCATTCTGATTTGATCGTGACTTTTCCTATCTTTTCTTCCAGTCTTCCAGTCATTTAGCAAGAAAGCCTTGGAAAATATATCTGTAACTTTTGTTTTCCTCGTGGATCTTGTCTAATTCTCAGAGGTTACTTGGGCAAGTACCAACAAGCAAGATTTTTCAGGAGTGGCTTGCCGTTGCCTCCTTCCTAGGGCTGAGAGAAAGTGACTGGCCCGAGCTGCCTTTGTGCCTGAGGCTGGACTTGAATTCATGGTCTCCTCGTTTTTAGCCTGATGTCTTAATCACGACAGCAACCCTGCTCTCTTAAGGTCTGTAGCAAAGGGGACCAAAACGAAATTTTGGTCACCCCAATGAAAAAAGATGTGGAGACTCTAGAAAGAATGTAGAGAAGAGCAACAAAGATGATTAGGGGACTGGAGCTAAAATATATAAAAAATGGTTGCAGGAACTGGGTATGTCTAATTTAATAAAAAAGAAGGGTCAGGGGAGACATGGTAGCAGTGTTCCAATATCTCAGGGGCTTCCACAAAGAAGAGGGGGTCAACTCATTCTCCAAAGCACCGGAGGGTAGAAGAAGAAGCAATGGGTGAAAACTAATCAAGGAGAGAAGCAACTTAGAACAAAGAAGAAATTTCCTGAGTTAGAACAATTAACCAGTGGAACAACTTGCCTCCAAAAGTTATGAATTCTTCAACACTGGAGGTTTTTAAGAAGAGATTGGACACCATGTCTGAAATGGTATAGGGTTTCCTGCCTGAGCAGGGGTTGGACTACAAGACCTCTAAAGTCCCTTCCAACTCTGTTATTCTATTCTATTCTATTCTATTCTATTCTATTCTATTCTATTCTATTCTATTCTATTCTATTCTATTCTATTCTATTTGAGTTATAGGATGAGAGGCTCCCTGCCCTTCTCAGTGGGAAGACTGTCCTCTGTTGTCATATCAGGAACTGTTTGAGGAAAGTTTTGAATCTCCTTCCTTGTAATTGCAGTTACATCAGGATTGTAGCAGTAAAATACGTGGTTCCGTGCAGCTGGCCAGAGATAGGTGGGACCACAAAGTTATTTGAAGTTCATTGTACAAGGAAAGAAGTGAGTTCTTACCCTTTGGACTGCAGAGGTTATAAAAGAGTATATATACTTTTATGGCCCTGTAATAATATGAGGTGGCTACTGAAATAATCCCATCCTGGAATGGAAAGAGTAGACTGCGTATGGTCTTGAGGGACACGCCTGTGTTTATCTTGCAAAACTGTAAAGTGAGGCATGAACATTTGACCGCATCTAACTTCCCAGCATTTGTGTGTGAGGAATCACAGTGAGTTTTAGGGTAAGGATTGAAGCCATTCACCCACAGGATTTCTTTCATAGGGCCCATGAATGGACCACCCATTTCCATCAGTCTCAACTCAAGTGGCTATGGAGAAGCATTGCTACATGCTCTCTAAACCAAGAAAGACACACTGAGTTACTTCTGAGCAGTTTTCTTTACTCTTCACCCATAGACAGAAAGCTTCTCAAACTAAAGCAAAGTATTTGCATTTCATCAGAGGTGGAAGGGACCTTGGAGATAGTCTAATCCCCCACACAAGCAGGAGGCCTTATTGTCAGCGTTGGAAGCCATATTAGGCCGGAAGCCTCCATGCTGCCACCTTCTCATGTGTGGGAAAGTAGGAGGGGGATTAAGTAGAGAGGTGGTTGGTAGACATAATAGCATTCTTCCTGTTGGTCAAGGTCAGGGCGATCCGGCATCTGGAGAAGGAGTGATCGGAGTGCTGAGTCGAGATGGGACGGGGGGTGATTGAAGCCTGTGATCGACTGAGGAGTGAGGGGATGGTTTTGGGGGTTTTAATTTACTGAGGGAAAACCCAGACCTCTCAGATTCGGGTTTTCCCAGATGTGCCAGTTTACCTATTCTAGTAAAGAGAACTTTGGAAAATGCTGGCTTCTGCGTCTTTACTCGGAGTTGGGGGTTTTCTGGAAGGCTGATACTTATCCAATTTGAGACAAATGGCCATTCCAGTCTCTTCCTGAAAACCTCCAGCGATGAAGCACCCACAACTTCTGGAAGCAAACTGTTCCGCTGGTTAATTGTTCTCCTCAGTGTTAAGTAGTTTCTCCTTAATTCCAGGTTGCTTCTCTCCTTGATTAGTTTCCATCCATTCTTTCTTCTCTTGTCTTCCAGTGCTCCGAGAATAAGTTGACCCCCTCTCTTCTTTGTGGTGACCCCTCATACTGGAAGACTGCTATCATGTCAGCCCTAGTCTTCTTTTCTTTGAAGGAGCCATACCCAGTGGTGGGATCCTTCCGGTTTAAGAACCGGTTCGGTGATCGTGCGCTTCACTGCGCGTGGGTGCACAGTTCAACAAAAAACCACCTTCCGCATTAGTGCTAGGGAATTAAAACAGCTGGGGCACGGCAATCTGCTCTGCCATGCTAATCAGCTGCGAAGATAAAAGCAAGTAAAGCACAGGGGCAGATGGGTGGGCAGGCCCAGCTGATTGTCGGAGCTACCGGTTTGCCCAAACCGATCCGATCCTGTAGAATCACTGCTATCATATCTTCCCTAGTCCTTCTTTTCATTATTATTATTATTATTATTATTATTATTATTATTATTATTATTATTATTAATCAAATTTCTATACCGCCCTACTCCTGAAGGACTCAGGGCGGTGAACAGCCAAGATAAAATACAGATAATACAAATATTAAAAATCCCTTAAAATTATTAAATATTTCGGCCGAAACACAGATTAAAACACCCAATTTATAAAATCACGAATTAAAAAATTTAAAAATTTGAAAGAGGGGAGTTAGGCCAGGCCAGCTTGCTGAAATAGAAAAGTTTTGAGAGCACGGCGAAATGTGCGCAGGTCCGGGATCCTCCGTATCTCTGGGGGGAGCTCGTTCCAGATGGTAGGTGCCTCCACAGAGAAGGCTCTCCCCCTGGGGGCCGCCAGTTGACACTGTTTGGCCGACGGCACCCTGAGGAGCCCCTCTCTATGGGAGCGTACTGGTCGGTGAGAGGCTATTGGTAGCAGAAGGCGGTCTCGTAGATACCCCGGTCCGATGCCATGGAGCACTCTAAAGGTGGTAACCAAAACCTTGAAGCGCACCCGGAAGACCACCGGGAGCCAGTGCAGCTCGCGCAGGAGGGGGGTCACATGGGAGCGCCACGTCGCTCCCATAACCACCTGCGCAGCCGCATTCTGGACCAGCTGGAGCCTCCGGGTGCTCCTCAAGGGGAGCCCCATGTAGAGAGCATTGCAGTAGTCCAAGCGGGAAGTAACGAGAGCATGAGTGACCGTGTTTAACGAGTCCCGATCCAGAAAGGGACGCAATTAAACTAGACATACCCAATTCCTGCAACTATCCTTCATATATTTTTGTCTCCAGGTCTTTGATCATCTTAGTTGCTCTTCTTTGCACTTTTTGTATAATTTGCATAATTAAAGATATACTCTGGAAACATCTAGGAAGAAGCTAGTTTGACCCTCTTCCCTCAAACCAAAGTATCTAAACTTTGTTGTCTCTTGAAATGCAGCTCCCCTCTCCTGGGAATCCAGATTACGTTCCACCACAACTGTTCCACCATCTCCTGGATTGTTTCAGACTGATCTTAGTGATTTTCTGAGCTATCTAAAAAGGTAAGAGAGCTATTTCTCCACAGCCATACTGTTTGAAAGAAGACAGTTTGGTTGTTCATAACATAAAACCCTCTCTGAGTTCTTGTGATGATTGATGCCAAACAAACGTCCTTATTCCTGAAAGCGATTTGGAAAGCATCACTGTTGGAAAAGACACGGTTGCTTGGAATGCCTCTCTCTAGAAGAGACAGATTTGGGAACCTAACAGGTTGCCATAACAGCTCTATTCAAAAGATAAATATAGTGACTCGTCTGAGACCAGAGTGGAGAACTATGGTCCTTTTTTGACTTGTGGACTCCAACTCCCAGAATTCCTGAGCCAGTTCAGGAATTCTGGGAGTTGAAGTCCACGAGTCATGAAGGGTGTCAGGGTTCCAAATAATACATCCATTGCAAGCAAAACTTTCCGAGGCAGGTGAATTTCTCAAAGAATAGCTTTATTGGAAAGGTCATATTGGCACATATCTGGTGAAAACCAACTCTGAGAGGCCCCTTGGTTTTCACCTAAATAAAAGTAAAAGTTTTTCCCTCAACCCCAAACAATCAGTCACATGGCCCGATCACGGCAGCGTCCGCTGGTCTGGTGACATCACTCTTCCTTCTCTTGGCCAAGTGTGAGAATGTCCTTGGTTCCCAGGAGAAAATCTTGAGAAAGTATTTTATTTTGACTACACAAGCCCAGCTATCTCTAATCCCCCCTCCCTATCCTCACTCCAGTGTGGCAACACTGAAGCTCCAAGATGGCTTCTCCCAGGTCAGCTTCAGGGTTGACAAAGAGACCATTGTTCGCCACTCCTGGTTTAGACTCATTGAAGTGACTATAAACATTTGTTTGTTTGCTTATAGGGCTTATGGACCACAACAATCAGAACCAGCACTGAGCATTGTACAAATTCCTCCTATCCATAATTCAGGATAAGGGCAGAAGACAATATCTACCTATGTGGGCTAGTCAGTAAAATTACCTGTAGAAAACCCAGGAAGGAAACCCAAGTAGAGTTTGGGTTCAGTTGCACAGTCATTCATACTGTACATTGTCAGGTTTCGTTGCTATCTTAAATAAACTTCATTCTCAAACGCAAGGTCTCTAATGAATCTTTTTTTTATTTAAGAATAGAAGAACGACATCCCTGAACTCTTTGTGCAGCCAAAACTGGCACCTCCTTCCAAACCCCTCCCTTTCCGTTCTTCAACCCCAATGTCTCATTGGCCATCGTGCAGATCCATCTCTTCGTCCCAAGCACTTTCTTTTCACAGGAATTTCCCCCCTCCCTCTGTCACCCAGGTAACGCTATCTACTAAAGAGCAGGGAACTAGGTAAATGTTCATCTCAGCATTAAAGCAAAGCTTCTCCCTCTCTCATTCATGTCAGCGCTGGAGAAGATCATAATTTGGAACACTGACATCCATCTTGTTTAATTAACCTGATCTTCATTGAGTTCCTAAATGACAAAAGGAAATCTCTAGAGCAGGCGTGTCCATGGTTTTGGCCTGAGCTGCATTGGGTGAAGAGAATTGTCTTGGGTCACCTCTAAAATATATTATATTTGCAGGTATAATAAGTGCACGTCATCACATTTAAAGTTTACGATCTTGTGAGGTTGCATTACCAGCTGTCCAGGGTTGCGTGTGGCCTGTGGATTGGACACACCTAGTCTAGGATCTAGAACAGAGGTGGGGAACGATGGCCGTTTTATGACTTGTGGACTTCAACTCCCAGAATTCCTGAGCCAGCCATGCTGTTGACATTCATAAATCATAAAAGGGCCATTGTTCCCCGAAAATTCCTGGTATAGAGGAATGCTATTCTACAGGAATGGGTGGAGGAGGGAGTGGGGAGGAGGGATGGGGAGAAAAATCGTTGTAATATTTGATAAAACTTTTTAATTAATATATATATATATATAAGACAGGGTCTTATTTTGGGGAAAACACAGTAATTCTAATTCTAATTCTAATTCTAATTCTAATTCTAATTCTAATTCTAATTCTAATTCTAATTCTAATTCTAATTCTAATTCTAATTCTAATTCTAATTCTAATTCTAATTCTATTCTACACCAAAGGAAGCTGTGTGAAGGTGCTCTTAGTGATAATGGCCACTCATGTTTCCTGTTCGCTCCTAATTTTCCATGAAGATAGTCCCAATTTTAGCTATGGGTTTTTATTTTGATAATCTTAGAAATTGTTTTCTGCTTTTCCCCTTTGCTTTGAAATTTAAAGTTAGAAATTATTATTTTTTTCTTTCCACTGGTTACAAATCCAGAAATGGAAGGAGAAGAAAAGCATTCCTTGTTTATTATGATTGACTTATTACTTGCTGTTTAAATGAACACTGTGAGCTTACACACCAAAGACCCATTCCTTGTTTATCCAATCATGCTTGGCCACTAAAGAATTCTATGATCTTCAGAGTAATGGTTCTCTTTAGAAAAGTTTGGGCTGAAATGAGAAATTTGCTTCCACGTGGGCTCAGATCGCGCAAGGGACTTAAAGAACGATGTTCATTAGCAGAAGGGAAGAGAGAGCCAGGAGAAAGGATGCGACGGTTTGATGGGCATCCCCTGTTGTGGGTTTTGGAGTGAAAGTCTTGGGCTTGTCAGTGGTAGACTTGGGCTTGTCAGTGGCAGACTCGGGCTTGTCAGTGGCAGACTCGGGCTTGTCAGTGGCAGACTCGGGCTTGTCAGTGGCAGACTCGGGCTTGTCAGTGGCAGACTCGGGAGGCTCAGCAGCCCTGGATTTGGGTCGATTGAAGAGTTTAACTAGGAGTTGATTGTCGGGCAATTCATTGCTCCCAGGGACCAGTGCTTTGCCACCTTCACTTTCTATCTTTACAGCTGGTGAAGAACTGCATTCAATGTTCACATTGACTTTTATAAAGGAATTTCCATTGTTGCTCCCGTGACACTTGGAGGCCTGATAGCAGGATTTTATGATGGTAAAGCTGTTCACTTTTCCTAGATAAAAACATTCAAGAGAAGCAGTCATGGAAATGCTGGCAGAGATGAATGGTCAACCCCATCTTGGGCAACTTTGAGACTTGTGGATTTCAGCTGTGCAAATGCCTCATTAGGTCTTTATATAGGAGCTGGTTTGGACTTCGGGACTGAATTAATTCATTTTCTAGGTTTTCATTCTCCATTGAGCAAAAAGGGAATTAGTCCTGCCTTAGGCATGAAAGCTAGCTGGGCCAATCACAAGGAGACTGTGAGTTCTAGTCCTGCCTTAGACAGGAAAGCTGGCTCGGTGGCTTTGGGCCAATCACTAGGATATGGTGAGTTCTAATTCTGCCTTAGACAGGAAAGCTGTCTGGGTGGCTTTGGGCCAATCACCAGGAGACTGTGAGTTCTAGTCTCGCCTTAGGCAGGAAGCTGTCTGAGTGGCTTTGGGCTAATCACTAGGACATGGTGAGTTCTAGTCCCATTTTAGTCATGAAAGCTGGGTGGGTGTTTTAAGGCCAATCACCAGGAGATGGTGAGTTCTATTCCCGCCTTAGATTGGAAAGCTGGGTTGGTGGCTTTGGGCCAATCACCAGGAGACTGTGAGTTCTAGTCTTGCCTTAGACAGGAAGCTGGCTGGGTGCCTTTGGGCTAATCACTAGTAGACAGTGAGTTCTAGTCCCACCTTAGGTATGAAAGTCAGCTGGGTGACTTTAAACCAACCAACAGATTTCACAAACGAATGCTAAAATCTTAGGTGATGCTGGCTAGGGAATTCTAGGAGTTGAAGTCCACAAGTCTCAAAGTTGCCCAAGATTGGACATCCCTCTGATTGAAAGCTTGCAATATCTCTGTTATCATCCATAGTCACCAAGGAAGGCTTCACCTCATTAAATTCATCCATCCTTTCTCGGGAAAAGAGTCATAATAACTCCGGAAGAAAACAGATGTTTGAGCCTGGGGTGGGTGGGTGAAGTCTTTTTGCAATTTGGAGTGAAGAAAATTGGTTTATTGATTGAAAACAGATAAAAGGGGAGGGCAGGTACTTGCTGGCAAAAAACAAAAAAAAACAAAAAAAAAAACACAACCTCACCTATTATGGTTTCCGTTAGGATGGTAGCACAGGTATCTTGGCCTTCGCTACACAGCTTTAATTTGCCAGTACAGTCTTTCTGCAAGCCAGAACAATGTTCACATTCTAGACAGATTCCTAGAAAAAGAGATTGAGGGAGAAAAAACGTTCATAATGAATTTTGGGGTGTTCAGCAGAATAGATCAAACACGCTAAGGACCCAAAAGTATGGTTCAGATTAAATCTGTGGGCTTTCTGAAACTAGAAAGAGCACTTAAAACTTTTTTTTTTTTAAATAAAATTTTTATTCAACATTTTTCGCCTTTAAAATCACACTTGCACTTTTACAGCTTTCCGTTATCGGAATTTTTTCTTAATTTCAATTTATCCTTCGGTTAATTGTGTACATGTACATTCTGATTTCTTAAGTACTTATTTATATAGTATATACAATATATACATATCTACTGCACACTAAAAATATATTTTTTCATCATATTATCTTCTCTTAACATTCACTATACATTGATTTTAGACTTCTTTTCCAGCCAGTCATACCACTTATTCCATGTCTCATAGTATACTCTTTCCTCTCTGTCCCTTAATCCCATCATTAATTTGTGCAGAAATGAACAAGAGCACTTAAATTTATATACCGCTTCATAACCTGTTTTCCCAAAAATAGGACCCAACCAGAAAATAAGCCCTAGCATGATTTTTCAGGATGCTCATAATATAAGACCTACCCCAAAAATAAGCTCCAGTTAACATTGTCAGCAGACGGAGGCGTTTAGTACTGTATTTCCCCCAAAATAAGACCTAACCAGAAAATAAGCCATAATGCGTCTTTTGGAGCAAAAATTAATATAAGACCTGGTCTTATTTTGGGGAAAATACGGTAGGTCTTTACAACCCTCTCTAAGCAGTTTGCAGAGTCAGCCTATTACTCCCAACAATCTGGGTCCTCATTTTACCGACCTTGGAAGGATGGAAAGCTGAGTCAACTTTCAGCCAGTTAGGATCGAACTGCCGAATTTGTGGCAATTGTCAGTCAGCAGAATTAGCCTGCAATACTGCATTCTAACCACTGTGCCATCGCCAAACAAAGGAACTCCAAAGAAACTCTTTCTGTGTGTATAGGGGATGTTTTTGGGTCTGTTTCTGATACCTCACAACTGCCTGGTCTGGTCTCTGCAGGGGTTTTTTAGGTGAGATTTTGGCAGTGGTTTGTTATTGACTGAGAGAAAATGATTGTTCCATTATTTTTGCCATTGGTTTTGTGCCTAAGGCAGCACTAGAACTCACGGTCTCCAAGTTTCTAACCAGGGGTTGCCACAAAGAAGAGGGAGTCAAGCTATTCTCCAAAGCACCTGAGGGTAGGACAAGAAGCAATGGGTGGAAACTAATCAAGGAGAGAAGCAACTTAGAACTAAGGAGAAATTTCCTGACAACAGAACAATTAATCAGTGGAACAACTTGCCCCCAGAAGTTGTAAATGCTCCAACACTGGAAATTTTTAAGAAGATGTTGGATAACCATTTGTTTGAAGTGGTGTAGGGTTTCCTGCCTGGGCAGGGGGTTGGACTAGAAGACCTCCAACTCTATTATTCTATTTCTAACTTTAAGCCTGGCAGACTTCAACTCCCAGAATTCCCCAGCCTGTTGGAGACCCCTGTTCTAGAATTCCCAATTCTCCAAACTTTTTGCCCCAAACTGAATATATGACGCCTTTCTGAATTGTCTTTCTTTCTAGACAAAGAAGTGTCTGAACCAGGCTTTTTCTATGCCTGTTTATGATTTATTCATTTATTACCTAAATTTTATATAACACGTTTATAGACACCTTAAAGCGAGAATGTGAATATTTGATCAAATCAGATTGCACGTCAAACCGATGTGCTCTGCTTCGGTTGAACTCGGTGTCGGGTATTTTTGAAAATATCAAGGCATGCCCCAAATCAAAGCCTTGGTAGTACAGTGGTCTAAGGCACTCTGTTATTAAGCTTGTTATTAAGACCAGCTGCCTGCAATTACTGCAGGTTCGAATCTCGCCAAGGCTCAAGATTGACTCAGCCTTCCATCCTTTCTAAGGTAGGTAAATTGAGGACCCAGTTTGTGGGGGCAATAAGCTTTCTTTGTATAAATATACAAAAGTATGAAGGCTATTGCTGAGCACATTGTAAGCCGCCCTGAGTCTCCGGAGAAGGGCAGCATATAAATCAAATTAAAAAAAAAAAAAGCAATTTTTACTATTAAAAGTGTACAAATGCATACCATTTCTCAGGGAAATAGTTTCCCTGTTTCAGATAGATTGTTGCCTAGACATCAGGAAACAAAAGACAATCAATTCCAAGGGTTCTTTATGCTTAACCTAATAGCTGATTTAAAAAAAAAATACAAAGGCCAATAAACCATTAATATCTATTTAATCAAAACTTAGAGGGCAAGAGTTTAAAGACGGGGTTTTGTTTGAGTCCTATCTCAGCTGAGGACCATTAGTGAGATATAAAAAAGTGCTTATTTCACCTTTTGATAAATCACTCACGCAAACAATACACACAGAGTTTAGATTAGCCTGACACTGCTGGTTTTCCATAAGTCCTAAAGATATGGTCATGTCACCGACTTGAGGATCCAGAGGTTTGGCTGACCTCTGCAACGGTTTGGATGGATGATCTGTTGCTGACAATTCAGTTTCATACATATAAACCAGTTAAAGTTAGAAATGTGGGACGGTTGGGGTGGGTAAAAGGAATTATAAATAAATAAAACATGCAGCCTTTTTTTTTTTTTTAATTTGATTTATATTCCGCCCTTCTCCGGAGACTCAGGGCGGCTTACAATGCGTTAAGCAATAGCCTTCATTCTTTTTTGTATATTTTATACAAAGTCAGCTTATTGCCCCCACAAACTGGGTCCTCATTTCACCTACCTTAGAAAGGATGGAAGGCTGAGTCAACCTTGAGCCTTGGAGAGATTCGAACCAGCAGAAATTGCAGGCAGCTGTGTTAATAACAGGGTGCACTAAACCACTGTACTATCAAGGCTCTTGAGTTTGTTCTTCAGGATATCAATGAATATCCAGGGTGATGGTTTATTGGTGGCTCAATATTAGCCAAGAAGAAGCCTTTTGCATCTTGAAAACAGGAAGAAAACAGAGGGCCCCTCCGAAAAGGCATGGAACCTTCTCTTACTTCTGGGTTCCGAGAAGCAACTCACTAGGAAGTTTTCCTAGTGAACAGACTTTGCAAAAGGATCACATCTGGCCCGTATCATCAGGCAGAATCAGGAGGCTCTGGATCCCATCTATTAAACCAGGGGTGTCAAACTCAATTTCATTGAGGGTGGCACCAGGGTTGAGTTTGACTTCAGGGGGGCCAGGATTGTTGTTTATTGGTTCGATTTTATATGCCGCCTTTCTCCGGAGACTCAGGGCGGCTTACAATGTGTTAAGCAATAGCCTTCATCCTTTTGTATATACCTGCTTAGTAGGGCTTTCGCCCCCCCCCCCCAAGCGGTGTTCTTTTTTACACAAAGTCAGCTTATTGCCCCCACAATCTGGGTCCTCATTTTACCAACCTCGGAAGGATGGAAGGCTGAGTCAACCTTGAGCCTGGTGAGATTTGAACTTGCAGTAATTGCAGGCAGCTGGTGCTACTTAACAGCACTTTAGTCTGCTGCGCCACCAAGGCTGGGCATAGCCAGCTCAATGTCACTCATGTTAGGGGTGCTTGTGGTAGCCCGAGCAGTCTGCCAGCGAAAATGGACTCCCGAGCACTGTTTTCGGCTGTGATTGCCTCCTGCAACCCTCTGCCAGTGAAAACAGAGTTCGGGGATCTGCCTGCGGCCCTCGCGAGCTCTGTTTCTGGTGGCGACGGCCTCCGGCAACCCCCTACCAGTGAAAATGGAGTTCCATTTTCATTGGCAGAAGCACTGCGGGCCAATCCTTTGCTGTTACCAGGGCGGCCCCACGGGTCAAATCTAAGCACCCTACGGGTCGGCTCTAGCCCCTTGAGTTTGACACCCCTGCATTAAGCAGGGTCACCTGACGGGACCTAGAAAGCAGCTAGGATCTCCTTTGTTGCAGACCCTGCTTTCTGGAACACCCCTTCTTTTGATATATACAAATAATACAAAAGTGCCAAATGCAATCTAAACAACTGACCGACTGTGCGTGTGTCCATAATATAACAACACCAACAACAGCGAGGAGGAGGAGGGGAAGGGGAAGGGGAAGGGGAAGGGGAGGAAAGGGGAGGAAGGAAGGAAGGAAGGAAGGAAGGAAGGAAGGAAGGAAGGAATAGAAAGAGGAGGGAAGGAGGGAGGGAGGGGGGAAGGAAGGAAGGAAGGAAAAGGAAGGAAAGAGGAAGGAAGGAAGGAAGGAAAAGGAGGAAGGAAAAGGATGGAAGGAAGGAAGGAAAAAGGAAGGAAGGAAAGAAAGAAGGAAGGAAGGAAAGAAAGAAAGAAAAAGGAAGGGAGGAAGGAAAAAGGGAGGGAGGAAGGAAGGAAGGAAGGAAGGAAGGAAGGAAGGAAGGAAGACAGAAAGGAAGGAAGGAAGGAAGGAAGGAAGGAAGGAAAGAAAGAAAGAAAGAAAGAAAGAAAGAAAGAAAGAGAGAAAGAAAGAAAGAAAGCGCTGCCATTCCTGTTTTGGACCCCAACTCTAAAAAACTGGGTCTTTCTCCAGGCATTAGATTAATTTGGGTGGTGGGTCTAACAAGCTGATCATCTTTTATTTGATGTTTTCCTTCCAGCATTTCAGTGTGTTTTCAAATGAGATTATTGTTTTTATTCTATGCTACATAAGAATCATTGGTGAGATTCAAATAATTTAACAACCGGTTCTCTGCCTTAATAATTTCTTCCAACAACCAGTTCACCAAACTGCTCAGAAAGTTAACAATCGGTTCCCCCGAAGTGGTGCGAACTGGCTTAATCCCACCACTGATAAGAATCCTTATGGAGTTGGTCAGCCTTATAAATTTCTAAAATAAATAACTCAGTTCCTATCTGAATGGGTTGGATGGTGCCACTCAACACTTAATGCCATTTTTTTTTTTTTACTTGGAGTGAAACCATCGAGAGAAGCCCAATGTTGGGGGATATTGATAGGTAGAATAGACCTATTATTTCATTAATAAATGCCCAAACCTGAATCCCTTCTAGTTCCAGCTTTCTTTCTGCATCTACCTGCCTGGTTTTCACCTTGTGGCACTTATAGCTTTTTCCCACCAAAAAGGCAGGCAATTACAATGTGGCTTCATCCCATTCATTTCAACGGAATCAACCTTTCTACATGGGCATCCATACACATCTGTTCTTACCTGTAGCAAGAACCAACGAGAAACAGAAGAGTCCCACGAGAGCCTGCATACTGATAGAGTTGCCTAGTCCCCCGGCTGGAAAAATGTTCTAGCAGAAACTTCTGCAAAGAAAAATTTAAAAAAATAAATGTTGACTTTTTCACAGCTGCATTTTTTTTTAAGGACGGGAGGCAGGAGATGGGAGGTACTGGAGGTCCCAATCGCTAGATTCTTCTTCCCATTTCCATTACTTTGTTGAGAATCAAGAGATAACCTTTGGAGAAGGAGAACAGTTAGTCCTCGACGTACGACTGCTCACTTAGTGACCATTTTAAGTGATGGCAGACCTGCCCAGGGGTGTGGGAACTTCAGGGTTGACAAGGAGTACTTATGACTTAGTTCTGAAGTTCTGAGGGCTGCCCTTCCCCCCACCCCACCCCACCCCCGGGACACATGATCACATTTCAGTCTCTTGACAACTGGCCTTCATTTATGACCATGATAGGCAAGCTCTATTACAGTCGTAAGTCAAGGACAACCTATACAGCAGTTACCAAAATATGATTTCAACCTGGGGAAAGAAGAGAATATTATAAAAAAACTCAAACTGATTCCACCCTAACTCAGCCTTCCAAAAAATTGTCAATTTTTTTTGTCAAAAATTTGATTGTCAAAATCAATAAAATTCTGGTATTTCTTGTGGAGTCTACTTCCTGACCTGGCCTACCTTGAAAGATGGATATATTGGGGGAGATTTAGGCGGGTTTTAAATAATAAAGTAGGTGTGTTGAACCTCTTAAAGATTTGAGACATCTATTTTCTAACGCTGGAGGAAACAGATGGCAAAAAAGGCGTTCACCTGTAAAAAAAAAAACCCATGAAAGTCGCCATTTTGCAGATCAGGAATTGTGGAATTAACAGGTATCATGAACCATGAAGATTTTTCAAACCCTCAGCATAGAGTAAGGGTCAATCCTTCAAATATTCTGGAATTATCTTTCATTTATCAAGATTTTGGAAGCAACTCATTGCATCTACAAAAGCTGAAGCCCCCCCGGCCAAAAAGAAAGCTAGTTTTTTTTCCTCCTTTTTTAAAGGAAAGAATCTCAAGCAGATGCTACCTGCCTTCCATGTTTATGTACAGTAGTGGCCAAAATGGTGGGAACCTTTTGCGAAAAGTGTATTTTCTAAAACTAGCGAAAAACACCACTTTTTTTTGGAGCAGTACCATACAATTATATATCAATGGAAAGATAAGTTAATCAAGAATGTAATGCAATAACTTTTATGAAGGATTTGCTATTTTTAAGAAGAAACTAGGCAGCCACTTGTCTGAGATGGTATAGGCTCTCCTGCTTGAGCAGGGGGTTGGACTAGAAGACCTCCAAAGTCCCTTCCAGCTCTATGCTGATAGATTGATTGATTATCTTGATTCAATATCTTCCTTCAGGTCATTTGGAGGAGGAGAATGGTCACGGAGGATCCCGGATCTGCGCACCTTCCGTCGCGCGCTTAAGACTTTTTTATTTCATCAAGCTGGCCTGGCCTAAACCTTCTCCCCTTTTTAAATGTAAATTTTAATTTGTTTTTAAATTATGGGGTATTTTAAATTTGTTCAGCCAAATTATTTAATTTGTTTTTAACTTATTTTAAATATTTGTATTTATGTGTTTTATCTTGTGGCTGTTCACCTCCCTGAGTCCTTCGGGAGAAGGGCGGTATAGAAATTTAATACAATAAAATAAACAAAATAAATAAATAAAATTTCTCTTAACCTGATGGATCTGTTCTTGCACAGTTGGAGAGATTGATTCAGTTATCATGGAGGATTCTGGCTACCTGTTTTGTTTTCCCAGGGCTCTTATCATCCATCTGCTAAAAAGATGCTCGGCTAAGGCCATTAATCATTCTCTCTGTTGTTTGACTGATGCTGTAAAGTGATAAGGAATTATAAGGTTCTCCTTCCCTGAGCTACCAGGCTACATCACAAATGATTAAAAATATCATAAAACTCTATGTTGACGGATAAAGCTAGGGCTTTCAAGGGGACGTTCCAATTATTATTATTTTTTTTCCTTCTCTTTTTCTAATATGAACAATTTTGAGCCAGAGCAGTGCGGCAATTAAGAGAATCGATTAGAGAGATCTGGTTTATCTCCAGCCAAAAAAGAACACTAGATGACTTTGAGCTGGTCACTCCCCACAACACACCCCCCACCACCCCAAACTAACATATTTCACAGAGTTATAATCATGGAGAAAAAAAAAATAAGGAAGGCATGTCACCTCGCACTCCAGAAGAAAAAGTATGTAACCGACAAACCAAGAAACACATTCTACATTTTTAGCTGGAAAATGTTTAGATTTCAATAGTTGCAAAAGGGCAAAGAGCAGAATAACAGAGTTGGAAGAGAACTTGGAGGTCTTCTAGTCCAACCCCTTGTTCAGGCAGGAAACCCTATAATAGCATTTCAGACAAATGCTTGTCCAAACTCTTTTTAAAAGCTTCCAGTGGTGGAGCATTCACAACTTCTGGAGGCAAGTCGTTCCACTGATTAATTGTTCTAACAGTCAGGAAATTTCTCCTTCATTCAAGGTTGCTTCTCTCCTTGATTAATTTCCACCCATTGCTTCTTGTCCTACCCGCAGGTGCTTTGGAGGATAGATTGACTCCTTTTTTGTGGCAGCCCCTGAGATATTGGAGCACTGCTATCATGTCACCCCTAGTTTTTCTTTTCATTAACTAGACATAACCAATCCCTGCAACCGATCTCTGTTTTATCCTCCAGTCCCCTAATCATCTTTGTTGATTTTCTATGTCCTCTTTCTAGAATCTCAACATCTTTTGGTGGTGACCAAAACTGGATGCAATATTCCAAGCGTGATCTAACCAAGGCAAAGAATAATGTCCTTTTGATTTATGTACAGGATTGCAAGCTGCTTTTCAGGATGAGATGGATGGCATATAAATATAAATAATATAAATAATCTCTTCTTTCGGATTAAAATAGAAACCAATCCAGGCTCTGATCCCTTCTAGTTTAAAACAGCACGTACCCTGATCCATATTTGCAGCTGAGGTTTGAAACTGACCTTCTACAGGTGATCCAATTTTAAGTGAACCTTCCTTGTCCTAGTTCAGAATGCGAAACTTCATTAGCGGTTCTGCTTTTATTCTATTTAAACTCGACCGTGTGAATATGTCATGCCAAAATATCCACGATTGTATGTTGTCGGATGCAAATTGAAAACAATTTTTTTGTATTTAAAATACAGATCAATTTAAAAATGAGAGAGGGAGGATTAGTGAAGAAAATGGAAGGCAGAATTGGGGTGTTCCATCTGTTCCTAATCAAAATACCGTAGATAATGAACTCAAAATACGCAACGATGCTATAGAACGACTAATACAATGGATGAAAGCAGGAACAGGATCAAAAAAAGGAGGTTCAGGATTCCTGATTGCAATGGGACCACTTACCTTGAATTTTCCAAGGTAGCCTTCGGATGCTTCTGAGTTCCGTAGAAGACTCCTCAGGGGATTGAGAGGTTGCTCTATTTCACTCTGCTTTATATATGTGGGGAAAGCTTTATCATAACCGGAAGCACTTTTGTTTATTCCCTTCCTCACCTATGCCACAGTAGGTATTACAAGCTGGGTATATTTCTTGAGGAACAAAGGACAGAAACTCGGGCACGGAAATGGCAGCAGATCTGTAAAGCATAACAGGGAACAGCAAATATATAGCAAGGTCGGCCATATAATTCTTGATTGTCTTCCAACTCAGTCAGAAATAGTTTATTCCGCCTTTCAGGTTGAAGTTCCAGATAGCAGGCAACCTTGAATATATCATGGAAAAAGGGTGAAGCCTACCAAGGGAGATTGGAAAGGTTGAGGACACGTGATGTGACTTGCAAAGAATACAGAAGACTGCAAATGATGCAGACTATAGATATTCCTTCACTTACAGATGAAGATTAACAGAGTTGGAAGGGACCTTGTAGGTCATCTAGTCCAACCCCACCCACCCCACCCTGCCCAAGCAGACCCTACACCATTTTTGACAGATGGCAGTCCAGTCTCTTCTTGAAAGCTTCAACATCTGAGGGGGGGGATGTGTTGTTTGCTTTATTAAATTTATATACCGCCCTACTCCCGAAGGACTCAGGGCAGTGAACAGGCACAGAATAAAATACATAAATACAAAAGTTAGAAACATAATTAAAACCAAATTAAATAATTTAGCCCAAGACAATTAAAAATCCCAATAATTTAAAACAAACTAAAATTTCAGTTTAAAAATTTAAAAGAAAAGGGAGAAAATTAGGCCAGGCCAGCTTGCTGGAATAGGAGGGTCTTAAGAGCATGGTGGAAAGTGGGCAGATCCAGGATCCTCCGTATCTCCGGGGGGAGCTCATTCCAGATAGTGGGTGCCCCCACAGAGAAGGCCCTCCCCCTGGGGGCCGCCAGTCGACACTGCTTGGCTGATGGCACCTGGAGGAGCCCCTCTCTATGGGAGCGTACCGGCTGGTGGGAGGCTGTTTGTGGTAGTAGGCGTTCCTGTAAATAACCAGGTCCTAAGCCATGGAGCGCTTTATATATGGTAACCAAAACCTTGAAGCGCACCCGGAAGACCACCGGGAGCCAGTGCAGCTCGCACAGGAGAGGTGTCACACGGGAGCGCCATGTTGCTCCCATAACCACCCGCGCGGCCGCACTCTGCGCCAGTTGGAGCCTCTGGGTGCTCCTCAAGGGGAGCCCCATGTAGAGAGCGTTACAATAGTCCAGGCGGGAAGTCATGAGGGCATGAGTGACTGTGTGTAGGGAGTCCGGATCCAAGTGTTTTATGACCATCTTTCACACTTGCGATCGTTGCAGTATCTCCCCAGTCACATAATCAAAATCCAGACGCTTGTCAACTGACGCACAATTATGACCGTTGCGACCTCCCCATGGTTACGTGATCAACATTCAAACAACTGGCAACTGACTCTTATTTATGACGGTTGCAGTGTACTGGACTTATGTGATCACCCTTTGCGACCCCTTGACAAGCAAGGGAAGCCAGAATCACTTAACAACCGTGTTTCTAACTTAACGGCTGCAGTGATTCACTTAACAACTTTGGCAAGAAAGGTCGTAAAATGGGGCAAAACTCACTTTACAAATGTCTTGCTTATCAACTTAAATTTTGGGCTCAGTTGAGTTCTGTTGTGGTCATAAGTCAAGGACTATCTGTACTTCATGTAGTTATCGGATCTACAGGTTGTCCTTGATTAATTGATTAATTGATTAATGAGGACCCGGTTTGTGGGGGCAATAAGCTGACTTTGTATAAAAAAGAACACCACTTAGGGGGGCCGAAAGCCCTATGAAGCAGGTATATACAAAAGTATGAAGGCTGTTGCTTAACGCATTGTAAGCCGCCCTGAGTCTCCGGAAAAGGGCGGCATATAAATTGAACTAGATAGATAGATAGATAGATAGATAGATAGATAGATAGATAGATAGATAGATAGATAGATTTACAACAGTTCATTTAGTCACTGTTTGAAGTTATAACGGCATTGAGAAAAGTGATCCAAAAAGAAGATGTCTAATAGGAATAGATACTAATTATAAACCCTTGATGGGAGAATTTCATTCTCTGCTTTATAACATCCTTTTGGAATGAAAAAGAAAATAATAACTTTGAGGCCAAGCTGTAAATTCCTTTTAATAACATCCTTAATAGAACATAATTCTTTATTGGCCAAGTGTGATTTGGACACACAAGGAATTTATCTTCGGCGCATAAGCTCTCAGTGTATATAAAAAATACATTCATCATGAATAATAACTTAGTGGTAGTCATAGGATACTAAATAAACAATCAAAATCATACTAGGAAACTAAATAAAAGAATATAAATCATAAAGATACAAGCAACAAGGTTATAGTCATAAGTAGAAGGAGATAGGTAATAGGAAGGATGAGAAGAATAATAGTAATACAGTTTTAGTAAATAGTTTAACAGTGTTGTGGGAATCAAAATGTCAAACTTGTTTCAAAGAAGGAATCTTGGAGGGATCTTGAAGTCCTAATGGTCAATCATTTAAATATAAGTCAGCAATGTGCAGCAGCTGCCAAAAAAGCCAACACTGTTCTGGACTGCATAAACAGAGGGATAGAATCAAGATCATGTGAAGTGTTAATACCACTTTATAAGGCCTTGGTAAGGCCACACTTGGAATATTGCATTCAGTTTTGGTCGCCACAATGTAAAAAAGATGTGGAGACTCTAGAAAGAGTGCAGAGAAGAGGAACAAAGAGGATTAGGGGACTGGAGGCTAAAACATATGAAGAACGGTTGCTGGAACTGGGTATGTCTAGTTTAATGAAAAGAAGGATCAGGGGATACATGATAGCAGTGTTTTAATATCTCAAGGACTGCCATAAAGAAGAGGGAGTCAAGCTATTCTCCAAAGCACCTGAGGGCAGGACAAGAACCAATGGGTGGAAACTAATCAAGGAGAGAAGCAACTTAGAACTGAGGAGAAATTTCCTGACATTTAGAACAATTAATCAGTGGAACAACTTGCTTCCAGAAGTTGTAAATGCTCCAACACTGGAAGTTTTTAAAGAAGATATTGGATAACCATTTGTCTGAAGTGGTGTAGGGTTTCCTACCTAAGCAGGGGGTTGGACTAGAAGACCTCCAAGGTCCCTTCCAACTCTGTTATTCTATTTCTATTCTATTCATACAAATGTGCCCTTCAATTTCTATACATAGATGATAGACGATATTGTCCTGAAAAAAAAAGGAAAGTAATAATCTTGCGTGTGTCATTTCAAATTAATCATTAATCTCTAAACTATGTCCTATCACTGGAAGGGGAAGCAGAAAAAGAAATAATGGAAAAAAAAATCCCCTTCGTGTGTGATTTTTATTTGCTTCATTTTCCCTCAGCTACAAAAAATCTCAAAATGACCTCTGTTCATTACGAGGAAGGAAGGAAATGTGGAATTTGTAAGGTGGTTTCTATTCCCAAACCTTGCCTTGTCTGCTTTCTCTCCTGGAAGAAAGAGAAAGAAAGAAAGAAAGGAAGGAAGGAAGGAAGGAAGGAAGGAAGGAAGGAAGGACGGGAGGGAGGGAGAGGGGGCTGCAGGGAGGCATAAAATAAAAACAGGAAGGATGGATGAAGGAAAGAAAGAAAGAAAAGAAAGAGAAAAGAAGGAAAGGAAGGAAGGAGAAGAGAGAAAGGGATAGAAGAAGAGAGGAGGAGATGGATGAAAGGAAGGAAGAAAGGGAGGGAGGAATGTAAGGAGGAAGGAAAGAAGGAAAGAAAAGAAAAAGGGAGAGACGGAGGAAGGAAGGAGAAGAGAGAAAGGGATAGAAGGAGGGAGAGGGAGATGGATGGATGAAAGGGAGGCTGGGAGGAATGGAAGGAAGGGGTTTTCAATCCCTCTAAACATGCACAGCACATATCATATTGATTTTATACAACATGAGTTCAACTTTTGAGCTTTGAGCTGGAGAAAATGATAGTGCAACCCTTATTTTGCCAACAGAAACAGACTGAATTTTTATCTGCTGCTTGGCAAGATACTCGGACTTCTTTAAGGGCAATAAACAATCTAAGACATGCTCGGTGGACACACATTTCTCTACTTCCTGATACAAGTCACAAGTCAGAGCCTTTCTGTTCTTGCTAGCTTCTCATCATCCATCAGGGGTGTATGCAGGATATGGCCCACAAAGTCAAAACGGTGCTGATTAAGACATAATGCAAACTCCACCTGTCGTTTTAATGGATAGACCTAAACACCAGAAAAGGCTTTGCCAAAGAGGGAAGAAATGGTTCCCTTTCTTTCAGACATTCCTTCACATTTTGAAGAGCTTTTTGGAACATCTCCAGGGCTATGATCTCTCCATGCCTCGTACCAAGTATAAAATTCCAGATTAAATCATAGTTCACCGTTTCCAGGCAGAACACTTTTTTAAAGCTACATTGACTTTCAAAATCCTATTTCTTGTGTCTGCAGGGAGTGATATTTTTAGCTGCTTTATGGCCTCTCTTGTTTACAAAACCCCACCCTGATGTAGGACAGAATCAAAAGTCCTCTTAATTGCACAATGTTTATAGCTTGTTTGACTCTTCTTTGGTCAATGCCAGGAATACAGAAATGTGTTTCGCTTACCTGTTTAAACTGTAAGCTGCCTCCCTATCTATAAATCGACTTTATAGGCAGAATAATTGCTTTCTACCATAAATGCTCTCAGTTGCAATCTGAGAAAAATGGTAAACCTTCCACAGTTATCTTCTGTCTTCTGTTACTACTGCTTGGATTAGCAGAGAAGGCTTGTAGAAATAGACAGAAAGTGTGCTAATTAATGGCTAAAAATAAAGCTGGATTTGATCAGAAATGAATTGGGATGGGAGGGTAACACCCATGAAAGTAGACGCATTCTGGAGAACTGTAACCCTGGTTCCAATGCAAGAATAAATATTTTGGCCCCGCATTCTTTTTTAATTCAGGAGAAAAACTCCTTGCCCCTTTAATACTGACTGTGAGGAAAGCAGAAGGCTCCCTTTCTCTGAAGGGCCATAAAAAAACAGGCCAATGCCCAGGAAGAAATGGCATTAGATGAAGATATAAAACAACTTCACTTTGCAATTTCTCAAGGTTTTCTCCTTCTGTTAAACACCTAACACAACTGTCACGAGCAATGGTGGGATTCAAAACTTTTTACTACCGGTTCTATGGGCATGGCTTGGTGGGCATGGCATGGCTTGGTGGGCGTGGCAGGGAAAGGTTACTGCAAAATCCCCATTCCCTCCCAATCAGCTGAGACTTGGGAGGCAGAGAATAGATGGGGCGGGCCCAGTCAGAGGTGGTATTTACCAGTTCTCTAAATTACTCAAAATTTCCGCTACCAGTTCTCCAGAACTGGTCAGAACCTGCTGCATACCGCCTCTGGTCATGGGTGGTTGAAAATGTATTTTTCCTTTCTTTTATCAGGACCTGCTAGAAATATGATTTTCTGTTACATATCTTCTCCCTCTGAAGCCTCACAAGCTACCTTCCCAATTTGAAGAAAGGAGCCATTACTTTACAACTGGGGTGTCCAACTTTGGCCACTCTAAGACTTGTGGACTTCAACTCCCAGAATTCCCCAGCCACTTGAAGTCCACAAGTCTTAAACTGGTCAGTGTTGGATACCTTTTTTTTTTTAGTATGTCTTCTGTTGAGATAAAAGGAAAATGAGGGGAACTATTGTAGAAACAGTTGTACAATGGATTCTTTTCATATAATCATGCCCCTTGGACCCCTCCGTCCATCCATGAGAATTTCTGAGAAATTTTTGACCTTTAGCATAAAAAAATATTTAGGTATAAGTTTCCTGCAGGGCACAATTTTTACAACGGGCAGGGCATCTCAGCAAGATTCTCTGCCACCTGTTCTGGATTGAACTTGACTCAACTACGCATTGAGAAGTATGGTACTAAACAGTAACCAAATAAAATTATGTTTATGATGATTGAAGTATAATTCCAAGAAAGTATGTTTGAACAGTATATTCCTACATGATGAAAAGTCCAGCCCCTGGAAAAAGAAACGTTTATATGCCTTACCTGATCCCTTGTGTATTAATAATGCTATTTTTTTTACAAAACATATAAATAAAAATTGGAAGGAAGGAAGGAAGGAAGGAAGGAAGGAATGAATGAATGAATGAATGAATGAAAGAAAGAGAAAGAAAGAAAGAAAGAAAGAAAGAAAGAAAGAAAGAAAGAAAGAAAGAGGGAGGGAGGGAGGCAGGAAGGAGGGAGGCAGGAGGAGGGGAGGCAGGAAAGCATAAAATAAAATAAAAACTGGAAGAAAGGAAGGAAAGAAAGAATGAAGGAAAAAGAAAGGAAGGAAGGAAGGAAGGAAGAAGGGAGACAGGGAGAGGGGAAGTCAGGGACGCATAAATAAAATAAAAACTGGAAGGAAGGAGGAAGGGAAGAAGGAAGGAAGGAAAGGAAGGAAGGAAGGAAGGAAGGAAGGAAGGAAGGAAGGAGTGGAAAGTGCAGAAAGATAGAAAAAAAGGAAAGAAAAATATATACCAAGAATGACTTTTGATTTCATCTTCCAAGGATATAAAAACATATTCCACTCTTAATTTAATACCATAATATAGAGTTCCCCACACACAGAAAAAACATCAATTCCATGTCATAATTTGACTTTTCTGTTCCTATATCCTGCAAAAAAAAGTCCTAGAAAGTCTCCCAGTTTAGATGAACTTCTTCAGTGACTTTTCTCTCAAACAGCCCTTCATTTAGCCATCATTGCCAGTTCGGTCACCTTCATGAACCATTCTTCTATTTCAGATAGTTCAGAGTCTTTCCAAGACTGAGCCTTCAAAGGTCATGTGCTGTTGTCACACAGAAAAATAAAATAACATGTGATATTTTTTTTCCTCAGAATTTAATCCATAAACTCTGTTTTCCTATTCCAAGGTATCAAGTCTGTTGGGTGTGGCTGATGAGCATTGGACTCTAATAATAAGCAGACTCCTTCTAATGTCCAGACCTATAAATAGCATCTGGACAGATTTTAACTTCCTTCAACTGCCTCTGATAAACAATTTATAGCATTTTCAAGGACACATAGATGACCTCTTGATCTCATTCATCAACCTTATCTGTGGACTTATCTTTTTCCTTGGTTCATTCTCCATTTGTGTCCCAAAAGCAAAACAACAACAATAACAGCAACATAAGTTTCTACTTGCTGGCCCACAATTTAAGAAACTCATACAGGTAGGCCTCAACTTACAAACCATTCGTTTAGTGACCGTTCGAAGTTAATATAACAGTACTGAAAAAAGTGACTTATGACCGTTTTCAACACAACCGTAGCAGCATCCTCGTGGTCATGAGGTGACCAAAATTTGGACGCTTAGCAACTGGTTCATATTTATGATGGCCCTGGGGTCAAGTTAATCCCCTTTGGCGACCTTCTGACAAGCAAAGTCAAGGGGGAATCAGGATCCACTTCATAACCGTGTTACTAGTTTTAACAGCTGCCACAATTCGCTTAACAACCGTGCAAGAAAGGTCATGAAATGAGGCATAACTTACTTAACACCTGTACTGTACTGTACTGTACTGTAACAACAACAAAAATTTCGGGCTCAATTTCTTCCATTTCTTGCCTTAGACTTACAGTAGTAGCAAAAATTGTGGAAACCTTTTGGGAAAAGTGCATTTTTGAGGTTTGATGGCCAATAACACCACTTCTTTTTTTTTGGAAATTCAAGATAATCCTATTCCACTGCTGGGATGGCCTGGGAATAGCCCAGACCTTAACCCAATTGAAAATCTATGGAGCCGACTCAAGAAACTGGTTAGTCAGAAGCAACCCAACAATAAAACCCAATTAATAGAAGCCATCATTCAATCTTGGTTTCACATTATAACAGCTGCAGAACTCAAAGACTTGGTTCACTCCATGGGAAGACGTTGTAAGGCCGTAATTCATGCTAAAAGTTACCCAACTGAGTATTAACTGACATGGTGATAATTTTTCTATATCTTGTTTTTTCTATGGTGATAATTTTATATATCTGTTTTTTTCTATGTGTTTCACTTTTCTTCTTTATACTGTAACTGCTCTTCTAATAGCAAATCCTTCATCAAAGTTATTGCATTACATTCTTGATTAAATTATCTTTCCATTGATACATGATTTTATTGTATGACTGGAAAAAAAAAGTAATGTTATTAGCTAGTTTTAGAAAATACACTTTTCCCAAAAGGTTTCCACAATTTTGGCCACCACGGTAAGCTTAGAATAATGAACGTACGCTATTCGGCATACATTAAAATGAAATTTTGTTGACCCAAACAGCCTCTCAAAGGGTCACCACCTCCATCTACACTACACAAACCATGACACGCACACAAACACCTATATAAATAATGCATATACCCACATATATTTTATTACCCGGAAAAACAACACAACTTCCTGCTTAGGGTGCCTCCCTTCTAGATACGGGCTCTCTACTCCCTTGTTTACATCTTTATTTATTTCTGGCTCCACTTTTAGTTACGCCTTAGGGACCCAATTACAAACCCAAAGGAATAAGAAGAAGCCTGAACTAAGATAAATACCCTCCTGTCATTCTTATGAGATTAGCGGGGAGGGCTGTCTATGTATAACTGTCTTTACAAAACAGGCCTTATCCTATTCTATTCCGTTCAGTTCTAAACTGCCTCTTATCTAGGCAGTTAGAAATCAGGAGGCTGTCTTCGTAGGCCACAGTTAAACTCTTGTTACCTTTGTTGCCTTCAACCCTCCAGGTAACTCTTTAAACCCTGATAACCTGTTACTGATTCAGAGATTGTGACGTGAAGCCATAATATTTGGTTAGTTTCTGATTCAATTTGTTGTGAAATTTGAACAAGTTAAATCAGTACTGTCCCCAGATAGGGTGTCCTGTTTATTTGAATCTTTTCTGAAACCTCCTTTATTATTGCTTATAAAGCACTCAAGGCAGTAAACAAACCTAACCATCCTTCCTCTTCCTATTTTCCCCAGAACAACAATCCTGTGAGGTAGGTTGGGCTGAGAGAGAGAGAGCGAGAAAGAGGAGGACTGGCCCAAAGTCAACCAGCTGGGGTTTTTTTCCCCTCCATGCATTTATGAATACAGGTAGTCTTCGAATTGTGACCAAAATTGCTGTTGCTAAGTGAGAAAGTTGTTTAGTGAAATATTCCCCCATTTTACGACCCTTCTTGCCACAGTTGCTAAGTGAATCACTGCAGTTGTTAAATTAGTAACAAGGTTATTCAGTGGATCTGGCTTCCTCATTGACTTTGTTTATCAGAAGGTCACAAAACGGGGATCACATGACCCCAGGACTCTGCAACCGTCATAAACGTGAGTCAGTTGCCAAGCATCCAAATTTTGATCACGTGACCATGGGGATGCGGCAATGGTCGTAAGTGTGAAACGCTGTCAAATGTCATTTTTTCAGTGCTGTTGTTACTTCAAACCATCACCCCTAAATGAACAACTGTCATTCGAGAACTACCTGTACAGTAGTGTGTTAATCTCTTGTCCTTACAACATCGCTACTTAGGGAAGAGAAATAGGTGAACAACTAATAAGAACAACTAATCGGATTCCCTAACTTTATGATTCCTACACCGTTTCTCTCTTAATACCTACAGAAAGATCAAAATGGGCTCCTCCCTTTTCCTCGTGAGGCCTTTGTGGAACGATATGTTTATCTAAAATTAATTTAATCATAGTTTAATCAATTAATCCACCTTGGCTTATCCATGCCACCTTCCCAGCTCGCTTCCGACAAGCAAATTCATGGGGGAAGTTGGATTCACTTAATGACCTCCTGATTCAGTTAGATTCCCTTAACTGTGGCAGAAAACGTCATAAAATTGTCTGGGATTTTGAAAGCCAAATCATACCCTAGGTTCTGCCTCAGTTTACCTTCCCAATAAGCAACTGAGTCGGAAGATCATTTAAAAGCAGTTTATTTGGATACCCTGATAAAGTGGGATCTCTCTATGAAAAAGGAGAGAGAGAACCTCGAGACCAATCTTACATTCCTTTTTATAGTTAACGCAACAAAGAAAATGCAAGAGGACAGTTGATTGGACAGAATAAAAGTAACCTCACCTTTGCATGGGAAATCAGTTACATGTAGTCAAACATGTTACATATTTGGATCCCATAATACCACACATGTTCATTAAAATGAGGTCTGACGTCAAAAGGAGCGTAATTATGCGGAGAAAGTTTCTTTAGAGTTCACGAAAGAGATAAGTTATACCCCAATTTGACCTAACAAACTTTTTCTTATCTGGAGCTAGTCTCCAGCTTGTTTATCAGTTTAGGAATGTTAAAAGCTAATAAACCGGGACATCATTTTAAAACAGAGAAAATAAATCAAATTAAAATGCAAAGTAACTAGGTTACTTAACAAATTACAAAACCCATCTCATTTGCCCCTCATAATTCTCACGTAGCAACCACCTGGCTTAAGCAACAAAAACCTGGTTACCAATTGTGACTGTAAAGTTAAGGACTTGGACCGGTACCTGCAAAGCAATTGTACTCTGTGCTGCAAACTGGCCATGCACAACTAAAGCAACTAAAACAACTAAAGCAACTAAAAACTTCAGATGAGGATTACCAATGTTTCTTCTCCGCCTTGGCTCAGTGTCCCTTCAAAGGGACCATATGGAACGCAATGCACATTGTCCTTGATCAGGTGTCATAGTGTCCTCCAATTAACTCATTAACTCTTGACAACTTCTCACCAGTTCAACCTACCTCCAATAACAACCCATCTGTACTTCTTGCAGGAGTTAGGGTTTCCCCCTTCTCTTCCTTCCTCAACCTTGCTTTCTAGAGTTGCACTATCATGTCTGGTGCTTCTTACTCAACTCCAAACAATCTCATTCGTATTGTCTTTCTTTTCTTTGGAGGAGAGAAATAGTCAATGTTACCGTGTCTGGCAGTCCAGGGATTGACCACCCAAAAAAAAAGTCTTCTCTGCCCAAAGATCAAAGCCAGTGGAATCGCCCATCTCCAATGCCTTCTCTTACCTTGGGCTGCTGCATTATTGGAGCGCTGCTGTACCTCACAGATAAAAGTAAGGGAAAATCCTGAAACATCCTTCTAAGTCAATGGTTCTTGATCTTGACAACTTTAAGATGGGTGGACTTCAACACCCAGAATTCCTCAGCCAGCATCACCTAAGATTTTGGCATTCTTTCCTGAAATCTGTTGGTTGGTTCAAAGTTACCCAGCTGACTTTCATGCCTAAAATGGGACTAGGATTTACCGTCTCCTGGTGATTGGCCCAAAGCTGTCCAGCCAGCTTTCATGACTAAGGCAGGACTAGAACTCACCGTCTCCTGGTGATTGGCCCAAAGCCACCCAGCTAGCTTTCATGCCTAAGGCGGGACTAGAACTCACAGTCTCCTCACGATTGGCCCAAAGCCACCCAGCTAGCTTTCATGCCTAAGGCGGGACTAATACTTACCATCTCCTGCTTTTCTAGCCAGGTGACTTAACCACTAGACCCAATTCCCTTTTTGCTCAACGGAGAATGAAAACCTAGAAAATGAATTAATTCAATCCCAAATCGGCTCCCATAAAGATCTAACAAGGCATTTGTGCAGTCTGCTAAAGTAAATTAATCTTAACCTTTGCTGGGGGCGATTTGTGCAGATGTGTGGATGTGGTTTTGCGTGTGTGCATTGCCTGTATTGCTTAATGGCCCGTGCAAATCTTTTAATCAGGATAAGTATATTGTGGGAATCTAAAGCCATGGTGGCACAGTGGTTAGAATGCAGTATTGCAGGCAAATTCTGCCCACAGCCAAGAATTCGATCCTGACCTGCTCAAGGTTGACTCAACCTTTCATCCTTCCGAGCTCAGTAAAATGAGGATCCAGATTATTGGGGGCCATATACTGACATTTGTAAACCACTTACAGAGGGCTGTAAAACACTGTGAAGCGGTATATAAGTCTAAATGCTAGTGCTATTGCTAGCTTCCACACTCATATTTCAAGTGTGTTTCCTGGGGCAATAGTCCTTGGTCCTTGCATTACCTAGCATGCATTCATGGGTGTTTGGATGAAAAAAAAAAGGCAGCAACCGTAATTTTAACGCTGTCCAATAAACACACACACACGCACGCACACACACACAATGAAATCCGTCAAATGAATCACTCAACTCTTGCTCCCTCCTTTGTTTTTAGGTTGGTCTTTAACCTGTGAAGTTTGTAGAAAAACGAAGGACAATTGTTACGGAGTAAAACAAACTTGCTATCCTTTCTTAGATCAGTGTGCTACTTTCCAATCAATAAACCACAAAAGTAAGCAGAAAAGGTTTGGCCCTACACAACCATCCCCGTTTCTCATGTGGCCCCCTTGGGGAAATGATTTGCCCACCCCTGATGTAAAGTGCCTCTAGTTCAGTGGTGAAATCCAATTTTTTTTTACTACCGGTTCAGTGGGCGTGGCTTGGTGGGCGTGGTGTGGCTTGGTGGGCGTGGCTTGGTGGGCATGGCAGGGGAAGGATACTGCAAAATCTCCATTCCCACCCCAGTCCAGGGGAAGGATACTGCAACATCCCTAATTCCTCCCCACTCCTGGGGGAAGGATATTGCAAAATCTCCATTCCCACCGCACTCTGGGGCCAGCCAGAGGTGGTATTTGCCGGTTCTCCGAACTGCTCAAATTTTCCACTACTGGTTCTCCAGAACCTGTCAGAACCTGCTGGATTTCACCCCTGCTCTAGTTGGCCAACCCAGGACCACCATTTAGGCTGGAAACATTTCTTTCTCCTTCATCATCTCACAGGTGGAAAATCTGTCACAAGAAAAGCCTGTGTCCAAGCCAACAGCTGCTATGAAAACATCACCAGTGTGGACCTGGGGGAAAAAGGGATTATCTCATCCAAGATGACCTGTTGTCGTGACCTTGCATGCTACAAAAATTTGCTCCCTTGTATGTATGCCTTTCTCTACTGAACTGCTGAAAGGACTTGTATTGTAAGCAAGAGATATGCCAGAGTTTGTTGCAGCACACACAATCGAGACACCATTAAATGAACTTCAGCAGGATTCAAATTACATAAGAAACTTCTTTACATACAATATCATATAGGAGAATTCAGCATACAGTATCAGGAACACAGAAGCAATATTCATAGAAGCAAGGCAGTGTTTCTCAACCTTGGTAGCTTGAAGATGGGTGGACTTCAACTCCCAGAATCCCCCAGCCAGCTGGGGGATTCTGGGAGTTGAAGTCCACCCATCTTCAAGCTACCAAGGTTGAGAAACACTAGTGTAGATAGATACAGAGCAGTGGTTGTATACAGCCGGTTCTATCCGGTTTGAGCGAATTGGTAGCGGTTCTACCCGGTTCGAGTCCTGTTTTTGACGCTCTGCGTGTGCACGGAATGTTCTCCGCATGCGTGCTCATATTTGCGAACCAGTAGTGAAGGTAATTCAATACCACCCCTGAGACAGAGGCTAATATATTGTACAGAAGCACCAAAGTTACAGAGGCCAAACCAACTCTTATATACCGTTCAGCAAGTCTAAGCCACGCCCAGACTCCAAACGGTCTCTTCTGGCCCCATGCAAACAAGTACTATGTTTCAGTTTCCAAACAGTCCCCATTGGTTGACCTGTTAACCATGTCTATTCCAGCTATGAATATTCATACTCTGACAAGATAGGTGCTTCCTCAAGAGTCCCCATCACGGACAGTGCAGGTAGTCCTCGACTTATGACCACAATTGAGCCCTACATTTCTGTTACTAAGACAGCGAGACAGGCGGTTTAGTGAGTTTTGCCCCATTTTACAGCCTTTCTTGCCATAGGTGTTAAGTGAATCGCTGCAGTTTTTAAGCTAGTCACCCGGCTGTTAAGTGAATCGGGCTTCCTCCATTGGCTTTGCTTGTCAGAAGGTCGCAAAAGGGGATCACTGTCATAAATATGAGCCAGTTGCCAAGCGGCTGAATTTTGATGATAGTGACCATGGGGATGTTACAATGGCCGTAAATATGAAAAATGGCCATAAATCATTTTTTTTCAGTGCCATTGTAACTTTGAAGGTCACTAAATGAACTGTTGTAAGTTGCGGACTACCTCTATTCTTTTTTTTTTTTTTAAGAAAAGAATTCAAGACAGAGGAATTGTGGTTCACAAATGGAGTTTAGGTTTCCCAGGCAGGTAAGCAAATGTATTAGCTCTGTTCAGGAGACGCTGAGGGCATACATAAAGTTCCAAGTGGCCCCAACGATTCTCAGAAAGAGCGCTAATGACCAGATGACTGCAAGGAATATAAATCTTTCCCTTTGCCACCATTCACTCAGCACTGATGAAGCTTCTTGGAGGAGAAGCAAAAGGTCTTCAAGGACAAACAAACAAAGTCCAGTTGCCTCATTAGACACACCCATTATTAAGATACATGAGACAAATTCCTTGTGTATCTAACCACACTGGGCCAGATAAAGTATTCCAGTCGATTCCATTCGATTGTTCATGGTTGAAAATCCCCTTTGCAGTCCGTGGCCCCACATTGCCGTTCCATAGAAGATTTTAGGCCAAAATAAGGTATGAACCAGTGGTGAAATTCTGATTTTTTTACTACTGGTTTTGTGGGTGTGGCTTGGTGGGCATGGTGTGGCTTGGTGGGTGCGGTGTGGCTTGGTGGGTGCGGCAGGGGAAGGATACTGCAAAATCTCCATTCTCACCCCACTCCAGGGGAAGGATATTGCAAAATTACAGCCAGCAACGATATCCCATCGCCCAGTTTGCGCCCATAGAGAGGGCCTACTCAGGGTGCCGTCGGCTAGACAGTGGCGGCTGGCAGCCCCCAGGGGTAGAGCCTTCTCGGTCGATGCGCCCACCCTCTGGAATCAACTCCCCTTGGAGGTCCGATTAGCACCTGACCTTTGCACCTTCTGCGGTGAATTAAAAACTTGGCTTTTCGAATCCCTTGACCTGGACTGATGATGGGGTTTTAAAGGTTTTAAGGGTTAATTTTAAATTTTTTAGATTTTTAGTCTTTATTTTATATTGTGGCTTGTATTTTATTGTTGTGAGCCGCCCTGAGTCCATTGTGAGATAGGGCAGCATATAAGCTGAATTAAATAAATGAATGAATGAATAAAGTAGAACCCACCCCTGAGTCAGAGGTGGCATTTGCCAGTTCTCCAAACTACTCAAAATTTCCGCTACCGGTTCTCTAGAACCTGCTAGATTTCACCCCTAGTATGAACTATTAGGAAAAGTGGATATCGTGTTTCCCAACTGGGGCGACTTTAAAATGGATAGGATTCACCTCCTCGATTTCCCTGGCCAGCGTAGATTCTGAGCAGTTGAAATCTGTATTGTTAGTTGCTCTGGTTTGGCTCAACACACATGCATGATTTCCCCCTGTGGCTGCAAATCAGGCATGATGATGTCATTTTTTATTTATTTTTTAATGCAGTTCCCGCTGTAAACATAACACCGAACGGGAAGAAATGCAAAACCTGTTTTGCTAAAGAACATTCCTACTGCACTTGGGAAGAGAAGATTTCGTGCAAAGGAGATAACACTTACTGCCTTGACCTAGCCGGAGAATCTGACTGGGGTGGATATGGCACTTTGGAAACGCATGGTAATGAATCTCTCTTCTTTTTCTTTTTTCTTTTTCCTGACTTTCCCTTTCTCTCTCTCTCTCTCTCTCCCACAGACCTACCTAGCCAATGCAGGATGAGCCAACTCGCCGAGGCCAACTCACCACGGGACAATTTAATTTTTTTTTAACATAAATAAAACATTATTTTAACTTTTGTCATGCACATTTCATTCTGTCCCTCCTCTATTCCACTTTTTTAAATATTAGCATAACTCTCGTGAGTTGTCCTGTGGCAAGTTTGGCTCTGGAGGGGTGGGCTTCAAAAATTTTAGCAAGGGGTTCTCTGCCCAGTTGCTGGGTGGGCGTGGCCATGGTGGGCATGGCCTAGTTGGCCTCCTGCACCACAGCGGGGAGGGGGTGCATTTTTGCCCTCCCCGGGCTCCGGAAGCTTTACTCAAGCCTCCAGGAGGGCGAAAACAGCCTCCCCAGGCTCTGGAGGCCCTCTGGAGGACAGAAACAGGCCCATTTCTGGCCTTCCCGAACTTCCAGTAGGCCCGTTTTTCACCCTCCCAAGCCTCCGCGCGCACCCTGCATGTAAAATGGGCCCCGTGGGGATTCCTGGGAAGGGTGGGGCAGAGTGGGTGAGGCCAGCCAGGAGTGGCATGTGGGAGTTCTCTGAACTGCACAGAATCTTAGCTAGAGGTTCTCTTGAAACCCTGCAAACCTCCAGCAGCCCACCCCTGGCTGTGGCAAATTGTCATAGCTAATGCCATATTTTTGCAAGATCAGGGGACACCTATGCGATCCCAGACAAATATGGGGTTGGGTCAAGGAGTGGCCAACAGGTGCCATGGGCACACTTCCCTATGCGTGAAAGTACACTTTGTGCCTCTGAAGGCAGCCACACCATTCTCAAGTCTTTGAATGATCAAAAGTTAATTATTTGGGATGATAGGTAGTCCCCTACCTATGACTGGTCACTTAGCGAACTTTGGAAAGTACTGTTCTGTCCCCGTACCACACCCGCACCCCCACAGACGGCCTGGAGTTAATAAGCCACACGACAAAACTCTTTGAAGATAAAGCTGGCAGCAACCCAGTGGCTAGCTGCTAATTCAGACTTTACTCACACAAAACAAAGATTAGACTACAAGCATTCCGATCAAACAGGCAGAGTTTCAACAATACAAGGATTAATCCAAATGCAGTCTGATAAAGCAGGCAAAGTCCAGTAACGCAGAGATCATAGATTATTTCTAGTTTTTGCTCGTCACAAACTGAACCGGCCACCACATCCACATTTATACCCTGTGGGGTGTGGTCCAGTGACTCAGCTAATCTCTGGCTCGTCTTCCCCTCTGCTGCGCACGCTTCTCCCTGCGCCTCTGCCGAGGGTCCAGCCAGCACTTATCTTCTTCGTCGCTGTCCACCTGTGGCTGCAGGGACGTGCTTGGCTCTGAGCCTATCTTTTGGCCTTCGGTGTCCTCCGGAGGCATTGCCAGAGAGGAGGGTCCTGGAGAGGGAGGCCTTGCCAACTCCTCTCCCTCACTCTCAGAGTCTGCATCTGTCAATAGCCCAGGCTCAGGCAACGGAGCCACAACAAGTACAATGGACTTCCTGAGGACTTCTTACACCCAGGTTCCTATATTCTGGCAGCTGCTCTCCACACACACACACCCCATGGTCATGTGACCACATGTTGAGCACTGGGCAACCAGCTTGCATTTACATCTGTTTGCACCATCCTGCAGTCCCGTGACCACATTTTACGACGTTTTGGCTGAAAACCAACGTTTATATCCAGACTGCGGGACGCTGCAGAACTGAAGAAGCTTCATTGAATGAGAAGCAAAACCTCTTCAAGAAACAAACAACCAAACACATGAAAGTCCAGTTGCCTTTTGAAAAGCAGCTTTGGGACAACAAATCTGGATGACTGAGAATCACTGTAGACGTCATTCACGGTCTCCCACTCTGCAGCCTGGTGCCTTAACCAGTAGATCAAACTGGCTCTCAATAATAATAATAATAATAATAATAATAATAATAATAATAATAACAACAACAACAACAACAACAACAACAACAACAACAACAGCAGCAGCAGCAACAACAACTACTGGCGCACCACTTAAACACCAAAGACATCGACAAATTTGCCATCCGTCAATTGCAGAAGGCGGCTTTACATGGAACAGCTGCCATCCTGCGACAATATCTGTAACACTGTCAAGCATCCAGATTTCCTATCCCAGGTCCTTGGTAAAGATCTGATAGGTAGACAAAAATGCCAAACCCAGTCTGAACATCTGACTGAGTGTGTGATTAATAATGATGATGATGATGATGATGATGTAAAGGTCACTTTTGAAGGTCACTTTTTGCAATTGTCTCCACAGATGATGTCTTCAGCTTGGTAGAGTTTGCCATGAAGGGCTGCGTCAATCCCGCCTTCTGTGAGCTGTTTCATGAGGGATCCGTCTACTTTGCCACACTTTTTCTAATGGGTGAAGGAAGCTGCAAGCCAGCCACTGAAAAAGCCACGATTGTCACAGCAGCATCCCACAGAGTTGGCTTCTTCTTCCAAGTGTTTGCTGGATTCTTACTTGTGGAGATCTATGCTTGATGACTTGCCCTTCAGCACCTGAATACTGCCTGAGACTTTTCTCCTGGACAGCCTCTTCATCAGCCCTTTAGGCCTTAGGCAGGTCGTAGCCTTGACAGAATATGAAGAACCCACATCATCTCAATTATATAAGGGGTGGTTACTTTTGCATCTTGGTGGCCTTCCAGAAGGAGCAAAGCAAGCCCCCTGAAGGCTACTATACTGTAAAGCATTGATTAAGGGAAATGGATGTTGACACATGATGGATGAAGGGAGTAAGTTGCATGGTGTAGAGCAGTATTTTTCAATCTTACCAATTTTAAGATAGGCAGATTTCAACTTCTAGAATTCGCCAGCCAGCATGGCTGGCTGAGGAATTCTGGGAGTTGAAGTTCACCCATCTTAAAATGGCTAAGGTTGAGAAATACAAGCTCAGAAAGTTAGGTAGATACTGTGTTGGTCTGTTCTCAGAAAATGGTGGTTCTGAAGAATGGAGGGACTTGAACATGGTTTCATGCTAAAGAATGGGGCCCGGGTGTATGACAGAACCTGTTTCCTAGTTATGTTGATGGCTGTTTTTATTATTTTTCTTTTGGCTTGTTGTATTTTGTGGTTTACTTGTCTATCTTTATGTACATTTTACTTATTTTAACGTTATGGGTGCCCTAGGTCATATAGGCTATATAAATGAATAAATCTTTGGAAAAAAATCAACATCCTCTCTGGGTCGTTGGGAGCTGGGAGATCCTGTTTCATCACTGCTGGAAGTGTGAGTGTACAGGTGTGGTGACCAAGTTGATGGGTGTCTTTTATTGTATAAAGATTAATGGTTTCCTCCAGACATTGCTGGAGTTGGAGAGCAGCCATCCCAACTGAGAGGAGGGATCAAATGAGGAATTAGCCTGGACTCATTACATAAACACAAGAGGGCAAGGTGTCCCCCCCCCTTTTTTTTTTAAAAAAAAAAGATTTATATGCCGCCCTTCTCCGGAGACTCAGGGCAGCTTACAATGCGTTAAGCATTGTATATTTTTGTACTTTTGTATATTTTATACAAAGTCAGCTTATTGCCCCCACAACTGGGTCCTCAATTTACCTACTTTAGAAAGGATGGAAGGCTAAGTCAACCTTGAGCCTTGGAGAGATTCGAACATGCAATAATTGCAGACAGCTGAATGTTAATAACAGGCTTTTAGTCTGTTGAGCTATCCAGGCCCCTTGACTCTTTTGACTTGAGCCTTATCTAGTTTTTCCCAGGTAAATCTGCCAGTCTGGGAAGATTCCTGTACAATAGGCATAGAACAATAAAGTAGCTAGTTTGAAATCTACACATGGGAGTCTTGATATTCATACTTGAGACCAAGTTCTTCATTGAGTGGTGTGATATGGATGGCTGTAACATTCTTTCGCTTGTTGGGGAATTCTGGGAGTTGAAGTTTGTCCAGCTTCAACTAGTCAACTTTGAGAAACACTGTTTTAACAGGATTCTGGGAATTGAAATCTATATATCTTCAAGTAGCCAAGGTTCAGAAACACGGGTCTACAGGTAAGGAGGCTATAAATCCATCAAATAAATAAAATAATTGAAATTAATGGGCTTTTTTAATATCAAAGATTAGATTTCATATAACCATTCCAACCACACCACTTTCTCTGGGAAGAAAGCCAAAACTAAAACTAAAACAAAATAAAAAATAAAGACAAATGGGCAATTCCAACTCAGCCTCTTGGCTTCTTTTATTTTATTTTACTTTTTTAATTTCTTATAATTAGTTGGCAGGAAGAATTAGAAGTTAAAAATGTAAGTTTTCCATTCAGAGCCATTCCCATGGTTCTATTGGATGAAACTGCTGACCTTCAGATTCCAAAATGGTGATGGTATTATTCAGAAGGTGTAATTTTGGCGGCGTCTCTACATTCAACTTTTATCAGATCATTTCTACGTTCTTCGTGCGTTCTATTGCTCAATCTCAGTTCTGGACAGGAAGAAACGCATCCTTTGATATTATAAGCAATGTCTCCAGGAACTGCAGAAATAACCAACAAGATACAGGTCAGAAAAACAGAACAACAGAGTTGGAAGGGACCTTGGAGGTCTTCTAGCCCAACCTCCTGCTCAAGAAGGAGATCCTATACCATTTCATACAAAATGGTTGTCCAATCTCTTCTTAAAAAACTCCAGTGAAGGCCAGCTGTTCCACTAATTAATTGTTCTCCCATCAAGAAGTCTCTTCTTATTTCTAGGTTCTCAACCAGTGGTGGGATTAAAATAATTTAACAACTGGTTCTCTGCCCTAATGACCGGCTCGTGGGCGTGGCCAGGGATGTGTGACAGGCAGCACTCAGCCTCTGGCACCCCCCTGGGTGCAAAAATGGGCTGAGGGGGGCTGTACCACGCCCCCTTTTGAGCCTAGGAGGCCTCCCTGAAGCCTCCGGGGAACAAAAACAGGCCGCGAAGGGGGGAGGGCTGCTGCACCCCCATGCCCCATTTTGTGCCTAGTAGGCCTCCCTGCACTTACCTGGGAGCCAAAATGGGGCACGTGGGGACTCCTGGAAGGGTCGGGGAGGAGTGGGGAGGGGCCAGCCAGCAATTTGACTACTGGTTCGCCCAAACCGGCCCGAACCAGCTAAATCCCACCATTTTTCTCAGCCTTGGTAACTTGATAACTCAGAATTCCTCAGCCAGCCATGTTGGCTGGGGAATTCTAGGAGTTAAAATCCAGACATTTTCAAGCTGTGAAGCTTGAGAAAGATTGACTTAGGACAGAGGTCTGAGGAATTCTGGGAGTTGACTAGTCTTAAAGTTGCCAAGCTTGGAGACGTGTGACTTAGGGAGTTACATCAGCATCCTTCACTTCGTTCAAGATATTATGCCACCTCGGCCCTCCTCCCTGCCCATTTATCACATTAAACATATTAGGTGAACACACGTTCCCACCTTGGCTTCATACTTTTATAGCCATCTTGTAAAGAGACAAAATCATTACACAAATATATAACACCCAGTGATGGAATTTTAGACTTTGGACCCAGCAACTGTTGTCTTTGCACCTTAGAAAAGTATCTTTGCACTTGTTAAGATATTGACAGGACAGTTTCAATCTTCAATCCACCTATCTAACAGCACTATTATTTCTCTTGCTACCAAAGATTGCAAAATAAACTGGGCCGGTGGTGAAATCTAAAATTTGTTACTACCGGTTCTGTGGGCGTGGCTTAGTGGTGGTGGTGGTGGTAATGTGACTGGGGGGGGGGGCATGGCCACTTTTTTTTTTTACTTTTAAAACCATTTTTTACATGTAAAACCATGTAAAAAAAAATGCTTTCAAAAGGCTCTGACGATCCCAGCTGAGTTGCCTGATCGTCAGAGGGTTTTTTAAACATAAGTTTTTTTTTCTTTTAAATGGCTCTGATGATCCAAGCTGAGTTGCCTGATCGGCAGGCAACTCAGCTAAAATCGTCAGAGCTTGGATCGTCAGAGCTTGGCTCGTCAGAGGCATTTAAAAGAAAAAAAGCCTCTGATGATCGCCTGGCTCAGCTGGACATGGGGGGCGGGGGCAGGGATTTTTGCTACTGGTTCTCTGAATTGCCTGCCCGAGCCAGTCCGAACTGGGAGCATTTCACCCCTAAACTGGGCTCTATTTGGGAGCCCATTTCTATTTTGCAGTGTAGTGGGGGAGCCTCTGAGTTTCCCCCTGTATGTACCCCTCCACAGTTGGCATCATCCCTTGCCTGACTGCTGCAGCAGACAGTAAAATATATATATATATGTATATGCATAAGAATTACATCTTTCTTTTCTGTATCCCACAATGTTAATGCATTTGGTTTCATCTCCTTTGCAAACAGCGTCAGATTCACTGCTGTCCTCTGAGAATAGACCAAGAATGCCAGGACAGACGTATCCATTTGGATGGGAGAGAGGCAGTCCTGCAAAATAAAACATCAACATCAACAACAACAACAAAAAGGAAGTGAAAGATTAGCAAAAAGATCATCCATGCCAAAAGTCTGTGAATTTTGTGGAGTCTACAAAATTGCATGCATTTACGGTGCTTTGTAAACTTTGAAATGATATTACCAAAACATTAACGAAATACAATTTCCACCCCTTCACCTTCCTGCTCGTGTCTTAAAGGTGCTTTTATTCATTCATTCATTCATTCATTCATTCATTCATTCATTCATTCATTCATTCAATAAGAGCCTTGATAGTACAGTGGTTTAATGCACCCTGTTATTAACACAGCTGTCTGCAATTTCTGCTGGTTCGAATCTCCAAGGCTCAGGGTTGACTCAGCCTTCCATCCTTTCTAAGGTAGATGAAATGAGGACCCAGTTTGTGGGGGCAATAAACTGACTTTGTATAAATATACAAAAGAATGAAGGCTATTGCTTAACGCATTGTAAGCCGCCCTGAGTCTCCGGAGAAGGGCGGCATATAAATCAAATTAAAAAAAAAATTGTATGCCGCCTCTCTCCGAAGACTCAGGGCAGCTTTTTTCAAAAGGCAACTGGGCTTTCTTTGTTCTTCCTTGAAGACGTTTCCCTTCTCATCCAAGAAGCTTCTTCGATTCTGAAAAAAGAACTGAAGAAGCTTCTTGGATGAGAAGTGAAACATCTTCAGGGAAAAACAAAGTCCAGTTGCCTTTTGAAAAAAGCACCTTTGGGACAACTATGACCTGGATGTCTGAGAATCTCCATAGATATGCCTTCTGATGGTCGTCTGGACCTTAGCACTCTTTCTGATATTTGTTGAGGCCACTTGGAGGTTTATCTGTGCCCTCAGAGTTACCTGAATAGTGCAAATGAGTGTGGAATCTTCTTAGAACTGCTGTGGACTACGTTGTAAACAGGAGATAGGTGGTTCCACACTCATTTGCATTACTCAGATGATCCTGAGGGCATATATAAACTTCCAGAGACTCTCAGAGAGAGCACTAATGACCAGATGACTGCAAGAAATATAAATCCTTCCATTCACCACCATTCAGTCAGAACTGAAGAAGCTTCTTGGATGAGAAGCGAAACGTCTTCAAGGAAAAACAAAGGAAGTCCAGTTGCCTTTTGAAAAAAAGCATCTTTGGGACAACCATGACCCTAGATGACCGAGAATCTCCATAGACATTTCTGCTCGTGGATTAGCAAGAAAAAGATAGTATTATACCTGCCTACCAGGAATGGCTGGAGTTGGGACTTGGGAAGAGCCGAATTACTTAGTTCAGTCCTATCCAGTACACATAACCAGGCTCAAATTATCCTATTTCAGACACATTTTGTGAAGACTCACAAATTTTTTTGGAGAAGGTAGATAAATTGAGGACCCAGTTGTGGGGGCAATAAGCTGACTCTGTATAAGTATACAAAAGGATGAAGGCTATTGCTTAGCGCATTGTAAACCGCCCTGAGTCTCCGGAGAAGGGCAGCATATAAATCAATTTTTTTTTTTAAAAAAAGGCTGGTAATGCTGGGAAAGGTGGAAGGAAAGAGAAGATGGCCAGCAGCCAGACGGGTAAACTAAGCTACAGCAGCAATGGGTTCCCCATTGGAACAGCTGAAGGGTCAGGTGTGGGACAGATCCTTGAGGAGAAAATCTGTGAGGTCACACCAGGAGTCAGGAAGGATGTAATGCCACGTAATCAATCCATCAAATGTTGCACCTCCCAGGAAGAGAGTGCACACTTGTGCAAACAAAAGGTTTAAAATGAACTGGAAATGACCTTATCAAACTCAAGGAAGGAAATCTTTTGTGCTGCCTCAACTTTGCTCCAGTATTTTTAGTTCCTAAAAGTGGGTGGGGGGGAGTTTACATCTCTGCCCTACCACTCAAATTGGATTTTAAAAAAAAATACCCGTAAAAGATTATCAGCAAGAACTAAATTGACTCTATTGTTGGATGAGGAGGGGAGGAAGTTTGACCGGGCAGGAAGAAAATCCAGTCACACACACACACAAACCCCGTATGACCCTCTGAAACAAGGAGAGTGTTGGGTCCTAGACCTTCTGAGCAAACATACCAGGAAATTGGCGGCCTTCACACTTTTCTTCATCACAACAATGGATTCTTCCTCTCACATAGGTGTCATGTCCAACATTGACATCGAAGTGCTGAAGTTTGCAGAGGCTGGATGAGAAGCAGTTCTTATGAACGGATCGGATGGAAAGTGGTGCTGTGCGGAGGAGGAAAAACAAGGGAGAAGAAGTTAACTTGGTGGATTTGTGGAGTTTTGGAAACCTCCCGCCCAAGGCCGTGATCACTTGAACCATGATAGTGGATAAAAGCTTTAAGGAGGGGCAATTCTGAAACATCCCGAACAACCTGTGTGAGGGCCTTGTATACATTGTGTTCCTTGCCTCCCCCTTCTGTTCTCCAGCAGACACCTGTCTTTACAGGCAGTCCTCGCCTTTCAACAGTTCACTTAGTGAGTGGGATCCTCTTTTGCGACCTTCTGACAAGCCAAGTCCACGGGGAAACTAGATTCACGGAACAACTGTGTTACTAATTTGAGAATTGCAAGGATTCTCGTAACAAATGTGGCAAGAAAAGTCATAAAACGGGGCAAAACTCACTTATCAAATTTCTCACTTAGCAACATACTTTTGGGGCTCCATTGTGGTCGTAAGTTGAGGGCTACTCCTGATGTTCTTCCAGATGTTGATCCTGCCTATCCCTTCTCCGTGAGGTCCTTCTCTGTCCTGCAGTTCACCTTCCACCTCCATTGCTCTCTTTGTTTCAACTTTCTTGGCCAATCTTTCAGAAGGGCGCTAGAATTCCCAGCCGCCCATCTAGCTCAGTAGCCCACAGAGCGACTCTAGCTTAGCAGACTTTCCTAGTTCAGCCATGTTGGTTTGTGTAATACACAAGTATAAAGTAGCAGCTCTGTTTTGCCTTCTCTGCCACAAGTGAGAAGCACTTGTTAAGCCTGCTTGGCTCACGGTTGCCCGGAATGTGTGAACTGAGAAAAGCAGAGGGTTGGACTAGAAGAAGTCCAAGATCCCTTCCAGCTCTATTCTGATCTTAAGATCTTAAGACTACCTGTATATCAGAGGTGGGTTTCAGCAGCTTCTGACCAGTTCTGGAGAACCGGTAGTGGAAATTTTGAGTAGTTCGGAGAACCAGTAGTAAAAATTCTGACTGGCCCCACCCCCATCTATTCTCTGCCTCCCAAGTCCCAGCTGATCGGGAGGAAATGGGGATTTTATAGTATCCTTCCCCTGGAGTGGGGAGGGAATGGAGATTTTACAGTATCTTTCCCCTGGAGTGGGATGAGAATGGAGATTTTACAGTATCCTTCCCCTGCCATGCCCACCAAGCCACGCCCACCAAGCCATGCCACACCCACAAAGCCACACCCACAGAACCGGTAGTAAAAAAATTTGAAACCCACCACTGCTGTATATATGGCAGGCAAGGCCTATTGTCTTATGAATCAATGTTATGAATCAATACAGGTAGTCCTGGACTTACAATGCTCCCTTTAGTGACTGCTCAAAGTTCAAACAACACTGAATAAAATGACTTGTTGTTATAGAAACCGCTAGTTTATACTACCATGTAAAAGTAAAGGTTGAGGTTTGATGTTATTATTTTATTCTACTGCACCAAACGAAGTCGGAAGCCAACACCTTTTCTTTCTTTTTCCTCTTTTTCCCCACACTTTTTCCTTCCCTATCTTTCCTACTATTTCCCATGTTGTTTTGGTATTTTTGTATCCTATACAGGTAGACCTTGACTTACGATCACAATTGAGTTTAGTTTAGAATAGAAAATAAAATAAAACATTCACAATGCAGGCTAAAGGAAAACTGCTCTATGTTGTACCGAAGAAGCCTCTACAGAATAAGAGAGTTGGAAGGGACCTTGGAGGTCTTCTTGTCCAACCCCCTACTCAAGCAGGAAACCCTACACCACTTCAGACAAAGGGTTGTCCAATCTCTTCTTAAAAACCTCCAGTGTTGGAGCATTTACAACTTCTGGAGGTAAGTTGTTCCACTGATTAATTGTTCTAGCTGTCAGGAAATTTTCTCCTTAGTTCTAGGTTGCTCCTCTCCTTGATTAGTTTCCATCCATTGCTTCTTGTCCTGCCTTCTGGTGCTTTGGAGCATAGGTTGACCCCCTCTTTGGGACAGCCCCCTCAAATATCAGAAGGCTACTATCTTATCACCCCTAGCCCTTCTTTTCATTAGATTAGACATACCCAATTCTAGCAACTATTTTTTATATGCATGGATGAGGACTGTGCACGTTATCTCCAGCTCAGACGATATGTTGAGAAAATTATTCCTCCAGGAAAGGAGACCTTAGAAAAGTTTCTCCTTTGATTGGAAGGAAACGAGGGGAGCGGTCACTGTGGTTTTACCTAACGAAATCTCCAGCAACACCTTGCCACATTGATCTTCTGGAGAGTGACACTCCTCTACGTGACCATAGCCACAATCATTTCCCACGTTATGACAAATTTCACATGAGCGGAAGCTTCCTGAAAAGGAGAAAAGAAAGAAAAGAGCGTGCCTGATTAATTCTATTATCTTAGTTATGCCTTCCTCAGGTGCTTCCTCATTTTGAAATGTCAGGGTTGAGGAATCCAATTCCTGAAGAGTCAGGAATTTGGTGGAGGGAAAGGAAAGTCATTCAGCAAACCAAGAAATGCTCAAAAGAGCAGGGAGAAGGGCTGGGCATTTCAGGAGAGTTGATATGGGGACAAGGGCTGCGTTGCACAGGGGCAATAAGGTGACTGCTTTCCATTCAGAAGATCGCAGGTTCAGCAATATCTTTGCAGGTGGTGGTGGTAGGAGAGACCCTTATAGAATGGGGGTCACCCAGAGAAGAGAAGAAGAGAAGAGGAGAGGAGAGGAGAGGAGAGGAGAGGAGAGGAGAGGAGAGGAGAGGGGAAGAGAAGAGAAGAGAAGAGAAGAGAAGAGAAGAGAAGAGAAGAGAAGAGAAGAGAAGAGAAGAGAAGAGAAGAGAAGAGAGGAGAAGAGAGGAGTTGGAAGGGACCTTGGAGGTCTTCTAGTCCAACCTCCTGCTTAGGCAGGAAACCCTACACCACTTCAGACAAATGGTTATCCAACATCTGCTTAAAAACTTCCAGTGTTGGAGCATTCACAACTTCTGGAGGCAAGTTGTTCCACTGATTAATTGTTCTAACTGTCAGGAAATTTCTCCTTAATTCTAGGTTGCTTCTTTCCTTGATTAGTTTCCACCCATTGCTTCTTGCCATGCTCTCAGGCGCTTTGGAGAATACCTTGACTCCCTTTTCTTTGTGGCAGCCCCTGAGATATTGGAAGACTGCTATCATGTCACCCCAAGTCCTTCCTTTTACTAGACTACAGATACCCAGTTCCAGCAATCGTTCTTTATATGTTTTAGCCTCCAGTTCCCCTAATCATCTTCGTTGCTCTCCTCTGCAAAAGAGACCTTAAGTCTGCTAAAAGTCATGATGACATCAGATGATGATCTCCTTACCTCTGGCTACAAAAATGAAAAGAAGACAGATGATCTGTAGAGATTTCATGGTTCAAGATGAAGATCAGAGCTGGATAGGATACGTTGACCTCAGTGAAGTTCTGGACTCTGCTGAAACCAGAGACTCTTCGCAACATGAAGCAGACACAAGTTTAAAAATGGGAAACCCCTCCCATAATTTAGGGCCAGCCTGCTAATCCAAAAGCAAACACAATGTTGGCTTGATTCAAAAACCATTTCAACTTAGGTGACCATCTAGAAAATTTGCAATGCTGAGAACATAGCCTTGAAAACACTTCTATTCTTTACTGTCATTGGCTCAAGCCATGGAATTTTACCTTTTTATCCCCACGCTAAGCAAAGTCCAATAAAAAACTATCAAGTAGCTGCTCAGGCCTGGAACCAGATAAAGATAACCAGTTAAAGATAAACCAGGTTGAGGTCAGTAACCAAAGAGGCACCATCATTAGTCAAACAGTCCTAGCCTCAAGACAACATTAGAAAGGACTCAGAGGGATGAATCACCCCCAGGCTCAGGATCTAGACAAGGATAACCTTGATTTTATTTATTCATTTACCAAATTTCTACACTGCCCATTTCACTCTGTGTTTTTTTTTCCCAAACAACATCATGAAATCATATTAAAAGCAAATTGAAGACAGCATTGAAAACAAGATTCAAATTTACAAATTACAAGTAAAAAGAAAAAAAAATCAGAGTTAATAAAGATAAATTTTTAGCAACTTACAGGGATTGGCCTCAAACCATCAGCCATCCCCTGGGTGGAGTGGGACAACTCTCTATGAGTTGGAGAGAACCAACCTATAACTAAGGAGACATTTCCTAACAATTAGAACAATTGATCAGTGGAATGGCTTTTATTTATTTATTTATTAGTCCAATTTATATGCCGCCCTTCTCCATAGACTCAGGGCGGCTTACAATGCATTATAGCAACAGCCTGCATACTTTTTTGTATATACCTGCTTATTAGGGTTTTCGGCCCCCCCAAGCCCTAAGGAGCCTGGAATAGCTCAACAGACAGAGCTCTGTAATTTAACACCAGCTGTCTGCAATTAAAGTAAGATCGAATCCCGCCAGGCTCAAGGTTGACTCAGCCTTCCATCCTTTCTAAGGTAGGTAAATTGAGGACCCAGTTTATGGGGGCAATAAGCTGACTTTGTATAAATATACAAAAGTATGAAGGCTATTGCTTAATGCATTGTAAGCCGCCCTGAGTCTCCGGAGAAGGGCGGCATATAAATCATTTTTTTTAAAAAAAAAAAGTGGTGTTGTTCTATACAAAGTTGGCTTATTGCCCCCACAATCCGGGTCCTCAATTTACCTACCTCGAAAGGATGGAAGGTTGAGTCAACCTTGAGCCTGGTGAGATTCGAACTTGCACTAATTGCAGGCAGCTGGCAGCTAAGTGCTAGCATTTAACAGCACTTTAATCTGCTGCACCACCATCAGTTTTCCTTCCGAAGTTGTGGGGGCTCTAACACTGGAGGTTTTTAAGAAGAGATTGGACAGCCATTTGTCTGAAATGGTAGAGGGTCTCCTGCTTGAGCAGGAGGTTGGACTAGAAGTCCTCCCTTCCAACCCTCTTATTCTGTTATCCTATCTAGAGTACTTAAGTGTGGCAAAAAAAAAAGGTTGTAACTTTGGGTGTTTTATTTATTTTTTATTTATTTTATATCAAATTTATATACCACCCTTCTCCCTAAGGACTCAGGGTGGTGTACAGCCAAAGTAAAAACATAAACTACAAACATTAAAATACAATTAAAAAGATATATGTAAATTTGGCCCCATAATTAAAAGCAATGACAAAACAATTAAAAACATTTTTTTAAAAAAGTGTTAAGCCAGCCCGGCTTGCTGAAAAAAGAAAGTTTTAAGGGCACGGCGGAAGGCACCGAGGTCTTGGATTCTCCTTATCTCTGGGGGCAGCTGGTTCCAGAGGGTAGGTGCCCCCACAGAGAAGGCCCTCCCCCTGGGGGTCACCAGCCTACATTGTTTGGCTGATGGCACCCCGAGGAGGCCCTCTCTGTGGGAGCGCATGGGTCGATGGGAGGCCGTCGGTAGCAGCAGGCGGTCTTGAAGATATCTAGGTCCTATTCCATGGAGCGCTTTAAAGGTGATAACCAACACCTTGAAGCGCACCCGGAAGACCACTGGGAGCCAGTGCAGCTCACGCAGGAGAGGTGTTATATGGGAGCGCCAAGCAGCTCCCGTAACTACCCGCGCGGCTGCATTCTGGACCAGTTGGAGCCTACGGGTACCCCTCAAGGAGAGCCCCATGTACAGAGCGTTGCAGTAGTCCAGGCGAGAGGTGACGAGGGCGTGAGTGACTGTGCACAGAGATTCCCGATCAAGAAAGGGCCGCAACTGGCGGATCAGGCATATGACTCACTTAACAAGCACCGTGCTTAGCAATGGGAATTCTGGTCCCAATTGTGGTCATATGTTGAAGACTACCCATGATGCTTGCTTGTAACAGCCAATGTCAGAAGATGGGTTAGTTTGGTAAGGAGGATTCTAGGCATCCTTACATGGACTCTCCAGCCTCTCTGTAAGCTATTCCATGTCACTTCCATTGCAACATGGGCTCTGAGTCCACTCTTGAACTTCACTAATAATTGACAAGTTGTATCTATATTAAGAGTCAATTATCTATGTGGTAGCAGACTTCCCAGAATCAGGATGTTCTATTATGAAGGTTTCATTTGTTTTGGAAGAGTGTGGTGTAATCCATGGTCTTGCACCCATGTCCCCATCTTCCAAAGTTAATATTAGCACAGTGAGAGTGCTAGCAAAGCCATGTATCTGTTCGCTCCGTATTTGGCTACTGTAAAAAAACATACACATCTAAATGGACATCACAGAACTCTGTGTTCCATGCAATGTGAATAAAGTTTTATAGGTACATGTTTCACCTGTTCTATACCTGTGCATTTTTTTCACCTGTTCTATACCTGTTCATTTTTCTTACCTGAATGTAAGACCTTGCTTTTCTCTGCATTGAATTTCATTTTCTTAGATAGGACATATTGTTCAAGTCTATCAAGGTCCAGCAAGTCTGTGAAGGTCCATCAAGGTCCATCTGAGAAGGTCCATCTGAGAAGATCCATCTGAGAAGGTCCATCTGAGAAGGTCCATCTGAGAAGGTCCTTCTGGGGGGTTGGCAATTCTTGCCAACTTGGTGTCGTCTGCAGATTTGATGAATTCTTCTTCTATTCCCTCATCAAAATCATTTATGAAGAGTACAGGGCCTAAAACAGGAACTTTGGGGTACCCCACAGCTTCCTTCCTTCCATGTAGGTGTGATTCCATTACGGACTACACTTTGAGTGTGGTTTGTCAGCCAGTTAGAAATCCATCTGGTGGTGATGTTGTCTATCCCACATTTTTCACCTTTTGTTTTTGCCACAGTTGTTAAATAAAATCACTGCGGATGTTAAGTGAATCCAGCATCCCACATTGAGAATAGAATAGGATAGGATAGGATAGGATAGGATAGGATAGGATAGGATAGGATAGGATAGGATAGGATAGGATAGGATAGGAGCTGGAAGGGACCTTGGAGGTCTTCTAGTCCAGCCCCCTGCTTAGGCAGGAAATCTTACACTATTTCAGGTAAGTGGCTGCCTAGTTTCTTCTTAAAAACCTCCAGTGATGGAGAGCCCACGATTTCCAGAGGCAAACTGTTCCACTAGTTAATTATCCTCACTATTAGGAAGTTTCTCCTTAATTCCAGGTTGCTTCTCTTTTTGATCTCAATTTCAAAGCAAGATGGGTGGCATATCCATTAAATTAAATTAAAATAAAATAAATGGAAAACTCAGGGCAAGACTTTTGTCAATTCCACCGTTAAATCAAACAGAGAAAGAAAAAGGTGAGGCCCCTCTTTTAAAAGTTGTCTTCTAAACCAGGAGGTCTTACAGAGTTCTTACAGATTAACAGGGTTGGAAGGGACCTTGTAGGTCATCTAGTCCAACCTTCCCCCCCCCCACCCCATGCAAGGTTCGCCTGGTGCACCAATTGCGACCCTACTTGGATCGGGAGGCTCTCCTCACAGTCACTCATGCCCTTGTCACCTCACGGTTAGATTATTGCAACGCGGTCTACATGGGGCTACCCTTGAAAAGTGTTCGGAGACTACAGTTGGTCCAGAACGCAGCTTCACGAGCTGTCGTGGGTACACCTAGGTACACCCACATTACACCAATTCTCCGTGAGCTGCTCCCTATTGGTCTCCAGTCACAATTCCGGTCACAATGTTGGTTATTACCTTTAAAGCCCTACATGGCTTAGGGCCAGGTTATCTTCGAGACCGCCTTCTACCGCATAGCTCCCAGCGACTGGTAAGATCCCACAGAGTTGGTCTCCTCTGGGTCCCGTCAGCTAAACAATGTCGACTGGTGGGCCCATGCGGGAGGGCCTTCTCTGTGGCTGCCCCAGCTCTCTGGAACCAGTTACCTCCTGATGTCCAGACCATCCCCACCCTATTGGCCTTCCGGAAAGCAATGAAGTCCTGGCTTTTCCAGCAGGCCTGGGGCCATTGATCTCGCTCTTGTGATCTGGCGAGATCCGGCCATGAATGGCGTGAATTAGTTTTTAATGTTTTGAATGTTTTTAATTTTTAAATGTTTTTTTATAATGATTTTTTAAAATATATTGTGAGCCACCCTGAGTCTTTGGAGAGGGGTGGCATATAAATTTAATTAATTAAATTAAATTAAATTAAATGCAAGCAGGAGACCGTACACCATTTCTGACAGATGGCAGTTTGTCTCTTCATAAAAGCTTCCAGGGATGAAGCTCCCACAACTTCTGAAGGCAACTTCTGTTCCATGGGTTGATTGCTCTCACTGTCAGACAATTTCTCCTTATTCCCAGGTCTTCAGAGTGTGGTTAAAAGAAAGTCAAGATGGAATCATAGTGGGATCAAAAGCTCTGCCTGATTTTTGAGTCCATTGTTCTGACTTCTTTGACCCCACCTTATGGACATCTCTACCTGAATGTGTTTAAAAATATCACTACCGGGCTTCCAGCAGGACATGGCCATTGAAGGCAGAGAGTGAGGGCATTGGGGAAGCCTCATGTCCATCAACACGCCCACCAGCCAATTGGAATGGAGGCATTTGGGTAAGACAGAAGGAAACCACACAGGTGGATTTGACTGTTCTGGTTGTACCAGCAGAAGGGGAAACGCACTATTTCTGACGCACAACATGGGAACCAGGGTGGAACAGGTCATCTCCTGAGTGGGCAAGGGGTATTCTGAGGAGGTCATCACCCATTCCTGCCCTTCTGAAACAGAAAGTGTCCTGATTTTCCAGTCCAGAAGTGCAAATCAGCACCACATTGAGTGGTGTCATAGCAGGACAAGTGGTGGTAGTGAACTTGACACCACAAACCTGGTTCTACCACAGTCATTCACTCAAATCAAACTCTGACCCAGAATGGTTACTGCTTTATTGATTGGACCATGGCTCAGTTAATTTTCACATGAATCGTGGGAAACTTTGACACATCCAGAAGAACGAGAATTCTGTTGAAAGCTGACTAAAACAGAATGAGCCATGTTGGCTCCTAAGTTCTAGTAAGGTGGAGCGATGGCCTTGACGTGCAGTTATATATCACTGGGAAGTCTTCGGGACAGCTGGGGTGCATTTTATGTCTACTTCAGACTCCTTTAAAAATCTCCAGAACTTCTTCTCAAATAAAGTGCACAGACTCTCAGAAGCACATCCTTTGAAAGACATCTCCCTGAAGAGGAACTCTGAAAAAAATTAACCAACATGGTAGTCAGTAACATCTCTACAGTACCCCTCCTTCAAAAATGGGGAAGGAGAAGTATTGAAAATTCTGGTTGGGAAACTAAATGTGGCAAAAGGAATTGATTGCTTTTGCAAAATGTTTCAGGAAAGACCATGGGTGCAACTTAAAGGGGAAGAAATATGGGGGGCGGGGAGGAGGAGGAGGAGGAGGAGGAGGAGGAGGAGGAGGAGGAGGAGGAGGAGGAGAAAGTAGACTGTGACTGTTATATAGTTTAACTGCTTATCTAGTTGAGCATTTATTATTCGCCCTACCTTGAACTGTAAATTAGAAACAGTGAAGACTTAAAGCTCACAAGATTTTTAAAAAGTTATGTGCCGGAATCTTACTTTCTTCTATTACTGTTTTGAAACTTTGATAAGCCTTTAATCATAGTGAGATGGGCACAGTGCTGTTTAATTTAGCTGTTTGATTGGGATGCTGCTACAAAGGTATCCCTGTTTATCATCACAGGTACCGTCTAGGATCAGCTGCATTTTGAATCCCTTCTACTCCTTCTGTTCAAGAAGGCTCCGAATAACTGCTTCAAAATCCTGATTTCTCAAGTCTGGCCTCCCACTGTTGTTGCAAACAGATGTTATTGAGTTGGCTCTGCTTGATGTGGTCTGCCAGCAGCCTGGGAAGCTGGCAGTAGAGTTGGACAGTGAGGAGGCTAGGGAGAAACATTGGCCAGTCCTGGAGTCTGGGGAAGGCTTGGATGAGGGCTCTGTGTCAGAGGCAGATAGGGGGCCAGGGCCATCTGGAAGTTATGTGCTTCCTCCGGAGCCTCCAGAGTCTGACATCAGCGAGGCAGAGGAACAGTGGGAGCCTTTTCCCAGTGCATGCATGTGCAGAGCTTCCAGAAGGCAAGAACAGCTAAGACAAAAGGGGCGACTCGGGAGTAAGACTTGGAGATGATTGGCCCCTTCCATAAGGCATAACGGAGGAACAAAGGCGCGTGAGCCTTTGCAGGAAGCAACTTTGTTCATGCTGGTCGGTTAAAATTCTGAAGCTCCATTTTGACTCTGTGCTCTGTGTGGCCTTGCAAAGCTAATTGCCAATTAGGTCTTTGGCAGCGTGTCAAGGGAGATAAAGATGGGTGCTTATTAGCCTTATCCTGAAGGACTGTGGCAGACTTCTGTTGGACACTTTACAAACTATTTGTGACTCTTCATGGGCTGGGAATGAACAGAATTCACAGCCGTTGAAATGGAATTCCATTGTCTCAGGAAGCCTAGGTGAGAACACCCACTCTCAAATCACAATTCTAAAGGGAGCCTGTCCTTACCACGGTTCTTTCCAGTTACAGTCATACACTGGTTTTCAGATCCCTGGCAGGAAACCAGGTATTCATTGCATTCAGTTGAGCTGAGTCCAATGCATCCAGGACACTGAAGTCCATTGGGTCGGTGGACTTGGGGTTCAAGCACTGCCAAGAACAAGAGTGAGAAAATGATTTGTGCCACCCTCCTCTCCCTGCTGCCTGCTTTATCAAACTGGGTAAGGCTAGGCTAGGATGTTGCTCATCCTTTCTCTTAAGAAAGGTCTTTTTGTGGGACCTAGGAAGCTTACTATGGCAGCCCCTGCCCCAGGGAAGACCTTTCCCCTGGAGTTCCAGAAGCCACCCTATTTTTTAAAGCTCCCATAAAGCATGGGAGAACAGGTTGATCCCTCAAACCATATTTCCCTGGAGATCCAGGGAGTCTTCCTGGATTTAAGCTCCCAGAAAGCATGGGAGGGCTGGCTGATCCCTCAAGTTAGATTCATCCTATTTGGGAATCTCCAGCTGTAGGTAGACAGATGGTATTGCATGGGATTCAAACCCTCAATTGGAAATTCAACATTGTGTAATGCCTGCATCCTACTGGTAATCGATACATCATGCAGGATCTTCCCTGTGAAAAAAAGAGAGGATTTTTTCTCCCATCCATGTAAAAAGTAACACCCTTCCCACAGGGGCATGACACCCATCTCTCTCTGCCCTGAGAGCTTCTGGAAACAAATTCCTTGTGTATCTAATGATACTTGGCCAATAATTCTATTCCATTCTATTCTATTCTATTCCATTCTATTCTATTCTATTCTATTCTATTCTATTCTATTCTATTCTATTCTATTCTATTCTATTCTACCCTACCCTACCCTACCCTAGCCTACCCTACTCTACTCTATTCTACTCTACTCTCTTCCATTCCACTCTACTCCACTCCATTCCAGGAAGGTGAACTCAAGACAGATTTTCAGACTGTTCATGGGATTTGCTCTGCCTAAACAAAACCTATTATCCTCTATAACGGTGTTTTTTTTTTTCAACCTTGGCAATTTTAGGATGAGAGGACTTCAATTCCCAGAATTCTTCACCCAAGAAACAATCGAGCTTCTTTCACTCCTTAGCGAGAGAAGTTTTAAATACAAGGTTAAGGTTTAACCCTTTGCTCTGACAAAGTTGCAATCAGAAATGGGCAGCCCTGCAGAGATTAGAGTTCGCCGCACAGGGTCCTTCAACATTGTCCATTGGGTCTGAGATGGGCTTCCTAGAGCTACATACCAGGACGTGGCAGAGTTTGACATTCATCCCCCGTACAGCAGGCTCGTTTGGCCCTCACTGTTAGTTCATTATGTAGATTTGTCTCCACGTAGTCAAGATGGCAAGTGTCAGAGGTGCCACAGGCTGTTGCAGTGAAAGTGATGGACAGAGGGACTGCACAGGTGCGAAACAAAGAAGAGAAAGGCATTTTATTTGAGATTCAAGGATTCCTTGGTAGGTTAAAACGCTGAATGGCCACTAGATGGAAACAGCAGGTAGTCCTCGATTTACGACCACAATTGAGCCCCCAAATTGATAAACGAGACCGTTGTTACGTGTGACCATCATCAATACACACCAAGTGTGGCCAAGTGTCCAAATTCTGATCACCTGACCACGGGGATGTTGCAACGGTCATAAGTGTTAAAAAACAGCCACTGAAACAGCATTCAGTGCCGTGGCAACTTTGAACGGTCCCTGAATGAATGGTTTAGGACCACCTGTATCGAGGGCTACCTGAATCCGTCTACCTGTCTATCCCACGACTCTTAATATTTCATACCTCCTATCATTTCAGTTTGATACATAACACAAGTATCTTCCTTAGCATCACAGGTTTTCGTCCAGTAGTTGGTACAATTCTGGCCATACTCCATACAAATCTTGCATTCAAGAGACATGCCTAGAGGAAGAAGATACAACATTGTTTCTGACCCCCTTCTGTGGACACCTGAGACCTGCCTGGAATCCTGCTAGGCAAGGTTCTTGAATTGCTCCCAATGTCTTCTCACCTGTAGCTAAGAAAGTGCCAAAGAGGCAACAGAATAAGAAGGACTTCATGGTGGAGAACACGATGATTGATGCCCAGGGCAATCTGGATAAAAATCCCTAGAAGGGAAGGAAGAAAGAAACAGGACTTGGAACACAATGTCGGTATAAATTTCTCATAGTGCCAGTTTTCAAATAACAATAACAAACCGGTTTCAAGGATCTTTCCTCCCTTTTAATAGCTTTTTTAAAAATAGGAAGAATGGAAAAAAGACAAATCTAGAAACAAGTATCCCTCTCAGAAGGGATTATGTTAGCTCCTGGTAATAACTGCATTTTTCTCCATTGCCGGTTTGGCCACTGAAGTCAATGGCTTAGTTATTACCAAGATGTATGAAAGTTACTTCATTAAAAAAAAAAATCATTATCGGGATCTATAGGACTTGCTTTGGTTGACATGGGTTATTTCGGTAGACATTAAGTGTGTCTAGTTTAATGAAAAAAAGGACTGGGTTGGTAACACCACACTTGGACTACTGCAACCAGTTTTGGTCACCATAATATAAAAAAGATGTGGAGACTCTAGAAAGAGTGCAGAGAAGAGCAACAAAGATGAGTAGGGGACTGGAGGCTAAAACATACAAAGAATGGTTGCTGAAACTGGGTATGTCTAGTTTAATGGAAAGAAGGACTAGGGGAGACATGATAGCAGTGTTCTGATATTTGATGGGCTGCCACAAAGAAGAAGGGGTCAACCTATTCTCCAAAGCCACCTGAAGGCAGGAAGAGAAGTAGTAGATGGAAAATGATCAACGAGAGAAGCAACCTGGAACTAAGGAGAAATTTCCTGACAGTTAGAACAATTAATGAGTAGAACAACTTGCCTTCAGAAGTTATGGGTGCTCCATCATTCAAGGTTTTTAAGAGAAGAGATTGGACAATGATAGAGTTTTCTGCTTAAGCAGAAAGCAGGTTGGACTAGAAGACCTCCAAAGCCCCTTCCAACTCTTTTCTTCTGTTTTCCTGCCTTCTGTTGAGCTCCCAGATCATTTGAAACACTGGATGGGGACCTACCATCATCTCCATCTCACACATACACCCATACACAAATTTCCCTGGCTTTCAAAATCACTATTGTTTTCAGAGAAAACTTAGGCTGGAAGCTTAGAGTAAACTCCATTCTTACTATCTACACAACAAAGAAAGGCTACCTGAGTCCTTCATCAGCATCTGCCCACCTTGATGTCAGGTAAAAAGGGAAGGGTAAATCATGTGGACCTTCACAGAGGAAAGCCAGAATACAAATATGCACAGGATATTGTCCCCTGAAAGGAAACCAAGTCTTGGTTAGAAGGATCCTCAACCCTTAAGAAGGAAGAAGGAACTTACGTAGAGCTTCAAGAAGCTGCAGCCAGTAATTTTTCTCAGAGACTGCCAGATGCTACCAGTCAACGGGCACAGCTCCTTCTCCCCTTCGTGTTTCCTTTTTGTAGGAGTGCTAGAATGTTTTTGGAAACACCTTTCAACTGCCGTTATCCCTCTGGGATATATTTACTTTCCACCCAGTTAGAGAATTTTTAAAAAAGGTAAATCTTTGGCCCGTCCACTGTCCTTGATTGCCTCAAAGATAACCTGAGGCAATCGCCCAGAGGGGCTTGACCTCTTCTGCTCTTGGAGCCAATTCTGTGTAACCTGCTGGATCAGCCTGTGAACATGATAGTATTATTTGGGATTAAAAATTCACCAGGTGGTCAATATAGATTTCAACACTGGGAGAGGGAAATGGCTAAACTATTCTGGAGCAGTTGGAAGTCAGCTATTCACAAACTGTCTCTGTGTGCCATAAATGGGGACAGCAAGTGGGAAAGTTAGGTAATCAAGTCTTATAAAGTCTGATTGTAAATGGGAAGTTTGGAGTTGGATCTCATGGTCTTGATTGCATAACCAGTAAAATCTTAAATCTGTATGGGATCTTGAGTCTTCCATTGAGGGCCAAGCCCGACAGGGATAACCTGGGTCTTCCAAGATAATCTGAGACTTCCCTTGAAGAACGAAGGAGAAAGGATTTTCCAGTCAAATCTCCATTTTTCTTAAACAGATCTACTGTCAGGTTCCAAAAAGGCAGGAAAGACTCCAAATGCAAACTTGTTTTGTTAATTCTTGTTTACTCCCCTTCTGGCACAAACTAACAATCACAGGAAACAAACTCAATGAACTTCTTGTTAGGGTTACTTGCCCGTGCTCCCCACCACCTTTTAACTACTCAGCACTGCCCCACCCACTCATGCGCGCAGCTCTCTACCATGTGACCCAGAAGTGCGAAGAGGCAGGCATCAGCTTGCCATCTGGCCCAGCCATCGTACTCTCATGACTCCAGTTTGCTTAGCAGCCATGTCTCTGCCCCAGCGTCTGCTTTCAGGCTGGTGCAGCCACTGCCCTTTGTCAGGGGTGGGCGGAGATTGACGGGCTGCTTCCCGGCTGCCACTGCCACTTCACGGTTCACCCCGATGACATTATCACAGAGCAACCACCTCTCAGCTGTTTGGCAGTAATGTGTGCTGCGCTGGGCAAGTTCCTGGGCCGCGGGCCCATCCCAGCCATCTTCTGCAATGCTGCCGCTTCTTTGCCACCTGGGGAGGTGAATGCTGGCTTGGCGGGCAGCTCTTGGGTGGTGGTGCAGCATGCCCCGGCCAAATGGCAGCTCCAGGCCAGGTGGTGCACCAGAGTTGACATGTGGTCCCCCTACCATGGAGATATCATCTAGAAAACAGCACGGTGAGTGGAGGGAGAGAGAGGACCATTCTCTCCCGGCTTCCCAGGATGTTTCTGATGAAACCTAGTGACTAGCCGAGGGGCTCGTACGTCAGTATTGGGTACCCATGATGCTTTGGAGAGGGGATACCCCTTCCATAGAATGAGGTACTGCTACCACCCCCTATGCCTCTGGGCATCTAGTACCTCTTTCACCTCATAGTGTTGCTCGCCGTCTACTGTTATTGGTAGGGGTGGCTGAGGGGAAGGTCCCCTGATGTGGGAGGAGTGGGCTGGACAGAGCAGACTGCAGTGGAAAACAGGGTGTGTTTTCCCCAGCAGCCGAGGTAGTTGGAGCTGAACTGTAACAGTGTTAATCACCTTCACTACTAAGAATGGCCCAATGAATTTCGGGCCTAATTTCTTACATGGGTCTTTTAACTTCAAATATTTGGTAGAAAGATACACCCACTGACCCATGTAGAAAGCTGCCTGTGGCCTCCGTTTTTTATCACCTTGCAGTTTATACTCTGTGGCTGTGTGCTGCAATGCATCTTTGACCATCTTCCAGACCTGTTGTGTCCGAGCCACCCACTCCTGTAGGTCTGGCTCCTCTGGGGTTTCCTGGGGACATTTAGGTATTGGCACAAACTCCCTCCTAGTAGCCACTTGAAACAGGTGAAGCCAGAAGTTGACCGGAAGACTCATGGCGAGACAGTTGGGGAATTAGCAGGCTCCGATGAGCTCCGCGAAAACCCGGACTGACAAACAGCTGCCAAGGGGTCTTCAGACTAGAACAGTCCTGTAGGGACGGGGAAGAAGGAGAGGCATCTTGGAAGATCAAGAGGAACAGGCAAGTTCCTTGAAGGTCAGAGGAAATTCTCTCTGATTCGGCAGCGGGGGCGGCAGCCATTGCAGCTGTCAAGAAGCTGGGGCAACCGGGCTAAGTATTGAGCAGGAGCAGCAACTGTAATGGAGTTTTTGAAGCTGGGTGAGTGACAGCCAACCCACAGGCATAATAACAACAACAACAAAAAAAAAACAATAAAAAAACCCTTTTAAACTTGAAAAAAACCCAGCGTAAAAATAGTGGCTAATGGGCATGGGGGGAAGAAAAGAGGATGTATGAAGTGGAATTTAAAGGGACAAAAAGCCAAAAAGAAAATTGACTCTTGAATAAAATTACTTGGAAAACTTTAAAAACTAGAAGAAGTAACCCCAAAACTGGCTAAGGATTGGAAAGAAAATAAATAGATCATTTTTTTTTTGAATATTAAGGAAAATAAAAGAGAATTGGACAATAAGCCCTGCAACAGAAGTGCTGTATAACTAAAAGATAAATAAAAGATAAAAAGAGGGGGGAAAGTATTGTTTAATTTGGACTGGACTACAAAATTGATTTGGTATTTTCAAAGTTAAAAAGAAGAAAAAAGAAGCTAGTAAAGATTGTTAATGTGGATTGAAACAAAATGGATACTTTGTCAGACAACTAAGAGGAAGAAGAGGAGGATATCTTCTGTTATGGGCTGGAGATGATTGGAGACATGGTGGACATGTGGGTGAGGTCTTGAAATTTCTTTTGAGCGGGGAAAACACGGAAGCTCTCAGATTTGGGTTTTCCCAGATGTGCCAATATGACACCTTTAATAAAAGTTAGCTTCGAGGAACTTCAAGCCTTGGAGTTTGATTTTGTTGAGGGTGTTACTTGGAACCCTGACACGGAGGCAGAGAGGGGGCCAAGGCCATCTGGTAGCTCTTTGCTGCCTCCGGAGTCTCCGGAGTCTGATATCAGTGAGGCAGAAGAACAGTGTGAGCCTGTTCCCAGTGTGCACATAGGCAGAGCTGCCAGAAGACAGGAACAATTAAGAAAATGGGGTCGACTTGGGAGTAAGGCTTGGAGATGATTGGCCCCTCCCATAAGACATAAAAGAGAAGCAACAGGACATGAGCTTTTGCAGGAAGCAATTAGTTCATCCGGTCAGTAAAAGCTCTGGAAAAGCTCTGTTTGACTCTGTGCTAAGTTTGACCTTGCCCTGCACTTGGCAATTAGTTCTCTGGCAGCATTCCAAGGGAGATAAGGTGAGTGTTTGTAAACTCTCCCCTGAGAGACTGTTTGAGAAGCCTTTCAGACTGTGAATGACAATAATTCACAGCCATTTGAATTAAAGAGGTTTGCCAGGACTAAGTTAGTGCTGTTTACTTTCTAAGGAAGCCTAGGTCAGAACAGGGACCTTGTAGGTCATCTAGTCCAACCCCCCACCCAAGCAGGAGACCCTACACCATTTCTGACAAATGGCAATCCAATCTCTTCTTGAAGGCCATTCCGAAGGCAAGCCGTTCCATTGGTTGATTGTTCTCACTGTCAGAAAAATTATCTTTATTTCTAGATTGAATCTCTGTCCAGTCATATTTCTAAAATGATACTCTTGCAGATAGAAGAGCCCTTTTATTTTAGGTGGAAGGAAGAGCAAAGTTAACCCCATGGTACTACTTTAAAGAACATGGGCAATGTTTTTGGATATCTCCTCTCTCTCTTTTTCTTTTCCCTCCCATGCTGGCTGGGGAATTCTGGGAGTTGAAGTTCATCCAACTAGTCAACTTTGAGAAACAGTTTTAACAGGATTCTGGGAATTGAAATCTACAGTATATATCTATATATCTTCAAGTAGGCTAAAAATCCATCAAATAAATAAAATAATTGAAATTAATGTGTTTTATTATATCAAAGATTAGCTTTCATATAATCAAACCACACCACTTTCTCTGGGAAGAAAGCCAAAACTAAAACTAAAACAAAATAAAAAATAAAGACAAATGGGCAATTCCAACTCAGCCTCTTGGCTTCTTTTATTTTATTTTATTTTTTAATTTCTGAGAATTAATTGGCAGGAAGAATCAGAAGTTAAAAATGTAAGTTTTCCATTCAGAGCCATTCCCATGGTTCTATTGGATGAAACTGCTGACCTTCAGATTCCAAAATGGTGACGGTATTATTCAGAAGGTGTAATTTTGACGGCGTCTCTACATTCAACTTTTAACAGACCATTTCTATGTTCTTCGTGCATTCTATTGCTCAATCTCAGTTCTGGACAGGAAGAAACGCATCCTTTGATATTATAAGCGATTTCTACAGGAACTGCAGAAATAATCAACAAGATACTGGTCAGAAAAACAGAACAGCATAGTTGGAAGGTACCTTGGAGGTCTTCTAGCCCAACCCCCTGCTCAAGTAGGAGATCCTATACCATTTCATACAAAATGATTGTCCCAATCTCTTCTTAAAAAACTCCAGTGAAGGCAAGCTGTTCCACTAATTAATTGTTCTCACCATCAAGAAATCTCTTCTTATTTCTAGGTTGGTTCTGAACCAGGGGTAGGATTCAGCCAGTTCGGACCAGTTTGGGTGAACCAGATATTAATTTTAATCTGGTTCGCTGCTCCTCCCAGAAGTCTCCATGTGGCCCATTTTGGATGTAAGATAAGTGCAGGACCCACATGGAGGTTCTGGGAGGGCGAAAAATGGGCCGACTAGAAGTACCAGCAATCCAGAAACGGGCTCATTTCCAACTTCTGGAGGCCTTTGGAGCCTGGGAAGGGTGAAAAATAGGCCTACCAGAAGTACCGGAAATCCGGAAATGGGCTCGTTTCTGGCCTCCGGAGGGTCTCCGGAGCCCGGGGGAGGCCGTTTTCGCCCTCCTGGAGGCTCAAGGAAAACCTCTGGAGCTTGGGGAGGGCAAAAACACACACATCCCTGCCATGGTGCCGAAAGCTGACTAGGCCATGCCGCCACGGCCACAGCCATCTATCAATCAGGCAGAGAACCGGTTGCTAAAATTTTTCAATTCCACCCCGTTCTCAACCTTGGTAACATATGAACTATAACATGTAGAATTCCTGAGCCAGCCATGTTGGCTGGGGAATTCTAGGAGTTAAAGTCCATACTGTCAAGTTTCGATATCGTCTCAAATAAAATAAATTGCATTTCCAAACAGATAGTCTTTGAAGAAATCTTTCATTTTATTAAGCACGACAATCTGCCCCCGATCGTGGCGTAGCCAACTCTGACTTCCTGACCCCAAACCCTCCCTTTCCGTTCCCCAAATCTCTGCCTCTCATTGGCCTTCTTCCAATCACTCTCCCCATATCTACTACTAAGCTCCCAGGAATGTCCCCACTCCCTCTCATCTCCTAGGGGATATTATCTTCAAGGAAAATAAGTAGGTGAAATGTCAAGCGTCCTCTTGCCAGATGCCCCCTCTTCTTCTTATGTCAGCACTAGCGTAAATGCAGGTTGACATGCTGACACATACATTTTCAAGCTATGAAGCTTGAGAAACATTGACATTGGTTTTGCTGTATAGTGGGGGAGGCTCTGAGCATCCCCTTGTATGAACCCCCCACGGATGGCATCATCCCTTGCCTGACTGCTGCAGCAGACAGTAATATAAATATAGATATATAGATATAAAAGAATTACATCTTTCTTTTCTGTATCCCACAAAGTTAATGCATTTGGTTTCGTCTCCTTTGCAAGAAGCTTCATATTCAGTGCTGTCCTCTGAGAATAGACCAAGAATGCCAGGACAGATGTATCCATTTGGATGGGAGAGAGGCAGTCCTGCAAAATAAAACATCATCAACAACAACAACAAAAGGAAGTGAAGGATTAGCAAAAAAGATCATCCACGCCAAAAGTCTGTGAATTTTCCACCCACTTCACCTTCCTGCTCGTGTCTTAAGGTGCTTTTTTCAAAAGGCAACTGGCCTGTCTTTGTTCTTCCTTGAAGACGAAGAGGTTGCAGGAAAAAATGCTTTTAAAAGCCTCTGACAATCAGACAACTCAGCTGGGATCGTCAGAGGCTTTTAAAAGCATGTTTTTTTCCTACAATCTCTTCAGTTGAAGAGGTTGTAGAAAAAATGCTTTTAAAAGCCTCTGACAATCAGACAACTCAGCTGGGATTGTCAGAGGCTTTTAAAAGCATTTTTTTTTCTACAACCTCTTCGGCCGAAGAGGTTGTAGAAAAAAATGCTTTTAAAAGCCTCTGACGATCCCAGCTGAGCCGTGCGATCATCAGAGGCTTTTTTTTTCTTTTAAAAGCATTTTTTTCAGCCAAAGCGGTTGTAGAAAAACTGTTTTTAAAAGTAAAAATAAAAGCCTCTCATGATCGCACGGCTCAGCTGTGCATAGGGTGGGCGCAGGGGTTTTCGCTACCAGATCGGGCGATCCAGTCCGAACCAGGAGCATTTCACCCCTGACCTCACCCCATTCCTAAGAGGTCTGTAAGGGGTGTGCATAAATGCATCAACATCCCTGCCCTACTGTCGCCTTTTATTCGTATCCATTTCATGTATTCATAATCATGTTTATACTTATATCTGTTATCTTACGTCTTTGACAAATAACAAATAATAATTTATTTGTTTGTTTGTTTGTTTGTTTATTTATTTATTTATTTTAAATTTATATACCGCCCTTCTCCCTGAGGACTCAGGGCGGTGTACAGCCAGAATTAAAAAACATGAAATACAAATATTAAAAACAATTAAAATATATATAAATTTGGCCCAAAATTAAAAATACAAACCAATTAAAACATTTAAAATTTCTTCTTAAGCCAGCCCGGCTTGCTGGAAAAAGTGGGTTTTAAGGGCACGGCGGAAGGCACTGAGGTCTTGGATTCTCCTTATCTCTGGGGGCAACTGATTCCAGAGGGTAGGTGCCCCCACAGAGAAGCCCCTCCCCCTGGGGGTCACCAGTCTACATTGATTGGCTGATGGCACCCTGAGGAGGCCCTCTCTGTGGGAGCGCACGGGACGATGGGAGGTCGTCGGTAGCAGCAGGCGGTCTCGAAGATAGCTAGGCCCGATGCCATGGAGTGCTTTAAAGGTGATAACCAGCACCTTGAAGCGCACCTGGAAGACCACTGGGAGCCAGTGCAGCTCACGCAGGAGCGGTGTTACATGGGAGCGCCATGCTGCTCCCATCACTACCCGCGCTGCTGCATTCTGGACCAGTTAGAGCCTCCGGGTGCTCTTCAAGGGGAGCCCCATGTAGATAGCATTGCAGTAGTCAAGGCGAGAGGTGACGAAGGCATGAGTGACTGTGCACAGGGAATCCCGATCAAGAAAGGGCCGTAACTGGCGAATCAGGCGAACCTGACAAAAGGTCCCCCTGGTTACAGCTGTCAGATGTTCCTCCAAGGACAGCTGCATATCCAGATTGCGAGCCCTTTCTGTGGGGGCCAAAGACTCGCCCCCAATAGTCAGTGATGGAGTCAACTGACTATATCGGGATGCCGGGAGCAATTTTAATGTGGAATTTCAATGTGGAGAAAAGCAAAGGTTTACATTTAGGCAGGAAAAATCAAAGGTATAAGTACAGATTAGGCAAGACCAAAAGTAAGACACCAGCACATAATAACTCAAAAACAATAAATCTGACAGGGACCTTGGGATCCTAGTAGACGATTACTTGAATATGAGCCAGAACAATGATTGGAAACTAACCAAAAAGAGAAGCAACCTGGAATTAAGGAGAAACTTCCAAACAGTGAGGACAATTAACCAGTGGAACAGCTTGCCACCAGAAATCGTGGGCTCTCCATCACTGGAGGTTTTTAAGAAGAGATTGGAAAGTCACTTGTCTGAGAATAGAATAGGATAGGATAGAATAGAATAGAATAGAATAGAATAGAATAGAATAGAATAGAATAGAATAGAATAGAATAGAATAGAATAGAATAGAATAGAATAGAATAGAACTGGAAGGGACCTTGGAGGTCTTTTAGTCCAGCCCTCTGCTCTGGCAGGAGAACTTACACTATTTCAGATAAGTGACTGTCTAGTCTCTTCTTAAAAACCTCCAGTGATGGAGTGCCTATGATTTCTGAAGGCAAGCTATTGTTTTTTTTTAATTTTGATTTATATGCTGCCCTTCTCCGGAGACTCAGGGCGGCTTACAATGCGTTAAGCAATAGCCTTCATTCTTTTTTGTATATTTTATACAAAGTCAGCTTATTGCCCCCACAAACTGGGTCCTCATTTCACCTACCTTAGAAAGGATGGAAGGCTGAGTCAACCTTGAGCCTTGGAGAGATTCGAACCAGCAGAAATTGCAGGCAGCTGTGTTAATAACAGGGTGCATATACCACTGTACTATCAAGGCTCTTTTCAAGGACTATCTGTATGTTGGTGTTTGTGTGGACTAAAACAGTGTTTCTCAACCTCAGGAAGTTTAAGATGGGTGAACCTCAGTTCCCACCAGTCCTTTGGACTCGGTTTCAAAGCCAGATGGGTGGCATATCCATTAAATTAAAATAGAATAAAATCAATGGAAAACTCAGGGCAAGACTTTTGTCAATTCCACAGTTAAATCAAACAGAGAAACTAAAAGGTGAGGACCCTCTTTTAAAAGTTGTCTTCTAAACCAGGAGGACTTACCGAGTTCTTACAGATTAACAGGGTTTGAAGGGACCTTGTAGGTCATCTAGTCCAACCCCCCACACAAGCAGGAGACCCTACATCTGACAGATGGCAGTCCAGTCTCTTCTTGAAAGCCTCTAGTGATGAAGCTCCCACAACTTCTGAAGGCAACTTCTGTTCCATGGATTGATTGCTCTCACTGTCAGAAAATGTCTCCTTATTTCCAGGTCCTCAGAGTGTGGTTAAAAGAAAGTCAAAATTGCATCATGGTGGGATCAAAAACTCTGCCTGATTTTTGAGTCCCTTGTTCTGGTTGCCATCTTGACTTCTTTGACCCCACCTTATGGACATCTCTGCCTGAACGTGTTAAAAAAAATCACCGCTGGATTTCAACCTTTCATAGCAGGTAGGCCAGTAGCCCAGCAGGACATGGCCATTGAAGGCAGAGAGTGAGGGCATTGGGGAAGCCTCATGTCCATCAACACGCCCACCAGCCAATTGGAATGGAGGCATTTGGGTAAGACAGAAGGAAACAACACAGGTGGATTTGACTGTTCTGGTTGTACCGGCAGAAGGGGAAACACACTATTTCTGACGCACAACATAGGAACCAGGGTAGAACAGGTCATCTCCTGAGTGGGAAAGGGGTATTCTGAGGAGGTCATCACCCATTCCTGCCCTTCTGAAACAGAAAGTGTCCTGATTTGCCCTGTCCTCTCCTGGGCCAGTCCAGAAGTGCAAATCAGCACCACACTGAGTAGTGTCATGGCAGGACAAGTGGTGGTAGTGAACCTGACACCACAAACCTGGTTCAACCACAGTCATTCGTTCAAATCAAACTTTGACCCAGAATGGAATTCTTTTTAAAGTTACTGCTTTATTGATTGGACCATGGCTCAGTTAATTTTCACATGAATCGTGGGAAACTTTGACACATCCAGAAGAACAAGAATTCTGTTGAAAGCTGACTAAAACAGAATGAGCCATGTTGGCTCCTAAGTTCTAGTAAGGTGGAGCGATGGCCTTGACATGCAGTTATACATCACTGGGAAGTCTGCGGGACAGCTGGGGTGCATTTTACGTCTACTTCGGACTCCTTTAAAAATCTCCAGAACTTCTTCTGAAATAAAGTGCACAGACTCTCAGAAGCGCATCCTTTGAAAGACATCTCACTCAATTCGAAGTCTGAAAAAATTAACCAACATGATCGTCAGTAACATCTCTACAGTACCCGATCCTTTAAAAATGGGGACAGAGTAAGTATTGAAAATTCTGGTTGGGAAACTAAATATGGCAAAAGGAATTGATTGCTTTTACAAAGTGTTTCAGGAAAGACTATGGGTGCAACTTAAAGGAGGAGGAGAAGGAGATGGAGATGGAGGAGAAAGAGAAGGAGGAGAAGGAGATGGAGGAGAAGGAGGAGGAGGAGGAGATGGAGGAGAAAGAGATGAAGGAGAAAGAGGAGGAGGAGATGGAGAAGGAGAAGGAGGAGAAGGAGGAGAAAGAGACGGAGAAGGAAAAGGAGAAAGTAGAGTGGGACTGTTATTGAGTTTACCTGCTTAACTAGTTGAGCATTGACTATTCACCCTACCTTGAACGGTTTAATTAGAAATACTTAAGGCTTAAAGCTCATAAGATTTTTTAAAAAGTTATTATGTGCCGGCATCTTACTTTCCTCCATTATTTTGAAACTTTGATAGGCCTTTAATCGTTGTGAGATGGACGCATTGCCCTTAGCTGTTTAATTGGGATATTACTGCAAAGATATCTCTGTTTATCAACACAGGTAACATCTAGCGATGTTTGAGCCTGATCTGTAGCGGCTGGTGTTACTCTCCTGGGGCATTAACTTGGTTTGCTTTCCTGTGCAAAAAACAAGATCAGCTGCATTTCAAATCCCTTCTACTCCTTCTGTTCAAGAAGTCTCTGACTAACTACTCCAAAATCCTGATTTCTCATGTCGGGCCTCCCACTCTCGAATCACAATTCTAAAGGGAGCCTGTCCTTACCATGGTTCTTTCCAGTTACAGTCATACACTGGTTTTCAGATCCCTGGCAGGAAACCAGGTATTCATTGCATTCAGTTGAGCTGAGTCCAATGCATCCAGGACACTGAAGTCCATTGGGTCGGTGGACTTGGGGTTCAAGCACTGCCAAGAACAAGAGTGAGAAAATGATTTGTACGACTCTCCTCTCCCTGCTGCCTGCTTTATCAGACCGGGTAAGGCTAGGCTAGGATGTTGTCCATCCTTTCTCTTAAGAAAGGTCTTTTTGTGGGACCTAGGAAGCTTACTATGGCAGCCCCTGCCTCAGGGAAGACCTTTCCCCTGGAGTTCCAGAAGCCACCCTGCTTTTTTAAGCTCCCAGAAAGCCTGGGAGAGCTGGTTGATCCCTCAAACTATATTTCCCTGGAGATCCAGGGAGTCTTCTTGGATTTTAAGCTCCCAGAAAGCATGGGAGGGCTGGCTGATCCCTCAAGTTAGATTCATCCTATTTGGGAATCTCCAGCTGTAGGTAGCCAGATGGTATTGCGTGGGATTCAAACCCTCAATTGGAAATTCAACATTGTGTAATGCCTGAATCCTACTGGTAATCGATACATCATGCAGGATCTTCCCTGTGAAAAAAGAGAGGATTTTTTTCTCCCATCCATGTAAAAAGTAACACCCTTCCCACAGGGGCATGACACTCATCTCTCTCTGCCCTGAGAGCTTCTGGAAACAAATTCCTTGTGTATCTAATGATACTTGGCCAATAATTCTCTTGTCTTCTCTTGTCTTCTCTTGTCTTCTCTTGTCTTCTCTTGTCTTCTCTTGTCTTCTCTTCTCTTCTCTTCTCTTCTCTTCTCTTCTCTTCTCTTCTCTTCTCTTCTCTTCTCTTCTCTTCTTTCTTCTCTTCTCTTCTCTTCTCTTCTCTTCTCTCCTCTCCTCTCCTCTCCTCTCCTCTCCTCTCCTCTCCTCTCCTCTCCTCTCCCCTCCCCTCCCCTCCTCTCCTCTCCTCTCCTCTTCTACCTTTCCTTCCCTCCCCTTCCCCTCCCCTCTCCCTCCTCTCCTCTCTTCCCTTCTCCTCCCTTCCCCTCCCCTCTCCCCTCCCCTGTCTATCCTCTCCTCTCTTTCCCCACACCTCCCCTCTCTCTCCTCTCCTCCATTCCCCTCACCTCCGCTTTCCTCTCCCCTCCCCCATCCCTCCTCTCCCCTCCTCTCTTCCGTTCCCCTCCCCTCGACTCCCCTCCACTCCACTCCATTCCAGGAAGGTGAACTCAAGACATATCTTCAGATTCTGCTCATAGGATCTGCTCTGCCTAAACAAAACCTATTATCCTCTAGTACAGTGGATTTTTTTTTCAATCTTGGCAACTTTAGGATGAGAGGACTTCAATTCCCAGAATTCCCCAGCCAGCACGAGCGAGTTTCTTTCACTCCTTAGCGAGAGACGTTTAAATACAGGGTTAAGGTTTAACCCTTCGCTCTGACAAGGTTGCAATCAGAAATGGGCAGCCCTGCAGAGCTTAGAGTTCGCCTCACAGCAGTGGTAGGCTGCTACCGGTTTGCCCCGGATCAGGAGAACCGGTAGCAGTGGTGGCGGGAGGCTCCGCCCGGACATCTCTGCACATGTGCAGAAGCCCAGGAGCGAACCAGTAGCGACGGGACCCACTACTGCCTCACAGGGTCCTTCAACGTTGTCCATTGGGGCTGAGATGGGCTTCCTAGAGCTACATACCAGGACGTGGCAGAGTTTGACATTCATCCCTCGTACAGCAGGTTCGTTTGGCCCTCACTGTTAGTTCATTATGTAGATTTGTCTCCACGTAGTCAAGATGGCAAGTGTCAGAGGTGCCACAGGCTTTTGCAGTGAAAGTGATGGACAGAGGGGCTGCACAGGTGCGAAACAAAGAAGAGAAAGGCATTTTATTTGAGATTCAAGGATTCCTTGGTAGGTTAAAACGCTGAATGGCCACTAGATGGAAATAGCAGATAGTCCTCGACTTACGACCACAGCTGAGCCCCCGAATGGATAAACGAAACAATTTGTTAAGTGAGCTTTGCCCCATTTTACGACCTCTCTTGCCAGAGTCGTTCAGTGGATCACTGCAGTTGTTAAGTGAGTCACCTGGTTGTTAAGTGAATCTGGCTTTTACCCCGTTGACTTTGCTTGTCAGAAGGTCAGAAAAGGGCATCACGAGGACAGGGAGGACACTGTCCTCGTGGGGGACAGTGCGACCGTCATCAATACACACCAAAAGTGGCCAAGTGTCCGAATTCTGATCACCTGACCCACAGGGACGTTGCAACTGTCATAAGTGTGAAAAACTGTCATAAGTCACCCCTTTCAGTGCCGTGGCAACTTTGAATGGTCCCTGAATGAATGATTTAGGACCACCTGTATCGAAGACTACCTGAATCCATCTGCCTGTCTATCCCACGGCTCTTAATATTTCATACCTCCTATCACTTCAGTTTGATAGGTAACACAAGTATCTTCATTATTTTCACAGGTTTCTCTCCAGCCGGTACAATTCTGGCCCCACATCACACATTGTTCACAGTCAAGACACATGCCTAGAGGAAGAAGATACAACATTGTTTCTGGATGCTTTCGATGGGAGTGCTTGCCCTGCCCCACCCCACACGACAAACCCAGTCATAACCATCATAACCCAGTCCATCTGTCTTTCTTGTCAAGACCTTCTTTTAACAAACCCCTCAACTTGTTGATGGAATTAGCCCAGGGGTGAAATCCAGCAGGTTCTGACAGGTTCTGGAGAACCAGCAGCGGAAATTTTGAGTAGTTCGGAGAACCGGCAAATACCACCTCCGGCTGGCTCCAGAGTGGGGTGGGAATGGAGATTTTGCAGTATCCTTCCCCTGCCACACCCACCAAGCCACACCCACAGAACCGGTAGTAAAAAAAATTGAATTCCATCACTGGATTAGCCCAATATCTGCCTTATGTAGGCGGATGGCATGGTGGCCTAGCACAGGGGGTTCCAAACTCGGCAACTTTTAGATGGGGGGGACTTCAACTCCCAGAATTCCCCAGCCAGCATAGCTTCTGAGAATTGAAGTCCATAGGTCTTCAAGTTGCCAAGGCTGAACAGCCCCGGCTTACATTAAAATGAATGAACGAATGAGGTGTACAATGTGAGGGGCTCCCCTACTTCTCCTACAGGCAAATATGGCTGAGGGAACAAAAAAATAAATATAGAAAGGAGCCATAACTATGTAATCCAAGCTCTGCCTGTTTTCTAACACATGCAAAAATAATTATAATCATGGCTGGGGTTTCAGTCACATGGTGGTGGGCATCATCTTGGCTTTTCTGACCCCCTTCTATGGACACCTGAGACCTGCCTGGAATCCTGCTAGGCAAGGTTCTTGAATTGCTCCCAATGTCTTCTCACCTGTAGCTAAGAAAGTGCCAAAGAGACAACAGAATAAGAGGAACTTCATGGTGATTGATGCCCAGTGCAATCTGGATAGAAATACCTGGAAGGGAAAGCAGAAAGAAACAGGACCAGGAACATAATGAATAGAATAGAATAGAATTCTTTATTGGCCAAGTGTGATTGGATACAGAAGGAATTTGTCTTTGGTGCATAAGAATAGAAAGAATAGAATAGAATAGAATAGAATAGAATAGAATAGAATAGAATAGAATAGAGGAGAGGAGAGGAGAGGAGAAGAGAAGAGAAGAGAAGAGAAGAGAAGAGAAGAGAAGAGAAGAGAAGAGAAGAGAAGAGAAGAGAAGAGAAGAGAAGAGAAGAGAAGAGAAGAGAAGAGAATTCTTTATTGGCCAACTGTGATTGGACACACAAGGAATTTGTCTTGGTGCATATGCTGTCAGTGTACATAAAAAGACAAGATACATCCATCAAGGATCATAAGGTACATCACTTAATGATAGTCATAGGGTATAAATAAGCAATCAGGAAGCAATCAATATCAATATAAATCATAAGGATATAAGCAACAAAGTTACAGTCATGCAGTCATAAGTGGGAGGAAATGGATGACAGAAACATAGGTATAATGTCGGTATAAATTTCTCATAGTGCCAGTTTTCAATAACAATAACAAACCGCTTTCAAGAATCTTTTCCCCCTTTTAATGGCTTTAAAAAAAATAGGAAGAATGGAAAAAAGACAAATCTAGAAACAAACATCACTCTCAGAAGGGATTATGTTAGCTCCTGGTAATAACTGCATTTTTCTCCATTGCCGGTTTGGCCACTGAAGTCAATGGCTTAGTTATTACCAAGATGTATGAAAGTTACTTCATTAAAAAAATCATTATTGTTATCTATAGGACTTGCTTTGGTTGACATGGGTTATTTCGGTAGACATTAAGTGTGTCTAGTTTAATGAAAAAAAGGACTGGGTTGGTAACACCACACTTGGACTACTGCAACCAGTTTTGGTCACCATAATATAAAAAAGATGTGGAGACTCTAGAAAGAGTGCAGAGAAGAGCAACAAAGATGAGTAGGGGACTGGAGGCTAAAACATACAAAGAATGGTTGCTGAAACTGGGTATGTCTAGTTTAATGGAAAGAAGGACTAGGGGAGACATGATAGCAGTGTTCTGATATTTGATGGGCTGCCACAAAGAAGAAGGGGTCAACCTGTTCTCCAAAGCCACCTGAAGGCAGGAAGAGAAGTAGTAGATGGAAAATGATCAACGAGAGAAGCAACCTGGAACTAAGGAGAAATTTCCTGACAGTTAGAACAATTAATGAGTAGAACAACTTGCCTTCAGAAGTTATGGGTGCTCCATCATTCAAGGTTTTTAAGAGAAGAGATTGGACAATGATAGAGTTTTCTGCTTAAGCAGAAAGCAGGTTGGACTAGAAGACCTCCAAAGCCCCTTCCAACTCTTTTCTTCTGTTTTCCTGCCTTCTGTTGAGCTCCCAGATCATTTGAAACACTGGATGGGGACCTACCATCATCTCCATCTCACACATACACCCATACACAAATTTCCCTGGCTTTCAAGATAAGTTTCAGAGAAAACTTAGGTTGGAAGCGTAGAGTAAACTCCATTCTTACTATCTACACAACAAACAAAGGCTCCCTGTGTCCTTCAATCAAGGTCAGCATCTGCCCACCTTGAAGTCAGGTAAAAAGGGAAGGGTAAATCATGTGGACCTTCACAGAGGAAAGCCAGAATACAAATATGCATAGGATATTGTCTCCTGAAAGGAAACCAAGTCTTGGTTAGAAGGATTCTCAACCCTTAAGAAGGAAGAAGGAACTTACGTAGAGCTTCAAGAAGCTGCAGCCAGTAATTTTTCTCAGAGACTAGCAGATGCTACCAGTCAACGGGCACAGCTCCTTCTCCCCTTTGTGTTTCCTTTTTGTAGGAGTGCTAGAATGTTTTTGGAAACACCTTTCAACCGCCACTATATTTACTTTCCACCCAGTTAGAGAATTTTTTAAAAAGGTAAAACTTTGGCCAGTCCACTGTCCTTTTCAAGGATAACCTATCTGTATGTAGCCTGCTGGATCAGCCTGCGAACATGATAGTATTATTTGGGATTAAAAATTCACCAGGTGGTCAATATAGATTTCATCACTGGGAGAGGGAAATGGCTAAACTATTCTTGAACTGTTCCAAATCTGGTAGAATTTTCTTTTGAGAGAGGGATGGATAGGAGGGAGGGAGGGAGATAGAGAGAGGGAGGGGGAGAGGGAGGGAGGGGGAGAGAGAGAGAGAAAGGAAGGAAATAAGGAAGGAAGGAAGGAAGGAAGGAAGGAAGGAAGGAAGGAAGGAAGGAAAGAAAGAAAGAAAGAAAGAAAGAAAGAAAGAAAGAAAGAAAAAGAGAGAGTCATTTGGGACAATTCCATTCAAGAAGAATAGAATAGAATAGAATAGAATAGAATAGAATAGAATAGAATAGAATAGAATAGAATAGAATAGAATAGAATAGAATAGAATAGGTCAAGTGTGATTGTTCACGCAAGGAATTTGCCTTTGGTGCATATAAACATCTTTGGTCCATAAAATGCTATGTATCTGAAAGAGATTGAAAGAGATTCCTGGCTTATTTGACCACAAGCAGCCCTTGTTTAGCGACTGTCTCATTTAGTGGCTGTCTGCAGTTACAACAGTGCTGAATAAAGCAACTTTACCACCCATCCTCACATTTATGGCCATTGCAAGTCTGTAAGACAAACAAAAGCTGAAAGCACTGTTGCGGTTCCACTGAGTGATCTCTTTGCTTAATGACCACCTTTCTGATCCCGGTTGTGGCCACTAAACGAGGACTACTTGTACCGATGTAGGATCAGACCATGCTACTGAAGCAGAATGCAAAGCAAAACAGTATTTTTCTTGAGAGATCCTGAAAGCTAACACTAGCACCGATGATGTTACTGTCAGCGCTTCGACGCTGGCATAGAGAGCAGAGGAGAGAGAGAGAGATAAGCTCTGAACTTTTGCCTGCTAAATCCCTTTGAAGTTGGGTTGTTATGGAAATGAAGGGGGGGAGACATTCCTGGGAAATGACGAGACAAGAAGTCTGAAGAATGACTTGGAAGATAGCCAATGAGAAGCAGAGATTTGGGGATCGGAAAGGGAGGGATTGGGGGGCAAAAGGTCAGTCTTGTCCGCATTGAGTCATGATCCGGTGGCTGTGCTCAATTAAAGAAACGATTTCCTTAAAGATTGGCAGTTTGGAAATTCATTTATTTTGAGATAGCATCGAAGTCTGACAGTTACCTAGTTTGGTTAATGGAACGTCTGCAAGAAAACCACCAAGCTCAGAGAACATCAAGGACCCCACAGTTCAACCCTGAGCTACAAATATTCTCCTTTATTGGTGCCATTTTTCTTATCAGATCCCACCAGCAGGTTCCCTTCTATGCTTCTATGGCTTCTCAGTAGTTTTCTATGCAAATACAGAGTGTATTCAAGAGAAAAGAAGAAGAAGAAAGGAGAAAAAGAAGAAGAAGAAGGAAGAAAGAAAAAGCCCGAGAAACATGAAGTCCAGTTGGCCGGTGCACAGGCACACAATGGCCAGCTACTCTTCGCGACCAGAGACATGCCTGCTCGGTGCTAAGCCGGAAAATATAAAAAGGGACTTGGTATTTGGTATTTGGTATTTGGCACTACATATCATTACAGCGGCGAGACTGACGTATGCTCAACTCTGGAAAAATCAAAATATCCCAACAGAGGAGGCTATTTAAAAAAAAAAATTAGAATGTGCGGAAGCAGATATGTTAACTAAAAAATTACAGGATAGAGAGCAAACACAAGTAGGTTTAGTTTGGGACAAATTCTATAAATGGTTAGAAAAGAGGAAACTATAACCCACATTAGATGAGGAATGGTATTGAATGAGAAATTTATATTATATAGGATAAGTGAGGTCGGATAGACCTAGGTGATGTATTAAGGTATATAAGCTGTTCTGTCTTCTCCAGAATATAATTTAGAGTTATAGTACCGAATATTTGTTCATTAAGGTACTATATGGAAGTACATATGTTTATTGTTGTATTTTTTTTTGTGTGTCACTTTATGTTATGTTGTCTTTTCTTTTTAACTGAAATGTAAATAAAGATTATTTAAAAAAAAAAAACAGAAGTTGTGAATGATCCAACACTGGAGGTTTTTAAGCAGATGTTGGATAACCATTTTTCTGAAGTGATGTAGGGTTTCCTGCCTAAGCAGGGGGATGGACTAGGAGACCTCCAAGGTCCCTTCCAACTCTGTTATCTGTCTTTCTGGTGAGTGAAAAGGAAGTAATGATATCATTGCTATAGTGCCACCTCCTGGCCATATCTTGCCACGGTACGTACCAGCCCTTCAAGCTAATCCAGATAAAAAGAACCAACATTGGAATATTTTGATTGTAAGGTTACAGTAATAGAATCTTGCAAGTCCAAACATCTGGATTCCCAGTTCTTTTAATAGTCCATGCCTTTAGCTGTCTCAAACATCTGGATTCCCAGTTCTGTTAATAACCTATGTCCTTACCAGTCCCAAACATCAGCTTAAACCAGTGGTGGGATTCAACCAGTTCGCACCACTTCGGGAGAACCGGTTGTTAACTTTCTGAGCAGTTTGGCAAACTGGTTGTTGGAAGAAATCATTAGGGCAGAGAACCGGTTGTTAAATTACTTGAATCCCACCACTGACTTAAACGTCCATCCATCATCAGAAATGTGAAAAGAAGGAGGGTCTTTTAGACAAACTGAAAAAGGTATTATCTGGGATGATATATTATTTGATGTTTTAAAATGTATAAGTACCCTAGCAACCACTGCACGAGGGACGTCCCCCATCCCAGGGGAGAAAAGAAATCAAGTGAAGTGATGCTAGAAGAAGAAGGCCACTTCTCCTTGATAAAAATAAACACGGCTGCCAGAGAGCAGAGCAGTGTTGGGACCTAGGCTTCCTGAGTCATTAAAACACACGAGTAGTCCCAAAAACCTCTTTTATTGCAACAGCTGTGAATTACTACGTTCATTCACAGCTGAGTCCCAATTAGTTGCAAAAAGTCCTTTGGGAGAAGTCCTTCGGGATAATCACCAACCTTTAGCTCCCTTGACACTCTGCCAAAGACCTATTTGGCAAAGCCACACGGATTTCAGAATCAAACAGAGATGCCGACTGGGAACAGAATTAACAACTTTGCTTTCCTGCAAAGTGCCCATGTGCCATTGCTCCTCTTTTAAGCCTTATGAGAGGGGCTAATCATCTCCAGGCCTTTCTCCCAAGTCGTCCCTTTTATTTTAAGTGTTCGTGCCTTCTGGCAGCTCTGCGCATGTGTACACTAAGAACAGGCTCCTCCTGTTCCTCTGCCTCTTTGCTGTCCGACTCTGGAGGCTCCGGAGTCCGCGCATCACTCCCAGATGGCCCTGGCCCCATCTCTGCCTCCGACGCAGAGCCCTCGTCCGGGCCTTCCCCAAACTCCAGGACTGGCCCATGTTCCTCCCCAGCCTCTTCACTGTCTGACTCTGCTGCCAGCTCCACAGGCTGCTGGTAGACCACAACAAACAGAGCCAATTCGATAACATCTGTTTGCAAATAGAATTAGACTCCATCAATAAAGGCTGCAGGTTGGAGAGGAGAAGAATTAAGTCCTTAAGTAGCCTGCAGTGATGCAATCCACAGGCAACTGATTTGAGAACAGCCGCCTGCCATACAGACATACACACACATACACACACACACACCCCTTTCAAAAGAGGATTCCTCATCCGGTTCAAAGTAATGTATAATAAAAATGACAATAACCAAGCAGACCAGACAAAGAAGCATCAAGATAGGAAGACGGATTGTTTTTATTGAGAATGGCTACCATATATAAGTCAATCTGCACAAGGGAAAATGGGAAGAAAAAAAAACGATGGGGGTGTCAAAGCTGTTTTAATTAAAGAGGAAAAACTTATCCGGTTTGTTTCCACCTGGAAACCACTTCTGGACTTTATGCAGTGGTGGGATTCAGCCAGTTCGCACCACTTCGGGAGAACCAGTTGTTAACTTTCTAAGCAGTTTGGTGAACTGGTTGTTGGAAGAAATCATTAGGGCAATTTAACCGGTTGTTAAATTATTTGAATCCCACCACTGACTTTATGCTCAAAACAGGAAAACAAAAAAGAAAAAAACTTTGGTCTTGGGTTTCGAAGACTAAATTAACATTGTTGTTATTGAAGCGATTTACTAGAAATACAAAGCCGAAAAGTTGAGGTGACAACTGCATTTTATATTGTACTGCACAACAAAAGAGCCGGAAGTCATTCCCCTTTTTTTCCTTTTTTTTTTTTCTTTCTGAATTTAACTCAACCCTTTGTATTTAATATTACAATAAATTCTAATAAAAACTTAGAGAGAGAGAGAGGGAGGGAGGGAGGGAGGGAGAGAGAGAGAGGGAAGGAGGGAGGGAGGGAGGGAGGGAGGGAGGGAGAGAGAGAGAGAGAGAGAGAGAGAGAGGCCAGAGTAGTAGAATCTGACAAATCCAATTCTGCTATATCTCCTCCCTCTTTTATACCCATCCAAATTAGGGAGGTTTCTGTCTTAGTCTTTTATGAATCCTTTCTGCTTGTTTTGGATATAAGCCATGTTTTCTCCCTTGTCACTCTGGTAACAGATCCGGCTTACCACCTGGCAAAGACATTTCCCTGGCTCTCTACAATAATCTATCTGTTACTTGTAATTTGTTTGTTGGCGTAACCAAGCTTTTTCTCTCGGGAATTGACTGGATGGAATCAACGACCGAGAAACAGGTACCGTGTTTCCCCAAAAATAAGACATCCCCTGATAATAAGCCCAATCGGGCTTTTGAACGTATGCGCTAAAATTACCCCTCCCCGAAAATATTTAAATGCACGTGCAGCCAGTCCCGGCCATTTCCTCTGGTTAGGGTTAGGGAGACAGAGCTGGAAATCAGGTAAGACGGCAAGAGGAGCCCCATCTTGCTCCATGCACCCCAAAATAATAAGACCTCCCCGAAAATCAGACCAAGTGCTTATTTTGGGGTTCAAAAAAATATAAGACAGGTTCTTATTTTCGGGGAAACACGGATATGAAAATGCAAATTTGTGTGTTGTTGTTGTTTTCAAAATTACAAGCAGATGGATGGGAATATGAGTCAGAATAATTGAAAATTGGAATCTACTGAAAGGGATCACTCTGTTGGTCCTGATCTTACCAGCTCCACCTAAGACTGAGCTTTTATCTAGTGAATCAGTTCTCATCTATTCCCCACACATGACAGGCTGGAGATTGTTTCTCAAACAGATCGAGAAAGGGGTTGATGGTTTTCAAAATTACAAGCAGGTACAGGAAACTTTCGTCCCTGTTTCTCTTCCTTTCCGTTGGAAGACCCTAAAAAAAATTGGAAAAGATTTTGGCACTGGAATGAATTGTATAAAGAGGCTTTACATGAAAGGCATGTGGATGGAGTTCTTGTGTAATAACTAACATCTTTCTTCCTAATAAATGCTACTAATCACAACCGTATGATTTAACGATGAATGTATTTTTAAGATGACTATGATCATGATTGATCATAGCTTTATGTACAATGAGAGCTTATGCACCGAAGACAAATTCCTTGTGTGTCCACTTGACCAATAAAGAACTCAACTCAACTCAACTCTACTCTACTCTACTCTACTCTACTCTCTATTCTATTCTATTCTATTCTATTCTATTCTATTCTATTCTATTCTATTCTATTCTATTCCATTCCATTCCATTCCATTCCATTCCATTCCATTCCATTCCATTCCATTCCAATCACAACCTTTGAGTTTGTTTCTAGAACCAATCACAAAGAAGAAAGGCTGCCTTGGCTAATGCTGAAGGGAATTGAAGGCTTCATATCCATCTGAGAGTGAATGAGAATGACAACTGAACATTAATTCTCACCATCACAGTTAGTGATAACATTACAGTACATTAGCCTTCCCTTCTATTGTTAGAGGATACCCCTGGACATCAAAAACATTAACTCAAGTGCCGTGAGCCTCTGAGTAACGAACCTTTCCTGATTTTCTTTTGAAATATCTATGATTGTAGAAGATACAGAAGCTGGAAACAAGCTGGATTTAGGTGACCTGATGATTTAAAGCATCTAAATGAAGCGTACATCGGATGTAAGCTACAGCTCACAAAAAAAAACCCTATTGTTTTTAATAAACTTTCTTAGCTGAAAAAGTGCTACCAAACTCCAGATTTGGGAATACTATAGACCAGCTCAGTATTTTTCCAATGATGAAATCTTTACACTTGGCAAAAATCAAGCCAGGAGTTTCCTAAGAAGGATGCCAGAAAGGATTGTGAGGAAGAGTCCAAACCATCTGGGAATGGTATTAACACCTCCAGAATACTCATGAATTAGACTCAAGTCATTCCATTGGCTGACGGTTGTGAACTCCTGTTGGTGGATCGAGGAGTTTGGTGTGCATTGGATAGCGTGATGTCCACTGTCCTCAGGAGCCATGGCTTCATATCCAACCAGGCTATCGCAGAGAGCTTTGTTTGCGCATCCTTTCAAACTGACCTCCACAAGAAGCATACCTGTGGAGAAAATAAAAGAGATGAATGCCAAGTCAATGGGTCAATGATCCAATGATGGGTCAAATAGAGTATCGCAGTATTCAAACTCGATTTCATTGAAGGTCGCATCTGGGTTGTGTTTGACTTCAATGGGCCAGGGTGTCAGCGTTTCAACGCTGGCATGGAGAGCAGAGGAGAGCAAGAGATAAACTCTGGAACTTTTGCCTGCTAAATCCCTTTGAAGACGGGTTGTCGTGGAAATGAGGGGAGGGGGCACATTCCTGGGGAATGATGTGAAAAGAAGTCTGAAGAATGACTTGGAAGATAGCCAATGAGAAGCAGAGATTTGGGGATCGGAAAGGGAAGGATTGGGGGGCAAAAGGTCAGTCTTGTCTGCGCGGAGTCATGATCCGGTGGCTGTGCTCAATTAAAGAAAGATTTCCTTAAAGATTGGCAGTTTGGAAATTCATTTAATTTTGAGATAGCATCGTAGTCTGACACAGGGTGGGCGTGGCTAGCTTGACGTCACTTGTGTCAGGGGGGGCCTGTGGGGGCCCGAGTGCTCTGCCAGTGAAAACGGGCTCCCAATCTCCGTTTTCGCCTGGGACGGCCTCCTGCAACCCTCTGCCAGCAAAAACGTGCGGATCTCCCGAGCTCCATTTTCACTGGCAGAAGGTTTCAGGAGGCCGTCCCAGCTGAAAATGGAAATTGGAAGTCCATGTTCGCTGGCAGAGGCACTGTGAGCTGATCCTTTGCTCTTTCCAGGGCAGCCCCGCAGGCCAGATCTAAGCACCTCGCAGGCTGGATCCTGCCTGCGGGCCTCGAGTTTGACACCTCTGCAGTATAACAAAGCAGGAGACCCTATACCAGGGGCAGGCAACTTTAAACACTCAAAGAGCCACAAAGGTCCTAACCGGAAGCCCCCCTTCAATTCTGGAGCCCACCGGAAGTCCGGTTCCCCCATCATAGTCTCCTCCTAGTGTGGTGTCCATTTTCCTCTGCTGACCGGAAGTCCAGTTCCCCCACCATAGAGTCTCCACCTAGCACGGTATCCTTTTTCCTCTACCTGTCCTAACTGAAAGCTCTATCAATTGTGGAGCCGACCAGCAACAGGGAGCCACAGCAGATGGATGAAAGAGCCACATGCGGCTCCCGAACCACGGGTTGCTGACCCCTGCCCTATACCATTCCAGACAAGTGGCTGTCCATCCACTCTTAAAAACCTCCAGTGATAACATCTGAAGGCAAGTCCTTCCACTGATTGGTCTCACTATCAGGAAATTTCTCCTTATAGCAGTGTTTCTCAACGTTGGTAGCTTGAAGATGGGTGGACTTCAACTCCCAGAATCCCCCAGCCAGCGCTGGCTGGGGGATTCTGGGAATTGAAGTCCACCCATCTTCAAGCTGCCAAGGTTGAGAAACACTGCCTTATAGTAAGTACAATTCATCAGAGGAATGAATTGAACTGAATTCCTCTTTCCTCAGTGCTCTTCGTGGCAGAGCTAGCCAACCTGAGATGCTCCTGGTAGGCTGGACTGCAGTGCCCATAATCCCCCACCTTTAGCCTTTGAGATTGAAAGAGTATGGCAGTTGTTGTGTAAAATACTAGAAATGTATTTTTGTCTGCAATTAACAAAGTGAAACAGAGATAATGAAATTAGATTCAAGTAAGTAAAATAGAAACTTAGAAAGAATTATACTGGATATTCTCAAAAAGGCTGGAGGAGAATGTGGGGATATTGTTGTCAAAATCCAGGGAGGGAGGCGGGAATTTCATTATTACTCCTACAGTTTGGGGGAATACAGCTTACACCATGCCATTTTTATCAGGGCTGGGCTTCAAAAATTTTAGCAAGGGGTTCTCTGTCTGGTTGCTGGATGGGCCTGGCCATGATGGGGGTGGCCAGTTGGCCTCCTGCACCATGGTGGGCGGGCATTTTCGCCCTCCCTGGGTTCTGGAGGCTTTCCTTGAGCCTCCAGGAGGGCGAAAATGGCCTCCCCAGGCTCCGGAGGCCCTCTGGAGAGTGGAAATGAGCCCGTTTTCAGCCTTCCTGAACTTCCGATAGGACCATTTTTCGCCCTCCCTGAGCCTCCGTGTGCACCCTGCACTTATCTGCATCCAAAACGGGCCACGTGGGGACTTCTGGAAGGGGTGGAGTGGGGTGGGTGGGGCCAGCCAGGGGTGGGATTTGGGGGTTCTCCAAACTGCACAGAATCTTAGCTAGAGCTTCTCCTGAACCCCTGCGAACCTCCAGCAGCCCACCCCTGATTTTTATGCAAACCACACACACACACACAAACTGACTTGAAAGGTCCAAAGAAAACCCCACAATCAGCCAACGAACCAACGAACCAACCAACCAGCCATGGCTGGAGGCCTCTAAGACAGATGGACACTCCCATTGGAAATCTTGAGCTAGAGCTCTGTCCCTTTTGATTAAGGGAAGTTGTCATCCAAAATCAGGCTATTGTAATTTGAGAAAGGTTTGACCTAAGTAGATAATTACCCATATTTGAATTCAGATTTCCTTCGGCACAGTACAGCTCATCTCCAGTGCAATCAGTAACTTCTTCGAGACACGTTTTTCCCAATGCAAAGCATGCTGGGCACTGCTTCCCATTGGCTGGGGCCTTCTTGGGCAATTCTATAGAAAAGATAGAACTATCAGACACGGCATGAGAAAGAAATATATTCCCAGTGAAAAGGGCTTTAGGGCAGGGGTCTCCAACCTTGGCTAAACATGACGACTTGTGGATTTCAAACTCCCAGGATGCCATACTGACCGAGGAATCCTGGGAGTTGAAGTCTACAAGTTGTAAAGTTGCCAAGATTGGAGACTCCTGTTTAGGGGGAATAATCCAGGGATTTGTTGTCTTCACTATGATTTTTTTTTCTATATGGCTGACCAACCACCAGCTGTAACTTTATGTCACATCTATATATTGTTGTGGCTCCGACCCCCGAGACCGTCTTATCGGAGGAAGAAGGCTCCGAAACGGAAGGAGAGGAGTTGGCCGAGCCTCCCTCTCCAGGACCCTCCTCTCTGGCAATGCCTCAGGTGTCTCCCGACGGAGAAGAGATTGGCCAGGAGCCAGGTATCCCCGCGCAGGCGCAGTCGGACAGTAGCGGGGATGAGTTTTGGCTGGATCCACGCCAGCGTCAGAGAGATAAGCACACGCAACAGAAGAAGAGGCGTGCCAGAAATTAGGCTGAGTCACTGGACCACACCCCACAGGGTATAAAAGGGAGCTTGGTGGCCAGTCAAGCCTTGTGACAAACAAAGCTGAAAGCTTCCACGCCATTCTACATTGCCGGACTTTTGCTATAGGCTTTGCTGGATTATATTTGGACTTAAGTTACTCTGTAATTATTGAACATTTTACTTTGATGTACCAGAAGTGGAGAGAAGTTATCTCGTCCCTTTGTGAGTAATAAACTCTTGGCAGGCAACCACTAGGTTGCTGCCAAGTTCCGTTATCATAAGGATTTTGTTGGCTGGTTTGGTTTTTAACTCTTGGACGTCTGTTGGTGTATGTGCGTGTAGGACAGGGACAGAACATATATATAAAAGCGAAAACCACTCACACATTAATCATAAATCTCCAGAACCGTAAAGCCTACAAACTTGAAATTTGCCACATACTGTATGTTCCTCTTGGCTTCAAGGGGGCTCACTAAGAAAAGATTTTTCAAAATGACCATCAGAGCATTAGTATTTGCTATATTATTATTAACACGCCCTGATGTATAAATTTTGGGCTCAATGGTCGTCATAAGTCGAGGACTACCTGTATAAGATACAAAAATACAAAAGAAAGTAGTAGGAAAAACAGGGGAGGGAAAAGGGAAGGGAAAAGTGTGGGGAAAAGTGGAACAGAAAGAAAAGGGAGACGCACAGATTCTGTCTGGGATTTAACTTCGTGACCTTGCTTGCTGAGCCTTCTTATAAACAGGATCTGCTACTGAGCAGATTAACTGATTAACAGATTTGGAAGGGGACCTTATAGGTCATCTAGTCCAACCCTCCGCCCAAGCAGGAGACTCTACACCATTTCTGACAGATGGCAGTCCAGTCTCTTCTTAAAAGCCTCCAGTGATGAAGCTCCCACAACTCCTGAACCAGAGATGGGTTTCAGCAGGTTCTGATCAGTTCTGAAGAACCGGTAGCGGAAATTTGGAGTAGTTCGGAGAACCGGTAGTAAAAATTCTGACTGGCCCCACCCTCATCTATTCTCTGCCTCCCAAATCCCAGATGATTGGGAGGAAATGGGGATTTTGCAGTATCCTTCCCCCGGAGTGGGGTGGGAATGGAGATTTTACAGTATCCTTCCTCTGCCACGCCCACTAAGCCATGCCCATAGAACGAGTAGTAAAAAATTTTGAAACCCATCACTATTCTGAACCCCACAGCTACCTCTGAAACCTCTTAAGTAAGGGAAGTAACCATGATATGATAGCAGTGTTCCAATATTTAAGGGGCTGCCACAGGGGTGAAATGTAAAATTTGTTACTACCAGTTCTGTGGGCGTGGCTTGATGGTGGTGGGGGAAATGTGACTGGGTGGGCGTGGCCAACTTTTTTGTTGTTGTTGTTAACTTTTCAAGGCATTTTTTCTAATGCTTTGAAAAGCCTCTGCCGATCAGGCAACTCAGCTGGGATCGTCAGAGACTTTTCAAAGCACTTTTTTTACCACCTCTTCGGCCAAGAGGTTGCAGAAAAAAAATGCTTTGAAAAGCCTCTGATGATCTCACCTGAGCCACACAATCATCAGAGGCTTTTTTAAAAAAAACTTTTAAAAGCATTTTTTCGGCCGAAGAGGTTGTAGAAAAAATGCTTTGAAAAGTTAAAAAAAAAAAAGCCTCTGATGATTGTGCAGCTCAGCTGGGCATGGTGGGGGCGGGAGGGATTTTTGCTACCGGTTCTCCGAACCACCTGCCGCCATTGCTACCGGATCGGGCAATCCAGTCCGAACCGGGAGCATTTCACCCCTGGGCTGCCATAAAGAAGAGGGTGGGGGGCGGTCAACCTATTCTCCAAAGCACTTGAAGGCAGGACAAGAAGCAACGGACTTGCCTCTGGAACTCATGGGTGGTCCAATACTGCAAGTTTTTTTAAGAGAATGGGCAACCCTTTTGTCTGAAATGTTTGCAGGCTTTCCTGCTTGAGAAGGGAGTTGGATCACAAGACCTCCAAGGTCCCTTCCAACTGTGTTATTCTGCTATTCTGTTCTGTTATTCCGGAATACGAGGTGTTTGCCTCTCACTCAAGAGTTCCACCAACTTTTCTACCCAGTCATATGACGCGAACTGCAGTTCCCAACACATCTGAAGTGGAGAACAAGACAGGGAAACCTGAGTGAGAAGAACCTAACCCTGAGATACCTGGAGGGACCACGTCTCCACATTCATGTCCGTCGCAGCATTTCAGGTGGGCAACAGCTGTTCCTTGCTGACCCAGATTAATTACTTGAATGCCTTTGTCACAGATGTCAGATGTGACACAGGTTTTTATAGTCAGGTGTAATCCTGTGGGAAAACGAAGAGAGAGAAACCGCTTTAACACCAGAAGGAACCATGATGGTCAATGCAGAGTCAGTAGGAAGCATGTTTGAGAACAGAAGCAACTGAGCTGATATTCTTTCCCATTTTCAAAAGCCAAACAAGCTGTTGGATGAATCCAGTGGGATTATTTACAGTAGTCCTTCCACCAAAGATTTCTCCCTTCAGAACTCAATCCAAAGTGAGTAAGTAAAGGAACACTTGGGGGAAAAATGGGGATCTTAGCCATAAAACCCCCCGTAAATATTAAGTATTTTTAATTGAGGTAATGCAAATTACAATCAGGATAAAGGGAAAAAATTGTTCTGGACGGGCCTATTTTGGGGGAGCCTTATTCTTGACGTATGCTACAGATAGTTTAGGGCAGCAATGGCTAATCTTTTTGCCATCATGTGCCAAAAGCGAGGGGGAGTGCGGAGGGGGGGTCGCACATGCGCGTGCCCACACTCATAATTCTATGTGCCTCGCCTCCGTGTATGTGTGTGCGACCCCTCCGCACTTCTCCCGCTTTTGGCACGCGATGGCATAGTGGGCCCAGTAGGCCCATTTTTCGCCCTCTCTAGGCTCCAGAGCTTTTCTAGGAGCCTGGGGAGGGCAAAAAACGGCCTCCCCCCCTCCCCTGGAGGCCTTACAGAGGCCAGAAATGGCCTGTTTGCTCACTTCCAGTGGGCCCAGAAGGCTGAGCTCGCGTGCCCACCAATATGGCTTCGTGTACCACCTGTGGCACGCGTGCCATAGGTTCGCCATCACGGGTCTAGGGAGACCAGGAGTTCTAATCCATCTTAGATATGAAAGCCAGCTGGATGTCTTTGGGCCAATCACCAGGAGAAAGTGAGTTCTAGTCCTCCTTTAGCATGAAAGCCAGCTGGGTGACTTTGGACCAATCACCAGGAGAAGGTGAGTTCTAGTCCCGCCTTAACTATGGATGCCAGCTGTGTGACTTTGGGCCAATCACCAGGAGAAGATAACTTCTAGTCCCACTTTAGTCATGAAAGCTAGCTGGGTGTCTTTGGGCCAATCACCAGGAGATGGTGAGTTCTAGTCCCACCTTAGGCATGAAAGTCAGCTGAGTGATTTTAGCTCAATCACTCCCTCCCAGCCCAACTCACCTCACAATGTGATTTTTGTGAGGAAATACAAGTCAGAAGGAGCATCAGGTATTTTCGCTTCCCTGACTTATTTATAAAGTAATAAAGACAGAATAATAATTAAATAAAATAAACTTCCTTGGGGCTTGTAGGAGACGCATCTTTCTTCTTGTACTTACCTATTGGGAGGGCCATATCAGTAATGCTGCATCTGTCTTTCCCAAAATCACAGGGCACAATATCCCCAGAACAACCTCCTATTCCAAGGCATTCTTCACATTCCAGAGATAATCCTACAGCATCAATGACAACAAAAAGGACAGCAAATTGGCTCCTTTCTTTTTTTCTCTGCCCTGTTTGAGACCAAGGTCACAGCAAGATTTCACCAACAATCAACTGAGATGGTAAGGAGGAAAAATAACCACTTAACAGATCACCTGGAAGGGTTTGGAAGCTTGTTCTCAACCGTGGCATCTTCCAGATGTACAGTTTCTAGATTCCTTAACTGTAGGCTAGCTCTATGAAGCTAGTTTAAGGCAGGGGTGAAATCCAGCAGGTTCTGACAGGTTCTGGAGAACCGGGAGTGGAAATTCTGAGCAGTTCGGAGAACTGGTAGCGGAAATTTTGAGTAGTTTGGGGAACCGGCAAATACCACCTCTGGCTGGTCCCAGAGTGGGGTGGGAATGGAGATTTTGCAGTATCCTTCCCCTGTCACACCCACCAAGCCACACCACACCCACCAAGCCACGCCCACAGAACCGATAGTAAAAAAAAAATTGGATTTCACCACTGGTTTAAGGGAGTGGTGCACTAAAATGGAGCAATTAAGTATATACCACCCCATTGTGCTTTATAGCATTTTCTGGGCTGTTTACAATGTCAGCGTATTGCCCTCAACAATCTGGGTCCTCCTTTTACCGACGTCGGAAGGATGGAAGGCTGAGTTAAACTTGAGCCCCATCAGGATCGAACTCCAGGCTATGGGCAGAATTTGCTTGCATTCTGTGCCACCAAGCTTCTAGATAACCAGAAGGTACAATATCACCTAGACTTCCAAACATTTTTCAGGATGCCAACAAAATAAATATGTGAAATCGAACCGTTAGATTGATGAGTATTATTATTATTATTATTATTATTATTATTATTATTATTATTCATAGCACAGTCAGCCAGATGTTTAGACTGGATTTGCCATTTTTATCCACCTGTCAAGTCCTTCCCAATGACCTGTGATAGGCAGACATTGTTGTTTGATGGTTGTTTGATACCCTCACAGGATACCAGCTGACTTTTGCTATTGATCCATGGTGATTTTACCAATGCAAGTGATGTTTAAGTGATGCTCCAGATGTTTTTTTGGATTGCACCCAAGAGCTCTATTACTATTGGTACTACCTAATATTTTCCTGGTTCATCGCATCATCAGCCAGAAATTCAGACTGGATATGGCATTGTTATTATTATTATTAAATTCATTTGCTGCCCATCTCGTGATTCAAGATGAGTCTGAGCGACTTACCGGGAGATAAAATAGCCAAATATCCAAACCATTATAAATATTAAAAAGAAATTAAAATTATCACACACAAAAAGTTAAACTAAAAAGCATGAGTTTGGAGCGATGGTTAAGAACGCTGGAATTGAGAAAGAAGGAAAAAGTTTCTTACGCTTGCATTTTTGGCTAGCTCCAAAGTTCCTCCCTCCCTCTATATGTATGTACTGTACTTACATGTGTGTGAGAGAGAGGGAGAGAGAGAGAGAGAGAATGAATCTTGCCAACCTCTATAGTAGATGGTTTGGTTTCTTTTAACTCCCGTTAATTCCAGCCGAGTATTTTTGCTAAATTTTGATCGTGTTCAAATTTTCAACTTTTGTATCCCCAAAATCAGAAGAGGGGAAGATTTTAATTTTTTAACTTTAAGGTTTAATTTTCAGATTTTAATTTTTTTAACAGAGATTCAGTTCTTTGCATCCAGAGACTGCAATCCATTTACCAATGTGGGATTATAAAAGCAACAGAACTAAATTACCCGATTTATATTTCAAAGCAGTTTGCAGCAATATTCCAACCCTGTAGAAGATGGTACTACCATCTACTGATCCTGCCCAGAATCTCACTGGGGTCTGTTTTTGGGGGATTCTGGTCATTGAAGTCTTCATGCTTAAAAAGTTGCGAAATTTGAAAAACACTGGCCTAGAGATTTCGCGAGCTCCCCAAAAGATTTCCCTTTCAGTATGCCAAATAGAGTTATTTCTTTCTTTGAAAGTCTACAATCCCCTCTTGTCCATGTGCCACAAATTCTTTTGGAAAAAAATATGCTACAAATTTGCAAAAGCAGTGATGGCACGGAAGCCATTCACTTCAAATATTTGTCACTCTTGCCTACGTACCTTTGATAATAAATAGGGCGAGAAGGAAGATGGTTGGTGAAGTCTCCATGGTGCTTTGTTCAAAGCAGATCTGGAAATTCTGAATACAGGAAATTCTCTTATGCTGCCCGAAGCCAAGGAAGCATTTTTAACAGCAGCCCAAAACTACCACTTCCTGAAAAAGGAGGCGGATTTAAGAAATAAAAGTGGTTTTCTGGAAGGGGAAAAAAAAGAGAGAGCGAGAACAGCAGGAATGCTTACAGGAAACTAAATCTATTTGTTTCCTGTTTTGCTGTCCAAAAGTAAAGATTATTTGAAAAAAACAAACTTACTGTACTTGTGGGTGAAGCCAAATAAAATATTAAACATTTAATAGCCAGACAAAGTCATCTTTTACATATTTTGCTCGGTGCCAAATTAAAAGTTGCCAAGTCTGTCTTCCAGAAGAAAATACAAAATACTGCTTATTTAGCATCGTTGAATGGCTGCTGAAAATTTAAACTGCGTCATCTTAATCGACGGGGTTCACCCAAATGTGTGTAGCTGGGACGACAATCCTCCCGATTTTCAGAGCAAAAGTTGGCACGGCTGCATTCTTTCTCTTGCCGTAAAATCAAAGGAAAGAACTTGAGGTTCCTTAAACACTAACGAAGTCGCTTAAGCAGAAGGTGCATGCTAACTAAGGCATAGAAAACATTTGCTAGACCAAACCACACTGCATATCGGACATTAATACAATCGAACGAGTCCAGAGATATTTCACAAGAAGAGTCCTCCACTCCTCTGCTCGCAACAGAATACCTTATGTCACCAGACTTGAAATTTTGGGCTTAGACAACTTAGAACTTCGTCGTCTTTGGTCTGACCTAAGCGTAGTACACAAAATCATCTGCTACAATGTCAATGAATACTTCAGCTTCAACCACAACAATACACGAGCACACAACAGATACAAACTTACGGTAAACCGCTCCAAACTCGATTGCAGAAAATACGACTTCAGCAACAGAGTGGTCAATGCCTGGAATGCACTACCTGACTCTGTGGTTGTTCTGTCCCCGTCTCACACACGCACACAAACAGGTAGTGAGGGGTTAAATAAAACTGGCAGACAACAAATTCTTTCGATAAGAGGATTGGCAGCAACCCAGTAGCTGCTTGCCAAGAACTTTACTCATAGAGGGAGGGGTTGTTCCTCCGACAGATAAAGCCAAACAAGATACACACAGTTCAAGAATTGTCAAGTCCAGTCCGTATTAAATCCAAGGCAGATAACGTTGTTTCAAAGATACAATGTGACTCGCTAGTAGTTACTTTTGTCCATCACAGAGTCTGAATGGGCACCTCACCCCCTTTATCCCCTGTGGGGTGTGGTCCAGTGACTCAGCTTAATCTCTGGCACGCCTCCTTTTCTGCTGCGTGCGCTTGTCTCTCTGACGCTGGCGTGGATCCAGCCAAGACTTATCTCCGTCACTGTCTGACTGCGAGGAGATACCTGGCTCCTGGCCAATCTCTTCTCCTTCAGGGGACACCTGAGGCATTGCCAGAGAGAAGGGTCCTGGAGGGGTAGGCCTGGCCAACTCCTCTCCTTCATGTTCAGAGCGTTCTCCCTCCGATAAGTCGGCCTCGGGGGTCGGAGTCACAACAGTGTTTTTTTTCCCAAACCCCCAAAACTTTAACCTTAGACTGTCTAATGTTGACCTCACCCCTTTCTTAACAGGTCTGTAAGGGGCGTACAGAAGTGCACCAGCGTGCCTACTGTCCCTGTCCTAATGTTTTCTTTTATTCGTATCCTTTTCATGTATTTATAATCATGTTTATACTTATATCTGTAATCTTATACATGCTTGACAAAAATAAATAAAATAAATAAATAAATAATTAGTTTTCAAGGATCGTAGCCCCCACCTGAAAATACATCAGAAGAGGAGAGCCATGGTAGTCCTCAACTTACAACAGTTCACTTAGTGACCGTTTGAAGTCACAACATCACTGAAAAAAGTGACTTGTGGCCATTTTTCACACTTACGACCATTGCAGCATCCTCGTGGTCATGTGACCAAACTTCAGATGCTTTTCAACGGGGTTCATATTTATGATGGTTGCAGCCGTCCTGGTGACACATGGTCCCCTTTTTGCAACCTTCTTACCAGCAAAGTCAAGGGGGAAGCCGGATTCACTTAACAACTGGGTTATTAACAACTGCAATAATTCACTTAACAATTGTGGCAAGAAAAGTCATAAAATGGGGCAAATGCAGTCCTTTCCTGACCTTAATTGGGATTACCATGTTGTGTGAACCTGGATCGCTGTGACTTTTCTACTGAAGTGGTACCTATTTATCTATTCACATTGGCAAGCTTTCAAACTGCTAGGTGGGAAGGAGCTAGGCAAGGAACGGGAGCTCATCCCATTGTGTGGCCCTCAGGTCTTGAACCCAGGCTGTCGGCTTTTCAGCTGACAAGCTCAGCATCTTTAACCATTAAGCCATCACAACCCCATAAAACTTATTTATTATTATATACTTTATTCATTAAACATGAAACTCAATCAACTGAACATTCAAAACTGCATTACAAATACCATTGACTGGTGCTAATGGTTGATACGGGTTGCTGCCAGCGTCCTAGGTATCAACCAAGTACCTTCTTAAAATGTACGATCTTCCAAGTAGCGCAGTTTTTTGCAGTTCCGTTGGTGTTATTGCAGGAAGCTGCAATTTCTTGATGTGTTTTGTAAAATTCTTGGACATAGTACCAAGTGCCCCGATGACAATGGGTATCACTATTACAGGTTTCATCCATAGCCGTGTAGTTTTGATGGCCATGTTGTGATATTTCATGATTTTTTTCCAGTTCTTTTTCTTCGACTCTGGTGTCTCCTGGTATCGCGATATCAATAAATTATACGTTTCGGTTTTCGACAACTGTGATATCTAGCGTGTTGTATTCCAAATGACTATCCGTCTGTTGTTGTTATTATTATTATTAATAATAATAGTAATAATAGTAATAATAATAATAATAATAATAATAATAATAATAATAATAATAATAATAATAATAATAAGCAACTGAGTGGCTTAAGTTAGAAATATTAAAACATGAAGCATTAAAATTAAAACATTAATATTAACAACAAACCAGATAAAAGGATTAATGCGTAAACAGGGTGGAGGTGAGATCTTATCTAATCTATTAGCCAAATGATATGAGATGAGATGAGATGAGATGAGATGAGATATGAATGATATGATATGATATGATGTTTGCATTGCAATATATATATATATATATATATATATATATATATATATATATATATATATATATATATATATATATATATATATATGAAAACCCGAATAACCAAAGAAAACCCGAATAACTAAAGACCTACATACAAATACCCGCGAAAACCTCAGAAAACAAGTGTGTGTGTGTCTGTGTGTGTGTGTGTGTTTGTGTGTGTGTTTCCTCTAGCCAGGTTTTTCCTATGTAACCAAGGTTTTTCTGCAGCCCTAGCTCAGTAGGGCTAGGAAAATCTTGGTTACGTAGGAAAAACCTGGCTAGAGGAAAAACACACATAAATCCTATGAAGAAGTGTATATATATATATATGTGTGTGTGTGTGTGTGTATATATATATATATATGGAGGCAATTTGATTTAACCTGGTGATATATATATATAAATAAAAGGGGGAAAAGGGGGATTTTTAGAATAGACAAACAGACCAAGCTGATGTTTGGTTTATGAAATACAGCTATAACTGCCTTCAACTCCTCTTAGCAATGGAAAAATGAATTTTGGCAGGCCTGCTGGAGCCTATGAGGAAGTGAAGCAAACTATATAGCAAGAGGTTTTTCTACCCCAATGAGAAATGATGACTCTGTGAAAATTTCAATGTCCCAAAAGGAATTGGCACTGTAAGCATTCTTTCTGTGGATAACTCAAAACTCGGTCCCACTCTTCACAAGATATTCCTTAAGATATTCCTGATTCTAAACAGAGTTTGGACTATGGCAGAGTTTTATGGAAGACGGGATTCTACACTTCAGAAACAATAAAGATTGTACATCATACCAAACCATTGTTTGTTTGTTCTCTTAAAATTTCAATTTCTCTCTTTAAAGCTTTTGTGAAAATATATTTTCACAAAACAACAACAATGAATTGACAGGTTGCTGTGTCAAGAGACTGGATGTTCTGGAGGGGCCTATTCAAGCCAATTCTGACTCCAAGTGACTAGTCCTCAGTGAGCCAATCCGTCATCTGAGATTTTTGCTTCAGAAACCCTTTGGCTGATATTCAATCCTAGCAGCGCCAGACCCAGACTCAGCAAGACCTAAACACTGAGAACTAGTCCCACTTTAGGCATGAAAGCCTACTGCAGGATGTTGAGCCAATCACCAGGAGACTCTGAGTTCTAATCCCGCTTTAGGCATGAAAGCCAGCTGGGTGACTTTGGGCCAGTCCCTCTCTCTCTCTCAGCCCACCTCACAGGGTTGTTGTTGTTGTTGTGGGGAAAACAGGAGGAGGAAGGAGCGTTAGAAATGTTCGCCTCCTTCAGTTACTTACGGCTGCTCACTTCAGTCGCCTTTACAATCATTTGATTCATGCGATCAAAATTCGGACGTTTGATAACTGATTCACATTTATGACGGTTGCAGTGCCAAGGTATCCCGTAATCCCCTTTCACAACCTTCCAACAAGCAAAGTCATCGGGGAAGCCAGATTCACTTAACAACCGTGTGACTACCTCCACAGCTGCAGTGATTCACTTAACGATGGGGGAGAGAAAGGTCGTAAAATGGGGCAAAGCTCGCTTAACAAGTATCTCTCGCTTTGCAACAGAAATGTTGGGCTCAATTGCGGTCGTAAGTTGAGGATCCCTTGTATAAAAGGATCTCCCCTTTTTTTTTTCCCTGCATGGCATAAATGAGAATTATGGAACAGGACCAGCGAAGGAAGGAAACATTATGTTGCGGATAAATATTCCTAATCTTTTTAAGTGCTACGGAAGCCTCTGAGTACTTGAAGCATTGCTTTAATTGTACCAATGGGGAGGTGGAGGGGGGGGGAAATACAGATCTGCAGAATCCTGCAGAATTTCAAAATAGCATATTGGATGGGAAGGGAGAGGAAATGCCACCCGCTCTAAAAATAGTAAAAGAATCTCTTGATTTTCGTTAAAAGAGCAATAAAATGAGGAAGGTGATAGTACCTCTTTTTTTTTTTGTTTGTTATTTTTGATGACTTCCATCAAAAAATATGTTTGCTGTAGCATTGAGTAATACTCAGAGAATGCTACTGCTCCATGCGGCTCTACAGCCAACCATTTAAAGCAGGGATGGATTCTAAATTTTTTTACTACCGGTTCTGTGGGCGTGGCTTATTTTGTGGGTGTGGCTTGGAGGTCATGTGACTGGGTGGGCGTGGCTAGCTGGTCAGAGTCATTTCTGGAAGGTCCTCACATTTATGACCAGTCCTCGCACTTACGACCCGACTCATTTGTTTGCTTTTAACATGGATCAGCTGTAAGACGGCCCTTTGAAGCCCCGCAGCAAGAGTTTAAACAGTTTTTTTCCCTCTAGTCATCAGCTGGGACTCAGGAGGCAGCAATAGATTGGGGGTGGGACCAAATAAAAGGTAAGAATAACGTGGGGGGGTGGGGGGTGGGAGAACCGGTTCGGTGATGTCATATCGTCACCGCTACTGGCTCGGCCGAACCGGACCGAACCGGGAGGAACCCACCACTGATTTAAAGCAAGTGCACACTTCAAAAGGCAATGTGTTTACAAATTCAGATTTCTCAAAATGTCCCCACGCTATCCAAAATGTCATTGTTGGCCCAACGGTTCTAAGCTCATCCTCAGAACTACACAACCCGTGCATCAAAGTTATATGAAGCATGACATGAACTGTCTTTCAGGCAAAAAATAAAAATAAAAAATGGAAACATTGGGAGGGTTGGATTTGTTTGTGGAAAATGCCCAAAATTGTGGTGGAAACGTATCCAGCTTTGGAAACAATCCTGAGAACGCACCGGGCAATGGGAAGCCATTGCTGGCTGCAGATGGTCCGACAAGTATCCTGGGCCTAAGCCATGTCGGGCTTTATAGGTCATCACCAACACCTTGAATCTCACCCGGAGGGCAACCGGCAACCAATGCAAGTCACGTAGGAGAGGTGTAACATGGGAGTATCAGGACCCTCCCATCACAACCCACGCGGCCGCATTCTGCACCAGCTGAAGCCTCTGAGTGGTCCTCAAGGGCAGCCCCAGGTAGAGAGCATTACAGTAGTCAAGATGAGAGGTGACTAGCGCATGAGTAACTGTGCGTAGAGCATTTCGGTCCAAATATCCCAATCACGATCCCAATTGTGAACCCGGAAGTAATGCTGTCCTATTTAGCCACGTTTTGGAGGCCGTGTGCATGCGCGGAAGGCCAAGAATCACACGCAGGGAAGGTAAGTGAATCCCACCTCTGCTACAGAGTCTACATTGTCTGATGGGCACATTAATGCCACCGATAAATTTAGCTTGATTATGATATTAATTTAATTGTTAAATGTAGTCACTTTTAAAGACTTGCTTTTATACACAGTCCAGAGGCGGTCAGATTAGGGTGATTTATAAACGATTGGAAATTTAAAAAAAAAAAACATATACAAATGGGGTTTGGTGCATGTTAGGAAATGATTTTACCTAACTTGTTGGGTTGGCAATATATAAACCATATATAGCTTTAAAAACTGCTGTATTGCTGTATTGCATCATACTGTGTCCTGATTGGTTAGCCCTGCAGCCAATGTCCTTAAAAGGGAGCTTGAAACATGGTTTGTTTCTCTCTTTGTCTGTCTGATGCTGGTTACTGCTCTTTGATGCTCATTGCTGTTTGCTGTGTTTTGTTACTGTTTGCAACTGTTTATGTGTATGACTACAACGACTGGTAAGAAGACTTTGTAATTGGATTATCCCTGGACTATTGTTTTACTATCTACTACTTTATCTGTGTATGACCTGGACTGTTTATTGGACTGTGTCTTATTACTATTTCCTGAAAGTAAGCACAACTCACTGTATCTCTGTGTTGGCTGTGTTATTTCCTAACTACTCTCAATCATGTGCACACCCTCGCTACTCAAGGGTTGCTCTGCGAATTCCTCAAACAGTGCACATCAGGGGTGGGTTCTACTTACCTTTACTACCGGTTCGCAATGGGGCCGCGCGAATGCACAGAAGCATTCTGATGATGTCGGGGTCGGTGGGTGGAGCCTCCTGCTGGTTTTACTACTTGTTCTATAGAACCGGTGCAAACTGGGGGCAACTCACCATTGGTTCACATGTACACTTTAGCCCAGAAGCTGCCCGCTTTACAGTCCAGCACAATGCACACAACACCAGGGTCCACAAGCAGAAGATTACAGTAGCCTGATCAAAGTCCTGGTCCTTTAAACTTGGATGCTCACTACCGTAACCATCATTTTGACTATTTTTACCTCACACCATAAATGCCAGTCAAGGACATACATGTCAGGGTTCCAGGTAATACACCCACAGCAAACAGAACTCTGAGGCGAGCAGGTTCCTCAAAGAACAAGTTTATTGGGCATATCATATTGGCACAAACTGGTGAAAACTGACTCTGAAGTTTTCATCTAATTAAAAGTAAAAGTGTCCCCCACCCCACTTTCCCAAACAATCCATCACATGATCCAACCTAGGCTCGCTCTGGTTGCTTGGAAACTTCACTCCTCCTCTCCTCAGCCACCTGTGGGAATGCCCTTGGTTCTCAGGGGAAAACTATTTTGTTTTGGCTACAAAACCCCAACTATCTCTATTCCCCCTCTATCCCTCATCACTGTTCTGGCAATACTGAAGCTTCCAAGATGGCGCCAGACAGACCAGCTTCAGAGTTGACAATACAATGGTTTCTATGAAGTGTGGCAATGCTGCCGCTGCGGTGAAATCTCTTCAGTGTCCAGTAACTACAGAGGTGGGATTCAACCGGTTCTCTCCGAATCGGGCGAACTGGTAGCGGTGACTGTGGGAGGCCCCGCCCACCCATGCGGACATAATGCGCATCTACTGCACATGCGTAGAGGCCGTGCAAGTGCGCAGATGAGGCACATGCCCTCATATTTGCGAACCGGTAGGGAAAATAAATGAATCCCACCGCTGAGTAACCAGCAGCATCCTCCCTCCATTATGTTCTCAATCCTCAGAAACCCCATAAATGGATTAGAGGCAATTTTGGCAATAAGCCCTCAGAGGGCCTATCTTCTGGACAGACCACTTCCCTTTTTTTTTTCTTTTTCATTCTTCTCACTACACATTTCCTTGACTTCCTTGGTGTCCATTTTCAACCCTGCTGGATGGGAGGACAAGCAAAGGGGCCTGCTTCTTCTCTGTACAACTTTCACAGCTCGCTTGTTCAAGGTGGGCAGGTCAACTGGTAACAGAGCTAAGAAGAGGAGGAGCAGTACTAGAAAGAGCTTTAGCTGCTGGCAATCAATCCCCTTGAAATATATGGGTTGATGATGGCCCTATCTTTTCTGCACACCAGCAGAGAAAATAATTGAGAATCAATCCTCAAAGCACAGATAAGGAAAGTTCTGGCTTTTCCCTGAAAGGTGAGGACCTGCGTGAAGCCAAAGAGGCATAAGCAATGGAGAGGGGGAAGAATTGACAAGCAAGATCTGAGTTTTAATTGCTGGGGACATATCAAGAAAAGATGGTCACCAATAAGAGCCCAGCTTGGGCTGAGAGGAAGAGTCCAAACAATCCAGTTGTGGTGTCAACTGCCCCAGTGGCATTCTTACAATTGCTATTGGGGAGTAAAGTAAATGGGCTAACAATGGTTGAAATCTCCATCTTCTCACAGAAAGCTTTATTGGCACATCCTTTCATGGTGGTGGTCATATTTTTTCCTCCTGCAAAGAGAATGGGAGGAGACAGCTGTCAACACCTGGGAGCTAGCTGACTTGGAGCAATGTGGGAGAGAGAAAGTAGGACCCAGAGGAAACTTCCTTCTGCTTTCGGCATACACGTTCCCAGAAAGAGGGCATGGAACTGTATTCCCCAATAAAGGTTGACACCAGGGATGCTATTCAGCAGGTTCTGGAGAACCGGTAGTGGAAATTTTGAGTAGTTCGGAGGACCGGCAAATACCACGTCTGCTTGGCCCCAGAGTGGGGAGGGAATGGAGATTTTGCAATTTTCTTCCCCCAGGAGTGGGGAGGGAATGGGGATTTTGCAGTATCCTTCCCCTGGAGTGGAGTGGGAATGGAGATTTTGCAGTATCCTTCCCCTGCCATGCCCACCAAGCCACGCCCACAGAACCAGTAGTAAAAAAGTTTGAATTCCACCACTGGTTGACACAATAGACTTCATCAGGTGAAGATTACTAGGTACAGGTAGTGCTTGAGCTATGACCATATTGAGCCCAGAATTGCAATAGTAAGTCATACTGATTATTAAGTGGGTCACGATGTGACTATGCCCGATTTGATGAGTTTTTTGTGACAGTCATTAATGAACTGCGTGATTGTTAAATGAGTCAACTATACCCAATGGATATTTTTTTGCCAGAAACTGGAAGTTAACCCTGGAAACTGGCAAATTGTGGTTATGTGACTGTGGAATATTGCAAATGGCCATAAATATAGGCCAATTGCCAAGTGCCCAGGATATCACATGATCACAGAAAGATGTCCATCAGAACTTTGAAATCGAGTTGTACGTAGGTCTGGGGAGGTCCATCATAACTTTGCATGGTCATTAAGCAACCAATTGTAAGTCAAGGACTACTTGTATGTTATAGGCCTGTGATGGCAAACCTATGGCATGCGTGCCAGAGGTAGAACACAGCGCAGTCTCTGATGGCACACAAACTAGGTACTTTTGGCACTCGGTACGGAAAAGGTTAGCCATCACTGTTATAGGCCAAGCATGGTTACAGCTGAATTGTTTAGGAGATTATATTTGGACTGGGTTGGCAATTTGGTGACATAGCATATTTGAATCCATACTGTTTGTTTAGCTAAAGAGCCGAAGTGGTGCAGTGGTTAGAGTGCAGTACTGCAGGCTACTTCAGCTGCAGTTCAGCAGTTCAAATCTCATCAGGCTCGAGGTTGACTCAGCCTTCCATCCTTCCGAGGTGGGTAAAATGAGGACCCAGATTGTTGAGGGCAATAGGCTGACTCTGTAAACTGCTTAAAGAGGGCTGTAAAAGCACTATGAAGCGGTATATAAGTGCTATTGGTATTGCTAATGGCTGAATGGATTGTGCAGAACCAGAAAAATGGGTCCATTTGATAATTAGGTTAAACCATGTTGAGTAAGAACAACCAATGCAAAGAGGCTATTCCAACCTCGGCAGAAACATTGATCTTATGAAGTACTATGTACTGGTTTGCTTTCAGTACCATGGACAGCATCCCTATAATTAAAAGTGGAAGCAGCCGCTGAAAATTTCCTGTGGCCTCAAAGGAAGTCAAGGATCAAAATGTACCCTCTACCTCAACACTACCCATTATGATTAGATAGAAAAATCCTACCTTTTTTTCCCTCCCAGCTCTCATTTAATTGGATGACACTGGAGTGTAGCATCTCAGGGGAGGAGCAAAAAAAAAAAATCCCCTTGCAAGATGGCAAGTTCAACCTAGCAACTGATGCCCTGTCTCTTTGATGTACAGGTAAAAATGGGTGTGGTTTCTACCATAATGCCACACCTCCCTCCTTTCAGATGTGAACCTCCCTCCCATGCATGGGAATGGCCTTGAAGAACAAGAGGTGAAGGGGAGAGTTGAGATAGGAGAGTGTTTGGTTTAGCACCTGGGAAGAAAGTTAGTTTTGTCTTTATCTATATTAATTGCTCTGAGCCATTGCCAGCAGTTTGATCCTGACTGGCTCAAGGTCGACTCAACCTTCCATCCTTCCGAGGTCAGTAAAATGTGGACCCAGATAGTTGGGGCCAATAGGCTGACTCTGCAAGTTGCTTAAGCAGGGGTGAAATGCTCCCAGTTCGGACCGGATCCGGCAATCCAGTAGCGATTGTGGCAGGTGGTTCAGAGAACCGGTAGCGATGGTGGCGCAAGGCTCCGCCAACCCGCCCAGGTGTCGTTACTTCCTGTTTTTAAAAGGTTTAAAAAAAGGCTCTGACGATCATGTGCCACAGCTGTGATAGTCAGAGCCTTATTTTTTTTACTTTTAAAAGCATTTTTTTACAACCTATTCGAGCAAATAGGTTGAAAAAAATGCTTTAAAAAAGTTGGCCACGCCCACCCAGTCACATTACCCCTCCACCAAGCCACGCCCACAGAACTGGTAGTAACAAATTTTACATTTCACTACTGCGCTTAAGAGATCGCTGTAAATGGTATATAAGTCTAAGTCCTATTGCTGTTGGTGGTACGCTGATCTTGTTGATCAGAAAAGTCGGCAGTTCGGCGGTTCAAATCCCTAGTACAGGTCTCCTGTGTGAGCAGGGGGTTGGACTAGATGACCTCCAAGGTCCCTTCCAACTCTGTTACTGTTACTTCTAGTGGTAACAAAAAAATAGCAAGTAATAGTAACAACAACTAACAAATGTGTGTTTTGGCCACACAATGACTGACCATGTCATCATTAAAAAAAATTCAAAAGAATCAAAAAGAAAAATTCCATCCATAGTAACACGACTTCTGCGTAATTTGGAAACATCTGTCTGTGAATGTGTGTATGTATAGATATCAGAGGAATCATGGGTAGAACCTCGCCCCTCTTACTACCAAACTGAGTCTTTTAGATCATGGTAACCTCCAAAATATCACTTAGCAATAGCACTTAGACCAGAGGTGGGATTCAAAAATTTTAGTAACCACTTCTCTGCCCAGTTGCTGGGTGGGTGTGGCCATGGTGGGCTTGGCCTATTCGGCCTCCTGCACCATGGCAGGGGGGCATTTTCGCCCTCCCCAAGCTCCAGAGGCTTTTCTTGAGCCTCCGGGAGGGCAAAAATGGCCTCCCCTGGGCTCCAGAAGCCCTCCGGAGGCCGGAAACAGGACCGTTTCCAGACTTCTGGAACTTCTGGGAGGCCTGTTTTTTGCACTCCCAGAGCCTCCGCACGAGCACTGCACTTACCTGGCATCCAAAACAGGCTGTGTGGAGACTCCTGGGAGGGGCGGGGTAGGGTGGACGGGGCCAGCTAGTCCTTGCAACTACTGGTTCAGCAAACCGGATGTAAAATTAGCATCTGGTTCGCCCGAACTAGCTCGAACTGGCTGAATCCCATCCCTGACTTAGACTTATATACCACTTCATAGTGCTTTGTAGCCCTCTCTAAGCAGTTTACAGAGTCAGAATATTGCCCCCAACAATCTGGGGTCCACATTTTACCGACCTGATCTGGCCTTTCAGGTCATGGCAATGTCCATTCAAGAATTGCATTTCCTCATCAGCAGCTTCCAATACTGAATAAGGGCCTGGATCTATAGGTCTCACCTTCTTTCTTCTGAAGAAACACTTCTGCACAATATGTCTCATCCTCTCCAGTACAGATAATCGTCTTCTCCTCGCATCCACTCTGTTCCTTTGGTTCAGTATAGCAAGCCGGGCATCTTTCGTTCTTGGTAGTTACAATTTTTCTGGCGGGCACTGCAGGGAAGAAGGAGGAGGTTTAAGTTAAAAGAATGATAAAGGAGGTTGGGATGACCTCAGCGTAAGGGTGGGAAACTCAGAAACCAGCACGTTTCTCCCTTAGCAACTTTTCTCACTTCCGATGAAGAGAACATTTGTGATTTAGGGTTGAACCGTGGGGTCCTTGGTGCTCTCTGAGCCTGGTGGCTTTCTTGCAGACATTTCATTACCAAACTAGGTAACATCATCAGGGCTACCAAAAGTGGTGAAATCCGAACTGGTTTGCTAACGGTTCGCTAGCCGTGCATGCATGCTGCACACCAAACGCATGCTGTGTTTGGTGTGCGCACCAAAGGTGTTTTGCCCCAGCTACGGACCCCAAAGAACGCAGCACACACAAAGTCCATACAAACTTTAGTTTACTAATTAAGGACTACTAATGAGTTTTTCTTAGTAGTTGTTCGAACACAAGTACAGTTTAAATCAGTCTTTTCTGAACAAGGGCTGTTAATTTAACTTCATTAACAGCTGACAAGAATCCAAAGAAGAATAACTCAATTCTGAAACACAGTATTTCAGATAACCATAATCTTACTGTGGTTGGCAGAATGCCCAGAAGCAATTCGCAGGAAAACTGACAAGAAAGGAGCAAGAGCCGATCAGACGTTTCTGGAATCAAGATGCAAAGGAATATGAATGAAGTTGTTTCCTGCAAATTGCCTCAGTCGTTGTCCTTCCTTAAATAGGCTAGGGGAGTGGCCAATTAGCCCCAAGCCTTACTCTCAAGGAGACCTCCTCCTGAGGAGCCACTCCTGCCTTTTGGCAGCTCTGCACGCTCGTGCATCAAGAAGAGGCTCCTCCTCTTCTTCCTCTTCACTTCTGGAGGTTCTGAAGGCCCTGGCTGAATCCCCGCCTCTGGCACCACATCTTCTCCAGCCTCCTCATTGTCTGACTCCAGTGCTGGCGCAGCACCACACCAGCCTCCTCGCTGTCAGAATCAGCTACTAGCTGCACAGGCTGCGTACGGGCCACAACACCATCATGCTACTCTATATCTCACCGAAACGTCCCCCCACAAATTGAGGTATGATCCCAGGCAGGAAATTTATCTTTAGGTGGGGAAAATGGGGGAGGGAAAGAATGGCAAAGAATCAGAGAAAACAAGAGCCCCAAAGCATACAGCTGGAATGATTGGTGCATTGATTGTCCTCGCAGCAGGAAACGTGGCCTTTGATGATGTGGTTGTTGCCCAGGTCCAGAACAGCCAGGCCCTTGTTACACTCCTCAGGATGGATGCAGCTCTTCTTGGTGGCATAGCTGGTTGATCCTGTAGGGATCCAAAAGAAGAGTTGGTGTCTGAAACGGTGAATTGCTCAGTGAGTGGCAGATAAAAATGCTATTGAGCATGAACCTTCAGCATCCCCAGTCCTTCTCCAGGGTCCCAAGATTTCTGCCCCAACTTTCCACCATATGCTAGTCTCCAGATAAATTGAAATATCAATCAGAGTAGAACTAGGAAGGACCTTGAAGGTCTTCTAGTCTAACCCGTTCCTCAAGCAGGAGACCCTATACCCGTGATGGCGAACCTATGGCACGCAGAGCCATATTGGCGGGCACGCGAGCATTGCCCCAGCTCAGCTCCAGCATGTATGCACACGATGGCCAGCTGATTTTCGAGCCTTCTGGCCCCACCGGAAGATGGCAAAAGGGCTGTTTCCGGCCTGTGGAGGGCTTCCAGGGTGGTGGGGAAGGCTGTTTTCGCCCTCCCCAGGCTCCTAGAAAGCCTCTGGAGCCTGGGGAGGGCACAAAACGGGCCTACTGGGCCCACCATGCCATCACATGCCAAAAGTGGGGGGAGCACGGGGGGTGACGAGCACATGCACGGGGGGGCAGGGCACATAGAATTATGGGTGTGGGCATGAATGCGCGTGATCACCCCGCACTCCTCCGCTTTTGGCACGTGATGGCAAAAAGGGTTGCCATCACTGCCCTATACAATTTGAGACAAGTGGATGTCCAGTCTCTTTAAAAACCTCCAATGATGGAGCACCCACAGCTTCCAAAGACAAGTCACTCCACCAGTTAATTATCCTCATGAGTTATTTTATTCATGTTCTAGAACAGGGGAGTCAAACTCGATTTCATTGAGGGCCACATCAGGGTTGACCTTGGAGGCCCAGGGGGGCTCATGGCCAGGGGTGAGGGTGGCCATAGTAGGCGTGGCCATGGTGGGCATGACTTGGGACTCATGTCGGGGCACCTCTGGTGACCAAGTGCTAAGGCAGGGCTTCCCTGAGACCCTCCTATTTTCCTTCCTTCCTTCCTTTTCTTATTTTTCCTTCCCTCTTCATTCTCCTTTCTTCTTCCCACAGAGAGGGCCTCCTCAGGGTGCCATCGGCCAAGTTACGTCAGCTGGCGACATCCAGGGGGAGGGCCTTCTCTGTGGGTGCCCCAGCCCTGTGGAATGAACTGCCCCCGGAAATACGTAAAATACGTAAGATCTCCGACCTCCGGGTATTTCGTTGCGCACTAAAGACCCTGTTGTTCCACCAGGCTGGGCTATCAACATAACATTTTTAAATTGGGTTTTAAATTTCTGGGGTTTTAAAAATTTAGCCGAATTTATTTAATAATTTTAAACTATTTTAACTGATGTTGTTTTGTGTTTTTAATAGGCTGTACACCGCCCTGAGTCCTTCAGGAGAAGGGCGGTATAGAAATAATTATTATTATTATTATTATTATTATTATTATTATTATTATTATTATTATTATTATTATTATTATTCCCCTCCTTCCTTCTTTTTCCTTCTTTGCTCTCTTCCCATCTTCCCTCTTTCCGTTTCTCCTTTCCTGTCCCTTCCTGCATGCTCAAATGCAAACGGGGAAACGTTTCTCCTTTTGTTCTTTTTTTAGTTTCTTTTGATAGCCCTCTGCCAGCAAAAACTTGGGGGGAGGGGGCTGCGTGCGGAGGCAGAGGCACCGAGGCCCATCCTGTGGGCCAGATCTAAGCACCCTGTGGGCCAGATCCAGCCCATGGCCCTTGAGTTTTACACCAGGGGTGAAATCCAGCAGGTTCTGACAGGTTCTGGAGAACCGGTAGCGGAAATTTTGAGTAGTTCGGAGAACCAGCAGATACCACCTCTGGCTGTCCCCAGGAGTGGGGAGGGAATGGGGATTTTGCAATATCTTTCCCCTGCCATGCCCACCAAGCCACACCACACCCACCAAGCCATGCCCACGGAACCGGTAGTAAAAACAAATTGGATTTCACCACTGTTTTACACCCCTGTTCTGGAATCTACAATGCAGCTAGTCCTTGGCTTTCAAATCTTTGTTTAGGGACCATTTGAAGTTACAACAACAGCACTGGAAAAAAAATTAAGTTCACTGCCTTGAGTTTATTATAAAGGCAATAAAACTGGATTAATAAATAAACAAGATAATAAACAACGGAGTCATCTCTGTTTTTCCCTTCCTTGCTCTCCAGATTAGATTAGCCAATCTAGGAAGGAAGTCGGCAATTCATGGAGGAGATTCTCATACAGGATTCTAGGGGATGACCACTGAGAGGCGGGTGTGTCTCAGCTGTGTTTCACACACAAAGACACACAGACACACGGACACACTCCCAAGGAAAAGCATCACATGAATCTAGGGGTGGCCTTCAAAAATTTTAGCAAGGGATTCTCTGCCCAGTTGCTGGGTGGGCGTGGCCATGGTGGGCGTGGCCTAGTCAGCCTCCTGCACTATGGCGGGGGGGGGGGGCGTTTTTGTCCTCCCTGGGCTCCAGAGGCTTTCCTCAAGCATCCAGGAGGGCAAAAACAGCCTCCCCAGGCTCTGGAGGCCCTCTGGAGGCCAAAAGCTTCCATTAGGCCTGTTTTTCACCCTCCCCCGAGCCTCCGTGTGTGCCCTCCACTTACCTGCATCCAAAATGGGCTGCGTGGGGACTCCTGGGAGGGGAGGGGTGGGGTGGATGAGGCCAGCCAGGAGTGGGATTTCGGGGTTCTCCGAACTGCACAGAAATTTGCTAGAGGTTCTCCAGAACCCCTGCGAACCCCCAGCAGCCCACTCCTGCATGAATCTAGAAAAACATGTATGTGTTTGAAGCACATTTGAACAGTCTTCACTGTTTCTATCCATCACAGCAACGAGCTGTTTAGGATACTAATTGACAGGCACACAGAGAGAGACACACACACATAGAAACACAAATCTTTTCTTTCTCAAAACTATGAAGCCCAAGTAATGAAAACACAAGACATTGATTCCGTATATGCTTTAACCTGCAGGATAAAATCAATCCAGTCCCTAGAAGAGACCGTTCAAAATAATGTTGATTGGCTACACACTGGATTTAGATGTTTTGTACCTACCTCCATGGCTTAGGGCCGGGGTACTTACGAGACCGCCTTCTGCCACCAATAGCCTCCCACCGGCCAGTACGCTCGCACAGAGTGGGCCTCCTCAGGGTGCCGTCCGCCAGACAATGTCGGCTGGCGACTCCCAGGGGGAGAGCCTTCTCTGTGACGGCGCCCACCCTCTGGAACAACCTTCCCCCAGAGTTGCGTACAATAACAGACCTCCGGATTTTTCGTCGGGCCCTGAAAACCTATTTATTTCAACTAGCTGGGCTGGCTTGAGTTAAATTTTAAATTGATTTTAAATTGGGTTGTTTTAATTTACGGCCAAAATATTTAATTATTTTAAACTGCTTTTAAATTTTGTATATATTGTTTTTTACTTTGGCTGTTCACCACCCTGAGTCCTATTTGGAGAAGGGCGGTATAGAAATAAGAACAAATAAATAAATAAATAAATAAATACCTAAAATCTTTTCCAACGAAATGATGCTACATTTGTCTTCCGGAACAGAGCAGACTGCCTTATCCCCTCGGCAGGTCTTTGCACTTGATTGACAAACAGTACATTCCTGGGACTTTGCAAAAACTGAAGAAAACAAGAATAAAGAGGAAAAAAAATGAATCATTTCCCTTTCCTTTCTCTTTTCCTCTCATTTCAGTTTCCTTTCTTTGCCAAAATTAAATGGTACTGGTAATAATCTGGCTGACAGTGTGAGTTACCATAACAACGACGACAACAACAATCCAGGCCATTGAAAGAACTTGATAGGTGGATTAAAAAAATGCCAAAATCCTGTTTAAACTTCTCCTTCGCAATGCGATCCACCGTATGAATAATAACAATAATAAATTATTAAACTTCCATGCTGCCTGTACCCCCACAGCTCTGGGCGGCTCCCAATGAAGAAATTACATTGACTCTGCACTACTATTAATCTTCTCATCGTTCCCATCACCCATCTCCTCCCACTTATGACTATAGCTTTGTTGCTTGTATCCTTATGATTTATATTGTTTCCTAGTATGATTTGATTGCTTATTTGTACCCTATGACTATTATGAAGTGTTGTAGCTTATGATTCTTGACTGTATCTTGTCTTTTTAGGTACATTGAGAGCCTATGCACCAAGACAAATTCCTTGTGTGTCCAATCACACTTGGCCAATAAAGAATTCTATTCTATTCTACATTACAATCAATAGAACATAAAAAACAAAGCTGAAAATGAGAATTGCCGCATTTGCTTCATGAGTTGGGGTGGGGGAAAGGGGGTTTCTGCCCAAACCCTTGTCAAGTATCCAGCAGCACATCATCCACAGTTTTCCATGCCTCCAGAGATAGTTGTGAATGCTTGTGATCCAACCTCAACAGTTTGCCCGGCTGAGCCCACATGAATCTCTGTCCACATACAAAGAAGAACGCAAGTCTTGTGGTGCCACTTAGGCAACAACACACTTTGCTTCTATTCCACGCAGCCATAGACACACACAGAATTTGAAACACCCACAAAGCGCTGTCTGAAGCAAATCTTCTCAGCCTTCTTTAATGGCAGAGGTAGTCCTGTTTCAACATGTTGTTGCTGAAGGCCACCATCTATTTATGAAGAGGTGATCATCTTAAGGGTGGGGGGGCACCTACTTCAAATCAATTTAATGAGCATTGGCAATTCCTTCCTCTCCCCCAGGCACAACTGGAAGGATTGGAACCCATCGTCCAGAAGAGGATCATAAATCATCCCAAACGAAGGTATTACTCACCCAGAGTAATGGATGCCGTAAGAAGGCAGATGACAAAAGACGTGTCCATGTTGACAGTTGTTGGCTGAAATCAGAGCTGGGCTGGGAAGCTTGTTGAATGCATCAAAAGACTCTGCTTCCGAGAGAGCTAGTCTGGCTTTATGGAGAAGGCAGCCAAAAAGAGGAGAGGAGGTATCCAATCATTGCTGCCTCTCCCTCCCCCCCCCAGTCCCCCCCCTCCCCTTACAAAGGGATTGTGGCCAAGCTACAGTGGTGAGATAGCAACTTTCCGTAAAGGTAGCCATGCCTTTTTGCATCAAAGCCAATTAAGAGTCTAGCATCCTCATAAAAACAATTGCACTGATTAGTCCACACATTCAATTTTGTTAGACTTTATCAATAGACAATAAGATAAACCTTATTGCCGGGTATAAACACTCTGCAGTTTTCTTTCTTTCTTTCTTTCTTTCTTTCTTTCTTTCTTTCTTTCTTTCTTTCTTTCTTTCTTTCTTTCTTTCTTTCTGTCTTCCTTCCTTCCTTCCTTCCTTCCTCCTTCCCTCCCTCCTTCCTTCCTTCCTCCCTTCCTTCTTTCCTTCCTATATTCTTCCTTCCTTCCTTCCTTCCTTCTTTCCTTCCTTCCTTCCTTCTTTCCTTCCTCCCTCCCTCCCTCCCTCCCTTTTCTTTCTTTCTTTCTTTCTTTCTTTCTTTCTTTCTTTCTTTCTTTCTTTCTTTCTTTCGATTGGTTGCCCACCTCTACAAGGTGAGGAGCACCATCAGAATTCCCAGCTGCCAATCTTACAAAGGAGGAATCCAAAATAAAATCCAACTTGGGATTCTTTTAGCTTTCTCTCAGTCCAGCTATTGGTTTTTCTTTGCTCTGAAATTCAGGAGGAAATTTGGAGAGGGTTTTTTTTTTTTTTTCTCCTTGTTGATGAAGGTTGGACCTCTGGGATTTGACAGAAATCAGATGCTGGTTTTAAAAGAGATTTTCCATGGCAGAGCTGCATGTCGGCTACTACTAAACATCTTTGCTCAAAATCACAAATAATCTTTCCGACAACTAGTCGCCCGGTTGGCTTCTCCTGTCAGATAATTATTTGTGTTCACATATTTTATCCTTTCTGTCCTTTTAAAATATTACCGGTGTTTATTAAAACAACCACGGTATATTAGATTCCTCCAAATTCTGAGGAATAAATGCTAGATGTTCACCGTATTTCTTCTCCTTTCCTTACACCCAACCCTGCTCTTCTTTCCTTCTTCTATATTTTTAAGAAATTGAAAATCGAGAGTGTTGGGGTGTTAACCCTATCTACCCTTATGTACTTCTGCAGTATTGGAAAAAACATTACATGCTACGCACAGCCTGGCACCGATCCAACTGTTAAGTGCACTGCGGTGAGAAAGTGAATTTAAAAAAATAAAGTCCGACCATTAAGAGCTCTGCAGCACTTAACTGTTTTGAAAGTTTACGTTTTATGTTATTAAAGTATGAAATTAAGTCTCATGCTAGCCAAGCCCCTCTCATAATATTGAATTGAAGAAGAAAGACAGATTGAGTGCCTGAGACATAAAGTAAATTTAGTTGTTTGGTTGGTTGGTTGGTTGGTTGGTTGCAGTGGTGGGTTCCTCCCGGTTCCTCCCGGTTCCGCCAAGCCGGTAGCGGTGACGATATGATGTCATTGAACCAGTTCTGCCCCCCACCCCGCGTTATTCTTACCTTTTATTTGGCCCCACCCCCAATCTATTGCTGCCTCCTGAGTCCCAGCTGATCGGTTAGAGGGAAAAAACTGTTTAAACTCTTGCCGTGGAGCTTCAAAGGGCCGCCCTACAGCTGATTAGTGTTAAAAGGTAGTGTGATGGTAGACCGGTGCCTCCAAAAACAAAGACAAAATCACTCAGTTTTGGGAAGGACTGGACTCCGACTGGGTAGGTCCAGTGAGGGTGACGGGGGCAGGTCTTGAGAATATTATCTGGGACGAGTTTGATCCTGTGACCCCAGATGACGTGGACAGGATTCTGGGTAGGCTGAATGCAACCACATGTTTGTTGGACCCGTGTCCCTCCTGGTTAGTACTGGCTTCCCGGGAGGTGACGCGAGGCTGGCTCCAGGGGATTATAAATGCTTCATTGGGTGAGGGTGCCTTCCCCGCTGCCTTGAAGGAGGCGGTGGTGAGGCCTCTCCTCAAGAAGCCTTCCCTGGACCCGGCAGTATTGGCTAATTATCGTCCAGTCTCCAACCTCCACTTCGTTCCGAAGGTTGTTGAGAGTGTGGTTGCACGACAGCTTCCCCAGTACCTGGATGAATCGTCGTATCTAGATCCGTTCCAGTCGGGTTTCAGGCCTGGGTACAGCACGGAAACGGCATTGGTCGTGTTGGTTGATGATCTCTGGAGGGCTCGGGACAGGGGTTGCTCCTCTGTCTTGGTCCTGTTAGATCTCTCAGCGGCTTTTGATACCATCGACCATGGTATCATGCTGCACCGGTTGGAAGAGTTGGGTGTGGGAGGCACCGTATTACGGTGGTTCTCCTCCTTTCTCTCCGACCGGTCGCAGTCTGTGTTGACAGGGGGGCAGAGATCGACCCCGAGGCCCCTCATATGTGGGGTGCCGCAGGGATCGGTCCTCTCGCCCCTTTTGTTCAACATTTATGTAAAGCCGCTGGGCGAGATCACCCGTGGTTTCGGGGTGAAGTACCACCAGTACGCTGACGACACCCAGCTGTACATCTCCACCCCGGACCACCCCAACGATGCCCTTGAAGTGATGTCCCGGTGCCTGGAGGCCGTACGGATCTGGATGGGGAGGAACAGGCTCAGGCTCAACCCATCCAAGACTGAGTGGCTGTGGTTTCCGACGTCCCGATATAGTCAGCTGGTGCCATCGCTGACTATTGGGGGCGAATCATTGGCCCCCACAGAAAGGGCTCGCAACTTGGGCATCCTCCTGGATTCACGGCTGTCTCTAGAAGAGCACCTGACGGCCGTGGCCTGGAGGATTTTTCATCAGGTTCGCCTGATTCGCCAGTTGCGTCCCTTTCTAGATCGGGACTCTCTACACACGGTCACTCATGCCCTCGTCACCTCTCGTCTGGACTATTGTAACGCTCTCTACATGGAGCTCCCCTTGAGGTACACTCGGAGGCTCCAACTGGCGCAGAGTGCGGCCGCGCGGGTGGTTATGGGAGCAATGTGGAGCTCCCATATAACACCTCTCCTGCGCGAGCTGCACTGGCTCCCGGTGGTCTTCCGAGTGCGCTTCAAGGTTTTGGTTACCACCTTTAAAGCGCTCCATGGCTTAGGACCTGGTTATCAACGGGACCGCCTACTACCACCAATAGCCTCCCACCGGCCAGTACGCTCCCATAGAGAGGGGCTCCTCCGGGTGCCGTCGGCCAAACAATGTCGACTGGCGGCCCCTAGGGGGAGAGCCTTCTCTGTGGGGGTACCTACGATCTGGAACGAGCTCCCCCCGGAGATACAGAGGATCCCGGATCTGCGCACCTTCCGCCGTGCGCTTAAAACGTTTTTATTCCATCAAGCTGGCCTGGCCTAAATCTTCTCCTTTTTAAAATTTTTAAATTTTAAATTTAAATTTTAAACATGAATTTGATATTATGGGATATTTTTAAAATTTAGCCAAACTGTTTAATCTGTTTTAACCTATTTTAAATTTTGTATTTTCTGTGTTTTTATCTTTTGGCTGTTCACCGCCCTGAGTCCTTCAGGAGAAGGGCGGTATAGAAATCTAATAAAACATAAAACAAATGAGTAGACCGGTACAGCTCTGCAAGCAGTTAAAAGCCTGGTAGACCAGTACCTCTGCTAAATCCTTAAGAATTGTCACATGACCATCAAGCCATGCCCACAAAATAAGCCACGCCCACAGAACCAGTAGTAAAAAAAATTAGAACCCACCCCTGGTTGGTTGGTTGGTTTCTATTCTGCCTTTTGACCAGGAATTCGAGGCAGCAAGGCAACTCTCCTACCTGCCATTTTTGCCCACAGCAACAATCCTGTGAGCAGGAGTGGGATTCAAAAATTTTAGCAACCAGTTCTCTGCCTGGTTGCTGGGTGGGTGTGGCCATGGTGGGCGTGGCCTACTCGACCTCCTGTACCACAGCGAGGAAGGGGATTTTTCACCCTCCCCAGGCTCTGGAGGCTTTCTTCGAGCATCCAGGAGGCGAAAACGGCCTCCCTCAGACTCCAGAGGCATAATCAATTTTTTTTACTACCGGTTCTGTGGGCGTGGTTTGGTGGGCATGGTGTGGCTTGGTGGGCATGGCAGAGGAAGGATACTGCAAAATCCCCATTCCTTCCTCACTCCTGGGGGAAGAATATTGCAAAATCTCCATTCCCTCCTCATTCTAGGGCCAGCCAGACATGGTATTTGCTGGTTCTCTGAACTACTCAAAATTTCCGCTACCGGTTCTCCAGAATTTGTCAGAATCTGCTGGATTTCACCCCTGGACTGGCCCAAAGTCACCCAGCTGGCTTTCATGCCAAGGCAGGACTAGAACTTGCTGTCTCCTACTGATTGGCTTAAAGTCACCCAGCAGGCTTTCATGCCTAAATTGGGATTAAACTCACAGTCTCCAGGTGAGTGGCCTAAAGTCAGCCAGCCAGCTTTCATGCCTAACCTGGGAGTAGAACTCTCCATCTCCCAGTTTCTAAAACAGAGGATGAGGCTTTAGAGCTGAAAATTTACCTAATCCCTTGAGAATCCCTTTCTCTTCAAATGCTTCCAATAATGTTAGGCAAAGACCAACATGATATCATGTACTATATCCAAGAATGACTCAAGTGCTCAGTGCAAACATTTTATTCTCTGCCCAACGCTCTCAGAAGGTTCTTCTCGCTGTAACGGTGCATCCCACATTTATACATTATGCACACTGCACAATGTTTTCAATAAAATATAAGAGACAGAATGTAAAATACAATCCACGTCCATTAGGAACTTATATCTTAATGGAAAAGTAATGAGTAATAATGGAGCAATTTTGCAGGAATTCATTTGAAACCATATTCTCTAATCGTATCATCTGGGTAACTTTTAGTTTCGTAGTGAATCAGTATAACCGGAACAGAATTTCTTTTGAGATAAACAATATCATTATTCAACAGATCAGCGTATGTATTTTAATAATTAGGATTCAGATCAATTTTTCAGGACTGATTTGCAGTTTATGGTGATCAATAACTCTTCCAAAAAGAGCAATGTTGAAATATATTGGCACTTCAGGCAGTAACTGAAGTTCCTTCTGAAAATCAGAGTCTCACATTACGACAATCAAAATGTTTTTGGGGGTGGGTAGGTTTAAAGTGTCAACCCAGCCAATTGTGGTTTATTCAACAAACCATGATTAAGCAAACTGTGGCTTAATTTGACATGAGAACCCAGTTAGTAACATCAATGTATTTCACTATATATCAACTCAGAAGTAGATCCCATTGAATATCAAAACAACCCCACGCAATGCTTTTAGACCAGATATAGGTGCAAAAATTAGAATTCTCTTATTTATTTATTTTTGATAAACTGAATTACCTTGCTGACCGCATTCATGCAATATGCTAAAGTCCAGCCAGTCAAAAGGCAGAATCTAAAGCCCTGTAAGTGAATCCAGATGCTGGAGTTCGCACATTGGGATTGATGGTTTAATATAATGTGTGACTCAACAAACCAGCATTTTAATAAACCATGACTTTGCCTTGGCGTGACATGCCACCTTTCCAGACTTTCCCAGAGAAGAAGATTAAGGAAGGAAATAAAGATGAATTGGATGTTTTGTGAAAACAACAACAATAAATGAGACAGTAAGTAAGACAGCAGAATTAATCTCTAATTCCTTTTATTTTAATTTTTTGACTATTCGACTGAGAGATGCAATTTTGGAAAGGTAGTGTAGGAAGAAATATCCTTCTGGGTTCAGCTCCAAGTGGGGAAAAAGACACTGGAAACATGGAGACTGCTTGAAAAGATGATTTAATGATGGACAGGATCACATGGTTTGAGTTCCTGAACAGAAAAAGGGGGGAGATCCTGCGAGTCCCCGGGTTTTATGCCCTCTCTGGCTTTGAACTTCCTGGGGCCCAGAAAGAGTATCCTGATTGGTTGTCAGACTCCCAGGGGGTGGGGGTCTTAGCTAGCCTTGCTGGCTGATGTAATCATCCCAGGTGCCATGTGGTGAGTCTCTGTTGCTAGATGGGTCCTATTGTGTTAGTTTCTGTTGCTAGATGGGTCCTATTGTGTTGCAGATGATGGTCCATTGACAAAGATGGGAGGGAATTGAGTTTCTGCCTCTGGCCCATTGACAAAGGGTGTGGGGAGCAAGAAGGTGGGAGCTGCTTCATCTCTAAAACCTGCTTCTCCATTTCTCATCCAGGAAAACATAATATTCTGCCTTTTTAATATTTCCTAAAATATTTCATTCTTCTAGGAAAGGGGTGGGTGCTAACTTCCTACAGTAGAAAAATGCAGCATTAACTGAAGCTGTTCTTTCCAGAGAAAGGAAATGTCTGCAAACAGTGGTCTCATACAGTCCAAAGAATATTGGTCTATTCAACAATGACTGCAACATTTCAATGTCTAATTTTAAGAGCAACCACTCAAGCATCAGGTTCAGGGGTGGGTTCTACTTACCTTTACTACTGGTTCGCAACAGGGCCGCGCGCGTGCTTGCTCCGCTTGTGCGCGCACGCACTCTTCTGCGCATGCACAGAAGCGTTTTGATGATGTCAGGGTTAGTGGGTGGAGCCTCCCGCCGGTTTTACTACCGGTTCTATAGAACTGGTGAGAACCGGGGGCAACCCACCACTGATCAGATTGTATAAATATATCACCCAAACCCTGATAGGCGTATACAATATATGTACATATCTCTATAAACTGATTGATGGGAAATCAGGCATTAGACCAGGGGTCCCCAACCTTTTGGACCTCAGGGACCACAAAGTTCATAATTTTAAATCCCACGGACCACTAATACGAATCCAGTGCACCGCTTGCTGAAGCGCCTGGACTCCCAGTGACAGGATGGGGTCCTTCAGACACTCTCCCTCCTCTTTCTCTCTCTCTCTCTCTCCTTCCAGAGAGAGAGAGAGAGAGCTCCAGTCACAGGACTGGCCATTGCTCGTCCTGGAGCAGCTCCTCTATCCTGGTGCGCCGTGGACCAGCAAAATTTTCTCACGGACCGGTTGGTGACCACTGCATTAGAATACTGTATTTTGAGGTACCTTATCTTTGGATGAATCAACTGCTTTGAAATGTGAAATGATACAGTGAATGCCTGGATACAGCTAATTAACCAACTGATTCAAGCAAAATCAACGGTTTCATGCCACCAAAGTCAATGGAATATATTCATCAAACTCAACTTAAATCCCATTGACTTCAAGGGAAATACACGGGAGCTAAGCAAATTAGGGGATCTGGCGTTCTGATCTGACGGCAGGACATAAATGGCATTCATTTTAATTCCGTATCAGCAGAACAAAAGCTTACATTAAATGCAGTTAACAATTCCCATTCAGTTCATATAGATTGATGGAAATTCAGGTGTTGGAACACTGTATTTTGAGGTAAATTATTTTTCAATGGATCAATTGCTTTGAAATATGAAATCATATCGTGAACGCCTCGATGTTGTTGCTCTAGTCACCAAATTCATTCTGCTTCAAGCAAAATCTGTGGCCGAATGCCCCCAAACTCTTCAAGGAAAATATGCTGGAGTTCAGCAAATTTGGGGGTCTGAAGTTGAATTTAGCCTTTGGATGGGATTCTCGACCTCATTTCAGGAAATGGGGCTCCAAATTTGCAGGGGCAGGACTTTTAAACCACATTCATTCCATAATAAGGGGATGAAAACTTACACGGATGGCAATTAATAATTCCAATTTAGTCCATAATTTCTCCCGTTAAAAAAACATATAGATGGCAACTTTGAGAAGGACATTAAGAGCGGCAACAGAGAGGTATATGACTTTTGCAGCATAAATTTAATTGTGGGCTCCTTGGTGTTCTGTGAGCCTGGTAGTTTTCTTATAAACATTTCAGTGCCAAACTAGGTAACATCATCAATGCTTAAAGGGAGGGAGATTGACCCCAACCTAATCTTTCTTAAGGCCTTTGCCAGCTACCTTTGACTTAACTAGGAGAGAATTTTCACAGCGAAGATCCCAAGGATGCATGGAAAGAAGAAGGCCACCTGTGGCCCGAGGTCCTTCTTCTCCAGAGTGAAAGCCAGGCTTTGCAACGATGGAAGAGCCCCGTTGGCTTCAAAACAATGAAGATTTTTAAATGTGAACTTGTAAGTCCCAAAGAGGACGGACTTTGTGTTCAACATCTTTTCGCAGACCGCTTGACTGACACAACCTTTTCCAGCAAAAGGGATTGTTGTGGTGATATTCAAGCCTGAAGAAAAACAGGGTTTTAGTTTTAGGGACTTGTTAAAATTATTTGCATTACATTTTCTTTGCATCAAATGTATGAAAGATTTCTAAACAAAGGATGGGGATGCTGATGGACGTGGAGCAGAGAAATCACAATCCCAGATGGAAATAAGAGACATGTATGTATGTAGGTATTATGTATGTTGCAATAGCAATAGCACTTAGACTTATATACCGCTTTACAAAGCTTTTACAGCCCTCTCTAAGCGGTTTACAACAATTTGGCTCCACATTTCACAGACCTAGGAAGGAAGGAAGGAAGGAAGGAAGGAAGGAAGGAAGGAAGGAAGGAAGATAACAATAGCACTTAGACTTATATACCGCTTTATAATGATTTTACAGCCCTCTCTAAGCTGTTTACAGAGTCAGCCTATTGTCCCCAACAATCTGGCTCCTCATTTTACTGACCTTGGAAGGATGGAAAGCGGAGTCAACTTTGAGGAAGGAAGGAAGGAAGGAAGGAAGGAAGGAAGGAAGGAAGGAAGGAAGGAGGGAGGGAGGGAGAGAGGGAAGGAAGATAGCAATAGCACTTAGATTTATATACCGCTTTATAGTGCTTTTACAGCCCTCTCTAAGTGGTTTACAGAGTCAGCCTATTGCCCCAACAATCTGGCTTCTCATTTTACCAACCTCGGACGGACGGAAGGCTGAGTCAACGTTGAGCCTGGTGAGATTCGAACTGCCAAATTGCAGGCAGCCAGCAGGCGGCAGAAGTAGCTGCAGTACTGCACTCTAACCACTGCGCCACCATGGCTCAGAAATGTAAATATGCATGTATGTAGATATCCAAATCACTAAAATCCAAGAAGTATAAAAACATCTGCCTTTTTTTTTTCATGCTTTAGTAACTTTGAATGACCATTAAACAAATAGTTGGACTTACAGCCACAATTGACTTATAACCACAATATTTATAATCCTTGATAATGATATAAATAAAAAAATATATACACTAAAATAAATTGGCTTTCTGTCCACTGGCAGGCAGCATGCCATCACACCTGCGGCAGATTCCCTAAATAAATAAGTGATAGCAAAAAGTAGAAGTAGTAGCCTGCAGTACTGCATTCTAACCACTGCGCCCCCACGGCTCATACTGGCTGTTTGATACCAGTTAGCTTAGTATAGCTAACAGCAAAAGGAGTTTAAATAAAAGAGAAACGATAAAGAGAGCTTACCGGAATATGTATGGGTAATTTCTCCATTCATTTCAGTACAGCTCACTAAATCCCCCACGCAAAGCACTTCTCCATCAGCATCGCAGTTACTGTAACCGGTTCTGAAGCATCTGGGGCAAGATTTCCCATTTTCATACATGCGAATGGGTGGATCTGCAAATCACAGAATAAGTTCACGTAGCAGAATCATAGATTTAAAGCAGTTATCAACACAGCTTATTTTCCCTTTCACAGAATTTTTAACCCCTAGGGAATCTGCTAAACAGTAGAATAAATGGATTTCCAACCATTTTGTCTTTCTGATATTCTGATGACCCAGTCCCTTTCAATTCCAGAAGGAATTCCAGGATGTTCCTGACATGCTTTGCCCTGATCCAATGGGGCAATCTTTGGTTGTGCTTCAGAAAGGAAATATATATATTCTTCAAAGGCCCAATCACCATTTCTAAAACTCTAATGCCCTAAAAAGTGTTTTTTTAAAAAATTGCAAAATGGGAAATTGCAGATTTTTATTTTATTTTATTTTATTTTTTAAAAAAAACCATATAAAAGGTATGTGGGGTAAAAGGCGAGAAATAATGGATGAAGAGCCTTGGTGACGCAGCAGATTAAAGTGCTGTTAACTAGCACCAGCTGCCTGCAATTACTGCAAGTTCGAATCTCACCAGGCTCAAGGTTGACTCAGCCTTCCATCCTTTCGAGGTAGGTAAAATGAGGACCCGGATTGTGGGGGCAATAAGATGACTTTGTATAAAAAAGAACATCACTTGGGGGGGGGGCAAAAGCCCTACTAAGCAGGTATATACAAAAAGTATGAAGGCTATTGCTTAAGCCATTGTAAGCTGCCCTGAGTCTCCGGAGAAGGGCGGCATATAAATCGAACCAGTAAATAAATAAACAATAAATGAAAACTAACCAAGGAGAGAAGCAATCTAAAACTAAGGAGAAATTTCCGAAGGATGAGAGCAATAAATTAATGGAAGAGCTTGCCTCCAGAAGTTGTGGGTGCTCCATCACTGAAGGGTTTTTTAAAAAAAAAAAAAAGATTGGACAGTCAGTCATTTGTCTGAAATGGTAGAGGGCCTCCTGCTCGAGGACGGAGTTGGAGTAGAAGACCTCCAAGGTTCCTTCCAACTCTATTATTCTATGTTCGGTGTTCTAAGGCAGGGGTGTCAAACTTGATTTCATTGAGGGCCCCATCAGGCTTGTGTTTGACCTTGGGGGGTGGGGGGGGTGCATGGCCAGGGTGGGCGTGGCCAATTCAACATCACTCATGTTGGGGCCACCAGTGGTGGCCTAAGCTCTCTGCCAGGGAAAACAGGCTCCCGAGCTCCATTTTCAGCTGCGACAGCCTCCTGCGACTCTCTGCCAGTGAAAACAGAGCTCCATCTTTACTGGCAGAGGCACTGCAGACCGGTCCTTCGCTGTTTCCAAGATAGCTCTGCGGGTCAGATCTAAACACCCTACAGTCGCATCCAGTCCCCGGACCTTGAGTTTGACACCCCTGTTCTAAGGGAAGAGGATGACCTTTGCTCATCATATTTATTTGACATGAGGTTTTGTTGTCCTTGCGGGTAATTTTAGTGAAGGCAAATGAAAAAATGAGTTATGCCAGCTCAAGCGAATGGGCATTAAAGATCAAACAACTGGAAGTTACCATCTTGCCTCATCCTGGTTCAAAAGACAAAATGTCACCTGTTTATTACCAAGTTTTATCTATAGATGAGATCAGAGGTGGGCTTCAAAAATTTTAGCAAGGGGTTCTCTGCCCGGTTGCGTCCTGGGTGGGCATGGCCATGGTGGGTGTGGCCTAGTCGGCCTCCTGCACCACGGCGGGGAGGGGGGTGTTTTTGCTTTCCTTGAGCCTCCAGGAGGGCGAAAATGGCCTCCCCAGGCTCCGGAAGCTGGAAGCAGGCTTGTTTCTGGCCTTCCAGAACTTCCGGTAAGCCCGGAGGTTCGCCCTCCTTGAGTCCTCGTGCATGCCCTGCACTTACCTGCATCCAAAACGGGCCACTTGGGGAACCACTGGATGAGATCAAGAGTGAAATGCTACCGGTTCGGACCAGTTCAGCCGAACCGGTAGCGATGGCGGCAGGTGGTTCGGAGAACCGGTAGCAATAGCAGCGCGAGGCTCCACCTACCTGCCTGGTCATCGTTACTTCCTGGTTTCAACCAGGCAGTAACCTGTTTTTTACCCTCTGCACATGCACAGAAGGATTTGCGCATGCGCAGAGGGTCCGTACATGCATGTGGCATGTGAAAGATGTCGCTTCTTTCCATTGGAATTTTCCCGTACGTAGATTTCTTTTTTCAACAATTATAAAAGAAAAGTGCCAAAAGCAAAATAAAATTCAAAAGCATTTTACATACCTTGAAGGTCAGCCGTGCAGCCTGGGGTCTTTTCATCGCAAATCTTAGAAGTAAAGTCCAAAATAGACGCATTTCCAAAATCGAAATAGAAGGAGCTGTTCAAATTATTTGGGGGATCTACACAGGTTCTGGAGGAAAATACTTTTTCCTCCTTATCTATTGGGAAAATATAATGATTAAGGAATGTAATCAATTGAGCACCACACGGCTCTGTCTTACAAACAATTCTATCAATGGAATCAGCCAAATGTACTACTCTGTAGCTTCTAAAGCTCCAGTTCATTTTTGGGTTCCTTTGTGGCTTTGTGACAGATACCCTACACCAGTGATGGCTAACCTTTTTGCCGTCATGTGCCAAAAGCAGGGGAAGAATGGAGGGGATTGTGCGCGCGCGTGCCCACACCCATAATTCAATGCGACCCACCCCCTGCACATGCGCGCGTGACCCCTCCGCCCTCCCCCCACTTTTGGCATGTGATGGTAGGCCCGGTAGGCCTGTTTTTCACCCTCCCCAGGCTCCAGAGGCTTTCTAGAGGCCTAGAGAGGATGAAAAGGGCCTCCCCATCCCCCCGAGGCCCTCCGGAAGCCAGAAGCCGTTTGTTTCCTGACTTCTGGTGGGCCCGGAAGGCCCAAAAATCAGCTGGCCAGCGCACACATGCACGCTGGAGTTGAGCTAGGGCAATGCTCACGTGCCCACACATATGGCTTCATGTGCCGCCTGTTCACCAGAGGTTCGCCATCACGGCTCTACACTCTCACCGCCCACTTTCCCAGCTGACACTGACCCCTGTCGGTGACTGGTATAGTGCAACATTAGTCATTGAATATCTTTGGGTACTTAGCAACTTTCAGATTGTACAGGCTCCACTGAAGATAAGGATATGCCCCAGTGAGCATTCTGAAATACCCAGGTGTGTTGCAGCATTAAAGCAACCTTCCCATTGTTGTGTCAGCTCTACACAATGGAAGTAGTATAAAAGGACTGTTTATACCAGTTTTACCACAAGAATTAGCCCCATGGCGCTCTCGTGTGACACCTCTCCTGCGCGAGCTGCATTGGCTCCCGGTGGTCTTCTGGGTGCACTTCAAGGTTTTGGTTACCACCTTTAGAGCGCTCCATGGCTTAGGACCTGGTTATTTACGGGACCACCTACTACCACAAACAGCCTCCCACCGGCCGGTACGCTCTCACAGAGAGGGGCTCCTCCAGGTGCCGTCAGCCAAGCAGTGTTGATTGGCAGCCCCCAGGGGGAGGGCCTTCTCTGTGGGGGCACCCACTATCTGGAATGAGCTACCCCCAGAGATACAGAGGATCCCGGATCTGCGCACTTTCCGCCGTGCTCTTAAGACCCTCCTATTCCAGCAAGCCAGCCTGGCCTAATTTTCTCCCCTTTCTTTTTAATTTTTTAAACTGAAATTTTAATTTGTTTTAAATTATGGGGTTTTTTTAATTGTCTTGGGCTAAATTATTTAATTTGGTTTTAAGTTGTTTCTAACTTTTGTATTTATATATTTTATTCTGTGCCTGTTCACCGCCCTGAGTCCTTCGGGAGTAGGGCAGTATATAAATTTAATAAAACAAAACAAACAAAACATAAAACAAACAAACCCTCACAGTTGTTAACAAATAAGCAATATGGCAATTATGTAATTATGTAATTATAGAATGGAGTGTTTGGAAGTGACATTAGACATCTTCTCATCAGAAACCCCCTGCTAAAGGAACCCTGACAGACAGGCCATCCAAGCTCTGTGGAAACTAATCAAAGATAGGAGCAACCTGGAATTAAGAAGAAACCTTCTAACATTGAGGACAATTAACCAATGGAATGGCTTGCCTTCAGAAGTTCTGAGTGCTTCAGCACTGGAGGTTTTTAAGAAAAGTCTGGACAGCCATTTGTCTGAAATGGTACCGGATCTCCTGCTTGAGCAGGGAGTAGGACCAAAGACCTCCAAATCCCTTCCAGCTCTATTCTGATTCATTGATTGTTAGATTGAAAAGAGAGTCTACCGTGACAATCTTTGAATTGTCCTAGTTGAATACTTCCTAAAGAAAAGTTTCCTGGTGTCCGTTAAAAGTCTACTTCCTAGTAATTTAAATCCATGATTTCACATCCTGTATTTTTTGGAACAATTCTAAAATTTTTGCCTCATTTTCTACAAGGCAGCTCTTTAGATATCTGAGAACAGTTATCACATCTCCCCAATCTTGTCTTCAAGGCCCCCAGTACAGGACCTGAGATTTGAGAAGGACACATACCACTATAAGGGCAAGAAGAGATTTTTTTTACACACAGATAGACAAATAAACACACATACCTGCACACACGCCACCTTAGGGATGAAAATATAACTTTTATATACGGACACAAACACATAGAGGCTTCAGCTGGTCCAGAATGCAGCCGCGCGAGTAATAATGGGGGCGACTTGTCGCTCCCATGTAACACCCATCTTGCGCGAGCTGCACTGGCTCCCGGTGGTCTTCCGGGTGCACTTCAAGATGTTGGTTACCACCTTTAAAGCGCTCCATAGCATAGGACCTGGTTACATACAGGACCGCATTCTGCCACCGATTGCCTCCCACCGACCAATATGCTCCCACAGAGAGGGCCTCCTTAGGGTGCCGTCAGCCAAACAGCGTACGCTGAACCCCAGCGTACGCTGACCCCCCTTCTCTGTGGGGGCCCCGGCCCTATGGAATGAACTGCCCCGGACATACAAAGGATCCCCAATCTCCGTGCCTTCCGTTGCGCTCTGAAGACCCTATTATTCCAGCAAGCTGGTCTGACAGGATAAAGGTTTTTAAATTGGGTTTTGATAGGGGTTTTAAAATGATTTTAGTTGGATGTTTTAAATTTGGCCGAATGATTGAATTATTTTAAATAAGCTTTTAATTTTTGTTGTATATTGTTTTTACCATGGCTGGTCACCGCCCTGAGTCTCTCGGGAGAAGGGCGGTATATAAATATAATAAACTAACTAACTAACTAACATATACATGCATACTTACACACAGCACCCATAAGGATGAGAAGGGAAATATCGGACCACTTACCTATCGACAGTGTGGTGCGAGACTTAACACTTATGCATGTTGACTTCTCTGGACAGTCTTCTGATTTTGTGGCTTTTTCGCAGGGAACCTCTCCATCATCTGCACAGACAATGCATTCTAGAGAGAGCAGAATAGATTTTTTTTTAAAAAAAGACTTGTTTGAGATTCCTTCATATTTCAGTTGTGTCATTATGCCATAAATATATTTTAAGAAGAGGATAGGCTTCCTCTCCTAGCAGAAGGTTGGTAAGAAATGGCTCATGATGAATCTCTGGATGCAGAGAGAAAGAAATCTCTGACCACAGAGAAGGAGAAAGCCAGGCTTGGCGTGGAAAGAATAGAATAGAATAGAATAGAATAGAATAGAATAGAATAGAATAGAATAGAATAGAATAGAATAGAATAGAATAGAATAGAATAAAGCCCTGGTGGCGCAGCAGACTAAAACACTGTTATTAACATCAGCTGCCTGCAATTACTGCAAATTCAAATCTCACCAGGCTCAAGGTTGACTCAGCCTTCCATCCTTTCTAAGGTAGGTAAAATGAGGACCCGGATTCTGGGGGCAATAAGATGACTTTGTATAAAATTTACAAAAGTATGGAGGCTATTGCTTAACGCATTGTAAGCTGCCCTGAGTCTCCAGAGAAGGGCGGCATATAAATCAAATAAAAAATAAAAAATAGAATAACAGAGTTGGAAGGGACCTTGGAGGTCTTCTAGTCCAACCCCTTGCCCCTGCAGGAATGAGAAGCAGAAGGCTGGAAAGAAATTCCCTAAATGGCTTAGGATGAACCTCTGACCACACAAAAGAAGAAAGCCATATTTGGGGTAGAATAAGAAACCATCCCCAAAAAATGAAAATCGGAACCTTATAAAAAGACGTGTGCTTTTTAGTGACACACAGAGAGAGAGAGAGAAATACAGAGATATATTCCACCAGGAGGGAGCAGAAACATACCCACAGATGAACGCAGCTGATTAAATTATATATGCATATAACTTTCTTTAAAACAAGATAAAACAAGCCAAGTCAAAGCATGTACTCATTCTTAGGTAGCGGTAAGGCAATGGCAGTAAGAAATGACTGTAACTATCTGCCCAGATTCTGACTGTGTTCAACTTTTAGCTCGAATTCCATTGATTTGCATTCTCTCTTCCATGCGAAAGGTTTCTGCCTAACCCAATCTGAATGATTGATTTTATGAAATGCTCCGACGGCCAACACCGTGCTCTCTGTATATGTTCAGAGGTCTAACTCAATCCACATTTCAGTACGTTCCAATATTGGTCCCGGATTCTTTGCTGCCTGAACTTCCAACCAACCAACTTCCAACCTGCCTGAACTTCCAACCAACTTCCAACCAACTTGCAACCAACATGAAGGGAATCCACCTTCATGCTTCCCCCATCCTTCCACCCAAAGGCCACCTGAAGTTGGTCACTTTAGCGGGCTTGCCTTGGAGAGCCTATTCGGTTGATGCAATCTGAGAAGAAGAAAGAACTGCCTAACTCAAAAATGTTGGTTGTCCGGTAGAAAACAGCTACAACTGCATCAGAAGAAATGGAAATGAATTCAAAGAACCCAAACATACTTGCAGATCTTGCCACAGGAAGGAGGAAGATGGTGAAGATGAAGAGCACAAAGGAAGCCATCGTGATGCCGGTTCAGGTCGGTCTGGGTTCTCTGAGATGGAGATCTTCTCCGGGTGAGTTTTTATAGGCAGGGAGTGTTTGGGGAGCCCTCTGCCTTTTGAGGAAAAAGAATGGTAGAGTCCAAAATATATTTTTCCTCTTAACAGTATTTACACTGTCCAAGGACGTCATGACAGGTGATGCATTACAAGTTTGCTCTGTTCAGGGCGGGGTTGAAAAATCCCACGTAGCGACTTCCGGTTTGCTGTTTGTCCCCGCTGGACGCTCCTTTGGGATCGTCCCACCCACTGCCTGTAAAGAGCCGCCTTTATAGCGGAATGGCGGCTCGAAAAAACTCCGTTTCCATGAGGAAACGGAGATAGAGCAGGCTGGGGTGGGTTGAGTCCTCTGCCTAATCCCAAAAGTTTTTTTTTTACTTTTGGGACGGAGCGGAAGAGACTCCCCGTATCCCCAGCCGATGCTCCGGGCTCTGGGAGATCTCTGCTACATGCAGAGCTAAGGGGCAAAAGCAAGCCTGTAAATTTGTTAAATTAACTCAAGAAGACGTCAGTTGGACCTCTGATCCTGAAGCGCAAGTATTCTTTTTATTGGAAAAGTTATTGAAGTTGTTTAAGAAGTGAAAGGAAAAAAGATTTTTAAAATGGCGATTGCTGCTGCGACTGCTGCGGCTTGAAGAGAGGCTGAAAGGGAAAGTCCTTCCGTTTTCTATTACAAAGTAGCGGAATGAATACTTCTGGCCGTAATTGAGGCAAAACCTCACTCTCACTCTTGCTTTTTTTTCCTTTTTTTTTCCTTGGGGATCTGATATTGATCTTGGTTGGAAACAAGCTTTTTTTTTCTCTCTTTTCCACTAAATCTTGTCTGTGTGGGAAATGGCACCGGGACTCACACAGCTAGACAAACAGGGCGGGGGAATCTCCCCCATTAATAAATTACACCAACAAGTTTTAACTCTCCAGTGTCAGAAACCTGATTTTAATATAATAGAATTTCTTCTTGAAGAGATTGTAAGAAGGGATGAGATTGTGAACCAGCAACTCGAAAAATTTAAGCAGGAAATTAAAGAAATTGGTGAACTGGTGAAATCAAAGTTTGACTTTTTGAATCGAAAGATTTTAAAAACAGCTAATGGTTTATCAGACTTTCTGATTCGGGTGGATGCAAAGACTAAATTATTAGAGTCTAAAATGAAGGAAACTGAGGAGAATTTGGATGACAAGATTCAAAAAATTAAAAAGGATTTGGTAAACATTCAGGATAATAGCTTAGAAGACAAACCTAAATTGGAGGTTGACCAAAAGACTGGTAATGAAGAAAATGTGCAACAGAGGATTGAAAGAGAAGTTTTAATGATTCAATATAATTTTACAGAATATGCAATTAGACTGAGAGGTTTGCAGGAAAATAATAGAGATGACTTAAGGAAAATATCTTCTGAAATTCTGGCTGGGATTTTAAAGGTTCAACCTGATGAAGTGTATTGCAGGATTGATAGAATTTACAGAATAAACTCCTGGTTGGCAAAGCAAAGGCAATTGCCTAGAGATGTGGTGATCTATTTTACAGATAAAGAAATTAGGAATAATATTGTGCAGAACTCTTTTAATTCTACTTTGCAATTTCATGGAAGAAAGATTTGGATTTTTAAGGAGCTCCCGACTAAGATGTTAATGGAGAGGAAGAAATTTGGCTTTCTAGTGACTGAGTTAAAAAAAAGAAATATCCTATTTAGGTGGAATGCCCCAGTTGGTTTAATATTGAGACACCAAGGAGTAAGATATCAACTGAACACTGTTGAAAAAGCGGAAGAATTTTATCAAAAAATTTTAAAAATGAATTTAACATCTTTAGGCATAATACAGGATAAGCAAAAGGAGTTGGAAACAAAAAGAAAATATCAAATTACAGAGGCTGTGGTGGATAAGTTGTCTTTGGACTCTCTGGATACCCCAGCTGGACTGTCTATAAATAAGAGAGCAGTGTCATCCGGCTCCAATGTGATGAACCATCAAGTCACAGACAAGTGCGCAAATCAACCAGTTGATATACAAGTGATGGAGAAGAAAGATGAGATGATAAAACTAACCCAACAAGATCAACTCACAAAGCAGAATGAAAATCGATCAGCCGATACACAATTGGTAGGCACGAAACGAGGATGGAAATTCAACCCGCAAAAGAAAAAGAAAAGAAATAGATCTCATAGAAACAGCAATTTCTAAACCAAGCAACAGTGAAGCCAGGGACTTTAAAAAATGAATGAACATCTGAAAAGATAGTGGAGGCGAACAATTGTTTAATACTATCCTGAGGATTGTGGCAGATCTCTGTAATGCCGTGATTTTGGGATGTGAAAAGAGCCTTACCTTGTTGGATTTGAATTATCTACTCTGGATTTCTTTTACTGGTGAATATATTATGATTATTTTGAGTTACAAGGCAAGAGAGTCACGCTGGGGCATGCAGAAGATCTGGTTGTTACCCATTAGGATGATGGGAATCAACAATCCTGATGAATACCACAACTATAACTATATGGATATAATTATAATGTCACTTGGGTGGTTGTTTTTACTTTTATATATATACGAGGATATCTACTACTGATGGGGGCAGAAGATGATTGAAGATTTTGAACAAACTGTTGCACCAGCATGTTATTTTACCCTATTATGGGTGATGGATTTAACGATCCAGTGGAAAGACATCAAAGAAGATATTATATGGATTATAAATTTAAAGTTATTGTCTTTTTTTTTATATAAAATGGAATGCATATATAGATATGTGTATATTTTAGTAAAGTGGGCAGTGGGTTATATTTAGAATTGTATTGCATGATTTTGTAGGAATTGAAGGGTTGAAATAGGTTAGTTTACTGATTGATTAGTCTAAGAAAAAGGATCCTTAAGTCATATATTTAGGGGAGTGGAGGAATTGGATAGAACTGAATAAACGTTAAATCTGGATGTAGGGAGAAGGCTGCTTTAAAATGTTATATTAATATATATAAAAGATTAAATGTTAAATTGTAATAATACACTATAAATTTAGGGGAGGAGAAAAAGGGCAGATTATCGTAAAAATGGGAGTTATAAGAATAATATGCTAAGAGTCAGTATTCTGAGGAGGGAGTAAGGGAAAGGAAAGATATTATGTATGTAATTAGTTATGAAATAGCCTATTGTTGTGAAGAAGTCACGGGGGGGGATGGGTGGTGAGGGGGGGTTAGGGAAGAGGGGGGGGAAAGGGGGAAAAACTTGTATTTGAAAACTTTTTCAATAAAAAAAAAAAAGAAAAATCCCACGTAGCCTAGCTGTCGTGTGTGTGTGTGTGTGTGTGTGTGTGTGTGTGTGTTCTCCTTCCTAGTGAGCCACAGGCAGTGGTGGGATTCAAGTAATCTAACAACCGGTTCTCTGCCCTAATAATTTCTTTCAACATCCAGTTTGCCAAACTGCTCAAAAAGTTAACAACCGGTTCTCCCGAAGTGGTGCGAACTGGCTGAATCCCACCACTGGCCACAGGACATACCACCATGAAGGATAATTTCTTCCAGCAACTCTGTATAGCTATACCTGGCCACTTTCTTAACATTCTCCGGTGCTGCCAGAGGTGAATTGTGCAGAATTTCTTCCACCTAATTCTTCCAACCCAGAATCAGATAAGAGAAAGAAATATAAAAAGGGTAAGGGAAACATTGTGGAAAGTTGAGAAGCAGAAGGAAACACAGATTGGTGTTTTCAGTTTTAGGACAGGTGTGTGAGCACCAACCTGTATGGCACACAGGCCTGCATACGTAATAGTTGGAACCGTACAATGCACAGTAAGTGTATTGTTATATTTATTTATTTATTTATTTATTTATTTATTTATTTATTTATTGCGATTTATATGCCGCCTTTCTCCCTAGGGACTCAAGGCGGCTTACAAAATGACAACTTCAATACAAATCACAATACAATACCAAATTAAAATCGGTAACCCAATTAAAAAACGATTTAAAATTATACCAGTGTACCCCCAAACGGATCAGTTTAATTGGCGGAAGAGCCACGTCTTCAGCTCACGACGGAAGGAAAGAAGGTCGGGGGCTGTTCTGAGCTCAGTGGGCAATCCATTCCAGAGGGTCAGGGCTCCCACAGAGACCGCCCTCCTCAATATCAATTGAGTTTCACGCACATTCCCAAATAATCCATAAGCAAGGTCGAATTAAGCAATAAAATAGGCTGTGCTAATTGCCGGGAAACTGCTTCTGGATTTTGTGCTGGAGATGGGGCAAAATTGACTTTGAGATTTTCTGATTTGATAGGTTTGTTGTTATAGAAATGGCTAGTACATATTAAATATTTAAAAGGAAAAAAGTTGAGGCTGTAGTGATAGGTTATTGTACTGTGCTACAGAGTTGGAAGTCAATGCTTGTCTTTCTTTCTTTCTTTCTTTCTTTCTTTCTTTCTTTCTTTCTTTCTCTTTCTTTCTTTCTTTCTCTCTCTCTTTCCCTTTTTCCCTCCCCTATTTTCCCACTAATTTTATTTGTATTTTATACTTTGATAAGTTTAATAAAGTTGTTTTTAAAAACATGATTTGTAGATTAAACCACTAGTTTAAGTGATCTCATTGTGCAGGTTGATAAATGCATGTGTTTGTTTGTTTAGAGAATTTATTATGTTGAAACATAAAAGCAGAATGGATGGATTCATACAACATGCTAAACCTTAATCCTGCATTATCCAAATTCTTTTCCAGATTGTGTATAGAAAAAAAAAACATGATTTAGAGTCAACTAGGATTGCTCATGTATTTATGATTTATTTACTCATCTCAGCTGTGAATGACTAGCCTAATTTAAAAAAAATGCAGTAAGAAAATGCAAGAAACTAAAACCTACGACAACGAAGTGAGTTTTCAAACAATATTAAAACATTCCTGACCCAAAGTAGCTGGGGATATTGCTGTAATAATGCCTTTTTCCTGGTCACAGGAGAACACCATAACATTTTTTAAAATGAAAGAAAGAGAAGCATTTTAAGTTGTCGTGTAGTGTCTAGTCTATTAGGATTAGTTTATTCAGGCTTTGTCAGGGTTCCAAGTAACACACCCAACAAAATCAAATTCCGAGGCTTGAGCTTCCTCAAAGCTAATTTTTATTAGAGATGGCATATTGACACATCTGGGAAAACCTGAATCTGAGAGCTTCTGGGTTTTCCTCACTCAAAAGAAAGTTCAAGTCCTTGCCCTTCATCCACATGTCCATCACACAAACCAATCAGGTACCCTCCAGAACAGAAGATACCTCCTCATTCTTCTCAGCACAGCTGCAGGGCAAAGCAGCCTTGACTCTCTGGAAAGAATGTTATTTTGACTACATATCATCTACACTCCATACAATCCCCCGTCCCATTTTCACATAGTAGGCTCAAAGATGGCTTCCAGACTTCTTGCTTAGAGGTGAAAGAAATGTATTTATAGATGAAGGAGGTACTTTTTTCTAATTCCCATCGGTTGCGAAAAAATGTTCCTGAGGGACTTACATCATTTTTAAAGGTTCCACTAGTGGCTGATCAATTCCAGGGTGACAGCCATCTTAATAATGAGTGAACTTCCACATGGCAGCCATTTTATGACAATGTCCGTTGCATTCTCTGGGAATTTGACCCAATCACCTAACCAAAAAAAATCCTCTGGTTTATCTACTGTGGCTCTAGAATAACTCGCCACAGGATAACTGGCTATGGGATAATTCCATGCTGTATTCATCATTTCATTTGGGTATTCCTTTTTATTGGTGACCATGTTTTCATTGAAATTATTGTAACCCTTGGCTTTCTGGATTGACTTTTTAAATTTTATTGTTATTGGTCACGGATCCATCAAAATTACAGGTAGTCCTTGGCAGATTGTTTAGTGACTGTTTGAATTTACAACGGCCCTGGGAAAAAAGTGACCTATGACCCTTTTTCACACTTATGACCCTTGAAGCATCCTCATGATGCTTCATGAACAAAATTCAGATACTTGGCAGCTGAGTCATATTTATGACGGTTGCAGTGTCCCAGGGTCTTGTGATCCCCTTTTGTGATCTTCTGACAAGCAAAGACAATGGGGAAGTTGGATTCACTTAACAACCGGGGTTACTAACTTAATGATTGCAGTGTTTCTCAACCTTGGACACTTTAATATGAGTGGACTTCAACTCCCAGCATTCCCCAGCCACCATAAGAAAGACAGGATCTACAGCTGGTATAGTAAAATACTTCACCCGAAAGAGATAACCTCTAGAACAGTGGTTCTCAACCTGTGGGTTGCGACCCCTTTTGGGGTTGAATGACCCTTTCACAGGGGTTGTCTAAGACCATCGGAAAACACATATTTTCAATGGTTTTGTCAGCCTCCAACTTTACTGCTTTGGCTGCCATAAGAAACGGGTGGGAGAGAATTAGAGACTGTGGCGGTGGGGAAGTGTGCTGGAGGATTTTGAAGAAACGAAACCTAATCTCCGAAGTGGCTATCGGGTCAACCGTCATCGCGTTCCTGATTGATGACAATGCCAGACGTGCTTCCACCTGACCTCTGGGCGACCTTTGGATTGGGTGATTGATGATGGACAGTGGGAGGGGATGCTTTCTATATGCAACTTTCGCGCCTATTGCTTTAGTTTCAGCTTTTCCTTGGTAGCGTTCATTTCATTTTCCAGTAAAAGTACATTACTCTATAATAATGGAGTTTGGCTCATTCTTTCCTGGACTTTGAAGGAAGCACACCTGACAGGTTTTAGGAATACTTTTGTGGTTGGGGGTCACCACAACATGAGGAACTGTATTAAAGGGTTGCGGCATTAGGAAGGTTGAGAACCACTGCTCTAGAAAATACATTTGAGTACAGCCTCTCAGCCCTGTTACTCAACTTGATAGGTTGTTTTGTTTGTTTTATTGTTTTATTAAATTTATATACCGCCCTACTCCCGAAGGACTCAGGGCGGTGAACAGGCACAAAATAAAATACATAAATACAAAAGTTAAAAACATAATTAAAACCAAATTAAATAATTTAGTCCAAGACAATTAAAAATCCCACTAATTTAAAACAAATTAAAATTCCAATTTAAAAATTTAAAGAAAGGGGAGAAAATTAGGCCAGGCCAGCTTGCTGGAATAGGAGGGTCGTAAGAGCACGGCGGAAAGTGCGCAGGTCTGGGATCCTCCGTATCTCCAGGGGGAGCTCGTTCCAGATAGTGGGTGCCCCCACAGAGAAGGCCCTCCCCCTGGGGGCCGCCAGTCGATACTGCTTGGCTGACGGCACCCGTAGGAGCCCCTCTCTATGAGAGCGTACTGGCCGGTGGGAGGCTGTTTGTGGTAGTAGGTGGTCCCGTAAATAACCAGGTCCTAAGCCATGGAGCGCTCTAAAGGTGGTAACCAAAACCTTGAAACGCACCCAGAAGACCACCAGGAGCCAATGCAGCTTGCGCTGGGACATCACTTCAAGGGCATCGTTGGGGTGGTCCGGGGTGGAGATGTACAGCTGGGTATCATCAGCGTACTGGTGGTACTAGGTCTCCCTAGAAATATTTAATTATCCCAGGTTCCATCTCAAGGAATTTCATTCGGTGGATTTTGTAAGGCAATAACTTAGCCTTCCTCAATTTTCAAAGGAGGGTGTGCCCACAATAAATCAGCAGGTCAATGTACTTTCATACCACACTTCTGTTTCCTTATTGCTTTTTGTGATCACAAAGGACAGGAAAATTCATGTTATCATCAACTTTTCACTTCAGGCATTTATGTAATCTACCCATCCTAAAATCTGCTACTCCGGATGGATAAATCTTCTGATTTCTGGCATCCTAGAAAGTCCACTGAGCAGACTTTGAAATTGTTCTTAGTCAAAGCCCTCTAACTAGGTGAACAAATGGATTGCAATTGATGTCATTTCAAGATAGGTTGCATTAATGAAACTAATTAAAAACCATCACACATAAAATGGTTGCCAAATAACTTTATGGATGTGTCCATGACATCACCATCCATCCAGCTCAGCTCGTGTAAGAGGCTGTTTAGACTTTAGATTTATTTTATTATTTTTTTGCCAGGGGAGATGAAAAGGGGGGGAGAGAGGGGGAGGGGAGGGGAAGGGAGGGGAAGGAAGGAAGGAAGGGGAGGGAGGGAAAGAAGGAAGGGAGGGAGGGAGGGAAGGAAGGAAGGAAGGGGAGGGAGGGAAGGAAGGAAGGGGAGTGAGGGAAGGAAAGAAGGAAGGGAGGGAGGAAGGGAGGGAGGAAGGGGAGGGAGGGAAGGAGGGAGGGAGGGAAGGAAAGAAGGAAGGAAGGAAGGGGAGGGAGGGAGGGAAGGAAAGAAGGAAGGAAGGAAGGGGAGGGAGGGAGGGAAAGAAGGAAGGGAGGGAGGAAGGGAGGGAGGGAAGGAAGGAAGGAAGGGGAGGGAGGGAAGGAAGGAAGGGGAGGGAGGGAAGGAAAGAAGGAAGGGAGGGAGGAAGGGAGGGAGGGTAGGAAGGAAGTAAGGAAGGGGAGGGAGGGAAGGAGGGAGGGAGGGAAGGAAAGAAGGAAGGAAGGAAGGGGAGGGAGGGAGGGAAAGAAGGAAGGGAGGGAGGAAGGGAGGGAGGGAAGGAAGGAAGGAAGGAAGGAAGGAAGGAAGGAAGGAAGGAAGGAAGGAAGGAAGGAAAATTCACAAGTTGCTATCACCTTCTTAACCTTCACCAGCTATACCTTCCATATCTGGATAACATTTAGGAGGGATATGTGGAAAAAAGCAGAGATTATTAATTAATTGATTTATTTTTCTATCCTGCCTTCATTATTTTTATAAAGAACTCAAGGCAGCAAACATACATAATATTCCTTCCTCCTCCTAGTTTTCCTACAACAACTGTATGAGGTGGGTTAGGTTGAGCGAGAGGGACTTCCCAAAGTCACCCATCCAGCTTTCATGCCTAAAACAGGACTAGAATTTATGGTCACCTGGTGATTGGCCCATAGCCACTAATCTGGCTGTCACACCTAAGGTGGGACTGGAACTCACCATCTCCCAATTTCTAAGATAGAGGATGCTTTAGAGCTGAAGATTTAGATGATCCCTTGACTATTCCTTTCTCTTCCAATGCTGCCTATAGTATTAGGACTTTTCCACAGCCAAGATTAACATGATTAAGGTAAAGGTAAAAGTTCCCCTCCCACATATGTGTTAGTCCTTCCTGACTCTAGGGGGCGGTGCTCATCTCTGTTTCAAAGCCGAAGAACCAGCGTTGACCGAAGACGTCTCCATGGTCATGTGGCCAGCATGACTAAACGCCAAAGGCACCCAGAACACTGTTTCCTTCCCACCAAAGGTGGTCCCTATTTTCCTACTTGCATTGAACCCCGTTACGCGCCACTAGGGATTCGAACCGCTGAACTGCCGACCTTTCGATCAACAAGCTCAGCATCTTAGCCACTGAGCCACAGCATCCCTCTCTTAACATGATTACTATGTACTATATCCAAAAATGACTAGAGTGCTCACTGCAAACAATTTTTTTTCTTTTTGACTACTAGTCAAAAGGCAGAATCTTCAACACTTTAAGCAAATCCAGTTGTTGGAGTTTATACATTGGTTTAATTGTGTGAATCAACAAACCAGGGGTGAAATGCTACCGGTTTGGGCCAGTTTACCCAAACTGGTAGTAAAAAAATGCTACTGGTTTGCTGAACTGGCAGTAAAAAATGTAAAAAAAAAAAAAAGTTCAGACGATCAGCTAAGCGATGCGTGATCATCGGAACTTTTTGTTTTTACTTTTTTTGCATTTTTTTACTACCAGTTCTCCAGAACTGCTAGTAAAGAATGCTTTAAAAAAGTAAAAAATGACGATCACAGCTGTGCCACACGATCATCGGAGCCTTTTTTTAAAAAAACTTTTTTGAAGCATTTTTTTACTACCTATTCGCCTGAGCCGGTAGTAACAAAATGCTTTTAAAAAGTTTTTTAAAAGGTTCCCACACACACCACAGCTGATCACCCCGCCCCACACTGTTCTACTTCTCTTCCCAAGCCTCCTTTTGGTACGCACTGTGCATGCACGGCTAACTGGTAGTAAACCAGTTCAGATATCACCCCTGCAACAAACCAACATTTAAATAAACTATGGCTTTCCCTTGGCATGACATGCAGCCTTCTCAGACTTTCCCAAAGAAGAAGGGTACGAAAGGAAATGAATGGGAAGTTTTATGAGTAAAGAAACACTCCTAAAACTGGAAAGCTAATCTCTAAATTCCTTTTATTTTAATATTGCGACAAATCAACGAGAACTCCAATTTTGGAAAGGTAGAAAAACGCTGAAGCTGTTTTTCCAGAGAAAGGAAATGTCTGCAAACAGTGGTCTCATACCAACCAAAGGATATTGGTCTATTTCGACAACAATTGCAACATTTAAGAATAACAACTAAAGCATCGCGTTATATAAATATATCACCCAAATCCTGATAAGGTGGATATGTATATCTATAGATATACCTAAAATGATTGATGGAAATTCAGGTGTTGGAACACTGTATTTTGAGGTAAATTGTTTTTCGGTGGATCAATTGCTTTGAAATATGAAATGATATCGTGAACGCCTCGATGTTGTTGCTCTAGTCACCAAATTCATTCTGCTTCAAGCAAAATCTGTGGCCGAATGCCCCCAAACTCTTCAAGGAAAATATGCTGGAGTTCAGCAAATTTGGGGGTCTGAAGTTGAAATTAGCCTTTGGGTGGGATTCTCGACCTCATTTCAGGAAATGGGGCTCAAAATTTGCAGGGGCAGGACTTTTAAACCACATTCATTCCATAATAAGGGGATGAAAACTTACACGGATGGCAATTAATAATTCCAATTTAGTCCATAATTTCTCCCATTAAAAAAACATATAGATGGCAACTTTGAGAAGGACATTAAGAGCAGCAACAGAGAGGTATAAGATTTTTGCAGCGTAAGTTTTAGTTGTGGGCTCCTTGGTGTTCTGTGAGCCTGGTAGTTTTCTTGTAGACGTTTCAGTACCAAACTAGGTAACATCATCAGTGCTTAAAGGGAGGGAGATTGACTCCAACCTAATCTTTCTTAAGGCCTTTGCCAGCTACCTTTGACTTAACTAGGAGAGAATTTTCACAGCGAAGATCCCAAGGATGCATGGAAAGAAGAAGGCCACCTGTGGCCCGAGGTCCTTCTTCTCCAGAGTGAAAGCCAGGTGTCGCAACGATGAAAGAGCCCCGTTGGCTTTAGAACACTGAACATTTTTAAATGTGAATGTGTAACTCCCACGCCGGAACGACTTCCCTTGAAGTTTGCAAACCGATTGGCTGACACAACCTTTTCCAGCAAAAGGGATTTTTGTACCTAAGGCAGAAGGAAACAGTGATTTATTTTATGGGCTTGTTCAAGGTATTTCTACATTTTCCTCTCATCAAATGTATGAACGGTTTCTAAACTAAGGGAAGGGGCACCGATGGACATGGAGCCGAGAAATCAAGTGGTGGCTGCAATCCCAGATAGAAATACTGTTAGGAGGCAAACATTTGATCAGGTGAGTTGCGTGTTACATTTCTGGTGAATGATAATGATAAAGTTTAAATTAGGCTGGCCTTTTTTGAATTCCTCCCACCCTTGTTTTAAAAAAAGATTTACACTAAAGTGGTTATTAGTTTCTCAATGAAAGATGTTGAGAGTCTGGAAAGAGTGCAGATAAGATGATTAGAGGACTGGAGATTAAAATATATGAAGAGCAGTTTCAGGAAGTGGGTATGTCTAGTTTAATCAAAAGAAGGACCAGGAGTGACATGATACCAGTGTTCCAGTATCTCAGGGACTGCCCCAAAGAAGAGAGAGTCAAGCTGTTCTCCAAAGCACCTGAAGGCAGGACAAGAAGCAACAGGTGGAAACTAATCATGGAGAGAAGCAACTTAGAACTAAGGAGAAATTTCCTGACAGTTAGAATAATTAATCAGTGGAACAACTCGCTTCCAGAAGTTGTGAATGCTCCAACAATGGAAGTTTTTAAGAAGAGATTGGACAACTATTGTCTGAAATGGTATAGGGTAGTGATGGCTAACCTTTTTGCTGGCATGTGCCAAAAGCAGGGGAAGCACAGGGGGGTCGTGGGTGTGCATGCCCACACCCATAATTCAATGCTCCACCCGTGCCCCACCCCACTGCATATGGTCGCGTGACCCCCACTGCGCTCCTCCTGCTTTTGGCACACGATGGCAAAAAGGTTACCGGTGGGCCCAGTAGGTCTGTTTTTCACCCTCCCCAGGCTCCAGAGGCTTTTTTGGAGGTTGGGGAGGGTGAAAATATCCTTCCCCATTCTCCCCACCCCACCCCGCCCCGCCCCGCCCCGGAGGCCCTCCGGAGACTGGAAATGGCCCATTTTCTGATTTCCGGTAGGCCCGGCAGGTCTGAAAATCAGCTGGCCGGCACATGCATGCACACTGGAGCTGAGGTAGAGCAACGCTCGCATGCCCACAGATATGGCTCCACGTGCCACCTGTGGCACGCGTGCCATAGGTTCGCTATCACGGGTACAGGGTTTCCTATACTGAGTTGGAATAGGAGACCTTGAAGGTCCCTTCCAACTCTATTATTTTGTTTGTATGAAGTATGTGTCAGGTTTCAATATCGTCTCAAATAAAATAAATTGCATTTCCAAACAGATAGTCTTTGAAGAAATCTTTCATTTTATTAAGCACGACAATCTGCCCCCGATCGTGGCGTAGCCAGCTCTGACTTCCTGACCCCAAACCTTCCCTTTCCATTCCCCAAATCTCTGCGTCTCATTGGCCTTCTTCCAAATCACTCTCCCCATATCTACTACTTAAGCTCCCAGGAATGTCCCCCCTCCCTCTCATCTCCTAGGGGATATTATCTTCAAGGAAAATACGTAGGTGAAATGTCAAGCGTCCTCTTGCCAGCTGCCCCCTCTTCTCCTTCTTATGTCAGCACTAGAGTAAATGCAGGTTGAAGTGCTGACAGTATGTTTTACTTAAATTTGGAGTACAAATCTACTGCATAATGTTGAGTTGGTTCATACATATATTTTATTTTTACAATCCATACATCTGAATCCCTGAAATTCAAGAGGTGTAAAAAAAAATGTCTATCTTTTTAGTCCTGTTGTAACTTTGAATGGCCACTACCGTGTTTTCCTGAAAATAAGTCCCTATCTTATATTTTTTTGAACCTCGAAATAAGCACTTGGCCTTATTTTTGGGGAGGTGGAGGAAACCAGAGGAAATGGCGGGGACCGGCTACACATGCATTTAAATATTTTTGGGGAGGGCTTATTTTCGGGGGGGGGCTTATTTTAGTGCATGCGCTCAAAAGCCCAACTGGGGTTATTATGAGGGGAGGTCTTATTTTTGGGGAAACAGGGTAAATGAATAATTAAAGTCAAGGATTACCTGTATATTCTAATCAACTGAGGTTTTGTGAATGGTTATGACCTTTAGCTGTTTTGAAATTGGAACTTTGTCCCTGGCAGGCTGCATGCCATCACATCTATAGCATGTTCTTAGCATTCTGAAGCTTTTTAAAAAAAAAACTGAAGATACTGGCTGGCTTAAGATAGCTAACAGCAAAGGGAGTTTAAATAAAAGAGGAACAATAAAGACAGCTTACCAGATCGGAAATTGGATATTTCTCCATTCACTTCAGTACAGTTCACAAAATCACCCAGACAAAGTACATCTCCATCGCTCTCACAGTTATCGTAACCTGTTCTGTAGCATTTGGGGCAAGATTTCCCGTTTTCATATATGCGCATGCTATCTCCTGCAAGTCACAAAATAAGTTCATGTAGCAAAAGAATTGATTTAAAGCAATTATCAACACAGCTTGTTTTCCCTTTCACTGACTCTATTACCCCTGGGGAATCTGCTAAACAGTAGAATAATTGGATTTCTAACCATTTTGCCTTTCTAGTGTCCTGATGTCCCTTGAGCTCTGCTGCCTTTCAATTCCAGAAGGAATTCCAGGATGTTCATGGCATGCTTTGCCCTGACCCAAAGAGGAAATCTTTGGTTCTTCTTCCGATATGAAAATATATTCTTAAAAAGCCCACTAGCACTTAAACATATATACCACTTCAAAGTGCTTTACAGCACTCTCTGGGAAGTTTATGAAGTCAGCATATTGCCCCCAACAATCTGAGTCTTCATTTTATTGACCTCGGAAGGATGGAAAGCTGAGTCAACCTCAAGTCCATCAGGATTGAACTCCAGGCTTTGGGCAGAGTTAGCCTGCAAGACTGCATTTAACCACTGTGCCCCCCCCCCCCACCCCACCCCCAGGGCTCCACATACACCCTTTCTAGAACTTAAAAGCCATAAAAAGTCTTTTATAAAAATTGCAAAATGAGAAATTGCAGAATTTGGTTTTTTTAAAATCCCATATAAAGCATATAGTGGACCCTCTGGTCATGACTGTAATCCGTTCCAGAACTTGGGCCGCAACCCGATTCGGTCGTGGCCGGAAGCAAGACTGACTACGCATGCGTGTACAAAAAAAATGGCGCGGAAGGGGAAATCGCCACAGCAGGGAAAATCGCCTTGGCTGTGTTTGATCACCACTCAAGGATGTGTTCGTGACCCGAGTGAAACATTTAGCGGATTTTTGGGTTGGCACCCGATTTGGTTGTGGTCAGAAGCGGTTGTGACCCGAGATTCCACTGTATGTGGGATAATTTGCTCATGATATTTATTTGACACAAGGTTTGTTGTTGTTGTTGTAAATGTATTGAAGGGAAACTAAAAATGGACCATGAATGGACATTAAAGATCAAACAACTGGAACCATCTTGCCTACTCCTGGTTTAAAAACATATTTTTTTTCCCAAATTTTACTGATAGATTAGTTTAGATTAGAATTGTTTATTGGCCAAGTGTGATTAGACACACAAGGAATTTGTCTTTGGTGCATAGGCTCTCAGTGTATATTAAAAGAGAAGATACATTCATCAAGAATCATAAGGTACAACACTTAATGATAGTCATAGGGTCTGTTACAGGTGGTCAAGCCTTTTCTTTCTCTCCTTGCAACTACCTTAAAAGATAATTTGGTCAAATATTTGGGCATTCTCTTCCAAACGTTCAAACACTATCCAGTTATCTCTCCTTTCACAATTAGTAGCCGCCTTTTGAGATGTTCTTGATATAAGCGTTAAAGATTAGAAAGATGTCTTTGGAATTTTCCCGTACATAGATTTCTTATGTCAACCATCCCAATAGGAAAAGTGCCAGAAGCAGAATAAGATTCAAAAGCTGTTTACATACCTGGAAGGCCCGAGGGGCAGCTTTTGTCTGTTTCATTGCAAATCTCAGAATCAAACTCCAAAGTACGTTTGTCTCCAAAATCGAAATGGAAGGAGCCAGTCAATTGATTTGCAGAAGCTACACAGCTTCTGGCCGAGGATGTGGTTAAAGTCTGGTCTATTGAGAAAATATAATGATTAAGGAATGTAATCAATTGAGCATCACATGCTCTGTTTTCCAACCAACACTATCAATGGAATCAGCCAAATGTAATACTCTGTAGCTTCTAAAGCTGCAGTTCGTTTTGGGGTTCCTTAGTGGCCTTGTGACAGATACTCTACACCTTCACCGCCCAGTACCCCAGTTGACACTGACCCCTGAAAATGAAAATTCTATTAGTTTTTCTCTTTGTTGGTTTTCTTCAGCATGGATAACTAGCAATAGCACTTTGACTTATATACCGCTTTGCAGTGCTTTTACAGCCCTCTCTAACAGGGGTGGGTTCTAAAATTTTTTACTACCGGTTCTGTGGGCGTGGCTTATTTTGTGGGCGTGGCTTGATGGTCATGTGACAATTCTTTAGGATTTAGCAGAGGTACTGGTCTACCAGGCTTTTAACTGCTTGCAGAGCTGTACCGGTCTACTCATTTATTTTTGCAGGCACCGGTCTACTCATTTGTTTGCTTTTAACCCTGATCAGCTGTAGGGCGGCCCTGTGAAGCCCTGCGGCAAGAGTTTAAACAGTTTTTTTTCCCTCTAGCCAGCAGCTGGGACTCAGGAGGCAGCAATAGATTGGGGGTGGGGCCAAATAAAAGGTAAGAATAACGCGGGGGGGGCCGCAGGGGGTGGGGCAGTGCGGGGGGCGGGGGGCAGAACTGGTTCAGTGACATCATATCATCACCGCTACCGGCTCGGGAGAACCAGGCCGAACTGGGAGGAACCCACCACTGCTCTCTAAGCAGTTTACAGAGTCAGCCTATTGCCCCAACAACAATCCGGGTCCTCATTTTACCCACCTCGGAAGGATGGAAGGCCGAGTCAACTTTGAGCCTAGTGAGATTTGATCTGCCAAATAGCAGGCAGCTGGCAGTCAGCAGAAGTTGCCTGCAGTACTGCACTCTAACCACTGCGCCACCGCAGCTCACTAAACAAGTGGTTAAGCATGTTGGCTGAATACCAGTCAGTTACTGGTATAGTGCAACATTACTAATTGAATATCTGTGCGTACTTCCCAATTTTCAGACTGTACAGGCTCCACTGAATATAAGGATATGCCCCAGTGAGCATTCTGGAACACCCAGGTGTGTTGCAGCATTAAAGCAACCTTCCCGTTGTTGTGTCAGCTCTACACAATGGAAGAATGGGATGTACAAGGGCTATATACACAGTTCTTACCGCAGCAGTTAGCTCTCACAGCTGTTAACAAATTAGCCCTATAACAATTATGTATTGAATGGAAAGAATAGAAGTGACATTGGCAAGCATCTAATCAGGCATTCACTTCTAGGGAATCCCTGACAGATGGGCCATCCAATCACTATTGAAAGATATCCATCACAGGTGACTCTACCATGACAATCTTTTTCGTTGTTGAATAGTACTGGAAGAAATATCCATCTGGTTCAGTTCCAAGCAGGGAGAAAGACACTGGAGACAAAATGGAGGCTGCAAGCCGCTTGGAAAGAGGGTTTAATGATGAAGCAGAACCACCAGCAGTCCTGGGTTCTGGGCAGTTGATCACATGGAGTTGAGAGCGTGGGGGTTTTTTATACCTTCTCTTGGGCTTTGAGCTTCCTGTTGCTGGGCAAGGACGTGTATTCTATTGGCTGTTGTCAGACTCCCATTGGGGCCATGTAGGGATCATAGCTGGCTCTGTAGGTTGTCTGGGCTCTCAGGTTTGGTTGAAGTTTAGACTCTGATGCAATGTCCTTAGGAGATTGTGCAATGTAGCGAGCTCTGTGTCTTAGTGGTTTAATCCTATTATGTCCTGAAGGGTCGTGTCTTAATCCCTTCACCCTGGATCTGAAGGTCTTTCGTTTTGTAGATAGACTGGCCCAATCTTTCTCAATGGGCGCAAAATATCTGCTGGGGAGAGGGAGCTGGGGCTCTGAGTTTCTGTCTCTCTTAAGATTTTTAATTTCTCTTTTAGGGAAATATATTCTGCCTTTTTAAAATATTTTTAAAATATTTTCAAAATATTTCATTTTTCTATGAGGGGGGATGGGTGCTAGCTTTCTTCTAACAACAGTTTCTACCATAAGAAAAGGTTTCCTGGTGTCCACCAAATATCTATTTCCTGGTAATTTAAACCCATGATTTCTCATCCTATCTTTTGGAATAACTCTAAAATTTCTGCCTCATCTTCTACAAGGCAGTTCTTCAGATATCTAAAAACAGTTACCACATCTCCCCAATCTTGTCTTCAAGGCCCCTGATAGAGGACCTTCTATCAATGTTTCTCAAAAATTCTTGTCTACATGTCTGAAAATCGGCAAGGTTGAGAAACATTTCATTATATGAAACCAAAATGTCCACCACCACCTACCAAGACAAACTTTTCCATTCTCGAATAGTTCCTACCATAAGGAAAGAGTACCTGGTGTCCATTAAATTCTGTTTCTGGTAATTTAAATCCATGATTTCTCATCCTGTCTTTTGGTATAACTCTAACATTTCTGCTTCACCTTCTACAAGGCAGCTCATCAGACACCCGAAAGTAGTTATCACATCTCCCCAATCTTGTGTTGAAGGCCCTCAATAGAGGACCTGAGATTGAGGAAGACATGGACCACCATAAGGATGAAAAGGGGATTTTTTATACACCCAAACACACCCCTAGACATACTTTAGACCAATATTTCTCAAAATTCTCAGAACTGAAGTCCACAAGTCTGAAAATCGTCACGTTTGAGAAACACTGCTTTATATGAAACCATAATATCATGGAGATAGATATGTCCATATCATCCAAATCAACATAACAAAAAAGATGAACATAAAAATTAATCCACTTACCTATCGACAAGTTGGCCTTAGAGATGACACCAAAGCATTTTTCTTCATTTGTACAGTTTCTTTGTACAGTGTCATAACAGGAAAATCCTCCATCATTGAAACACTCAGAACATTCTAGAGAGAGTGGTAAGGATTAAAAAAAAGGAAATACATTTGTTTGAGGCTCCTTCAGATTTCAGTTGTGATATAAATATACTTTAATCCTGAAGCAGACTCTAGCCCTCTTCCAATTTTATTATTCCCATCCTAGCAGAAGGCTGAGAAGAAATTCCCTAAATGGCTTAGGATGAACCTCTGACCACAGAGAGGAAGAAAACCATGTTTGGGGTAGAATGAGAAACTATCCCCAAAAAATAAAAATCGGAAACTTACAAAAGACTTGTGCTTTTTAGTGACACCCACATACACACAGAGAGAGAAATACAGAGAGATATTACACCAGGGAGGAGCAGAAAGATACCCACAGATGAACGCGCCTGGCTGAATTGCATATCACTTTCTTTAAAACAAGATAAAACAAGCCAAGTCAAAGCCAAGTCCCTAAGCAGCAGTAAAGTAATGATAGAAAGAAATGATCATAACTATCTGCCCAGATTCTGTGTTTAGCTCGAATTCCTTTGGTTTGCATTTTCTTCCATGCGAAAGGTTGCTGCCTAACCCAGGGGTCAGCAACCTGCGGCTCTGGAGCCGCATGTGGCTCTTTTACCCCTCTGCTGCGGCTCCCTGTCACTCAAAATATGTGTCACAACTGCCAATGTGCAACGATTGATTGAGCTTTTCAGCACCCGATTTATTGAGCTTTTCAACCTCCGGTAGGCCAACCATGGATAAATCCAAGAGAAGAAAAAGTTTCAGAAGAAAACAGAATGTTTAATTCAACTACATAGGCTAGTTTTGTGGCTCCCGGTGTTTTCTTTTCTGTGGGAAATGGGTCCAAATGGCTCTTTGAGTGTTTAAGGTTGCAGACCCCTGGCCTAACCCAATCAGAATGATTGATTTTATGAAATCAATCATCATCAATCAACAGCCAACACCGTGCCCTTGAGATATTCAGAGGTCTATCTCAATCCACATTTCAGTACGTTCCAATATTGGTCCCGGATTCTTTGCTGCCTGAACTTCCAACCAATCTTGCTGGCTCAGGGAATCCACCTTCCTTGCTTCCCCCATCCTTCCACCCAAAGGCCACCTGAAGTTGGTCACCTTAGCGGGCTTGCCTTGGAGAGCCTATTCGGTTGATGCAATCTGAGAGGAAGGCAGAACTGCCTAACTCAAAAACTTTGGTTGTCCAGTAGAAAACAGTTACAACTGCATCAGAAGAAGTGAAAATTAATTCAAAGAACCCCACATACTTGCAGATATTGCCACAGGAAGGAGGGAGATGATGAAGATGAAGAGCACAAAGGAAGCCATCGTGCCGCCGTTCAGGTCGGTCCTGGTTCTCTGAGAGGGAGATCTTCTCTGAGTGAGGTATTTATAGGCAGGGAGTGGTTAGGGAGCCCTCTGCCTCTTGGCAATAAAGGACAACAGGGTTCAGAATATAATTTACCTCTTAATAACAGTTACAATGTCCAAGGACGTCATAACGGTAATAATTGATTACATCTATAATATCACTTTGTGCAACTCTGTAATAGGTCCAAATGGGTGAACCTATTATAAAATTGCCCTGTTCAGGGAGTGGTTGAAAAATCCCAGGTAGCTGGGCTTGTCTATGTGTGTGTGTGTGTGTGTGTGTGTGTGTGTATGCACCCCTTACTAAGTATGAGCCACAGGTGATGCAACCCGGAAGGATAATTTCTTCCATCGTCAGAGGCTTTTAAAAGTATTTTTTCTACAACCTCCTCAGCCGAAGAGGTTGTAGAAAAAATGCTTTTAAAAGCCTCTGACGATCCCAACTGAGTTGCCTGATTGGCAGAGACTTTTAAAAGCATTTTTTTTTAACAACCTCTTTGACCGAAGAGGTTGTAGAAAACATGTTTTTAAAAGGAAAAAAAGCCTCTGCTGATATGCGTGCCATCTTCATGTCCGATTTTGGACCCTCTGCGCACACGCAAAGCCTTCTCTTGCAGAGGTTGTTTCCTGGTTAAAACCAGGAAGTAACGATATCTGGGTGAGTGGGTAGAGTCTCGCGCTGCTGCCGCTACCAGTTCACCAAACCACGCGCCACCACCACTACCAATTCGCCCGAACCGGAGAGAACCAGTAGCATTTCACCCTTGCTCTTAACGTGGACCATCTATGGTTGATACAGCAGTTGGTGTACAGTTTCACCATGGCAGTTGGTGAAAAATTTTAGACTCCATTGGTGTCTTTTGCAATTCAGTTTCTTTCTTTCTAATTTTATACGATACTTGTACATCTTTTCCTGGAATTTCTTTTTCTCTGGATGATTATATTGTATAAAGCAGCCTCTCTTGGCTTCTGCTAGCATCCCAAACTGATTACATTTGCCTCATCTTAATGATGAGTGAACTTCTACGTACATGGCTGTCATTTTGTGAGCATGTCCATTGCATTCTCTGGGAATTTGATCCAATCACTTAACTAAAACGATCTCCTGGTTTATCTAGAAAGGGAAAAGATATGGTTTGTTGCTGTTGTTGTTGTTGTAATTTTGAAACCCTGTTTATCTAGACCAGTGTATCTCAATCTCAGCATCTTTAACGAATGGAATTCATCTCCCCTGCTGGCTGGGGAATTCTGGTTATTGATGTATACCAGAGGTGGGTTTCAGCAGGTTCTGACCAGTTCTGGAGAACCGGTAGCAGAAATTTTGAGTAGTTTGGAGAACCGGTAAATACTACCTCTGACTGGCCCCACCCCCATCTATTCTCTACCTCCCAAGTCTCAGCTGATCAGGAGGAAATGGGGATTTTGCAGTAACCTTCCCCTGGCGTGGGGTGGAAATGGAGATTTTACAGTATCCTTCCCCTGCCACACCCACCAAGCCTCGCCCACCAAGCTATGCCATGCCCACCAAGCCACACCCACAGAATTGGTAGTAAAAAATGTTGAAACCCACCACTGATGCATGCCCATCTGAACATTGCCAGTATTGCCCTAGACTAGGGGTGTCCATCCTTGGCAACTTTTAAGATTTGTGGACTTCAACTCCCAATATTCCCCAGACAGACAGCTGAGAGTTGAAGTCCACATGTCTTAAAGTTGTCAAGGTTGGACACCCTGGCCCTAGATTATGTGTGGCTCACACTTTTCAATATTATTTCTTGCCAGTGAACCTGACATCGACTGCTCTCAGATGCAATCATCTAGTTGCCTGAATGTATCCAGCAACAGATGGTTGTGGGCAGTGGTGAAATCCAAATTTTTTTACTACTGGTTCTGTGGACATGGCTTGGTGGGCGTGGTGTGGCTTGGTGGGCATGATGTGGCTTGGTGGATGTGGCAGGGGAAGGATATTGCAAGATCTCCATTCCCACCCCACTTCAGGGGAAGGATACTGCAAAATCCCCATTGCCTCCCCACTCTTGGGGGAAGGATATTGCAAAATATCAATTCCCACCCCATTCTGAGGCCAACCAGAGATGGTATTTGCCGGTTCTCCGAACTACTCAAAATTTCCACTGCCGGTTCTCCGAACAGCTCAAAATTTCCGCTACCAGTTCTCCAGAACCTGTCAGAACCTGCTGGATTTCAGCCCTGGTTTTGGGTTAGGGTTAGGGTCAAGAAACAGGGGTATTGCTAAGACTTAGCTTTTGAGTTCATAATTTTTGGATCCATTTGCTACCCCATAATTTGAAACCCAGGTGAGAGAGAACTGAATAAATTATCTATTTCCTGATCTTTCAGCCTTTGGACTATCTCCATCCATTTCTCTATTCATCATTAAGAGCATTTCTTAACCACTGAGTAATAATAGTACTTCTACCCAACCTTATGTCAACAGCAAAGCACCCTGAATGAAACGTGCCTGTCTCTATCCTGCCTCTAATTTTTTCAGTCCCCACCTATTATCAGTCCTTTGATTTCCCTCCAAGATAAAGCAGGTAATAGTTCTGCCCACCTTGAAGCTGATCTTGGGTAGTATTGGAATAAAGAGTAAAAGGCTATTTTAACTGTGGAATATCTAAGGAGGCTTCCTACTCATGGCCAGAAGATGAACAGAAGGCCAGAGGAGAGGGGAAAAAGAGAGGAAACCTTGAGGATTTGTTTGTCCTTGCAAATGGAGTAGGTCCTATCTTCTAGTCATCCAACCATCAGTAGACTGATACCACCATAAGAAAGACATGGTGTATAGATGGCATAGTCACATACCCGACCAGAAGCCTTAAGCTCTGGATAATATGTTTGAGTGGAGGCTTTCAGTCCTGTTATTCGGAGCAACAGGTCTTCATAGAAATATTTAATTGTCCTAGGTGCCATTTCAAGGGATTTTACCCAGTGGGTTTTATACAGCATTAGTTTAGGCTTCAGCATTCTTCAAAGAAGGGTGTGCCCACAATAATTCAACTGAGCTTCTTTAATGTTCTTTTGTACCACTCTATATTTCCTTGTTGGTTGTTTTTATGATCACAAAGAACAGGGAAATTCATGTCACCGTCAATTTTTTCAATGTATGCGTTTGGGTAATCTGCCTATCCTAAAACCTGCTGCTCTGGATGGGTAAATCTTCTGGTTTCTGATTTTCCTAGAAAATCCACTGAGCAGACTCTGAAGCTCTCTAACTAGATGAAAGAAAATTGGCCATCATCGATTCCATTTCAAGGCTGGCTTCATTAATAAAACAATTTAAAAAAAAAACAAAAACCATCACACATAAAATTGTTCCCAAAAAAAACCTTTGAGGATATGGTCGTAACATCACCAAGTTTCAAGCTTGGAGAAAGAAAGAGAGAGAGAAAGAAAGAGAGAGAGAAAGAGAGAGAGAGAGAGAGAGAGAAGGGAGGGAGGGTCAGGGAGGGAGTGGGGAAAGGTGGGTGAAGGGAGGGAGGGAGGGAGGGAGGGAGGGAGGGAGGGAGGAAGGAAGGAAGGAAGGAAGGAAGAAGGGATGGTCAGGGAGGGAGTGGGGAAAAGTGGGTGAAGGGGGAGGAAGGAAGGGAGGGAGAAGGAAGGAGGGAAGGAAGAATGGAGGGAGGGAGGGAGGAAGAAGGAAGGGAGGGAGAGGGTCAGGGAGGGAGGGGAAAGGTGGGTGAATGGAGGGAGGGAGGGAGAAGGAAGGAAGGAAGGGAAGGAGGAAGGGAGAGTCAGGGAGGGAGTGGGGAAAGGTGGGTGAATGGAGGGAAGGAAGGAGGGAAGGAAAGAAGAAGGGAGGGAGGGAGGGTGGGAGGAGGAGGCATTTAGCCCAATCATAAATCCAAATGAGTATCGGTGCTATTAAATTAAGGGTGGGGAACAGAATGAGGAAGCAATTGCAAATCAAAGTCCAGAGAATGTATTACTGACTGTCACCACAAGATATAGATATAATTTTCACTTTTTAAACCAGGAAGGACTTCCAGCAGGATGGGCTTTCAGGAACTGAATGCAGATTGTCATAACTGGCAGGAGTAATCATTTACCAAGGAGATTCAAATTACCTTTGGACTGCCAAGCCCATGGAAAACAGAACCTTTCCCTTTTTTAAAATTTTCTTTTCTTCCTTACTTTTGTTTCTCGTAACTAAACAATCATTAATTTTACCAAAAAAAAACCCCCTAAACTAAAAAAAAAATAAAAATTAAAATACAACTAAAGAAGGAAAATAATACAATAATGCAGGTAGTCCTTGATTTACGACCACAATTGAGCTCAATGTCTCTGTTGCTAAGTGAGGAAATTGTTAAGTGAAATTTGCCCTATTTGACGGCCCTTCTGGCCACAGTTGTTAAGTGAATTACTGTGGTTGTCTAATTAGTGACACGGTTATTAAGTGAATCTGGCTTCCTCATTGACCATTGCTCGTTGGAAGGTTGCAAAAGGGGATCGTGGGACACTGCAACCATCATAAACATGACTCAGTTGCCAAGCCTACAAATCTGGTTATTCGGGAAGGAAGAAACAGCTGCGATCTCACATTGCTCCTAGAAGCACGAAGCCGAAAACACCAGCCTGAAGATGACAAATGAGACTTTGTCGAAACGTCGCCAAGACACTTCCAATTTTACGCAGGAGAAAACCCGAATAACCAAAGACCGACATATATATATATATATATATATATATATATATATATATATATATATATATATATATATATATTTCAAAATACAAACATTCCATCTTTCCTTAAACATTGTAGTGTGTCGTCTGGGTTCAGATATCTCTGGGCGCCAGCCTTCAACATTTGCAACATCGTTTACTTTAATATAATCCTCTAATCTTAAAATTATAGTATGTTAAATGATTAAATATTATAAGCCTATTTGTGTTTCCTCTTAACGTGTCTTCTAGTAAAAATATAATAATAATAGCATTACACATAATGATCCTCCTCATCCTAATGCTAACAATTATCATCTTATTTATACTTCTATCTTAACATGTTTTCTATTCTTCTTTCATCTTCTTCTTTTATACCCAGTTTCCCTTTTTACTCGCTAACCATTGATAGAATACTTCCCATATCTTATCCCATATCAGTTTGTTCTTTCTCCTTAATTGCTAGTGTTAATCTGTTCATTTCTGCACATTCTAATATTTTCCATTCTAATATTCCCCGAATTTTGATCAAGTAACCATGAGGACACTGCAACAGTTATAAATGCAAGGACTGGTCACTCTTTTCAGTGCCATTGTAACTTCCAATGGTTGCTAAACAAATGCTTTGCTGGCCTGAATTACAGTTGAGCTGAGATCCCTGGATAGATTCCTCTTCTTTTCTCAAGCGATTTTTTTTTTTTTATTTTATTATTCTCATCAGTTGATCAGTGGCCAGATATTTCTACCCATTCCTTTCTCAAGGCCCTGAAAACATGGATTTGCCAACGGGCATGGAGAATCAAAAAGATGTGGCTGTACTGATGGTTATTGGTGGGTGGGACTATCTTGCCTAGAAGCTTTATGGATTTTTTTATTGTCTTTATATGTTTCTTTACATTGTTTAAACATACTGCTTTTAAACTGCTGTACTCTTTTTGCTGTTTTATATTGTTTTACCGGCTATTATTTATTTTTTGAATATCATTGACTGCTTCTTCCGGGAACGGAGGTGTTTGAATTCTTCATTTGTTTAATCAAGCTTCACCTTCAGGATTTTTAGATGAATAATTGGGGATTTTAAAAAAAAATTATGTGTTTGCGGAGGAGGAGGAGGAGGAGAAAAAGAGGAAGAGGAGGAGGAGGAGGAGGTGAAGAAGAAGAAGAAGAAGAAGAAGAAGAAGAAGAAGAAGAAGAAGAAGAAGAAGAAGAAGAAGAAGAAGAAGAAGAAGAGGAGGAGGAGGAGGAGGAGGAGGTGGTGGTGGAGGAACAGGAGGAGGAAGAGGAGGAGGAGGAGAAGAGGAAGAGGAAGAAGAAGAGGAGGAGGAAGTGAAGAAGAAGAAGAGAAAGAAGAAGAAGAAGAACAGGAGGAGGAGGAGAAGAACAGGAGGAGGAGGAGGAGGAAAGGAAGAGGAAGAGGAAGAAGAAGAAGAGGAGGAGGAGCAGGAGAAGGAGGAGGAAAAGGAAGAGGAGGAGAAGAAGGAGAAGAGGAAGTGGAAGAAGAGGAGGAGGAAGAGGAGGAGGAGGAGGAGGAGGAAGAGGAAGAGGAAGAGGAGGAGGAGAAGGAGAAGAGGAAGTGGAAGAAGAGGAGGAGGAGGAGGAAGAGGAAGAGGAGGAGGAGAAGGAGAAGGAGAAGAGGAAGTGGAAGAAGAGGAGGAGGAGGAGGAGGAAGAAGAGGAGGAGGAGGAGGAGGTGAAGAAGAAGAAGAACCTGTGGCACGCGTGCTATAGGTTCGCCATCACAGAGCTAGGAGATTAAATTGCCATAAAGAATTTACACTTTGGATGATCTTCCAGTTTCCAGAAGCAAATGCGTGTCAGCCAACTGGTCTTCGCATGTGCATGTGCCCCAAGAACCAGAAGACCAAGTGTCCAGCGTGCATGCATGTGCCGGAAACTGGAAGATCATCTTCCCGGCACGCACATGCGTGCGGGGCGGCTGCTCTTCCAGTTTCAGCACTCCCACATGTGTGAAGACCAGCTGGTTGGTGTGTTGGAACCCGGAAGAGTAACGGGTGAAGGCTCATGTGCCCGGAGAGATGGCTCTGTATGCCACTTCCAGCACATGTGCCATTAGTTCGCCATCCTGGGCTTAAGAGCTTCCCACTTGAGTAGCGGGTTAGACTAGAAGACCTCCAAGGTCCCTTCCAACACTTTTGTTATTCTGTTAAATAATTTTTTTTAATGATTTTTTTTTTACTTGCATTGGCTTTCACTGTGCTTACATAAATCTCCTGTGTGTGTACCTGTTAATAAATATCATAAAATATTCTAATTGTACCTTGTAGGTAACATTTCATGTTTATCTTTCATTACTGTATGCCAATATTGGAATCTATCTAGCAGATGTCTGCTTCTGGTATGAGAATTTCTGTTTTCACTAAAGTCGTAGGGATGGTTGATGATAAAACCAGATGGCTGCATTTGCACAAGGAGTTTTCAACTCTGCTTTTTTCCCCCCCCTTTTTCCTCCTCCTTTTTAATTAGTAATTTAAGGTGTATAAACATTGGCCGCTAAGTAACTTTAATACCCATTGATTTGTGCAACCCCAGAAAAAAGATCAGTTCAGAAATTGGGTTCCAGGCAGGGATGAAAAATACTTACCTTCCCTACCAGTTGGGAAGCACACCATCTTCACATCCGATTTTAGACCCTCTGCACATGCACAGAGGTTCAAAAACAAGTTACTTCCTGGTTAAAACCAGGAAGTAATGACATCCGGATGAGTGGGCGGAGCCTCGCGCTGCCGCCGCTACCAGTTCACCGAACCACGCATGGTTCGCCTGAATCCGGAGCAAACCAGTAGCATTTCAACTCAGGTTCCATGTATTGTGTGAATGTAATGCTTAAATCCAGGGTGGGCAACTGTGGCCCTTTTACAACCTGTGGACTTCAACTCCCAGAATCTCTGAGCCAGCTTGGCTGTCTCAGGAATTCTGGGAGTTGGAGTCCACAGGTTGTAAAAGGGCCACAGTTGCCCACCCCTGGCCTAAGTATATATTCAAGTAAATTTATTTTCTTTCTTCACCAGGAAAATGAAGACACGCATGTTTTAAGATATTACTGAAACATAAAAATATTTTCCTTGCCAGAGCCTTGGTAGAGCCTTGGTAGTACAGTGGTCTAAAACACCCTGTTATTAACACAGCTGCCTGCAATTACTGCAGGTTCGAATCCCATCAGGCTCAAGGTTGACTCAGCCTTCCATCCTTTCTAAGGTAGGTAAATTGAGGACCCAGTTTGTGGGGGCAATAAGCTGACTTTGTATAAATATACAAAAGAATGAAGGCTATTGCTTAACGCGTTGTAAGCCACCCTGAGTCTCCAGAGAAGGGCGGCATATAAATCAATTTTTTTAAAAAAAATTCATTGTGAACCCTGGTAAGTATAGATCTATTATTAGCAGAGAAATGGGGGCATCTCAAGATTCAGCATGCAGCCAGCAAGACTTTTACATTTTTAAAATGTATTTTATTAAATGTGATTTTCTGTGTTCGACAGAAGGATTTCCCTTCCCCACCCCCCATTTTTTTAAAGAAAACCCTCCGATTCAGAACAAAGATGCTTCATCATATCTTCCACCTTGCTCGGTCTTTTCTTGAAGTCAGGGCTATTTGCCGATGATTTTGGGAGCAGGGGTGCATTCGGATTTCTTTATAATCTCCTTGTATAATCCGGGCACCCCGTAAATACGTGGCACATTCAGACAAGCATTCTTGGTTCCACAGCCCCGTTCTGCGTGACTGTAGAATCTTCCCTCTGCAGGAATTGAGAAACATGATAACAAAGTCCATTGTGTATCAGGCAAGGGAGAGTGTGGGATCAGAGTCTGGGGCAGGGTTTTCAGGCTGGTTTATTGTTATTTCCTGGCATCCAGGAGGATTTGTGGGGAGGTACATTGTACTCTTGAAACAAATGTCCTATGGAAACTGGAACATGTTCCTCTGCACTTTTAGCCTCTTATCAGGAGGCGAGGAACAAATTTACCTGTTTACTACGTGTGATATTTGCAGGCAGAACTTTTACATTCAGTGCTGTGAGATGAGCAGTCCCATATGTTGGGTGGGTGGGTCAGTAGGTGAGTGGATGAAGTGACAGAGAAGGCAGGCAGGCAGGCAGGCAGGCAGGCAGGCAGGCAGGAAGGAAGGAAGGAAGGAAGGAAGGAAGGAAGGAAGGTGGGTCAGAGAAGGCAGGCAGGGAGGAAAGAAGGAAGGAAGGAAGGAAGGAAGGAAGGAAGGAAGGAAGGAAGGAAGGAGGGTCAGAGAAGGCAGGGAGGGAGGGAGGGAGGGAGATAGGAAGGAAGGAAGGAAGGAAGGAAGGAAGGAGGGAGGGAGGGAAGGAAAGAAGGAAGGAAGGAAGGAAGGGGTGAGTCAGGGAAGGAAGGGAGGGAGGAAGGGTCAGAGAAGGAAAGGACAGAAAGAGGAAGGAAGGAAGGAAGGAAGGAAGGAAGGAAGGAAGGAAGGAAGGAAGGAAGGAAGGAAGGAAAATAGATGCGATTGTAATCTATTGTTCTGCAGAGATGAGCCTGGATTTAATTAAAATGACTGCAATCTCATTAAACTATTGCTATTAAGGGCAAAACCCAGTCATTCCCAGCATGACTACACTGCCCAACCTAATTTTTATTTTTAAAAAAATGCTCATTAGATTTATTGTATTTATTGAATGGCCAAAAGCCCAGAATAAAAATGAATTCATTCTGTTTTCAGCCTGTTTTTAGACTTGCTTCTAGTGTTTGTGCATTTCATATGTCAAACTGGCAAAAGAACCAGTCTGATATAGTGGTTAAAGCAACAGACTAGAAACCAGGAGACTGTGAGTTCTAGTCCCACTTTAGCCATGAAAACCAACTGGGTGACCTTGGGCTAGTCACACTCTCAGTCCAACTTGCCTCACAGGGTTGTTGTTGTTGTGGGTAAAGTAGGAGGTAAAAGGTTTACGTTTGGACATGTTTGCCATCTTGCCTTATTTGTAAAAAGAATAAAGACAGTATACAAATAAGTAAATAATGGTGCGGTTGGGTTTTTTTGCAATAAGCTACAGTCTTTGTGCATTTCGTGTACCAGAATGTCTAGAAACCCTATGTCATGCCCCCATTGGAGACTGAATCTGTGGGGGAAGATGAGCTGGAATTGGAGCCGATGGAGATCGAGGGGGCAGCTTCATTGGCTTCAGAGGAAAATGGGGAGGAGCAGGCCCAGTCAGGCCAGGACCTTTCAGGATTGGGATGACTTGTAGGCAAGGAAGAACAGGGGCAGGATGACCAAGAGAGGCTAAGCAGTAAACATGAGAGACAGAGCTCGGACAATGAGCAGGGACCGCCCCATCCTGATCCTCGAGCATGGAGAGTGGAGAGAAGGTGAGAACAGCGCAGACTGACACAGCTACTCAGGAGAAGAGTGCCCCTCCCGTCTTCACAAGGCACACCTGGGGACTGAGTCTTAAGGAGTCGTTGGGTGGAGGGCATTTGTCGGGAACAAATGCTGAATTTATGGAATGTTGAGTGCCGACGTTTGAACTTTCCTGAATTCCTTGCATTCTTTCTGGATTTCTGGATACTTGCCTTGCTCCTTTGATTCCTGGATTCCTCAACTTGCCCTGCTGGATTTCTTGCTTTGCAACTGTGGTGTTCACAGCATTGGGCTGAACTATTTGCAGCCAGAGGCTGCTTTGAAGTGTATGTGTGGGTGTGTCATCCTTTTGCTCTGGGACTTGCCAGAAACATGAGAGCGTTTGGGGAAATATGGAGCAATAAAGGGGCAGTTTGAACTGCCAACTACCTGGGTTACCGATGTGCCGTACCCTGAGTCATCGCACATTGCCATTGCCATCGTAATCAGATGTAGCTCAGAGGTCACGAAGGAAGCCTCGTACATCAAACTTCTTGCCCAGTTTTCGTCATTAAATAGTGGAAATACCTGACATCATCAGGCTCATTCCGGTTCACGCACTTTCTTCTTTCCCATTCCCACTGTAAATGACAATACTATTCCTCAGATCTTACCTTGTTCTACCGTCATATCGTAATGGACACAATACTCTTCCCAGCCGTTACAATGAATCAGCTCAGTGGGTTTGCAAATCGGATCCTGTGAGATGCATCCTGGACATTTCATTCCGTTTGGGCGGATCCCGAGTTTGGGCACTTGGGAAATGGGGGAAAACAAGCAGAAATGATCACATTGTCATCCCATCTTCTCAATCCCTAGGAATTTCCCCATCTTAGATCTTCACTCTGACTTCTTGGAATCCCAAATGAGAGCCAAGGGTTACCTCTTCGATTCTATCTCAAGAAGATTTACTAGAGTTTGTCTCATAGTTTTCAGAAGTCACATTTCATACAGGTAGTCCTCACTTAATGACCATAATTGGGATTGGCAACTTTGTCATTAAGTAAACATGGTGTCAACTCTGAAGATGACCTGACCGAGGCCATTTTTGAGGGATAGGGAGGAGGGAATAGAGGTAGCTGGGGTTTTGTAGCCAAAACAAAATACTTTCTCCTGGGAACCAAGGACATTCCCACAGGTGGTCAGAGAGAGGAGGAGTGAAGTTACCAAGCAACTGGATGGCAACCTGATTGGACCATGTGACTGATAGTTTGGGGAAGAGAAAAAACCTTTTACTTTTAATTAGATGAAAACCGCAGGAATCTTCAGAGTCGGTTTTCACCAGAACTGTGCCAATATGATATATCCAATAAAACTATTCTTTGAGTTTTGTTTGCTATGGGATTATTACTTGGAACCCTGACACATGGTTGTTAAGCAGGACATCATGTGACCATGATAGACGTACAACCTCACTTCCTCCACAGTTCTTAAGTGAATCATCCACAATCATTAAATGAAACATTTAGGGGACCACAACTCACGATTTCACTGCCAGCTTCTCCATTGATTCTCCCTATCCTAAATGCCCACCAGTTGGGGAGCACCTGAATCTTGATCACATGACTGGGGGAGGAGGAGGGAATGCTGTGATGGGCATAAGCCATGAAATTATTTTTTTCAGCACAGCTATAATTTGAAGTGGTCACTAAAACCGGGCAGTCATTAAGCAAGAACTGCCTGTAATGGGCTGTGAGAATAACTTTGAAAGACAGAAGAAAGAACTGCAGCTGAAACAACAGTCTAAAGCATGAACAGGAGTAGAGAAAGTATCTCAGGATTCTTCCCAGTTCTTTGGAATAGAAGAGCAGGGAAATGAGGAAGCATTTTCAGCCTTGGAAAATTCCATTACTGTAATAGCAATAGCACTTAGACTTATATACCACTTTACAGTGCTTTACAGCCCTCTCTAAACGGTTCTTACAGAGTCAGCATATATCCCCATTTTACCCATCTCGGAAGGATGGAAGGTTGAGTCAACCTTGAGCCTGGTGAGATTTGAACTGCCAAATTGCAGGCAGGCGGCAGTCAGCAGAAGTAGCCTGCAGTACTGCACACTCACCATTGCGCCACCGTGGCTCATAGACTAGGAGACTAGTGCTTACATGTCACGGTTCCGCTGTTGCAAAGGTCCTTGCGACAACACTTCGCGGCACTCCGCTTGCGTCTCGAAGGGAGGGTGAAACTCATTGGCGATGGAACACAATACTTGATTTTGCTGCAGCCTTTGTAAGTGGCGAGCCACACCTCCTTTCCTGTGCAGTGGGAAGAATGACAGTCAAGACAGGGGTTAGCAAAGTCAAATTCTTGAGAAAGGAAAACCCACTCAGGGATTGGAAGGGGATTCGTTGGGAAGGGGGAAAGAAATACCAGAGTGAGCTCCAGTTAGCTCCAATGTTGGGTGGGGTGGCAAGGAGCAACCTCGCCAGTTTTGCCACTGCTAAATCAGTGTTTCATAATATACCAAGGTTGTCAAACTCGATTTCATTGGGGGCTGGATCAGAGTTGTGTTTGACCTCGGAGGGCCAGGGGCGAGTGGGGGGGGGCTGTTTTTGCCCAGCAGAGTGCTTCTGGAGGCCGGGGAGGTAAAACACGGGCTGTGCAGGGCAGGGGTGCTATTTAGAAGGTTCTGACAGGTTCTGGAGAACCGGTAGCGGAAATTTTGAGTAGTTCGGAAAACCGGCAAATACCACCTCTGGCTGGCCCAAGAATGGGGTGGGAATGGAGATCTTGTAATATCTTTCCCCCAGGAGTGGGGAGGGAATGGGGATTTTGCCATGCTCACCAGCCACACCCACCAGCCACGCCCACCAAGCCACGCCCACAGAACCACTAGTAAAAAAATTTAAATTCCACCACTGGTGCAGGGGCCTCCTGGGGCCTACATGCAGACCATTTTTGGCCAGCAGAGTGCTGCTGGAGGCTGGGGAGGGCGAAAATTGGGCCATGCAGCCCCCCCCCACAGCCCACTTTGGCCGGCAAAGGCACCGTGGGCCATCCTTTGATATGGCCCAGATTTAAGCACCCGGTGAACCGGATGCTGCCCACGGGCCTTGAGTTTGATACCCCTGTAATAGACCATACACATAATGGCAGCCATTTGTGATATATGTGCCCATAATACAGAGTCAATTTGGGTGTAGTGGGCTAGAAACTGGGAGACAGTGAGTTCTAGTTCCACCTAAGGCACAAAGCCAACTGGGTGATCTTGGACTGCTCACTTTCTCTCAGCCCCAAGCAGGAGGCAATGACAAACCACTTCCACAAAAACCTGGCCAGGAAAACTGCAGAAACCTGTCCAGGCATTCTCCAGGAGTCACCACTGCCTCAAAAGCACACACGGACACAAAGCCACACACAAAATAAAACCCATAATATATTCTCAAAAGTTCCAAATGCATCACTGGGATCCAAAAAGTGGTTACAGGCATTATTCCACTTAACAAATGTTTGAGTTGAAAACTTGCACCGATACGAACAAAGCTGCCTGCACCTCCAACCAAGAATATCCTGGAGGTTGGGTGAAAGTTAATTTATAGCATGCCACGTAAATACACTTGATTGGACTTGCAAAAAAAAAAAATGGACTTACATACAGCCTTTTAGAACATCACCTGTTCGTAAGTACATCACTATCTGTACTCCTAAATGGCCTTTGACTTTAATCTACTTCCTCAAATTCACTTCAACCCAGACGCAAAGGTGTTTTTTTTCAAGACTTTCTGGTTTTTCTTTGAAGACGTTTCACGTCACATCCTTCTTCAGGTTGTGGATGAGAAGCGAAACGTCAGAATAGAAGAAGAAGAGGAGAGGAGAGGAGAGGAGAGGAGAGGAGAGGAGAGGAGAGGAGAGGACAGGACAGAACAGAATAGAATAAAATTCTTTATTGGCCAAGCGTGATTGGACACATAAGGAATTTATCTTCAGTGCAAAGGAGTGTCCATAAAAGATATAAGTGATAAATCATGATCATCGTCATCATAAACACATTCATAAAAACCAGAAAGTCCAGTTGCCTCCTGAAAAAAGCACCTTTGGGACAACCATGACCTGGATGACTGAGAATCTCCCTAGACTCTCATCCCAGAATAAAACGAGTTAATAGTTCCTGTGCCAGATGACAGTTCCTTGCAATGTTGAGGCGCATCTGTCAGCAGAGGCACCTTATCTACCTGTTGGCTGCCTGGCACAGCCAATTTGTGCTGCAGAAAACAGCGATTTAAATTCAATGTCTGTCACTTTTCTCAACTTACACCATGCTAACTTTGGCATGTCCATCATTTTAGGGGACAAACAAAACAAGCCCACTTCAATTCCCAGCCCTGTTCATGGAACTGAGCCCTCCCTCCACGTTTCCAGTCCTGAGTGGATAACTGGTCAGCTCGGGAGCAAGCCAGAAGGATCATTCACCAATGGTTGTCTCAGTGGTGAGAATCAGGCAGGTGTTTTCGAAAGGTCGGCAGATGTGCGGCGCACCAGTGCAGAAACCGCTGCTGCTGCTGCAGTGTTCACACTTCAAACAAAAACCTGAAAGGGAAACCCCATAGATAAATGTTAGGAGTTGCAACAAGGGGTGGGCTTCAAAAATTTTAGCAAGGCATGGCGTGGCCATGGTGGGCGTGGCCTAATCGGCCTCCTGCACCATGGAGGGGGCGTTTTTGTCCTCCCCATACTCCGGAGGCTTTTCTCAACCCTTCAGGAGAGCGAAAACGGCCTTCCCCAGGCTCCGGAGGCCCTCTGGAGGTTGAAAACAGGGCCTTCCCGAACTTCCAGTAGGCCCATTTTTCGCTCTCCCTGAGCCTCCGCGCACGCCCTGTACTTACCTGCATCCAAAATGGGCCATGTGGGGACTCCTGTGAGGGGCAGACTGGGGTGGGAGGAGCCAGCCAGGAATGGGATTTGGGGGTTCTCCGAACTGCACAGAATCTTAGCTAGAGGTTCTCCCGAACCCCTGCAAACCCACAGCAGCCCATCCCTTGTTGCAACCAATTTGGAGTTTATCCACCATTGGGGTCAGGAACAACCCCAGAGTATGATCCAAAAAGGTCAAGAATGGTGGCCTATTTTTTATGGGCAGTGGTTTTTCTTTCTTCTTTTTTCTTTTTTTTTTTAAAAAAGAGCCTTGATAGTACAGTGGTTTACGCACCCTGTTATTAACACAGCTGCCTGCAATTTCTGCTGGTTCGAATCTCTCCAAGGCTCAAGGTTGACTCAGCCTTCCATCCTTTCTAAGGTAGGTGAAATGAGGACCCAGATTGTGGGGGCAATAAGCTGACTTTGTATAAAAATATACAAAAGTATGAAGGCTATTGCTTAATGCACTGTAAGCCGCCCTGAGTCTCCGGAGAAGGGCGGCATATAAATCAAATTAAAAAAAAAATAGTCTTTATTTACATCTTCCTTTAAAAAAAAATAAATAACAATACACCATATAAACAACGTACAACACAAAGAACATTACAAATAACACACAAGTGATAGGTACAGATGGTGCCTTCATATCTGAGTATTCAATATAATATTCCATTCCAGGGGAGATAGAGCAACTCATCTCTCTTAATATATCAATTAGGCAGTGTTTTTCTAGGGACAAGACACAGCAGTAAGAAAACAACTATACTGGCGGGGAAGCTAACAATCATGATTAAAACTCCAGGGAAATAGAAAAGTTAAGCACCCCATTTCATGATCCCATAACTTGATAGGTCGTCCTCAATGTACGACCGCAACGGAGCCCAAAATTTAGGTTGTTGAAGGAGACATGCGTCCCGTGAGTTTTGCCCCATTTTATGATCTTTCTTGCCTTGATTGTTAAGTGAATCACTGCAGCTGTTAAATTAGTCACACGATGGTTAAGTGGTTTCCTCATTGCTTGTCAGAAGATCGCAAAAAGCAATCACGTGTACTCTGGGACCCTGCAACTGTCATAAATGTGAGTCAGTTGTCAAGTATCCCAAGGGACGACTCACAGTCCTGCCATCGGGAAGGAGATATAGAAGCGTAGGCAGTCGCACAAATCGTTTTTATCCATGGGCTGTCAGGCTTCTGAATGGAAAATAACTTTCCAACAACATAGTATGATTGACTTGAGAGCCGGAGTGATGTGCAATAAGTTAACATGATGCACTAGGATTGTATGTTTGTTAGTAGGATTCACTAGATTAGGGATTTTTTTCCTTTTTTACTGTCTTTCACTATGAGTTGTATTGGGTTGGGGGGGGGGGGTTGCACGAAGGGAGGCTCCGCCAATCTCATTGTACACATGTTGTAACTCTGACAATAAAGGTTTGAATTTGAATTTGTACATCCCATGACCGTGGGGAATGCTACAACGGTCGTTAAGTGTGAACCATGGTCTTAAGTCGCTTTTTTCAGCGATGTCGTAACTTCGAATGGTCACTAAGGGAACTGTTGTAAGGCGAGGGCTACCTGTACTTGAATTCCACTCTCCCAAAACTGCGCCAAGTTTGTGCTGCATTAAAAAAAAAAATGACAGCCTGGATGCCAAGAGCTACAACCTGAATTAAGTTAAATCTTTGGTATTAAATCAGAGGTGGGATTCATCCGGTTCGGACCAGTTCACCCAAACCGGTAGCAGAAATTGTGGGTTTTATTTAGGCATGTTTTGAGGCCGGGTGCATGCATGGCAGGGGTGGGTTCTACTTACCTGTACTACCGGTTGGCAACGGGGCCGCGTGCACATGTGCAGAAGCAGTCTGATGATGTCAGAGTTGGTGGGAGGAGCCTCCCTCCGGTTTTACTACCGGTTCTATAGAACTGGTCCAAACCAGGGGCAACCCACCACTGATGCACGGAAGGCAAGCGCACCAGTAAAGTTCATGCACGGAAGGCTGGGTGCATGTGTGGACGCATGTGCGCTCACATTTCCGAACCGGTAAGAAAAGTAAGTGAATAGCACCCCTGTATTAAATGCTCTGCTTTGAGAACTTGGGTTCTCATCTGGTGGCATTCTTAATCAAAACCCAAAGGACTTACCTGCAGAGATCAGGATGAAGAAGAAGAAGAAGAAGATAATTGTGGACCCCTGCATGGTCTTTGAACACGGAAGATCATGAGAAAAACTCAGAGCTGAGATGGCTCCTGGACGAGGGGTGACTTAGGCTTTGACACCTGATGAGGGCTTATAGCCTCTTGGCAGGAGAGAGTAGGAGGGACAAGAAGACAATGAGGATGGGAGACCAGCACAGTTCCTGGCCTCCCAAGTTGCAGAACGGATCAATCACAGAGAGGAACTCTTGTTCTAAACTTAGTGACCAGAACGACATGCAGAGACTTAAGACTGAAACGTCTCGGAACAATGGGCAGAAGAAAAATGCCAACGAGGTTTCCCCCACTTGTGGGTCTGGACAGAGGTCTTCTTCCTTCTGCAAGAGCCTGATAGGACTCACTGCCTTGGGAAGAGAAACAGGGAATCATCAGCTTTGGGGGGCGCCATCTAAGCCAGGGGTATCAAACTCAAGGCCCGTGGGCCGGATCCAACCCACAGGGTGCTTAAATCTGGCCCGTGAGGCCACCCTGGAAACTGAAGGACCAACCTGCGGTGCCTCTGCCAGTGAAAACGGAGCTTAGGAGGACAGCCCTCACAAGCTCCGTTTTCACTGGCAGATGGATGCAGGAGGCCATCACAGCTGAAAACGGAGCTCGGGAGCCCGTTTTCACTGGCAGAGCACTTGGGCCACCACAGGGACCCCCCAACACAAGTGATGTTGAGCTGGTCATGCCCACACTGGCCACGGCCACACTGCCCCACCCCAGATCAAACACAACCCTGATGGGGCCCTCAATGAAATTGAGTTTGATACCCCTGATCTAAGCTATCATTACTTCCCCAAATATGAAGACAGGACATACAATCAAGATCACGTGTAGTGTTAATACCACTTTATAATGCCTTGGTAAGGCCACACTTGGAATACTGCATCCAGTTTTGATCACCACGATGTAAAAAAGATGTGAAGACTCTAGAAAGAGTGCAGAGAAGAGCAACAAAGATGATTAGGGGACTGGAGGCTAAAACATACAATGAACGGTTGCAGGAACTGGGCATGGCAAGTCTAGTGAAGAGAAGGACTAGGGGAGAGATGATAGCCAGGGGTGGGTTCTACTTATCTTTACTACTGGTTTGCAGCAGGGCTGCACGCGCGCGCTCACGCACACACACTCTTCTGCACAAGCACAGAAGCTTCTGCACATGAGCAGAAGCGTTTTGATGACATCGGGGTCAGTGGGCGGAGCCTCCCGTCGGTTTTACTACCAGTTCTATAGAACTGGTGCAAACTGGGGGCAACCCACCACTGATGATAGCAGTCTTCCAATATCTCAGGGGCTGCCACAAAGAAAAGGGAGTCAAGCTATTCTCCAAAGCACCTGAAGGCAGGACAAGAACCGATGGGTGGAAACTAATCAAGGAGAGAAGCAACCTAGGACAAAGGAGAAATTTCCTGACAGTGAGAACAATTAATCAGTGGAAAAGCCGAAGAGGTTGCCAAAAAAAAAAAATGCTTTTAAAAGACTCTGACGATCAGACAACTCAGCTGGGATCGCCAGAGGCTTTTAAAGGCATTTTTTTCCCTATAGCCTCTTCGGCTGAAGAGGTTGTAGAAAAAATGCTTTTAAAAGCCACTGACAATCCAAGCTGAGCCGCATGATCATCAGAGGCTTTTTTTTTTAACTTTTAAAAGCATTTTTTCAGCCGAAGTGGTTGCAGAAAAAAATGCTTTTAAAAGTAAAAAAAAAAAAAAAGCCTCTGATGAGATGGGCGGGGTAAGCAAGCAGCGACTGGGCTGGGAACCGGTTCGGGGGGTTGGCCAGCCAATGTTATTACTGGTTCTCTGAACTACTACAAATTTTTACTACCGGTTCTTACGAACCGGTGCGAACCAGGAGCAACCCACCACTGAGAGAGAGAGAGAGAGAGAGAGAGAGAGAGAGGGAGGGAGGGAGGGAGGGAGAGGGAGGGGGGAGAGAGGGGGGAGGGAGGGAGAGAGGGGGAGGGAGGGAAGGAGGGAGAGGGAGAGAGAGGGGGGGAGGGAGGGAGGGGGAGGGAGAGAGAGAGGGAGAGGGAGAGAGGGGGGAGGGAGGGAGGGAGAGAGAGAGAGAGGGGGAGGGAGGGAGGGAGAGGGAGAGAGAGAGAAAGAGGGGGGAGGGAGGGAGAGGGAGAGAGAGGGGGGAGGGAGGAAGGGAGAGGGAGAGAGAAAGAGAGAGAGAGAGAGAGAGGTGTTGGAGTAATACGATTCTTCTACTATTGAGTAGTAAATAGAAATAATATAATAGAGAACTACAAAAGCAAAATATCTAAGTCGATACGAAATGCTGTAAAATTACCATTAAGGTTATGTAATGTTCAATACGTTATGTCTTAACGTGTTTTGTTTTTATATATCTGTGATTGTTTTTTGTGTTGTTTTTAAAGACAAACTTTAATAAAAATTATTTTTTTAAAAAAAACATCCTGCAGGAGTTTGCAGCGTTTCGCCCTAAAAGTGTTTTCCAGTTTGCAAAAAAAGTAACCAGAGATGAGTTCCAAAGGGCAGCATATAAACCATCTGGAGGAAGCATTCGAATAATTCAGCAACATCATCGTAAAGAAGCACAACAAGATTTTATTCCGCCATAAAAGAAAAATGAGCTCATTGTTCAAGGTAATTAGAACTCTTGTACACGCTCGCTCTCTCCTTGCCCGGCTTCTGAAGATGTAAGGGACTAGCCCCTTCGCTCATTAAATCAATCACTTGGCAGCATGAGAACATGTAACATTCTTCCAAATTTCGGCATACAATCCGGGGATGCCAAATGTGTGTCCCTTATTCCTGCAGGCTTGCTTGGTTCCACAGCCACGTTTAGCATAGACGTAGATCTGATTATCTGCAGGAATTAAGAGGGAAATGTCACCTCTGAAGTATCTGAGCTTTCTACGGTCAAGGAGAGAGACCTGTGCCTTGAACATCTGCAGGTAATTCCTGATAAAATCTCGGCAAGTTTCCCACCCCCACCCCACCACCCACGGGATTCTTTTCTACACCTTGTAGTTATTATACCCAAAGGCTTCCAAATGTGGGGAAATGTTTTCTAGCAGCCTGTCTTGATGATTTGTCCCCATCATGTGGAGTTTTGCTTTTTCCTAAATTCAGAACCTCAGGTTTCTTGATCAGTGAAATAAGAGGCATACACCTTGTCAGCTAGGGATCAATTACTCTAGCTAGGAAAGCCAGTAGAACAGGGGTGTCAAACTCAAGGCCTGGTGGGGGGGGGCAGTGGTGAATTTTTTTTACTACCAGTTCTGTGGTCATGGCTTGGTGGACATGGCAGGGGAAGGATATTGCAAAATCTCCATGCCCACCCCACTCTGGGGCCAGCCAGAGGTGGTTTTTGCCGGTTCTCCGAAGTACTCAAAATTTCTACTACCGGTTCTCCGAACTGCTCAAAATTTCCGCTACCGGTTCTCCAGAACCTGACGGAACCTGCTGGATTTCATCCCTGCCGGGGGCCAGATTAAACCCCCGGGGTACTTAGATCTGGCTCGCGGGGCTGCCTGGAAACAGCAAAGGACTGGCCCGCAGCACAGTGGTGGGATTCAAAATTTTTTACTACGGGTTCTGTGGGTGTGGCTTGGTAGGCGTGGCATGGCTTGATGGGTGTGGCAGGGGAAGGATACTGTAAAATCTCCATTCTCACCCCACTCCAGGGGAATGTTACTGCAAAATCCCCATTTCCTCCCGATCAGCTGGGACTCGGAAGGCAGAGAATAGATGGGGGTGGGGCCAGTCAGAGGTGGTATTTACCGGTTCTCCAAACTACTCAAAATTTCCACTACTGGTTCTCCAGTACTGGTCAGAACCTGATGAATACCACCTCTGCTAAAGTGCCTCTGCCAGCGAAAACGGAGCTCGGAAGGGCTCCATCTGTCCCTCCTGAGCTCTGTTTTCGTTGGCAGAGGGTTGCAAGAGGCTGTCGCAGCCAAAACGGAGCTCGGGAGCCCGTTTTCACTGGCAAAGCACTCGGGCCACCACAGGTGCCTCCAACATAAGTGACATTGAGCTGGTCATGCCAACCCTGGCCACGCCCACCCCGGCCCTCTGAGGTCAAGAACAACCCTGATGCGGCCCTCAATGAAATCGAGCTTGAGACCCCTGCAACAGAAGAAGGCAGTAGTACTGTCTTCACAACTTAAGAATCAGAACGCAACAAAGCCTCTTGACTATGCTTCCAAATCAAATTTCTAAACACTGTACAGATAGTCCTTGACTTACAACTACAATTGAGCCCAAAATTTATGCTGCGAAGTGAGATATTTGCTAAGTGAGTTTGGCCCCATTTTATGACCTTTCTTGCTACAGTTGTTAAGTGAACCTCTGGAGTTGTTAAATTAGTAACACCACTGTTAAGTGAATCTGTCTTCCCCATTGTCTTTGCTTGTCAAGTTATGAAAGATGATCACATAACCCCAGGACACTGCAACCGTCATAAATATGAGTCATTTGCCAAGTGTCTGAATTTTCATCATATGACCATGAGGATGCTGCAATAGCTATAAGTGTGAAAATGGTCGTAAGTAACTGTTTTCAGTGCCATTATAACTTCAAATGGTCACTCAATGAAATGATATAAGTCAAGGATTACCTGTAATATAAATGTATGAATATTTTTATTTTCAAGGTACAAAAATATTACAAAGGACCTGTTCCCAAGATATTTGGGCTCCTGGAAGATGTGAACCCAATGGCTCCTGTTTTTACTTCTTCGCATCTTGAAGGACTTACCATTTTGCACAGTCACACTCATGTAAACACACTTGTGCTCCTGGTCATGGCAGTTTAACATCTCTGTGGCTTGACATTCCAGATTCATTGAAAAGCATCCTGGGCATTTCAGTCCATTTCGTGTTTTCTTTGCATCTTCCACTGGGAGAAGCCATCACATAGGTTGGTAAGTGCCATTTAACTCTCAGATGGTTATGTCAACAACTTCAAGGAGGCTTATTATTGGATCCGAGTGGGCTGTACCATGCAGCCCTGAATTAAATCAGACTTCCACTAATTTGCACCTCCCAGATCTCACCATATTCAGATCCACAATCAGATACATGCATAATAGCCATGGGAAACTAAAAACCCAGTTGCCTCTTGGTTCTTATTCATCACACTAAGCCAGTGTGATTCCCAGCCTTAACAACTTTAAGATATATGAACTTCAACTCCCAGAATTCCTCAGCCAGCACACTGGTGAAGTCCACACATCATATGTGTGGATGTTTGGGTGGTTTAGGGGTGGGGAATTGTGGTGGGTGGGAGTGTGTTTAGGGATTGTTATGTGTATTGGACCTGGTCTTTAGGTGGTAAGTGAATTTCGTTGTATTGGTATACTGTGTATACACGTACAACGACAATAAAGTTAATATTATTATTATTAAATGAATTGACTCAATATCAGGAATCAAAAATGTTTTCAGCTACCACTACACAATCCTACACATCCCAGGTTTCCACTTTTGTAAAAAAAAAATAAAAATAAATTCTGAATAACCTGAAATTTCATGTAATCAAGAGATCTTGCAAAAGGAGTAACATCTATCAATAAGAATTCAGAAGTTTTGAAAACGAGGTGCTTGCTTACATTTCACAATTCCTTTGTTGCAGAAATCACGGTAGCAGCACTTGGCCGTCCTTCGCTCATGCTTTGAAGGAAAGGTGAAACTCGTGGAAAGAGTGGGACAGTTCTTGGTTGGCACGCAGCCTTTGAAGGTGGAGAACCATTGATTGTTCTCTGGGGTTGCAAGAGGAAAACAACAAGGCAAGCATCAGAGCTAGAGAAGGTAATGTCTGAAGGAAGATGTTTGGAGATCAGGGCCCTGAGGAATCCATAGGGGAAGGATCAAAAAAGTCAAGATGGCAACCCATATAAACAGGAATGTGTGTTGTGGCCCCCCCAGCAGCCAGTGGAGCTGGCAGAAGACTCGGACAGTGAGGAGGTTGGGGAAGAACATGGGCCAGTCCTGGAGTCTCTGATGAGGGCTCTGCGTCAGAGGCAGAGATGAGGCCAGGGCTGTCCAACAGCTCTCAGTTGCCTTCGAATTGTTGGGGGGACAGGAGCCAAGACGACTGACAGGAGCTCACCCTTGCCATGCAGTGCTAGGACTCGAACTAGAAATAGAGAGAGAGATGAGAGAGAGAGAAAGAGAGGGTAGAGATAAAGATGATAGAAATAGATAGAGATGATAGAGATAGAGATGATAGTGATAGAGAGATAAAGATGATAGAGATAGATAGAGATAGAGATAGAGATAGAGATAGAGATAGAGATAGAGATAGAGATAGAGATAGAGATGATAAGATAGAGATAGAGATGATAGAGATAGAGATTAAGATAAAGAGGATAGATATATAGAGAGAGATGAGAGAAAGAGAGAGAGAGATGAGAGAGAGAAAGAGAGAGAGAGAGAGAGATACACCTCTTGTCAGCACGTCAAGATGCATTTATCCTAGTGCTGACATGAGAAGGAGAACGCAAGTGTCTGCAATGGGACGGTTGCCTTTCACCTACTTATTTTAGCTGGAGATAATGTCCCCTAGGAGATGGATGGGAAGGGGGAAATTCTTTGAGTTGGAGCAGTAGATTAGGGGTGAATGATTGGGAAGATGGCCAATGAATGCAGAGGAGTCGGGGAAGGAAGAGGAGGGATTTTGGGTCAGCACCTCAGTGCTGGCTGCATGGAGTCAGTGTAAAAGTTGCTAAATAAAATGGAAGTTTGTTTCAAAAAAGACTTTGTTTGAGACGCAATTTATTTGAAGACGGCCTGAAAACCTGACACCTCTCTTCTCCAACATAACCTTTTAATAACCTGGCAACTCTGGTGCTAGACTGGAAGAATTCTAATCCTCTCCAACCCCTCAAAAGGCAAAGACACCCACCAACAATGTTCTCTATGGTAAGGATCAGGCAGGCCTTTTCAGATTTTGGACAATTATACGGGGCTCCAGTACAGGAACTGGTTTTGCTGCTGCATCGTTCACACTGTAAGCCAAACCCTGGAAGAGAAGATCATTAAAGCAATGGGCAACTGTCCTCCTTGTTCTTGCTGGACAGCAGAAATGTCACCCTGACAGCTTCGTTATCATAAATCGCATGAAGTGGCAGTTTCATCAGGAGCAAAAAGCGAAAAGAAAGCTTCCTCCCTTTGCTCTTTCCATGGTATAGAATTGGGGGGGGTGGGGAAAAATATATTCTTGAAAGTGAACATTCTACCTCGCCCTAAAACAATCCAGAAATGTGTTGGAGAAGAAGGAGAAGAGATACCCTGTCTTGTAACTTTGAGGGCCTTTTGGTGTTAGGTTTTGATAGGACAGCGTCTGTAGGGTTAACGATAAATATTCTGATTTGTACACAGCCCCCAATGCTTCCAATTGTAAGAACCCAAGGTGGCAAAGTGAGGGAAAATGCTGAAGATATTGGAGACCCACAACTCATCAAACTAGACACCAAAGAATTAGATCAGGGGTCTCCAACCTTGGCAACTTTAAGCCTGGCGGACTTCAACTCACAGAATTCCCCAGCCAAGTGGCTGGGGAATTCTGGAAGTTGAAGTCCTCCAGGCTTAAAGTTGCCAAGGTTGGAGACCCCTGATCTAGATACAAAACAGTATGCTGTGATATAAAATAAGCACATGATGACCCTAAACAGTGTTTAAAAACGTAATCCCGCTTCTCTACCACACAGTCTTTCCATCTTGTGGCAACTAGAGATATGTCTTCATAACATATAACTCAGATGGGTTTCAGCAGGTTCTGACCAGTTCTGGAGAACTGGTAGCGGAAATTTTGAGTAGCTCGGAGAACTGGTAGTAAAAATTCTGACTGGTCCTGCCTCCATCTATTCTCTGCCTCCCAAGTCCCAGCTGATTGGGATGAAATGGAAATTTTGCAGTAACATTCCCCTGGATTGGGGAGGGAATGGAGATTTTACAGTATACTTCCCTTGGAGTGGGGTGGGAATGGAGTTTTTACAGAATCCTTCCTCTGCCATGCCCACCAAGCCACGCCCACCAAGCCATGCCATGCCCACCAAGCCACACCCACAGAACCGGTAGTAAAAAAATTTGAAGCCCACCACTGATATAACTTAAGAGAAAGAGATACTGCTTAAGACGTGCTCCAGTGTTTGGGCTGTACTATGAATCAATCCCTGGTAACTTACCAATAGCCAGCAGAAAATCAAAGAGGTAGTAAATCAGCAATATATCCATTCTCTTCAGAACCGGAGAGAATGGAAGGCTGAAGTTGAGGTGGCAACTGCATCAACATCTGGAATCTTCTAGCAGAGGAAACTTCCTGGGTTGGAAAGGATATCAAGGGAAAAGGCAGATTCAAAGCCCCACTTGTAAAACCCATCACTTGCTAAAACTCAACCTGAACTTGCTGACTATTATCATACTGAAGGATATTCTAAAGAAGATTCACTCATGCACTTGTCATCTCTTTCATGGACCACTAAAACTTTGCTTTGCGTTTCTTTGCTGTTTCCAGGACGGCCCCACAGGCGAGATCTAAGCACCACATGGACTGGATCCAGCCTGTAGGCCTTGAGTTTGACACCCCTAGCCTACAGATTTAAGATACGTCTTTCCCATAGTCTTAGCAACCAGGTATGTCCCCTATTAGGGACACGGTGGCTCAGTGGCTAAGACACTGAGTTTTTCAATCAAAAGGTTGGCAGTTCAGCAGTTCGAATCCCTAGTGCCGCATAACAGGGTGAGCTCCCGTTACTTGTCCCAGCTTCTGCCAACCTAGCAGTTCGAAAGCACATAAAAAAAATGCAAGTAGAAAAAGAGGGACCACCTTTGGTGGGAAGGGAACAGCGTTCCGTGCGCCTTTGGCGTTTAGTCATGCCGGCCACATGACCACGGAGACGTCTTCAGGCAGCACTGGCTCTTCGGCTTTGATACGGAGTTGAGCACCATTCCCTAGATTCGGGAACCACTAGCACATATGTGCAAGGAGAAACTTTACTTATGTCCCCTATGATTAGGAGGTGGGTGACACAACCACTATTCACAATGTTTAGGATTTAACCCTGCTTACCTGAAAGTCAGACCAATTGAATTCTTTGGGATTTACTCCTAAGCCAGCACACTCTGGTCAAGGATGTCAATTACATGAACTTCTTTCAATAATTTGGGCATCAGATATGGAACCATGCAAGCCATTACTGATCCAAAGTTATATACCCATTGCATGCCACCAGTTAAATGTTCTCTAGGAGCTCGTTTACATTTCGGTGCTGAAAGATATTTCTCTTAATTCTTCTTATCACTGTCTTTCTTAAGTTAAGGTAAATAACACACTCTATTAGAAGTGGGGGGAAATATTATTGGCTAACACAATTATGACAGCAGTGGCTTGTTCCACCAACCACAGGGTAGGTCAGAGTTCTGTGTCCACTCTTCGTTGACTGTTATTTCTGTGGTCATAAAGCAAGTTCCAGAATCAAGTTGTACCCATCTGACACCAACTTGGGATTCCTGCATCACTCATCTTTGACTCCAGATCCCCAGCCTTAAACCTAGACAACTTGACAGTATGAGCAGCTGATTGGTCCCAGAGCCTCAGGTTTCCTTCCTGCCACCCAAAACAGCCATCCCACCTCGTTCCATAACCAACTTGACTCTGGTGCACCCATGCCAATAAGGAACTAACTGTAGTGATTTGTGTAGGTAAGCTGTCATTTGGGAGGAGTTATGAGATAATATTTGCCCTTTGAAAGGGGAAGATGTGGATGAAAGCCCGCCATTAAATCCTTTAGAAATCCACCTATCTTGGGAGGTTTTATATGAGGTCAAAGTCAAAATGCTCAAAAACTGAGAAGTGAGCAGATTTGAGCATTATCAACAGATGAACCTCAGGCCCGAAGAGGAAATGATGGGTGTCACAGATCCTTCCTCAAATGTAGTTTTTGATTCAGGAACTGTCGTGTATTCCTGGCATATTTCGTCACTGGGTAATTTCCAGAAAGTGCAATGATTGCTTTTTGATCACTGGATCACTAAGAATTTATCTTAGTTTAGACTAATAGTTCACATATTGGACATAAACTGTTTCAACCCCTCCCCTCAGAATGTTTCTATAGGGCATTGCATGCCAAAACAGCTAGACACAAAGACAGTTTTTTCCCCTTGTACCATTACTCTGTTGAATACCTAATTCCCACAGTACTGTCTTATGTCTAAGGATATTTACCAATGTAGTATACCTGTATTATTATTATCCTTCTAATCTTTTCTCCTATCTTCTCCTATCGGTATCTTATGATTATATTATTTGTTCGTTGTTTGTCTCCAAAGTTATGCCAACTTCCTTGTGTGTCCAATCACACTTGGCCAATAAAGAATTCTATTCTATTCTATTCTATTCTATTCTATTCTATTCTATTCTATTCTATTCTATTCTATTCCATTCCATTCCATTCCATTCCATTCCACTCCACTCCACTCCACTCCACTCCACTCCACTCTACTCCACTCCATTCCATTCCATTCCATTCTATTCTATTCTATTCTTTCCACCCAATTTAATTTTGTCTTCTCCAAAAGTATTATTGTAAGAGGAGATGGTAAGGATCTTAGTAGCCTCCTCAAACTATGTCCCACATGATTTCCTAAGTTTCTTCCTTCTTGGAAAAGTTATTGTGTAACATTGGAAATTGCTCGTTCTGGACTGTGGTTTAGTGCTCATATGACACAACTGGCTGAAATTATCCCAGGATTAAAAGTTTCCCCTGATCAAATTAGGTTTTGGTGGTTGTATAACATATTAATCCCACCCCATATCTAGTGTGGCATGTTAGGGAAATCCATCCAGTCAGTTTTGAAGAGGAGATCTCAATTTAAAAATACTTATTTCCTTATTTGATTTCTACGCTACCCATCTCACCTAGAAAATATTTCTAAAGATTTTATCCAAGGTAGATTCCTCATAACCTTTATGTTGCTAAGTGATAGATTATTCTCCAGTCATTTACATGTAGTCCTTGAGGACTGGAGAATAATCGTATTAAGATGATTTGAGATCCATGCCAGAAATCCTGTGTATTTTCCCCAAAGTTTTATAGAATATTGTTTTATAGAATAATCAAGAGGACACTCTACTAAACCAATGAAGGGTAGGGGAAATTAGGAAATGTATTTGTAAGAAAAAGAGAATAAAAGAGAGAATGTGGTGTCAGAAAAACTGGAGAATTATAGAGACCAAGTATTATTGTTTAAATAAATGCCTTCATTCCTTCTCCCACTTTGTTTGAAAGACTAGAAGACCTCATGGATGAAAAAAAACTGAAAATTTTATTTGCAATTCTGGACGTTGGCCTTTTTATCAAGCACAGAGGAGGAACCAGATGACTTCACGAGAGGTTCTGGACGAAGAGGACTCCAGCAAGGGATGAAAAAATGATGGTTGAGGAAGAAATCACACCCCACAAGCCCCTGTCGGTGCAAGCTGCTTTCACACTCAGCTTATATATCTTCCCCCCAAATGGCACCAGGTCATTCTGTTGCAAGCTGCAGGCATTCGGGGTTGCACAGCCCTTGATGGCAAAGGATTGATTTGTAGATTTTTCTGCAACGAGAAAAATAAGCAGAGCTAATTTGTGCAAACAAATTATTATTATTATTATTATTATTATTATTATTATTATTATTATTATTATTATTTTATTTCTATACCGCCCTTCTCCCGAAGGACTCAGGGCGGTGTACAGCCTGATTAAAAGCACAAAGACAGACAAAATTTAAAAATAATTAAAATTATTAAATAATTGGCTCAATTATAAAACCCCCAAATTTAAAATCCCACATTTAAAACCAATTAAAATCTTTACATTGATAGCCCGGCCTGGCGGAACAACAAGGTTTTGAGGGCACAGCGAAATACACAGAGGTCGGAGATCTTACGCATTTCTGGGGGCAGTTCATTCCACAGGGCAGGGGCTCCCACAGAGAAGGCCCTCCCCCTGGGTGTCATCAGCCGACATAATTTGGCCGATGGCACCCTGAGGAGACCCTCTCTGTGGGAGCAGACTGGCCGGTGGGAGGCTACTGGTGGCAGAAGACGGTCTCGAAGGTACCCAGGTCCAATGCCATGGAACGCTTTAAAGGTGGTGACCAACACCTTGAATCGCACCCGGAAGACCACTGGGAGCCAGTGCAGCTGGCGCAGGAGGGGTGTCACATGGGCACAACGAGTTGCGCCCATAACCACCCATGCGGCCGCATTCTGGACCAGTTGGAGCCTCTGGGTGCTTTTCAAGGGGAGCCCCATGTAGAGAGCATTACAGTAGTCCAGTCGGGAGGTGACAAGGGCGTGAGTGACCGTGCGCAAGGCGTCGCGATCCAGAATCACTTTTGCATGGGGAATTGTGGAATCGGAGCTGGTTCACACATGCAAGTTCAACTCCGGAGTATTGTCTTGCATGTGCAAATCAAACAACACTGAACTTCCTAAGTAGATTCTTTCATTTTAGCCTACAACAAGGGTGGGGAACTATGGCCCTTTTACAGATTAACAGAGTTGGAAGGGACTTTATAGGTCATCTAGTCCAACCCCCCACCCAAGCTGGTGACCCTACACCATTTTTGACAAATGGCAGTCCAGTCTCTTCTTGAAAGCCTCCAGGGATGAAGCTCCCACAACCTCCGTAGGCAACTTCTGTTCCGTTGATTGACTGTTGTCACTGTCAGAAAATGCATTGTAGGATTGTATGGTGGACCTTAACTCCCAGAATTCCTGAGCCAGCCATGCTTTAAGGATCATGGTGTGATTCTAGCCAGTGTATTGGGGGAAGGGTTGGATGGGTGATGAAATAATTGAAGAAATACCAATAGATTCTCCTGCGAGAGTAATGCATTTCTCCTGAGTTCCGTTGCAGGCAATGTGACTTTTGATTTCACACTCCTTCTGATTGTAGCTTTCACAGGCTGGGCAAGACACCCCGTTTCCCAAAGTACCAACTGGGGGAACTGTAAAGCAAGATAGATTTCATCTTAGCATCCAAGTGACAAAGAATATCAAGGGATCTGTTGGGGGTACAGCAGGAGTGAAATCCAGTAGCTTCTGACAGGTTTTGGAGAACCGGTAGTGGAAATTTTGAGTAGTTCGGAGAACTGGCAAATACCACCTCTGGCTGGTCCCAGAGTAGGGTGAGAATGTTGATTTTGCAGTATCCTTCCCCTGCCACGTCCACCAAGCCACACCCACAAGTAACACCATACCCACCAAGCCACGCCCACAGAACCAGTAGTAAAAAAAAATTGAATTTCACCACTGGGGTACAGTGTCAAAAAAATCAGGATTGCCACCATAATCACACAATACTGTTAGTTCTGATAGTGTAGCCTGCTACTATTTTGAATGTTTTGATACTGTCGATACTACCCTTACACCAGGGGTGAAATCCGGCAGGTTCTGATAGGTTCTGGAGAACTGGTAGCGGAAATTTTGAGTAGTTCGGAGAACCGGCAAATACCACCTCTGGCTGGCCCCAGAGTGGGGTGGGAATGGAGATTTTGCAGTATCCTTCCCCTGCCACGCCCATCAAGCCATGCCTACCAAGCCACACCACACCACACCCACCAAGTCACGCCCACAGAACTGGTAGTAAAAAAAATTGGATTTCACCATTGTCTTACACACCGTGAGGGATAAGCATCCTGTACCACTAAGTCAACTATTGGCTTCAAAAATATATTTTTCCCTTACACTTTTAAATAGGACTAGCTGATAACCCAGCATTGCCCGGGTATTTATTTATCCCAATCTGCCTTACCAAAGGGAGCCCCCTTATGGAGTACTATGAAGCCATTACCATGGCAACTCCATTGTGCTGTACAGTAGAAGCCATTTTAAGGCACAACAGGCTGTATCTTAACAGAACTTGAATCCAAAATGCACACTGTCACCGTCAAAAGTACTGTGATTTGACACTATAAATATAATTCATTCCTTTTCATTTCAGCAGCCCAGGCATTCCAAAATTATGCTGGAACACACACACACACATACCTAGGGAGCTAGGGGTGTCTTACCCCCACAGTATTTTTTTCCAGATAGTAAGTCATCTGTGTACCAAGTTTGGTTGAAATTGCTCGAGGCGTTCCATAGGTATGCTGGAATACACCCAGATCCCCCCCCCGCACACACACATCCATACACACACACACACACACACACACATTACATAAAGGAATAGAATTCTTACGTTATAGTTTCCTCTTTTAAACAAAATAATTCTTTTTTTTTTTTTTAAAGGAACAGTTCCCAAGCCCAGGAAATACCCACCACTTAGACTTAACCCTTCATTGCACATATTTGTTGAGCAACAGGCCATATTGCTTTGGATGTGACGTCCAGCAGCTGTGGTCAAGGTGAAGGCCAGAGGTCTACAATACTTTGGGTCAATGCATCCTTTGTATGATCCACTGGGACTGACACTTCCACCTGGGAAGAATGAATGAAAAGCAGATAGAGAAGAACAGAGCTATCCCATTGGATTTGGTAAAAGACCACCTCAACCCTTCTTGGCTAAAGATTCCACTGAGTATTCTTTATTTATTTGAGTTTCATCCCAACTTTATTACTTTATAAGTAACCCAGGGCAGTGAACATACTATTTCCTACTCCTATTTTCCCCACAACCACCCTGTGAGTTGGGCTAAAAGAGATCGATTGGCCCAAAGTTTCCTAGTGCAGGGGTCTCTAACCATGGCAACTTTAAGCCTGGTGGACTTTAACTCCCAGAATTCCCCAGCCAGCTGGCTGGGGAATTCTGGGAGTTGAAATCCACAAGGCTTAAAATTGCCAAGGTTGGAGAGTCCTAGTGGACTCTCATGTCTAAATCAGGATTAGAACTCACCATCTGCTGGTGATTGGCTCAAACTCACCCAACCAGCTTTCATGCCTAAGGCGGGACTAGAACTCACCGTCTCCTGGTGATTGGCCCAAAGTTCTCCAGCCAATTTAAGACAGGGCTAGAATTTACAGACTTCCCGGTTTTTAGGCCAGCACCTAATCCCTGCACCAAACTGGCTCTATGCATGGCATCCAATGAGACCCAGCACTCTTACCCAGTGTATTGACTTCTGCCAAAGTTACACATGCAAGATCTGTGCAATTAGCTCCGCATTTGGTGCTTCCAAGAGGACATGAAACACAGGTTACATTGACCGTTCCTGGAGAGAGAGAGAGAGAAAATGCATGTTATTGCGGGTGGCGGGTGGAAATTGAGATGCTTCTCTGCTATAAACCCAAACAGGCCTTGATCTTTGGACCACTGGAAGCTTTCAAGAAGAGACTGGACTGCCATCTGTCATAAATGCTGTAGGGTCTCCTGCTTAGGCGGTGGGGGATGGGGGTTGGACGAGATGACCTACAAGGTCCCTTCCAAGCCTCTTAATCTGTTAATCTGTTAAATTGGAAATGTCCACTCAAGAGGGCAGCTCTGATAACTTCCCCACTAATTTTTTCTTTCCTTCTTCCTCTCCTGGTGTTTGCCTACATATATGAGGTGCTGGTTCTACAGCAAGAAACAAAAGAACAGCAGAGGCAGAGGTGGGTTTCAGCAGGTTCTGACCAGTTCTGGAGAACCGGTAGCGGAAATTTGGTGTAGTTCGAACAACCGGTAAATACCACCTCTGACTGGCCCTGCCCCCATCTCTTCTCTGCCTCCTGAGTCCCAGTTGATTGGAAGGAAATGGGGATTTTGCAGTAACCTTCCCCTGGAATGGGGAGGGAATGGAGATTTTACAGTATCCTTCCCATGCCATGCCCACCAAGCCACGCCCACAGAACCGGTAGTCAAAAAAAATTGAAACCCACCATTGAGCAGAGGCAATCCTTGACTTACGACCACAATTAAGAGCAGAATTTCCACTGCTATGCAAGGCTGTTATTAAGTGAATTGTGGCTGTCCCCACCCCCCTTTTTTTTTTAGCCACGGTTCTTAAGCAAACCACTGCAGTTATTAAGCGAATCGCCTGGTCATTCAGTCAATCCAATGACCCCCCATTGATCGTTTGTCGGAAATCATCTAGGAAGGTCACAAATGGGGATCAGTTTACCCTGGGATGCTGCAACGTTCACAAATGCATGCACCCCAAATTTGATCATGTGACTGCGGGGAGGCTGGGACAGCCGTAGGTGCAAGGATTGGATGTATAAGTCACATTTTTCAGTGCCTTTGCAACTTCGAACGATCCCTAAACGAAGGGTGTATGCTAGAACTGCATTTCCTTGATGCCTGTAATCAGGTGGTAGAATTCAAATTTTTTTACTACCGGTTATGTGGGAGTGGCTTGGTGGGTGTGGCAGGGGAAGGATACTGCAAAATCCCCATTCCCTCCCCACTCCAGGAGAAGGTTACTGCAAAATCCCCATTTCCTCCCGATCAGCTGGGACTCAGGAGGCAGAGAATAGATGGGGGCAGGGCCAGTCAGAGGTGATTTTTACCGGTTCTCCGAATTACTCAAAATTTCCACTACCGGTTCTCCAGAACCTGTCAGAACCTGCTGGATTTCACCCCTGCCTGTAACCCATTGGTAACCCTCTGCCCAGGAATTCACACATCTAGCACAAACCCAAAAATTCAAGGTTGAAAGGACTCACCGAGGACCCAAGGGAGGAGAATAGAAATAAGGCAGAGGATCAAATCTCTCTTCATGGTTTCTTGGGGAGAGAACAAACAAAGCTGGACTCAACAGCAGCTCCAATGGGGAATGTTTTCTGTTGCGTGAAGAAACAAATATTTCACCCATTGGCTTCAAGTCAGGACTTTCATCTTACAAAACCGTATGGTTTTGCTTCGCTTTGGTTGTAAAACGAAGACGTGCAAGAGGAATGATAACTAAGTCACCCTTGAATTAAAACTGGCCTCTAAAATGTGCCACATCATTTCACAATCACTGGGAGAATAAAAGTCGGGGTTGGCCTCAGGGCAGATGAGTGCTATTGTACGATGGATGGATGGTTTGTTTATTTGTAAAATTTATTATCTCGCCCAGTCTTGCCACATGGTAAACCTGGCTGGTTGAATAATTTCTGGTTAGCGTAAAATGTCAAAGAGAGCTTCCAGATTTAAAGAGTCCAATTGTGAGTGTTGAGGTCCAAGAACTTTCAATAAAGAAGGGTGGGGAATTGCCACATATTTTAAATAAGTTGTCTGTCCGAGTTTTACATTTTCTATTGTTCGGGTAGAAGTATGCAAACCGATTGAATTCACTTTGCGCTGTCTTCCCTCATTTATTTAGCCCTGGACCAGTTCAGGTTTGAAAATCCCACAAGGAAATTTATAAATTTATCTCTAACCATTTAGAAATCCACCTACAAAATAATTTGGCAGCTTTTGAAATAACACTAATCTGGATGTGGGAAACAGAAACAAGGAGAGAAAAGAAATAACACAAGAGAGTGGATGTCTACTATTTATGCTAACAAACGAGAGAAATTCATCACAACTTACCTACAAATCTGAGATCCGACTCATTCCAGTTCAAGCCCTCTCTTTTCCCTTTTTATAGACCTGATGATGGATTTGCCTAGGAAAATTATTCCCCAACTAATAACATGCCAAATTAGTTCCTGATAACATACAAATGTGTTTAGACTTTGCCACTTCTGACCGCCAAGAATATTGTTCCAAACAAAACAATAGTTCTCACGCATGAAGGCAAATATACGGGTCCCCAGAATAATGTTGCAGGATCAGGGGTGGGCTGCTAGGGGTTCATAGAGGTTCGGGAGAACCTCTAGCTAAGATTCTGTGCAGTTCAGAGAACCCCCAAATACTACTCCTGGCTGGCCCTACCCACCCTGCCCCGCCCATCCCAGGAGTCCCCACATGGTCCATTTTGGATGCAGGTAAGTACAGGGCGTGCGCAGAGGCTCAGGGAGGGCAAAAAAAAGGCCTACCAGAAGTTCTGGCCTCCAGAGGGCCTCCAGAGCCTGGGGAGGCCATTTATGCCCTCCCAGAGGCTTGAGGAAAGCCTCCAGAGCCCGGGGAGGGCAAAAACGCCCCCCTCCCCCATGGTGCAGGAGGCCAACTAGGCCACGCACCCCATGGCCATGCACACCCAGCAACCGGGCAGAGAACCCCTTGCTAAAATTTCTGAAGCCCACCCCTGTGCAGGATCCAATCTGGGTCGGTTACCAGGACCAGAGGTTTTGTCTTCCGAGCTTTCGGACTCGTGCTGGAGCGTTTCACACATTCTGCTGAGAGAGAAATTCCCTGAGGATGGGCTCCAGCATGAGTTGGAAAGCTTGGAAGACAAAACGTCTGGTCCCAGTGACCAACCCAGATTGGATTCTTGCAAAACAATAACTACTGCTTTGTAGAAGCATCCTTGGGTTGTTGTGATATCGTAAGTGTGAAAAATGGACATAAGTCACTTTTTCCAGTGGCAATATAATTTCAAACGGCCATTGACAAAGGATTTTAAGTCAAGAACTCCCTGTAATGAATGTTCCTCAACAATCAGGAGAACCTGATGCTGGGTTCTCCTAGACCCATGATGGCAAACCTATGGCAAGCATGCCACAGGTGGTACACAGAGGCCTCTCTTCGGGCACACGAGCCATTGCCCCAGCTCAGCTCCACTGTGGATGCATGCATGCCTCCCGCTGGCCAGCTGGTTTTCGGGTCACTGCCGTGCATGCGTGGGGGGCGGGGTGCATACAGAAGATGCATACGCATGTGCGGGGATCAGGGGACCCCCAGGGGGTCGTGCGTGCATGTGCGGGGGGGTGGAGCAGGTGAGGGGGTCACATACGCATTGCATTATGGGTGCGCACGGGCACACTTTGGGCACTCGGTGCCAAAAAGTTAGCCATCACTGTCCTAGACTTTCCAGCATAAACCAGATTATTGTACAAGCAGAATATTGTTTCTTTGAGGGCTGCAATGTCCTGCAAACACAGCAATTTGATTTTGGCAATTCGAGTTCCTTTAGAACAGGGGTCAGCAACCTGCGGCTCTGGAGCCGCATGTGGCTCTTTCACCCCTCTTCTGTGGCTCCCTGTCACTCAAAATATGCGTCGCGACTGCCAATGTGCGACACCCGCCAATACGTGATTTATTGAGCTTTTCAACCTCCGGTAAGCCAACCATGAATAAATCCAAGAAAAGAAACAAGTTTCAGAAGAAAACAAAACATTTCATTCAACTACATATACTAGTTTTGTGGCTGCTCAAGAAATAGTAAGGCACGAGAAGGGTTTTGTGGCTCCCGGTGTTTTCTTTTCTGTGGTGAAATGGATCCAAATGGCTCTTTGAGTGTTTAAGGTTGCAGACCCCTGCATTAAAACTTCGTGAATCTCTGAAGGGTGAAAAGTTCTGGTGACTTTACCAGGAAGGACATCAAGGCCTCCTCACCTGCTCTTTCCAACTTCCAGCCGGAAATGAGGTCATCTTGAAGAAGGCCACAGGCACAACTTTGCCAGTTACCCAGCTTGTTGAAGTTCCTACAGCTGCTTTTGTCATGTGTGTTGCTTCCATGGCCATGTATTTGAAAACCCAGCAATATAGAGATATGACTCATTTGGACAGTCCACATTCTAACTCCTTTCTCCCCAACGGAATGTTAGATAAAAGTCATCCTTTGCCCCACAAAAGATTGTGAAGTCTTGTGTAACATAGGGGAAGTACTGTAGTTTCACCCTGATAAAAGGTGGCATAAAAAGGCTATAAATCAGCTAAACTCCCAACTGGAGCAAAAATTTGGCAGTAATGTATTACTTCTATTGATTTATTTATAGTATTTTTATTATTAGCTGCGAGTAATCTCGGGTTCCTTTTTCCCATGTAATCATATCTTCAACTATTCAGGATATGGGAATGGGTTAGCAATAGCAATAGCACATAGATTTATATACCGCTTCATAGTGCTTTTACAGCCCTCTCTAAGCGGTTTACAGAGTCAGATGATGAGGAGACTGGAGGCTAAAACATATGAAGAACGGTTGCAGGAACTGGGTATGTCTAGTTTAATGAAAAGAAGGACTGGGGTGACATGATAGCAGTCTTCCAATATCTCAGGGGCTGCCACAAAGAAGAGGGAGTCAAGCTATTCTCCAAAGCACCTGAGGGCAGGACAAGAAGCAATGGGTGGAAACTAATCAAGGAGAGAAGCAACCTAGAACTGAGGAGAAATTTCCTGACAGTTAGAACAATTAACCAGTGGAACAACTTGCCTCCAGAAGTTGTGAAAACCTCCAACACTGGAAGTTTTTAAGAAGATGTTGGATAACCATTTATCTGAAGTGGTATAGAGTTTCCTGCCTAAGCAGGGGGTTGGACTAGAAGACCTCCAAGGTCCCTTCCAACTCTGTTATTCTATATTCTATATTAAAGGAACTATTCATTGCATTACAATCATCGCTCAGAAAAGGCCAAATCCTCAGCCCAGTTAGGTAAACTCCGTCTCTTAAGTTAATGGTCTTATGGAGGCAGGCCATCTGGAGAGCAGTTTATCCAGCTTTTCCCAAGCAGAGTAAGACAATCCCTCGTTTTTTATGAATACTCCCTGAACTTTCAGTTGCATGGGGAAGAGTTGTTTCTGCCCCACCTGTTTGCAGGTTAATGATTAAGCTACTTTCTTCTTTTCACCCAGATGCACCTTATTCAACTGTTGAATGTGGTAAATGGGCTGACTCCTTCCTCCCCCCCAAAAAAATAAAAATCAGACAATGGAATTTTCTCACAAGGTTCTGAGCCACTGGGAAGGAATTTATATTCCGTTTCGAAGTGGGATGGAGACAGGGTGGATTTGATTTAAATCGAGTTGATTTAAATCACTAGTAAAAAGGCTTGATTTAAATCAACTCGATTTAAATCATAATTTTAAAAGAGCAACTGTCATCTCTGCTACTCCTTTGACTCGGACTCACCGATAGTCCCAGTGTTGTAGAATATACAGCCTCCATGCTACATAACTAAGCTCCATTTCATGCTGAATAAACTAAATTATTTATGTATCTTAAATAGAAAACTATCTTACGATAGATTTTTACCCCAAGTTTTTTATTAAAATAAATTTGATAAAAATCAAAAAAATCCGATTTAAATCAAAAAAATCTGATTTTTTTTTATTTTTTTAAAAAAATCATTGATTTTTATCCACCCTGGATGGAGACATTTTCAACAGCAAACATGGCTGGATCTTGGATTGTTTGCGGGGGTGTATCAGTGGTGGGTTTTAAAAAAAAATTACTACTGGTTTTGTGGGTGTGGCTTGGTGGGTGTGGCTCGGTGGGCATGGCAGGGGAAGGATACTGTAAAATCTCCATTCCCAACCCACTCCAGGGGAAGGTTACTGCAAAATCCCCATTTCCTCCCAATCAGCTGGGACTCTGGAGGCAGAGAATAGATGGGAGCGGGGCCAGTCAGAGGTGGTATTTACCGGTTCTCCAAACTACTCAAAATTTCCACTACCGGTTCTCCAGAACTGGTCAGAATCTGCTGAAACCCACCTTTGGTGTGCATGTTTGTGTGTATGTGTGTATTGTTGTGGTGTTTTGGTCAGAATGGGAACTGCAATGCATAAAAAAAAGGAACAGGGCATAGTTTGCATAACTGCGGTTAATATATTGACTTATTTTGCATTTATCAGCAGACCTCTAGACTCCACTCTGGAAATAATTAGGAGGCAAGGTCCAAAACTATATTTGATTCCATTTCCAAATGATTTGAATGGAATATTAGCGGTATGGCCTTCCTGTCATGCATTTGTTGAGTTCCCTCTTCTGTCTTTATGAAACTTGTTGTTTGGCGACAATTTTCTGAGAAAATTGGAGGCCATATTCACAAGCCATTCATGTGCATCTCCGTAAGCAGATATGGTTTCCCCATCCATTTCCAGGCCTTAACGCCAATGTACGCTTCCTGTTGCTTGTGAAGGAAATATTTTGTTCTTACTTTATTTGAAGTGTTTCTCAAACCACGGGATGAGTGCAGCTTTTATTCCCAGTTTGTTGGTTGAAACTTTAGGAAGGAACCCTGCCAGCATTATATGACAACGGTGAATTCATCCAAAATCAGAATTCCTAAACACTTATTTATTATTTATTAATTGGTTCGATTTATATGCCGCCCTTCTCCGGAGACTCAGGGCGGCTTACAATGCTTTAAGCAATAGCCTTCATACTTTTGTATATACCTGCTTAGTAGGGCTTTTGCCCCCCCCTCCCCCCCAAGCAGTGTTCTATTTTATACAAAGTCATCTTATTGCCCCCACAAACCCGGTCCTCATTTTACCTACCTCGGAAGGATGGAAGGCTGAGTCAACCTTGAGCCTGGTGAGAATTGAACTCGCAGTAACTGCAGGCAGCTGGCAGCTAAGTGCTACTTTAACAGCAGTTTTAGTCTGCTGCGCCACCAAGGCTCTTTAAGTTAAGATGACTGGCAGCATTTCATTTTGATTGGAAGCCCTTTTAATGCACCTCCTGAATTAATAGCTTCCTTTTTGTTAGAAATAAAATTCCACACTGCCACACTGTTCACACATTGATTTGACATTTTTATAAAAAGAAGTAAAAAAATAATAATAAAAAACTTAGAAATAAAATTCTTAAACCTCTTTGAAGATCCAGTTTTAACCTTGGTTTGAGTCAATTGACAGCAAGTGCCACAATCCCCTTGGTATAATTCCATGTTTTGCACCGGAGAATAATCTAGTTTGCCATCTAGTGGAGGCTGAAGGGAACAATACATTTTTTACTGAAATATTCATTTATATTTATATTTTTTTGTTAATAACCAAAGTGCATTAAAAATGGGATACAGGTAGTCTCAACTGACAACCATTCATTTAGTGACCGTTTGAAAATACAGCAGCGCTAAAAAAAAGTGACTTACGACTGGTTTTCACACTTATGACCATTGCAGCTTATCCATGACCACATACTGTATTTTTTGGAGTATAAAACACACCTTTTTTCCCCCAAAAAAGAGGGTAAAAATCTGGGTGCGTCTTATACTCCGAATGTAGCCCCATCCAGCTTCTCAAACAGTGGTTTCAGAGGCTGAAAAAAGCATCAGAAACGAAGCTTCAGAAAAGAAGCTTCAGAAAAGAAGCTTCAGAAAAGCAGCCTCCAAACAGCTTCAGAAAAGAAGCCTCCAAACAGAGCTTCAGAGGCTTTTTTTCTGAAGCTCTGTTTCGGAGGCTTTCAGAGGCAGAAAAAAAAGCAAAGCAAAGCAAGGCACAGAGCTCACAACCAAGGAACCTGTTGCTAAAATTCACCTCTGGCAACAGCTGATTGGGGGTATTCCAATCAGCCTTGATAGTATTCCAAGGTATTCCAAGAGCCTTGATAGTACAGTGGTTTAGTGCATCCTGTCATTAACACAGCTGCCTGCAATTTCTGCTGGTTCGAATCTCTCCAAGGCTCAAGGTTGACTCAGCCTTCCATCCTTTCTAAGGTAGGTGAAATGAGGACCCAGATTGTGGGGGCAATAAGCTGACTTTGTATAAAATATACAAAAGAATGAAGGCTATTGCTTAACGCATTGTAAGCTGCCCTGAGTCTCCGGAGAAGGGCGGCATATAAATCAAATTAAAATAAAAAAAAATAAATAAAATATTCCGGGAGGCTGATCCACCTGCCAATTAGCTTTTTTCTTATTTTCCTCCCCAAAAACTAAGGTGTGTCTTATACTCCAAAAACTACAATAATCAAAATTTGGTGCTTAGCAACTGGTATATATTTAGGAACAGTTGCCCTGTTCCTGGGTTATGTGATCACTATTTGTAACCTTTCCAACTGGCTTCCAACAAACAAGTCAGTGGGGGAAGCCAGATTCGTTCAATGACCAGAAGATTCACTTAACAACTGCAGTGGTTTGCTTAAGAATGGTGCAAAAATCATAAAGTGGGACAAAGTCACTGAACAATTGTCTTGCTTAGCAACATAAATGTTGTAATCCAGGACTACCTGTACTGAAACATGTTCAAGATTACAATCGTTTTTCCTCTAATTGTTGTAACCTTTCATGCTTTATAGATACGTTCAGCCCTCACTGAGAAATTCTACCTTCACCAACTCACATTAGAAAAACTCCTGAACTCATAAATTTGAACATTTGTGTTTAAACGCAAGAGTACATCAAAACTGTGTACTTGGTGTCTGCAAATATGCACACTTTGTTAACTTCCATAATTGCTTCACGGTGATTTACTTTTAAGCCATTTGTGCAAATAGCAATTGTATGAATGTCTTCTTCAAAGGATATCTTGCTTGATTAATAACTCTGGCATGGGTGGCTTTTATTACCATTATACTGAAAGCAGGCAAGGAGGTAATGATCATAAGAATGGTCTAGAAATATACCTATATTTTTCAGACTATAAGACGCACCGGAGTATAAGACCCACCAAGATTTTGAATAGGTAAACAAGAAAAACAGAGTGCTCCTGGAGGCCCTCCTCGGCCTCCAGGAGCACTCTGCAGGCCTCCCAAACCCTCTGCAATCTCCTTTTTTGCAAAAAAATGGGCCCATTTTTGGCCTCCCAAATCCCCGTCAGGTTTTTGCCCTACCCAGGAGCACTCTGCAGGCCCTGTTTTTGTGAAAAATGGGCCCATTTTTGGCCTCCCAAACCCCCACGTCACGTTTTTGCCCTCCCCAGGCCCCAGGAGCACTCTGCAGGCCTCCCGAACATTCTGCAGGTCCAGTTTTTGCGAAAAATGGGCTTGTTTTTGGTGAAAATGGGACATGTAGGGCAGGGTTTCGGGAGGCCATAAATGGCTGTATTGGGTGTATAAGATGCACCAACATTTCAACCCTCTTTTAGGGGGGGGGGGAAAGTGTGTTTTATACTCCGAAAAGTACGGTATGTATAAAATAAATGAATGAGACATCAAGAGATTTCAGAGCATTTATCATTTCAAAAAGGTTGCTGCTATATAAAAGATTCCAAGAACCAATTTATTATATGAAAAACAGTAAAACGCCTCCCAATCACCCAATCTGCTACATCTAAAGAAATGCAAAGAATCTTCCCATTATGTAATGTCACCCTTTGAAGACTTATCTCAATAACCTTTGGGGGGGGCAGAGGGGTTCTCTTCATAGGATAAGGCAGCAGACAGCAACCCTGGCTAGGTTCTCCTGGCCAGTTTGACCAATTGGAGAAAACAAGAAGCAACACTGATACAAGAGAGGGAGAAAACGCACATGTGTCCATCTCCAAGCAATTTTGGGTGGCGCTCTTGATCATCTTCATTCACAGATGAAGCCCGGTGAAGGATAGCTCATGGAGCCCTGGGCCTCTGTCTCCAAGCCGTACGCTCTGTCCAAGACCCGCTGAGCATCTTCTGCAAAGCTATCCAGAGCTGTGTGCAGCAAATAATAGGCCGCCACGAACGAGACAGCCCCTGCCACCAAGTTGTTGAAAACAGGCACTTTGCTCTTCAGCACCGTGACCATCACCTGCCCGCAGACTGCAGCTTGTCTCAAAAACCCCTGGACAGCATCCCCCGAAAAGTCTCTCACGAAGGTCGAACGCACTTGTTTTTTCAATTCGCAAGAGGGCTTTGAGACCGAGGCGGCCAAGGTCTCCAAAGATGCATCATCCAAGCCGAAATGCTGCTGGTAGTTCTTGAGAGTATTGACGAGCACGGGGACATTGAGGTGGAACGGATGGCCAGGCAGGGCTGAAATGATACATGCCAGCAGCGCCGTCTTCCAGATGTGCTGGCGCAGCGAACTCTTCTTCTTCTGCACAGCTGCGGCGGTGACGGATGGGAAGGAAAGCAGCAAGGTGTGTCTCTTGTGACCTTCCAGCTCCTCAGCCAGAGTATCCTGCAAGCGGTGGAAATCAAATCTATGCAAATGGAAGCTGGAGATCAAGAAGACTTTGGGGTTCTCCAGACCTTCCTTCTTCAGCTGGCGGGAACAGTCTGCCTCTATTTGCTGCAGCACTTGATCTTCCTGGAACAAGGTTGGCCTTCGTTGTTGGGAAGCCCGCAGATCCTGGTCTACTTTGGAACGGACAAAGTAGAAGCGTTTGCCCATGGCAGCCACAGCCCTAGCCAGCTCAGCGTGATTCTCTCGGAAACGCTCGGATGTGACGATGATGAAGAAATCGTATCTCTCAAATCTCACCAGCTGCAGATACTTTCGGGCTTGGAAGGCAGGGGTACCAATGCCTGGCAGGTCCCAAAGCCGAACACGGGGCAGATGAGGATGATGATAAGGGGTGGGTGAAGCGGTTGTCTCAACCACGCCGGTTTTGGCTGCACGGAAGTCATCATCACTGATCCCCAACACGGCATTGATGAAGGTGGACTTGCCAGCCCCACCTTCGCCCGTCACTGCGATGTCCAGCGTGGTGGTTTCTAGAGAATCCAGGAGTGACTGGACTTGAGAGGACACCTCCACAACGACTTTCGACTGGATGACAGAAGCCATCTCTCTGAGGTCCACCTCCTGGATGTCCATGGTAGAAGCTCAGCTGTAGAAGAAAATAAAGAAATTAAGTTGCCTTCTGTACAAGCTATTAAAAAAAAACACACCTCACTTGTAGTTCCTATTTGGGATAGAGTCGGGGTCAGTGGACGGAGCTGAACATTTACTGGCCAGATGCCCTTCCTGACACCTACATGGAGTTCACAGCAGATATTTTTTTTCTTTGCGCCTTAGGAGTGAAATATCTGTTGCAACCTAGGATTGAACTCTCAACCTTCTGAGTGGGATGAGAGCATCTTCACCACTAGGTTACTGCAATGCTCTTCTTTCTATATATGCAATATATTTGCAAAATGTAGAATGGGCAACAGCTCCCTCTGCAGGGGAGCTTTAGTCATGCACTGCTGATTTCAAGCACTGTCTCTACACCTTACAAATCACTCAAGGTGGCAAACATATTCAACACACCTTCTCCTCTTATTTTTCCCACAACAACAACCCTATCAGAAAGGGACTGGCCCAAGATTACTCAGCAGGCTTTCATGGCTAAACTGGACTTGAATTCCCAGTCTCCTGGCTTTCTAGCGTGGTGCCTCAACCACTACAGTAGTGGCCAAAATCGTGGAAACCTTTTGTGAAAAGTATATTTTTGAGGTTTGATGGCTAACAACACCACTTTTTTGGGGGTAGTTTCAACATAATCCTATTCCACTGCTGGAATGGCCTGGGAATAGCCCAGACCTTCACCCAATTGAAAATCTACGGAGCCGACTAAAGAAACTTGTTAGTCGGAAGCGACCCAGCAATAAAACCCAGTGAATAGAAGCAATCCTTCAATCTTGGTTTCACATTATAACAGCTGCAGAACTCAAAGACTTGGTTCACTCCATGGGAAGACGTTGTAAGGCCGTAATTCATGCTAAAAGTTACCCAACTGAGTATTAACTGACATGGTGATAATTTTTGTATCTCTCGTTTTCTCTACATGTTTCACTTTTGTTCTTTATATTGTAAGTGCTACTCTAACAGCAAATCCTTCATAAAAGTTATTGCATTACATTCTTGATTAAATTATCTTTCCATTAATATATAATTTTATGGTACTACTTCAAAAAAAAGTGGTGTTATTAGCTAGTTTTAGAAAATGCACTTTTCCCAAAAGGTTTTCCACAATTTTGGCCACTACTGTAGACTGAATAGCCCATTACATCTTACTTCCTTCAAGATAATAATAGGTGAGCAATCAATTAAAGCTGTTCAGAAGAGAATTTCCTATCTAGATCAGATTGGTTTCCTATCTAGATGAGACTGGGATCAATTGCCAAGGTGATGATCCCATCTCAATAGTTTATTGAGTCCTTTTTGTATGAAGCTAGTCCTTGACTTATTACCAACCGTACAAAGGTCTGATGGACCTACTGTATTTTTCAGAGTATAAAACACACCTGAGTTTTTGGGGAGAAAAATAAGAAAAAAGCTGATTGGCATGTGATAAAAATTTGATAAAAATAAAACAAATCCGATTTAAATTTTAAAAAATCCGATTTGAATTTTAAAAATCCATTTTTTTTTAATTTAAAAAAAAACATTGCTTTCTATCAACCCTGTAACCAGCCAGCACCTCTATTGGAACAATGTGACAGAGGACTTGTGGGAAAGGGGGAACTTTCATTTTTAACTGGGTGAAAACTGCGGGAACTTTCAGAGTCGGCTTTCACCAGTTGTGCCAATACGATGCATCCAATAAATTGCTCTTTGAGGAATCTGCCTACCTCGGAGTTCGGCTTTCTGTGGGTGCATTACCTGGAACGCTGACAGTCGCCCAGTGGTGAAATCCAAATTTTTTTACTACCGGTTCTGTGAGCGTGGCTTGGTGGGCGTGGCAGGGGAAGGATACTGCCAAATCCCCATTCTCTCCCCACTCCAGGGGAAGGATATTGCAAAATCTCCATTCCCACCCCACTCTAGGGCCAGCTGGAGGTAGTATCTGCCAGTTCTCCGAACTGCTCAAAATTTCTACTACTAGTTCTCCAGAACCTGTCAGAACCTGCTAGATATCACCCCTGCAGCCACCTCATTTAACTCTTAAAAAACCAAATCTCTTCCTAACACGTATTTGATCCTAATGTAATGTAACATATATTTGATCTTAACTAATGTCCACACAAAGGCTGCGTCAAAGTGCATTTCTGTTTTTATAAAACTTTTGTTTTTCTTTCAGGCCTGAAAACCTCTGCCCACTGTTTCTCTAAGTGACTGCTGCTTTTGTTCAAATTCCACCAGCTCTTAAACCCACAGACATTTTCCTCCTACGGCTACTCAGTTTAGAATCCACAGTCCCGTTCACAGGGCACACCCATGGTCTCCCTAAAAAAGCAACAAGAGAAAGGAAGCGGTTGTGCTCCTTTTTTTTCTACCCTGAAAGAACAACTCAAACCACGGATCACTGGCGCACAAAAACGCCAATCCCAGCAAAAGAACATTGTGCACACGACAATTTAAAAACATGATCTGAAAATCAGCAGCAGCAAATTCTCAGCAAGCATCTCTGCACTCACCCACTACAGCTCACCCTGTCCTACCCCAGAAAGCACGGGACACTCATATAGTGTGGTCATTACACTATTAAAAAAGATGTTGAGACTCTAGAAAGAGTGCAGAGAAGAGCAACCAGGATGATTAGGGGACTGGAGGCTAAAACATACAATGAATGGTTACAGGAACTGGGCCTGGCTAGTCTAGTGAAGAGAAGGACCAGGGGAGACATGATAGCATCTTCCAATATTTGAGGGGCTGCCACAGAGAGGAAGGGGTCAAGCTATTCTCCAAAGCACCCAAGGACCAGACAAGGAATAATGGATGGAAACTGAACAAGGAGAGATACAACCTAGAAATAAGGAGAAATTTTCTGACAGTGAGAACAATCAACCCATAGAACAGAAGTTGCCTTCAGAAGTTTTAGATGCTTCATCACTAGAGGCTTTCAAAAAGAGACTGGATAACCACTTGTCAGAAATGTAGAAGAGGGGGGGCGGACCTGGCATAACCCACTTGAAAATCTATGGAGCTGACTAAAGAAACTTGTTAGTCAGAAGTGACCCAGCAATAAAACCCAGTTAATAGAAACAATCGTTCAATCTTGGTTTCGCATTATAACAGCTGCAGAACTCAAAGACTTGGTTCACTCCATGGGAAGATGTTGTAAGGCCGTAATTCATGCTAAAGGTTACCCCAACTAAGGATTAACTGATACGGTGATCATTTTTGTATATCTCATTTTTTTGATGGTGATAATTTTTGCATGACTCATTTTTTCTACATGTTTCACTTTTCTTCTTTATATTGTAACTGCTATTCTAATAGCAAACCCTTCATAAAAGTTATTGCATTCCATTCTTGATTAAATTATCTTTCCATTGATATGTAATTTTATGGTACTACTCCCCACCCCCAAAAAGTGGTGTTATTAGCTAGTTTTAGAAAATACACTTTTCCCAAAAGGTTTCCACAATTTTGGCCACTACTATAGACACAAGGACAGTTTTTCCCCCCATGCCATCACTCTGCTAAACAACTAATTCCCACAACACTGTCAAACTATCTTAAAAAATGCAGTATTCCCATCATTATCCTCCTCTTCCCTATTACCCATCTCCTTATCTTCTTAGGGCTGTAACTTTGTTGCTTATCACTATTGTTGTCTACATATTGAAAGCTTACAAACTGGAAACAAATTCCTTGTGTGTACTAATCACACTCGGCCAATAAAGAATATCTATTTCATTCATTCAGATCTCGGATGTCTTCTGCTTGTGTTCCCTTTATTTTTTTGAGCCGTGTATAAATGAAAAGTCTGCAAGAAAACAAACAAGCTCAGGGAGCACCAAGGACCCCCTCGTTGAGTCCCCCTTCTTCTGTTGTGGATTTAATAAGACAAACACAACTTTTGGATTAATCAGAGACAATTTGTATATTGCGCAATAGGTTCAAAGCTCTGTACATGAAGCGTTGAACAAAGACAGAAATTAGGTACAATGGTTTTATACCCTTCTAGACAAAGGATTCTGTTAACTCAGCAATTCATATGGTCATATACATTTGTCATTTTTAATTGACATTTCCTAATTACTGAGTTTCTTTGCAAAACAGTTATAATTCTTTTTGTATATTACTGAAGCATAGATTCAAATCATCTTTTGACGATGGACAACTTTTAACTCATGTGGATCCCCTTGACCTAACCAACCTTTAAGCTGTATGTCATTAGAATGTTCCTTTCTTCTGACAACTTAGAGGCCTCCTAGAGGAACCAAAAGGATTTTGGCTGAGTTTGTACTTTTTCCAACCGGATGCATTGCTTTTTAGAATAGAGTGAATAGAAAGTTATCCAGTGGTCATCTATCAGAGCCCGCTTCATTTACATTACTTCGGCGCCTTTGTCACTCTGAACGGTCATTAAACGAAACGGTTGTAAACTGAGGGCTACCTACTCGTCGCCGACTTACTTCACCAGCAGGGAGGATCCAAGCCCACCAATCCCCTCGCAAAGGATCCTTCCAACCGGCTTCGGTTTTGCAGGAGCCGTGAATTAAGGAGATGCGCGCGATCCTTCGGGGGGGGGGCTCCTCGGCCTCCAGGAATCCGAAAGCACCAGGCTTCTCTTTCTGGGATCGAAGAGGATTTCTTCCCTCCCGCGAAACGAAGGCGGAGATGGCGGGCCTTTCGCTCGGATGGAAGGGAAAAGAAACAGAAACTTGACTCTCGAGAGAAGGCGGAGCCGCTGCCGAGCCGGAAAGGAGGCGTTGCTTTCCGAGTTCCCCAAAGGCGCAAGCTTGCACGGCATCCTAAACGGAGTCAGGTGTGGGGGGGGGGGTTAAATCTGGAGGGGCTCCGTTTCTTCGTCCTGGTGGGAAGGGTTTTTTTGCAGATGTTCCGATTTATTCGATTCGGGTCGATCCTTCCCATTTTGCAAAGGTGATGCACGCGTTTTAAGGGATCCACGCACCAGGTGAGAGAACATTGCAAACGCCGCGCTGGCTTCCAAGGTTGTTTGCAAAAAAAAATAAAAAATTTAAAAAAATCTGCTTCTTCTAACGGTCTATGGAGATTCTCCAAAAACTCTGCTTATTCTGTCTATGGAGATTCTCCCAAAAAAAATCTGCTTCTTCTAACTATCTATAGAGATTCTCCCCCCCCCCAAAAAATATCTGCTTATTCTAACTGTCTATGGAGATTCTCCCCCCCAAAAAATCTTCTTCTAACGCCATCCCATTCAGTATTTTTTACATGCAGCTGTTGCATTTTAAGAGTCCGCTTATCTTCAGGGATGAAAAGGCTGCAGGCTGCCCACCCACCCCCCAACTCCTTTTTCCCCTACAAGAGACTTGCCTGGGCTAAGAAACGGAGATTCCCCACCTGGAGAATGGCTGCGATTGAAGTTTCTTTGACATTTGGGGTTCTTTAGGATTACCACCCCTCCCCAAGACTTGCACCTCAGTGGATAGGGTTTCTTCCAGGACCCCATAAATGAAAAAGGCAGAAATGCGTAGCCTGCCCCCAAACTGATTTTTTTACAAGTTTTGGGAAGTCTTGCCAAGATTTTGAAGCCTCTTTTTTCCCCCCTCCTTGCTCATTCACATGCAGGATCGGCGCTCCCGTCTCATCTTCAGACACGGATTATTGACCGCGTGCACACGTGACGCCGAAGCCGACGAATGCATTTTTTTAACCTATGCTCGGGTGATTCTCCGGGATCGTAAGGGTTAACCGAAGCCCCCCCACCCCTGGCAAGCCAGACATCAGGGAAACCCAAGTTCAAACAAACTTCGTGGGAATGCGGCTGTTGAGTTTGCACGTGAAAAAAAGTGCTGCTTTGAACCCCGTTCCTCCGTCCGTCCCCCGCCCCCCCGCAACTTGGCTGGCCTCGGGAGGCGGGGAAGGATGAGGGCGCAATCTTATTTCGGACTTAACGCAACCTCTATTTGTTATAAAACTCAAATGAACTTGGAGGGCGCCAGGTTGAAGAAGCTCGGGCCAGCCCTGCGCCCAAAGAGCCCGCCCCTTTCCGTCTCCATGGTTACCGGGCTTGCGCTACAAAGCAACTCAACGCAAGAACGAAGGGGCGGGGCGAGCAGCCTCTCCCTGACGCTTGCGTGGGTGAAGACTACAAACTCGGGAACGTTCCGTTGGGAGGCGGGACGGCCGTCTCGCGCTCCTATTGGCTAGCCCGCGGGGAGCGACAGATCCAAAGGGCTTAGCTGTTCCCTGCGATTGATTTTCTAGGCGAGCATCTCTGTACGATGCACGTCGGTACAAAAGTGAGTTTTTTTTTTTTTATTCCCAAGTGAGCGTGCAACGGGGTTGTTGTGTCTTTAAATTGTGCCGGACTTGGGTTGTCCCATAGATTCACCAGGGTTCAAAAATCGATTGGAGGAACTGTTAAAAACGGAAGGCCACGCAAGATGGGCTTTGTAATACTCGCAATATGGGTTTCAAAGCACCACTCGAGAGTTGCAATGCGGGGGGGGGGGGAGGGAGGGCGGCATATATTTTAGCAGGGCTTTATTGAACTTGTCATAAAGAAAACTTCCCACGCTAAACAACTGCAAAATCCCTATTACAATCTAGCAGCGATTTCGGGGACAGGGTTGATTTATTTAAAACTTCAGGTATACCCAAGAGTCTTGTGTATCAAGTTAATGTTTATTTTTATCCTGCTGTAAGGAAATAGATATACTGAAATACTAGAATTAGTAAAAACCTCTTAACTGTTTCCTGCAACATATGTGTGTGTGTGTGTGTGTGTACAGTTAATATTTCAGGTTTCTTCCCGTGTAATTGTGAACATATCGCTAAAAGGGTAGAAGCGACATTTCGACATAATCTCATTTGCCATCATCAGGTTTATGGTGATGATGATGGCAGATGAGATTCTGTTGAAACGTCGCTTCTACCCTTTTAGGGATATGTTCACAATTACACGGGAAGAAACCCGAAATATTAACTGTACACACATATATACCCGTGAAAACTTACACACACACACACACACACACACACACACACACATATATATATATATATATATATATATATATATATATATATATATATATGAGGCGATAGACATCACAATCTCCAGAACGTTTAAAAGTTTAAAAAATTTTATTTTAAAACTTGTGCTAAGCTTTCGTCGGCCCCTACTGACTTCGTCAGAGTATAAAATCCCCATTATATATATGTATGTATGTATGTATATGTAGGTCTTTGGTTATTTGGATTTTCTCCTGCATAAAATTGGAAGTGTCTTGGCGACGTTTCGACGAAGTCTCATTCGTCATCTTCAGGCTGGTGTTTTCGGCTTCGTGCTTCTAGGAGCAATGTGTGATTGCAGCGATCTCAATGCGATCACACATTGCTCCTAGAAGCACGAAGCCGAAAACACCAGCTTGAAGATGACGAATGAGACTTCGTCGAAACGTCGCCAAGACACTTCCAATTTTACGCGGGAGAAAAGCCGAATAACCAAAGACCTACATACAAACATGGTGGCGCAGTGGTTAGAACACAGTACTGCAGGCTACTTCTGCTGACTGCCAGTTGCCTGCAATTTGGCAGTTCGAATCTCACCAGGCTCAAGGTTAATTCACCCTTCCATCCTTCTGAGATCGGTAAAATAAGGACCCAGATTGTTGGGGGCAAGAGGCTGACTCTGTAAACCACTTAGAGAGGGCTGTAAAGGGGTATATAAGTCTAAGCGCTATTGTTATATTCAAGAAAGCTTTTGCCGCTGTTGAAAGAACAAGAGAGGGAATCTCTCCAGAGAGGTGTAAAGTTTTCCCAGCCGAGATCGGCTTCCACAGGCTGAAAAGGTCGAGAGGGGTTAATTGAGGACACTGGCCTTCACCGGCCATTTTCTAAACGGCCAGCGTTTTTGGGATGCTCTGTGCAATGCCGGCTTTGTACGTTTAAACCCGCGAGCAAGATTTGAGTAAAATCACATCCACCAGGTCCAAAATGTTGCTTGTTGTAAACAGGACTTTGTTTCAGGAAGCCAGTTCAGAGCCTTTTGCGGAAGAGAGGCTCGTGTGCCAAATCGGGGCCTCAGATGGCTGGCTTTTCCAAAGAACAGCTGCCAATTTCGGCTGCTCCCTTTTTTTAGCAGCGTGAATGATGCAGTTTGGCCCTTGGATGTTTCCATCCTTGGAACAAAAGTCAATACTGTGGAACAGGGGTGTCAAATTGGATTTCTTCGAGGGCCAGATCAGCATTGTACTTCTCCTTTGCGGGCCGGCCGGGGAAGGGGGGGGGGGTCCAAGATTGGATGGACGCCCCCTGTAGCACTCTGCTAGCCAAAACAGGGCACCGGGGCAGGAGTGCACGGGCCCCCCGCACCTCATTTTTGGCCTGGAAAGCCTCCTGAAGCATTTTGCCAGCCGGCCAAAACACGCCCCGTTTTGGCCGGCAGAGTGCTGCAGGAGGCCATCCAGGCCAGTAGTGAGTTTCAATTTTGGTCACACCGATTCGCTCGTCGGCACGCACTCACATGTGCAGAAGCTTCTGCGCATTTGCAGTGACATCCAGCTGGGTGGGCGGAGCCTCCCACTATCGCAGCTACCGGTTCGCCCGATCCAGGGCGAAACGGTAGCAACCCACCACTGATTCAGGCCAAAAACAGGGCACGGGAGGGCTGTGCGTGCCCCCCCCCCCCCGGCCGCTGTTTTGGCCAGCAAAGTAGTGCAGGAGGCAATGTAGGCCAAAAACAGAGCACGGGGGGCGGCACGTGGCCCCCCTCCGCACCCCGTTTTGGCCAGCAAAGTGCTGCAGGAGGCCGTCCAGGCTGAAAACGGGGTGTAGAGCCACATGTGGCCCCCTGTGCCCCGTTTGTCTGCCAGAGGCACCACGGGCTGGTCCTTTGCTATTTCCAGGCAGGCCCCACAAAGCACCTCGGGAGCCGAATCCAGCCCTCGGGCCTTGAGTTTGATACCCTTGTTATAGAATAGATTTGGGGGAGGGGATAAAAGGTAGAGGGGTCCCTGTGGATTTTACCGCGCTGGTCGTTGCTGATTATCGGGGACGGTGCTCATCTCTGTTTCAAGGCCATTGAGTCAGCGCTGTCCGAAGACATTTCTGTGGTCATTTGCCCAGCATGACATCACAGAGTGTCGTCCGCTTCCCATAGAAGTTGTTACCTATTTTATCTACTCACATTCCCATGTTTTCGAATTACTAGGTTGGCAGGAATTGGGGCGAGGGACAGGAACTGTAGCCTTATATAACAAGATGTGCCAAGGACACCATTATTGATTTGCCTGAATACCAACTTCGGGCACCGCTCTACACATCTGCCAACACTTATAAACAATACTACCACACCATAAGACGCAGGAGTCAAATGTGCTCCTTCCTTTTATCTGGCCCCAGAATACTACTTGGGTGGCCTCACCATATAACATGGTTTCTTGAGCTTGTCCATATTAAGACAGGTGGACTTCGACTCCCAGAATTCCCCAGCCAGCTTGGCTGGCTGGGGAATTCTGGGAGTCGAAGTCCACCTGTCTTAATGTAACATTTGAGAAAGATGATAGCAATAGCACTTATATACCACTTTATAGTGCTTTACACTAACAACTGCTCTCTAAGCAGTTTAGAGTCAGCATATCACTTCCAACCATCTGGGTCCTCATTTTACCGACCTCAGAAGGACGGAAGATTGAGTTAATCTTGAGCCAGTCAGGATCGAACTCCAGGCTGTGAGCAGAGTTAGGCCGCAATACTTCATTCTAACCATTGCAACGCTACAAACTAACATCTACCCCAGCATTCCCTAATTGGGGGCGGGGAGGGGGGGGAGACACACAACCATGGCTCCACACACCCAGCAAAAAATTGCACCCACATCTACTCGGTCCTTAAGTTATTGCATTTGAGGGTTCACGTCATTCATTCACTTCCATCCTTCTGAAATCGATAAAATGGGGACCCAGATTGTTGGGGGCAATAGACTCACTCTGTAAACTGCTTAGAGAGAGCTGTAAAGCACTGTGAAGCAGTATATAAGTCTTAAGTGCTATTGATATAAGAGCTGTGGTGGAACAGTGGTTAGAATGCAGCATTGCAGACCAACTCTGCCCACTGCCAGGAGTTCAATCCTGACCGACTCAAGGTTGACTCAGCTTTCCATCCTTCCGAGATGGGTAAAATGAGGACCCAAATTGTTGGGGGACAATAGGCTGACTCTGCAAACCGCTTGGAGGGGGCTGTAAAACCAGTATATAAGTCCAAATGCTTTTGCTATATATATAAATATATATTGCTATATGTTGTCTTAGGGATGCGGTGGCTCAGCGGCTAAGACGCTGAGCTTGTCGATCGAAAGGTTGGCAGTTCAGCGGTTCGAATCCCTAGTGCCACATAACGGGGTGAGCTCCCCGTTTCTCAGCTTCTGCCAACCCAGTAGTTCGAAAGCAGGTAAAAAAATGCAAGTAGAAAAATAGGGACCATCTTTGGTGGGAAGGGAACAGCATTCCGTGCGCCTTTGACGTTGAGTCATGCTGGCCATGACCACGGAGACGTCTTTGGACAACGCTGGCTCTTCGGCTTTGAAACGGAGATGAGCACTGCCCCCTAGAGTCAGGAACGACTAGCACAGATGTGCGAGGGGAACCTTTACTTTTACCTTATATACGTTGTCTTGTATTTCTGTTACGGATTGCACCAGTAGAGGCTAAAACCATTTCATCATATACATGAACCTTCTCTGTGGGGGCACCTACTATCTGGAACGAGCTCCTCCCGGAGATACGGAGGATCCCGGATCTACGCACTTTCCGCTGCGCTCTTAAGATCTTTTTATTCCACCAGGCGGGCCTGGCCTAACTTTCTCCCTCTTTTTAAATTATTTTTAATATTTTTAATATTCAAAGTTTAATTTGTTTTAAATTGATTGGGTTTTTTTAATCTGTCTGGGCCAGACTATTTAATTCGATTTTATTTCTGATTTTTAAATTTTGTATGTATGTATGCATTTTATTGTTGGCTGTTCACCGCCCTGAGTCCTTCGGGAGTAGGGCGGTATACAAATCAAATAAAAGTAAAGTAAAGTACATGAGGTACAATGACAATAAAGGCTATTATTATTATTATTATTATTATTATTATTATTATTATTATTATTATTATTATTATAATTAATAATAATAATAATAATAATAATAATAGTATTATTATTCCACCCAAATCCTAAATTCCCCAAGAAGGCTGGGTTAACCCCCGCACCCCCACCCCAAAAAAAACTTTGCAAAGAGAAACCACAACCAAGCAAAGCAGCTGCTTAACACCCCCCCTCCGCCCAGTTTCTCATGGGTCTGAGTAAAAAAAAAAAGGGGGGGTCGTGTGAACCAACAGGCTCCACGTTTGCCCTTCTACACGCTTCCCGTGCCCTCGACCTCCTTTTGCAATCCCCTCCTCCTTACCCCAAAATAAAATTAGAAAGTGAAGTCAGGGGCTCCCAGGGAGGGGGGGGGGCAAACGTTTCCAAGCGGGGGGGGGGGGAAAGCTTTATTTGGAGACGACCAAGCTGGTCTCCCCCCCACCCTCCTCCTCCCGCGCGCGCGTGCGTGCAACGGGAACGCGCGCTTTCCCAAGCTTTCTTGAACCTTCCAGGCCGAAGCTCGTGCCCGTCCAGGCCCGGGGAACGGCGGCCGCGGGAGCGCGCCTTTTGCAAAAGCAGCCAAATCGAGAAGGTTCTGTAAAGTGTCGGAAGGGAGGGGGGGAGCTGGAAGGAGGAGGAGGAGGAGGACGGGGCGGGGGGGGTGTGTGGGAATGTACTAGAAGGGGCGGGGTGGGAGCGGGGACTCTCTTGCCTATAAAGTCGGGCGAGAGGCGGACCGTCGGGTTAGTTAAAAGTGGGGAGGGGCGTGCAAGAAAAGCGTGCGCCGACGGAGCGTTTGTATTTTTTTTTTTTTTGGTTTTGCACGGCGGGTTGCAAAAGAAGCAAGCTGAACTGAGCGAGAAACGATTGCAAACGAAGCAACAACAACAACAAAAAAAGGTACCTGGGGTTTTGTTTTTTTTTGGGGGGAGGGGGCGACGTTGGTAGGCGAAGAAAATTGCAGAGGATTCTGCAATTCTGCATTGCATTCCCGCTCCCAAGAACCGTGCAAGAGTCGTGGCCCGGCGCGGGGGTTTTGCTCCCCTCTTTATTTATTTATTTATTTATTTATTTTGCACGGGTTTCTTCCCTGCTCGTGCAAAAAGTGCGGTGCGTAGGGCTTTGCTGCGCGCTCCCGTCCCCGGGTTAACTACTCCCCAAGCTCGAATTTGGGGGATCGCCCTGCCTGCCCGCCCGCTTGCTTGCTTGCTCCGCTTGGGCTTCCAGGATCTGGTTCCCACGACTTGCAGTTGTTGCAAGTTGCATTGAGTCGAGGCTGTCGACTCCGGGTTGGGTTTGGTTTCTTTGCACAAGTTGGGCGAGTCCCGGGGTTCCTGAAGCCAAACCCGTTTGCTTGTGGGGGGAAAATCTTGCCCTTAACGGTTAGAAAGTTGGTTTCGGGAGAAGCGCGTGTCGTGTGAATGCAGGCAAGGGAGGAGTTTTGGGTGTCCGCGTTTCCTGCGGTCTTGAGGAATCGAAGGGCTGTTGCGTTTGGAGGGGAATGTAAAAAAGAAAAGAAAAGAAAAGGCACGGTAGTGTCCCCTCTACGGATTAGGCTGGGTTTTTAAAGATCGTTGTGCGATAAGAGGGGGAGACACGGAACGTGGGGATGGAGCGAGAGCCTTAAACGCGTGTTGATCCATAAAAACACTTTTGGCTGAAAACTCCCCGATTTTGTGTTTTGTTTTTTTTTTTTTGGACACGTTGGAATCCCAACTACACAGCCTGTTTGTTCCAGAGACTTTGAAAAGTATGGGGAAGGGAGGGGAGGGGGTGCCACATAGGCTAAGTAGTAGGGCCCCCCTAGATTCCCACCCACCGGGGGAAAAAAAGGGAATGTGGGGAGAGAGAATCTTTGGCTTGCAGTCTTAAGGGAAGAGACGGTTTATTGCAAAGTGGATTTTTCCCCCTCTTCCTTTTTTTGCACGCAGTTGGTATTTTTGCTTTGCAGTGTTTAACCCTTTGGCTACCCTGTTGCTGAAGATTGCAGAGGAAGCATCCAGAATGTCTGGTCTCTGTCCTATGGGAAGTTCACCCCCACCTACCCACCCCACCCAAAAAAGGGCTGGTATCCAAGATAGTTGGATCAAGCCTGAACCACAATCCCCTCCCTCCCTCTCTCTCTCTCTCTTTCTTTCTTTCCCCCCCTTTTTTCTTCTTTTAAGTCATTTTGAGTTAAAAGCATCTTGGTTAGTTTGCCCAGGTCAATTTGGTGCTGGAACTGACCACAGAAAGTGACAAGGGAGGAGAAAGTTGGAAAGTGGATTGCATTCCTTTTGTAAACCAATTTTTTTTAAAAAAAAAAAAAATCCATATATTTTTTTAATAGGGAGTGATTCAGAAAGATCAGCCCTGGTGGCAAATAAAATGAAACTTGCCTGGAACTGCTTGGAGGCTGCTTGAAATCAATATTTTAATTCATAAGTGAATAGGCAGAGGGATTACGTTGTGCTGTTTGTCTTGGAGGGGAGAAAAAAAATGTTTTTTTTTTAAATAGTAACTGTCTTATCCTCTCATTGCCATGGGCTTTGCTTAAAGTCTTGCCTCTTTTTTGGAATTGATGACTTGTGTTTTTTAAGTTCAGAGCCTGAATGGCAGGCAATAATTGTCTTCATTCTTTCTGTATTACTTAAAGGTTATTTTTATGACGCACTTAAACCAGGAAAAAAAAAATTCCACTGGGATAAGTGAATCAATGGAAAAGGAAGCCTCTGTCCAGCCTGTTGTTTGGACTTAACTTTTTTTTTAAAAAAATGTTACAAGATTTGGGGTGAGGTGAAGACCTGGTTTATGGTCTTCTCCTGTCAAGAATAAAATTTGAGAAACTTAATGGTAAGGTTTTATTTTGGAAGCAAACCTGTTGCTTTTGAGCTGTATGGATTGGTCACACACAAAATTCTGAGCAGCAATTCTACTGTAGGAAAATACTTTTTTTTTTTCACCCTGACTCTTTGAAGTGCTTAAAACTAACTTTTATCAAAGAGTAAGTTAGGAGGACTTGTTTCTTTCTAGCATCTAAAGGTTTTTCCCACCCTGGATTCCAGGATTTTGGCTGCAACTTTTAGCCACCGAAAATCCAGAAGGCTTTAATTCCTCTGACAGATGAAACAAGGGCTCTAGTTGTAGAGATACAAACAACAAGGATAAGTCCCAAAATTGAGTTTAAAAGTCTTGAAAAATGGTCTGGGGATTCAGTCTTATTGGTTATTTCTTTAAACCAGAGGTCTTCAAAACTTGGCAACTTTAAGACTTGTGGAATAGCTGGCTGGAGAATTCTGGGAGTTGAATTCCGCAAGTCTTAAAGTTGCCAAGTTTGAAGACCTCTGGTTTAAACCTTCCTTGGGGAGGGGGGGGGCTTGATTTTCAGGACATTGTTGTCTTAAAAGTTGTCTTTTCCCCCCTCCAAAAAGCAACTGGACTTTTCTTGCGGTTTGTTTTCCTTTTACTTCTTATCCCAAGAACCAAAGAAGAAACTTCTTGGATGAAAAGACATTTTCAAAGGGAAAAAAAAACTTCTTTTAACATTTTCAAAGGGGGGAAAAAACCCCAAGAAAGTCCAATTGCCTTTTTTTTAAAAAAAAAGAAAGAAAGAAAAGCACTTTTTTGGGGGGGTGGGGTGTCTAGTTTTCAGAATTAATAATGTTTTTTTTCTCTCTTCCTTTCGAACCAGGTTGGGGGGAGCCCAGGATACTTCAGATAAAATTGTAGAATTGTCTGGGAGACAATTCTACAATTGACAACTTGCTTGGGAAGTCTGTAAGCGGATCAGAACTGCTTGCAGCTGCATTCCCCAAGCCAGCCCACTTGGTGGAGTTCTAGAAAAATCTTTCCTGTTCTGGAAACGGGTTAGGTGGGGGGGGGGAGCCTGTAGCCAAGTCAGTGGCGTAAGTCTTTTTATTTTTTTTGGAAGTGTGGTCTCTGGCACTGCTGAGCTGGGTGGGGCTGTCACTCTTGAGGGTTTTCTCCTCCCCTCCCTTCCTCATATCTTATCTTGGGTAACTCAACAGCATTTTTTAAAACCAGCTTCCCGCTCAGAGGAACATTGCTTGGAAGCTGCAAGTTAGATCTTTGCACTTGCTAAACCTACTATTTGACAGCTGGGTTTTTTTTTTGAAAGGCAGGGCCGACCCTTTCAACTAACACTTTACACTTTATTTATTTATTGGTTCGATTTATATGCCACCCTTCTCCGGAGACTATTAAGCAATAGCCTTCATACTTTTATGTATACCTGTTTAGTAGAGCTTTCAGCCCCCGCAAACGGTGTTCTTTTTTATACAAAGTCAGTTTATTGCCCCCACAATCAGGGTCGTCATTTTACCTACCTCGAAAGGATGGAAGGCTGAGTCAACCTTGAGCCTGGTTAGATTTGAACTTGCATAATTGCAGGCAGCTGGTGCTACTTAACAGCGCTTTAGTCTGCTGCGCCACCAAGGTCTAGAGATGATCTAGAAATTAGGAAGTATTAGTAAAATGTTATTAAATATACATTGTATGCAAACTAATATATTGATATAATTGTATAATAAGGAGTATATACAATATGTAAGGAATAAGGGAACCACAAATATGAATATGTAGTGGGGGGAATATAAATTGTGGATATACACCGATATGGAACAGTTGTAAAATGGAAACTTTTTTGTTCTTGTTTTTAAAGAAAAATAATAATAAATTATTTTTTTAAAAAAACATCATACTTTAAAAAGAACTATCTGTAGCCTCCTCTTTTAACAAGTTTGGCAATTGCATTTTTCTTTGATTGCATTTTGAAAAGCATTTTCTTCCTTTGCTGTTTTAAAACTTGGTATGCAGGAATAACTTAAGGACAGCTAGGCAATTCGCTTATTTCAATGAGCTCTTTTCCTTTCCCCTCTCCCCATCCAGCAAATTCGAAAGACACCGAATTGCGAGCATGTGCAGAATTCTTTTGGCTATTTTAAACTCTTGCACAGTTAAAATGAAAAGCTTCAGTGGCTTTCCTGGATTTTTTTTTTTCCAACGTTATTTAGGATTTCCATTTTTTTTTTTAGCTCAATTACCAGTATAGTTAAGTAAGACAAGGACTATTTATTTTATTTATTTATTTATTTATTTTTCATATTTGTATACCGCCCTACTCCCGAAGGACTCAGGGCGGTGAACAGCCATAATAATTACAAATACATATAGAAGTTAAAAACTATTAAAAAACAGATTAAGTAATTTGGCTCAAAGATTAAAGCATCCAAATTTATCTAAAAGAGGTCTAAAACCTGATTTAAAAGCCAATTTAAAAGGGAGAGTTAGGTCAGACCAGCTTGTTGGAATAGAAACGTTTTCAGGGCACGGCGGAATATGCGTAATCATATGTGCAGTTCCGAATATTTCCTGCAGGGGGGGCAAGTCGATAAAAATACTTAGTGCGTGCAATACATTTGCTGCATCATAACAAAATATGGATTTGTAAGAGCTCTTCGGAATTTAAGGAGAAAATGGGAGAATTGAATGGCTGCTTTTTAAAAGAATGTGAGACTTGTGAGATATTTAATCCATATCTTATCCCTCATCTTGGAGACTTGGCCCATGTTGCATCTAGACTGAGTTTCTTAGCCTATTGTTTATCCTGGAATGAGAGGTCCCTAGCTAGTGAGACCTAAATGGGAGCTATTTTTCTCCATATAAATGAACCCATAATTTTGGCCTAAATTACAAAAAAAGGGGATTATTTTGTCTTGCTCAAAAGTGAATCTTCATAAATATATGCTGCTTGTTCTCTTCAAATCTTCGTGACAATCCATAAAATTATCTGTTAGTTAATAAAGGCGGTGTAGAACGAGCCTTGAAATAGGGGTTTTTTTCCTAGCCAATTCATGTTTCTAGAAGAAAAAGATGGCTTACCAAAAGAAGTCCTTATAAACCAGAGGTCCTCAAATTTTGCAGCTTTAAGACTTGTGGACTTCCAACTCCCAGAATTCTCCAGCCAGCTATAGCTATAGTCCATAATCTTAAAGTTGCCAAGTTTGAAGACCTGTTATAAATGCAAGCCAAAGAGAAACCTGACACTAAGTGATAGTATTTTCTACCTAGAAAACACCATTCAAGTACTAAAAGTTCATGGAATGATACTGAAGCTTCTTCCTTCCTTTCTTCCAAGAAAGCTGGTTGCAAAACAAGGGCTTTGCAGAGCATGTCAAAAGCACGCTTAACCTTCCTTCCATCTGCAGTCAGACCACTGTTTGTTCCCAGGCTGAGAAATGAAATGTTCTCTTGAGAATTCATCATCATCTTTTAATGATCCCGTAATCCCTTGCAGGGCAATTGAATGGAGCTGAGTGTTTGCCGGATGCCCTTCCTGTTACCAATGCGGAGGTTTTTTTTTTTTTTTTTTTTTTTCAGCAAAGATATTCTTAATGTGCCCAGAGAGAGAAATATATGCCTCTACTTAGGATCGAACTCGCAGCCTCCTGATTGTGAGGCGACAGCTCCACCTCTAGGCCATCGCACCACTCTGCGCTCTCTTGAATGCGTTCTTTGAGAATTCCGTCCTCTGTGTTAATCTGTGGCGTACCTCTTTTTGCAGGCAAAATGTCCAAGGGTCCAGCTGTCGGCATTGATTTGGGGACCACCTACTCCTGCGTAGGGGTTTTCCAGCATGGCAAGGTGGAGATCATCGCCAACGACCAGGGCAACCGCACCACGCCTAGCTACGTGGCTTTCACGGACACAGAGCGTCTCATTGGTGATGCTGCCAAGAACCAAGTGGCCATGAATCCAACCAACACCGTCTTTGGTAAGGGGTGGGTGGGAATTGAGCCTGGTTCTGCCAGGGATTGAGGCCACAGGTCTCAGGAATTATGGGGAGATGAAAATCAAAACATCGGGAGGCCACTTAGTTGGGGAATAGTTATAGAAGTAACGAGAAGTTCTTGCAAGGATTAGTCGTGTTTTGCCAAGGGTCAAGACAGTGATTGGGTGTCCAGAAAATTGGTTCTTTTTGATCCAGAGCAGCGAATGAAGAGATTGCAAGCTTTATTGCTAACTCGAGTAAACAGAGTGAAAAGCATACATAGCGATAGCACTTCATAGTGCTTTACAAACGGGGTCTCCCAACCATGGCAACTTTTAAGACTTGTGGACTTCAACTTCCAGAATTGAGTTGAAGTCCACAAGTCTTAAAAGTTGCCAAAGTTGGAGACCCCCCCTGCTTTACAGCATTCTCTTAAGCGTTTTATATACAACTATCTGGGTCCTCCTTTTTCCCGACCTTGGAAGAATGGAAGGCTGAGCCAACCTTGAGCCTGTCAGGATCAAACTCCTGGCAGTGAGCAGAGTTAGCCTGCAATACTGCATTCTGGCCACTATGCTGCCACCACATACCAAAATAAGATGATATCCAAATCTCTCATAAAATTTGGGGTCTTTGCTGCTCTCTGAGCTTGGATGTTTTTTTTTTGCAAACATTTCCTTACCATACTCGGTAACATCATCAGTGCTAGAAAGGGAGTGGGATTTGCTCTCGTTTTATATACTAGTGGATTGCCCTGTCAGTATTGGGAATGGATTAGTTGGTTCCTTGATTGGGCTATTGGGAACCAACAAGTACATTCCCATCAACACTGACAAAGTCACTAAAGACCAAACTCCGTTCCTTTCTAGCACTGGTGATATTACCTAGTTGGGCAATGAAACGTCTAGAAGAAAACCACCAAGCTTAGAGAAGCACCAAGGACCCAACAGTTCAACCCTCAACTACAAATATTTTCTTATCAAGAAGCTCCTGAGAGCTTATTAAGATAACAGCAGCAGAGACTCGAATGCCACAAGGACAGCAAATTTCCATAGCGTTAAATTCTGTGCAGAAGTTCCCAGCTTAAAAGGCTTTTTATTAAAACCTGGCACCAGGACTTCGTGCCCTGTGGTCACAAAGCTGTAAGACTTGACCTTGGATGGGTGGCACGTGATTTCTGTGATGGGAACCGAAAGCCCTGAGACTTTTACTGATAAGAAAAACTTCACAGCCAAATATTCCCTCCCTCCTTCCTTTATTCAGCAAACAGGTTAGCTCAGAAAGAGTTCAAAACTTTCAGACTTCCCTTACAAAGAAATCAAACCTATCGCTTCTTGATATGCAATGTCTCCCACATTGCCACCCCACTGGCACGATGAGATAGCTTTTCGATGTCTTGTTTGCTTTTCGTTGTGTAATCAAACTGGGGAGGGCTAAGCCATAAAAAAGATGCGGTGGCTCAGACGTTGAGCTTGTCGATCGAAAGGTCGGCAGTTCAGTGGTTCGAATCCCTAGTGCCTCGTAACGGGGTGAGCTCCCATTACTTGTCCCAGCTTCTGCCAACCTAGCAGTTCAAAAGCACATTTAAAAAATGCAAGTAGAAAAAATAGGGACCACCTTTGGTGGGAAGGTAACAGCGTTCCGTGCGCCTTTGGCGTTTAGTCATGCCGGCCACATGACCCCGGAGACGTCTTCGGACAGCGCTGGCTCTTTGGCTTAGAAACGGAGACGAGCACCGCCCCCTAGAGTCGGGAACGACTAACACATGTGCGAGGGGATCCTTTACCTTTAAGCCATAAAAACCAGACTTAAAATACAAATTTGGAACTTGCCCGTACTTGCTAGAAAAGATGGACCGTGGGCCTCGTAACATTTGATACACTCTGGCCCTTGGAGGTAGGTTATGTATGTCTTTCTGAGAAAGTCCTTCAGTGTTTTGAATCTTCCCTGTTCTCAGATGCCAAGCGCTTGATTGGCCGACGTTACGATGACCCAGTAGTACACTCTGACATGAAGCACTGGCCTTTCCACGTGATCAATGACGGGGGTCGTCCCAAAGTCCAAGTAGAATACAAGGGTGAGGAGAAGACCTTCTACGCTGAAGAGGTCTCCTCGATGGTTCTGACCAAAATGAAGGAAATTGGAGAAGCTTACCTGGGCAAGGTGAGTGATAACAAGGGGAGCCTTCTCAACCTGTGTATGTGTCTGGCATGCAGGAGAAACGAAGTAGAGGAGACATTTAATTCAGTATCCAGGTAGTCCTCTACTTACAACAGTTCATTTAGTGACTGTTCAAACTTACGACGGCACTGAAAGCGGTGCATTATGACCATTTTTCACACTTGCGACCGTTGCAACGTCTCTCAAGTAATCAAAATGCAGGCAACTGGCTCATATTTATGACAGTTGCAGTGTCCCCCGGTTATGGGATCGCCTTTTGCAATCGTCTCACAAGCTGTCACTAGGGAATCCAGGTTCGCGTCAGTGATTCACTTAAGAACCGTGGCAAGAAAGGTTGTAAAACGGGACAAAATCCACTTCACCACTGTCTTGTTTAGCAACAGAGATTTGGGGCTCAATTGTGGTCGTAAGTCAAAGGCTGCCTGTATACTCTGTCCCTTGTGATAAAATGGAATTTTTATATGTTCAAAAACGAACGAACTGGCCTCTGGTGTTGCAAATTATACCGTGTTTTCCCAAAAACAAGACCCTGTCTTATTTTTTTATTTTTTTATTTTTTTTGAACCCCAAAATAAGCAGTTGGCCTTATTTTCGGGGAGGTCTTATTATTTGGGGGTGTGTGGAGGAAACCAGAGGAAATGGGGACTGGCTGTGCATGCATTGAAATATTTTTGGGGAGGGCTTATTTTCGGGGGGGGGGCTTATTTTAGTGCATGCACTCAAAAGCCCAGTTGGGCTTATTATTAAGGGATGTCTTATTTTAGGGGAAACAGGGTATTCTATCCCAGGAAGAAGGATGGGAAGAAGCAGAAGTTTTTGAAGGATAAAAGATGCCACATCTTGGAACTTTTGGATCATATTTTTAACTTACGAGAAGCGAGGGAGGTTCCAATTGGCAGCTTAATGCTTGCAAGTGGGAACAGCTTCTGGCAGGGGTGGGCAACTGTGGCCCTTTTACGACCTGTGGACTTCAACTCCCAGCATTCCTGAGACAGCCAAGCCAAGCTGCCTCAGGAATTCTGGGAGTTGAAGTCCACAGGTTGTAAAAGGGCCACAGTTGCCCACCCCTGGTTTATGGGATGAAGACATTAATAGTGAGATTCTGTTCGTTTCCTTATCTGAAGTGACGGGGAGAGGCACCATGTTACTTTTCACTGACCTGATCTCCTTCCCTCCATCACAGACAATTACAAACGCAGTAATCACAGTCCCGGCCTATTTCAACGACTCTCAGCGGCAAGCCACCAAAGACGCCGGCACCATCGCGGGCCTCAATGTCCTTCGCATCATCAACGAACCCACGGCAGCAGCCATTGCTTACGGACTGGATAAAAAGGTATAGATGCAGTGTTGTTCCTATATGGCAGTGTTTCTCAGTCTTGGTAGCTTGAAGATGGGTGGATTTCAACTCCCAGAATCCCCCAGCCAGCAGCGCTGGCTGGGGGATTCTGGGAGTTGAAGTCCACCCATCTTCAAGCTACCAAGGTTGAGAAACACTGCTATATATGATTACTCTTATAGAGAGTCCAGAAAGGAAGTTCTGGAGATCTCAGGAGATCTGCTAAGAATTTCTCAATTCCCTTTTTTGAAACTCTTTCGCGGGGTTCTTTGGGAGTTGTCCCAAAGTTCATACGGCAAGACTCATTGGGGCAGTTTCGTTTTCCAAGAGTACAATGTACTGAGCTGGCATCGGTGGTTGGAATTCAATTTTTTTTACTACCGGTTCTGTGGCTGTGGTTTGGTGGGCGTGGTGTGGCTTGGTGGGCGTGGAATGGGGAGGATACTGCAAAATCCCCATTCCCTCCTCACTCCTGGGGGAAGAATTTTACAAAACCTCCATTTCCACCCCACTCTGGAGCCAGCCAGAGGTGGTATTTGCTTGTTCTCCGAACTACTCAAAATTTCCGCTACCGGTTCTCCAGAACCTGCTGAATAGCACCCCTGGCTGGCATGGATAAGGAAGTATCAAAACCAATTCTAACAGGTCCCCACGCAAACAGCATAATTCAAATCCAATCAGATTTATTACAGTCAGAACAGATGAAAACACTCAAGGACTATCCACTTAAAAATGCTAGAATAATAAAGTAATAACAGGTAAAATAAACTGTTTCAACTCCTACCCTCAAAACGATGCTATAGAGCACTGCACACCAGAACAACTAGACACAAGGACAGTTTTTTCCCGAACGCCATCACTCTGCTAAACAAATAATTCCCTCAACACTGTCAAACTATTCACTAAGTCTGCACTACTATCAATCTTCTCATCGTTCCCATCACCCATCTCCTCCCATTTATGACTGCATGACTGTAACCTTGTTGCTGGTATCCTTACGATTTATATTGATATGGTTTCCTGATTGCTTATTTGTACCCTATGACTATCATTAAGTGTTGTACCTTATGATTCTTGACGAATGTATCTTTTATGTACACTGAGAGTGTATGCATCAAGACAGATTCCTTGTGTGTCCAATCATACTTGGCCAATAAAAATTCTATCTATATTAAAATCACAATTTGGCATCCAATCTGTCAGTTACACACGGCCTAACTACAACATAATTAAAAGTCCATCCCCCCCTCCCGGGCTGTCCCACAGTCCTTTATTTCCTCCAATCCACTATGTTCATTTTGTTTGATTTGACTTTCCCAGCTGGTTAACCTTCAGATGTTGACATAGTTGCAAGTTTCCAGTGGGCGTACTTGCATTCCTTTGGTCCCCCTCCCCATATCTCCCTGACATTCCAATCATTCCTTCCCTCCGTTGCTTCTTGTCTGACTGCCTGCAAACAAGGTTTGCCCTGCGAGCCATGTTTCAGCCATGACTAGTGTCCCTAACAACTGAAGTTTGGGTTTTTTAATGGCAAGATGAGTTTATTGGCATTTAATCAGATCCTGATTTGCTAGATTAATCAGCTAAAGATGCAGACCAAGGTACCTGCAAAGTACTAGCGTGGAGAATTATCTCCAGCATTTGAGTCTTATCTTAATCTACTTCATATTGGTGGTCTTTGTCATAGGATATGGATATGCTTGCAAAATCAGTTTCCCGTTTTCAATTAATCGGGTTCTTTTCTTTTTCAGGTGGGTGGCGAGCGAAACGTCCTCATTTTTGACCTGGGCGGTGGCACCTTTGATGTGTCCATTCTGACCATTGAGGATGGCATCTTTGAAGTGAAATCAACCGCCGGAGACACACACCTGGGCGGCGAGGATTTTGACAATCGCATGGTGAACCACTTCGTGTCGGAGTTCAAGCGCAAGCACAAGAAGGACATCACGGACAATAAGCGGGCCGTCCGGCGGCTGCGTACAGCTTGCGAGCGGGCCAAGCGCACGCTCAGCTCCTCCACCCAGGCTTCCATTGAAATTGACTCCCTCTATGAGGGCATTGACTTCTACACCTCCATCACCCGGGCTCGCTTTGAGGAGCTGAATGCTGATCTCTTCCGGGGCACCCTGGAGCCCGTGGAGAAGGCTTTGCGGGATGCCAAGTTGGACAAGGCCCAGGTCCACGACATTGTGCTGGTGGGGGGCTCCACCCGCATTCCCAAGATCCAGAAGCTTTTGCAGGATTTCTTCAATGGCCGGGAGCTCAACAAGAGCATCAACCCAGACGAAGCGGTGGCTTATGGAGCAGGTAGGGGTCATAGAAATTGGCAGGGTGTTGTGACAGAGTAAGAAACACAGAAGTGGGGATCTTCTGCAGGTTCTTCAGAAGATTGGTTACAAGTGGGAAGACCTCATTGTTCTCTTGATGGAGAAGATTAAAAAAAATAACCCTTGTAAAGTTTGTAGTAGACCCGTGTTTATGTCAGGTATATGGGCTCGTCTGTCTTGGCTGGAGAATACCAGTAGAGTTCAGGGAAACATCAATTTTAGGAGGCAACCTTGTTCATGATATACGGAGGCATGGTTGGTTAAGCCATGCTTTATTCATTGTAGGTAAACCCGTTGTATGGTGTAAACCAAGAGGCGGGCCCAATCTTGGCAAATTTTCAGACGTGTGGACTTCAACTCCCAGAATCCCCCAACCAGCTATGTTGGGAGTTGAAGTTCACAGGTGTTGAAAGTTGCCAAGGCTGGACATCCCTGGTATAAATGGAGAAGAAACCTAGTGATTTGTTGAACGTTCATGGAGATTCTCAAGTCATCCAGGTCATGGTTGTCCCAAGGATGCTTTTTCAAAAAAACAACAACTGGACTTGGTTTTGCCTTGAAGACGTTTCGCTTCTTATCCAAGAAGCTTCTTCAGTTCTGGAGAAGCTTCTTAGATGACAAGCGAGACATCTTCAAGGAAAAAGAAAAGTCCAGTTGCCTTGCATTTGTGGCTTCCTAGGAAAAGATCCAAGTTAGATGTTCTAGGGCAGTGTTTCTCAACCTTGGCTGGCTGGGGGATTCTGGGAGTTGAAGTCCACCCATCTTCAGGCTACCAAGGTTGAGAAACACTATTCTAGGGGATGTAGGGTTAAATCTTGACCAACTTTCCTCTGCTTTGTTCTTCCAGCTGTCCAGGCTGCCATCTTGTGTGGGGACAAGTCTGAAAACGTGCAAGACCTCCTGCTTTTGGATGTCACCCCTCTTTCCCTGGGTATTGAGACTGCAGGGGGGGTGATGACGGCCCTCATCAAGAGAAACACCACCATCCCCACCAAACAGACCCAGACCTTCACCACTTACTCCGACAACCAGCCTGGAGTGCTTATTCAGGTAAGCAGCGTTGGATCGTAGCAGGATGGGGCTGGTAATGGTAGAAGAACATAAGGGTTGATCGTCAGGAAGCCAAAGATCACAGAAGACATACCGTATTTTTCGGGCTATAAGACACACCAAGATTTTGAAGAGGTTCCAGATGGCATCTTCTTGTTAGAAGGGTGATGGTGACAATGATTTCATGCCATCAAGTCATTGTTGACTTTTAGCAGCCACTTAACCTTTCTCCATGACAATCTTAAGCTGGTCTTTGAGCTCTTCCAACGGTGCCTTCATCCCTACTTTAACTAAGCCGCGGTGGCACAGTGGAATGCAGTACTGCAGCCTACTTCTGCTGACTGCCAGCAATTTGTCAGTTCGATTCTCACCGACTCAAAAGTTGACTCTGCCTTCCATCCTTCCAAGGTCATTAAAAGGAGGACCTAGATTGTTGAGGGCAATAGGCTGACTCTGTAAAACCGCTTAGAGAGGGCTGTAAAATCACTGTGAAGCGGTATATAAGTCTTAAGTGGTATTGTTCAATCTATCCACTTGGCTGCTGGCTGCCCTTTTCTCTTTCTTTGCACCTTTCCCAGCATTGGTAGTCTTCTCCAAAGAGCCACATTTTTGTCACGTTGGTTTAAGGAAGCCATAAAATAGGTGCTGGGTTGAAGGCTTAGACTCATGCCATCTCTAAAACCAAACTCCAGATTCAACAATGTTTTCTTTTTATCAACTGGGGGTTGGTAATAAGGGTCTCAAGCTTGACTTTTTACCCTGCTCTTTTGTGCCCACAGGTTTATGAGGGTGAGCGTGCCATGACCAAAGACAATAATTTGCTGGGCAAGTTTGAATTGACGGGCATCCCGCCTGCTCCTCGGGGGGTTCCCCAGATCGAAGTGACCTTTGACATCGATGCCAATGGAATCCTCAACGTGTCTGCCGTGGACAAGAGTACGGGCAAGGAGAACAAGATCACCATCACCAACGATAAAGGTGAGGTGTTGGTCCGTGGACCCAATCAGTTTCAGAAATTGAAACCCAGCCCAACCAGAAGGTACCAGCTTTGGAAAAGGGTCGTACACAGCGAGCCTGGTGTCGCTTCAATCTCCCGATAACTCCTCTTTTCCTTTCCACCCCAGGCCGCCTTAGCAAAGAGGAGATTGAACGCATGGTCCAAGAAGCAGAACAGTACAAAGCTGAGGACGAGGTCCAGAGAGAGAAGATAGCTGCCAAGAACTCCTTGGAGTCTCTGGCCTTCAACATGAAGAGCACGGCAGAAGACGAGAAGCTGAAGGACAAGCTGTCTCCAGAGGACAAGCAGAAGATCCTGGATAAATGCAATGAGGTCATTTCCTGGCTGGATAGGAACCAGGTGAGTGAAGGGAGGAGGAAAGGCTGGGGGTGTTGGTTAAATCAGATCTTTCCTGTTCAATTGCTTCCATGGGCGTTCTTCACAGAGCTGTAGGATCTCAGACTTTATAGTCATACTTTAATAGTCTTTTTCATATTACTGAACATGCACTTCCTTGATGGATTGGCACAAATCTTTCTGAGTCCTGAAGTTCGATTTCTTGTTGGAAGTTAGAACGAGACTTTCAGTTCCTGCTTGCTTGCATTCAATTTGTTCTCATCCTGTTTTCCCTTCCTCAGATGGCAGAAAAGGAAGAATATGAGCATCAGCAGAAAGAGCTGCAGAATGTTTGCAACCCTATCATTACCAAGCTGTACCAAGGAGCCGGAGGGATGCCAGGCGGCATGCCCGGTGGAATGCCTGGGGGCTTCCCCGGAGCGGGAGGAGCTGGAGGCGGCTCTTCTGGTCCCACCATCGAAGAGGTGGATTAAGCTCCTGCCTCTTCTGAAGGCCCTGCAAGAGGGATGGGTGGGTGAAGACTAAAGAAGAAACGCCACACATATTTCCAAGGAGAACCATCGTTTGGTTCTGCTTCATTTCAGCTGTTGCCTGCGGGCCTGTTCAGGATGTCTCTGTGTGTTCGTCTCTCTCTCTCTCTCCGTCTCTCTCTCTCTCTCTCTCTCTCTCTCTCTCTCTCTCTCTCTCTCTCTCTCTCTCCCTCCCTCCCTCCCTCCCTCCCTCCCTCCCTCCCTCCCTCCCTCTCCCTTCACACAGCTTCCTAACTTTGCTTTCTTCTTTCTCTTCCCCTTCCCGCCTTCTTTCTCCACTCCGTTAACAGAGCCTCTCTCCTTAACTGCCAAATTTGAGACTTCCAAATGATGTTCATGTGAATAAATTATTGCACTTTGGTCAACCCACCAACTTTATGCGCTGTGGTTTTGTTTTGTCTTTGGAAAACGACAAGGTGTCGTGCACGCACACACCCAGCTAATGGCCGTTCGGTGAGGGGAGGTGTGAAGCAATTGCATTCGAGAGTTGGACGTTATCTGAGACAGAAGGGAGGACTTCTGGCAACCACAAGAACCATGGGGGCGCAGTGGTTAGAATGCAGTATTGGAGTCTTAATTCTGCCCACTGCCAGCAGTTTGATCAAGGTTGACTCAGCCTTCCATCCTTCCGAGGTTGGTAAAATGAGGATCCAGATTGTTGGCAAGATGCTAACACTAAACCGTGTATTATAAAGTACTGTGAAGCTGTATATAAGTCTTAAGTGCTATTGCAAGGGAAGAAGAGAAGTCCATGATGGGCAACATCTCCTAACTTATAATAGTTTATTGGCCGCTTGAAGTTACAACAGGACTGAAAAAAAGTGATTTGCGACTTTTTCACATGAGCATTGCAGCATCCCTACGGTCAAAAGTTCAGACGCTTGGCAACTGACTCATATTTATGACTGTTGCGGTGTCCCGGGGTCAAAGGGTCACCTTTTGTGACCTAACAAGGAAAGTCAATGGAAAAGCCATTTTACTTAATCGGGTTACTAAATTAACTACTGTGTTTCACTTAACAATTCGCAAGAAAAGTCATAAAATGGGACAAAACTTTCTTAAATGTCTCACTTAGCAATGGAAATTTGGGACTCAGTTGTAAGTCAAGGACTAACTATAAGCACTGCAGTTCCTTATAAAACGATGGAAATTTGTAAGCATAGAGCTCATGGAAGTATAAGTATAATAAGAAGAGATAGTAATAAGCCATTGGCTACACGTTGAATGTGAGCTGCTGAATTGACAATAGAGAAATAGAATTTCTGGTCGCTCAAAAGTGAAGAAAAAGAACAGGCAACATAAAACCTTTGTGGAAGAGGTTGCAGAGAGCAGTACCGACGTTTGCAATTTCATCATCATTAGTCCTACTTTCCTATTGCCAAATGTACTTTTGCCGGCTTAAGAAATCAGGAATGTGCCCTTTAAAATCAAAAACTCCAGTAATGAAGGCAAATATACGTGTTGCAGGATAATGTTGCAAGAACCAATCTTGTTTAGTCACCGAAACCAGAGGTGAACTGCTGGAGCCCATCCTCGTGGGAGCTTCTCTTGTCAGACAGTCTTCAGCACAAGTCCAAAAGCTCGGAAGAAAAAACCTTTGGTCCCAAAAATTTGACCCAGATTGGATCTTGCAAAAACTGCAATTTTCAGGATCAAGATATCCATAATTTTTCATTTGCCATGGTGGCCCAGTGGTTAGAGTGCAGTACTGCAGGCTATTTCTGCTGACTGCCGGCTGCCTGCAATTTGGCAGTTCGAATCTCACCAGAGTCAAGGTTTTACTCAGCCTTCCGTCCTTCCGGAGTGGGTAAAATGAGGACCCAAACTGTTGGGGGCAATAGGCTGACTGTTAAGCCACTTAAGAGAGTAAAGCAGTATTGAGTGCTATTCCTATTTCTCTGTGCTTGCTGTGTGAAACCTGTGGGTTACACAAAACAGTGCGCCTATTGCTTCTTGAAATCCAAGCTAATTTAAAAGAGTGACGTGAGTGAAAAGGAGACCCAAGGAGTGAAAGTGGCAGTTTGGTACAAGAGTTTCCTCTTACGATGGGTGTGCTGGCCTGGAGAAACCAGAAAAGTTGACTCAGGATGAACACTGGTTACAAAATCTGAAGCAACGTTGGTTTTGCAAACAGCCCTTGGCAATGTTATTACCAGAGATCTTGGCAACACAGCTTAAAATAGACCCATTAATTTCCCCTTGCTGCCGAAAGCTCTCCGGCCCTTAAAAGGGCTTTATATTCCTTAAAATGTGTTTATGTGGTGATCCCTTGTCATTCAGACATCTTAGTTTTTCATTGTTACCCAACAACGGGCAAAGAGATTTTGGAAACATCGTCACCAAGTGATTATGTGCATTACTTAACCATCCAGCTAAACCTGATGACTTTCTCACGGGTGGTAGTTTAAAATAGCATCACCAACTCCTACGTAAAGATGAAACGGCGGCAGCAAGAATTGAGTATTTAGAAATACGAAATGCGTGTCTCTGTTTTGAAACACCTGGTAAATTCAAGAATTTGCTTGGGAGTAGGTCCGTGATGGCAAACTGATGGCACGGGTGCCAGAGGTGGCACGCAGCACCCTCTCTGATGGCACATGAGACGTTGCCCCATTTCAGCTCTGATGTGCATCACGCACACCTCCTGCTGGTCTTTGGGTCTCTGCCATGCATGCATGGGGGGCACATGTGCATGTGGGGGGGTAGGGCACATTCAAGGGGCATGCATGCATGCACTGGGGGAAGGGCTTGTGCAGGGGGGCACATGCACAGAGCCGCACGCGCATTGGACACTCGGTCCGGAAAAGGTTAACCATCACTGGAGTAGGTTGTTTATGTTGGAGCTTGGTGGTGCATTAGCTCAAGAATGGCAGTATTTGCCCTCCAGATGTTGCTAAATTATAATTCCTAGCATTAGGAGCCAGCCTGGTGGGCCTGGGGGAGTCAAGATGGTGGCTGAAACCATGTGATCAATGCCCTGCCCCTTTTTCAAGTGGGTTGCTTAGGAACAGGGCTTTGATTTCATGGCTCTGGCCGCCATCTTGACTTCACTATGTTTAAGCAGATGTGTTTGCTCTATGACAGTGTTTCTCAACCTTGGAAGCTTGAAGATGGATGGACTTCAACTCCCAGAATCCCCCAGCAAACGTTGGCTGGGGGATTCTGGGAGTTGAAGTCCACCCATCTTCAATCTTCCAAGGTTGAGAAACACTGCTCTAGGATAATACATACACATTTTAATACATGGAACTAAACTATTTAGCTTTACTGGAGCCACTGGGAGTTGTAAACCAAAATAGTCAAGAGGGATACTAGAGAGAAAGAGTTGAAATAATGTTGTGAATTATCACTGGATAGTTATTTTTTTATTTTATTTTTATTAAATTTATATGCTACACTTCTCGAAGTCACGTGGTTTTCGGCGGCTTGCAACATAATCGGTGTTATAAAAAATAAAAACAGCAAAACAGTAAGGACAAGTAGTCCTCGACTGTGAATACAGAGAAGAAGATAATTCAGCAATCGTGTCAAATCATCCTTGATGATTAAATCTAAGTGGAACATTGATAAACTGGAATTTATCCCAAAAAAAAAAAAAAAAGTTCTAGAAGGCAACTGTTATGCAATCAAGGCCAATAAAGGCCTTCTTACCAAGTCAAAGGACAAAAGATAACACATATAAGTTAGAGATGCAATATTGTAATGCCTTCTTAAGCAAGAAATCTACTCAGATAAGGCCTTTGCCAGCTCAAGGGCGCCGAAAAAACTGCCGTTTTGCAAGCATTGCAAACTCAAGTTCTCATGCCTAAACTATTTCAACCCTTACGAGGTCACTAGACCTCATGACATTTTTAGTGACTTTAGTCTGAGCGATCAGCATTCTTGCATAAGATCTTTCTGATCCTATTTCGGTGGCAAAAATCCCTGCCCCTCCCCTCCCCCCCCCCCATGCCAAACTGAGTCGCACAATCATCAGAGGCTTCTTTTTTTTTTTTTTTTTTAGTTTTAATCGTATTTTTTCTACAACTTCTTAGGCCAAAAAAATGCTTTTAAAAGTAACAAAAAAAAAGCCTCTGATGATCGTGCGGCTCAGCTGGGATCGTCAGGCATTTAAAAGAAAAAAAGCCTCCGCCGATCAGGCAACTCAGCTTGGATCGTCAGAGGCATTTAAAAGAAAAAAAGCCTCTGCTGATCAGGCAACTCAGCTTGGATCGTCAGGCATTTAAAAGAAAAAAAGCCTCTGCTGATCAGGCAACTCAGCTGGGATTGTCAGAGCCTTTTGAAAGCATTTTTTTACAACCTCTTTGCTGATTCGCTGCGTGCATGCTGTCCTCACATACACCCGGCCTTCTGCGTATGTCCTTTGCTCGTTTGCATGCCTTCCATGCATGCGCCCAGCCTCAAAAATGTGCCTAAATAGCACAACTTGGAGCTGGGGCTGGGAGGCAGGCCCACCCACGATCTCAGTGAATCTGGCCTCCCCACTGACTTTGCTTGTCAGAAGGTCGCAAATGCGGATCGCACGACCTTGGGGCTTTGCAACCGCCCTAACCTTGAGCCAGTGGCCAAGCGTCCCAATTTTGATCACATGTTGACCATGGGGATGCCGCGACGGCCGTTAAGTGTTGAAAAATTGTCATCATAAGTCACATTTTTTCAGTGCTGTTATCACTTCCGAATGGTCACTAAATGAACTGTTGTAAGTCGAGGACTACCTGTAAGGAGCCAAAGATTTAAAGACAGCCTCTGGAAGGCACATGCGTGCTCTGAATTAGCGCATGGCTCCTGAACTTTCCTCCAGCAAGGAAATAAAAAAATTCCCTTGAAGGCAGCTGTTCCAGCAATAGAAAGTTGGCATTGAAAGCTCTATTCAAGAGGGGTTAAAGTAGGGATTAGCCTCCCTTTCAGATCTCATGATACCATCGTTCGCGCTTCCCTGGCTTATCCTGCCTGCAGGAATGAGATGGGACATTCCCTTCCCACGTAACATTCCCACAAATATTTCCCAAAGGGGTGTGAGTTGCAACCAGCCAATCAGCAAACCCTACACCAAAATATCTCATTCAAATGGTGTTCTTTTAATCATCTCTTGCAGGTAATTTCTTAAGAAAATAAAATAATAACCTGGCGTCTAGAGATCACGGCATGTAATCTCTCTTTGTAATAAGTGTTGTTGCTGATTGTTTGCTGAGAATGTAATGGCTTTTACCCGGATAGAGTTCTCTCTTTTTAATAGTTTTTATTATTATTATTATTAAAAGCGTTTCCTGGCAGCATAGACCTACTGGAGTCAGATTAAAGGATCCTGCATCGCCATCCAACGATGCGTTTGTTTTCCTTCTGGGAAGTTGTGAGGTTGCTGAAATCTGGCAGAAGGGGAAACCCCCAAAGTGAAGAGCCAGTAAATAAAGCAACAGGTCCAGTGGTGAAATGTAAAATTTTTTACTACCGGTTCTGTGGGCGTGGCTTGGTGGTGGTGGGGTTTAATGTGACTAGGTGGGCGTGGCCAACTTTTTTTTTTTTTAACTTTTAAAAGCATTTTTTCTACAACCTCTTTGGCTGAGAGGTTGTTTAAAAAAATGCTTTTAAAAGCCTCTGATGATCAGGCAACTCAGCTGGGATCGTCAGAGGCTTTTAAAAGCATTTTTTTTTTACAACCTCTTCGGCCGAAGAGGTTGTAGAAAAAATGCTTTTAAAAGGCTTTGACGATCCCAGCTGAGCCGCGCGATCATCACAGGTTGTTTTTTTTTTACTTTTAAAAGCATTTTCTTCGGCCGAATTGGTTGTAGAAGAAACTGTTGGAAGAAATGCCCATCTGGGTTCAGTTCCAAGTGGGGAAAAAGACACTGGAAACAAGGAGACTGCTTGGAAAGATGGTTTAATGATGGACAGGACCACATGGTTTGAGTTCCTGAGCAAACAAAAAAAGGGGGGGGCTGAGTTTCCGAGCGTGCCTTGGTTTTATGCCCTTTCTGAGCTTTGAACTTCCTGGGGCACAGGAAGAGTATCCTGATTGGTTGTCAGACTCCCAGGGGGTGGGGGTCTTAGCTAGCCTTGCTGGCTGATGTAATCTTCCCAGGTGCCATGTGGTGAGTTTCTGTTGCTAGGTGGGTCCTATTGTGTTGCAGATGATGGCCCATTGACAAAGATGGGGCGAATGAGTGAGCTTGGCTGAGGCCTTAATGGCCCATTGACAAAGGTGAGGGGAGGCAGAAAGCTGCTTTCCCTTTAAAACATGTTTCTCCATTTCTCATCCAGGGAAATACAATATTCTGCCTTTTAAATTGTCAGGTTTCGGTGTCGTCTCAAATAAATTGCATTTCCAAACAAATAGTCTTTGATGAAATCTTTCATTTATTAAGCACAACAATCTGTCCCCCCGACTCGTCGTAGCCAACACTGACTTCCTGACCCCAAACTTTCCCTTTCCGTTCCCCAATTCTCTGCGTCTCATTGGCCATCTTCCAAATCACTCTCCCCATATCTACTACTTTAGCTCTCAGGAATGTCCCCCCTCCCATCTCCTAGAGGATATTATCTTCAGGGAAAATAAGTAGGTGAAGAGTCAAGCATCCTCTTGCCAGCTGCCCCCTCTTCTCCTCCTTATGTCAGCACTGGAACGAATGTAGTTTGGAGTGCTGACATTAAATATTTCCTAAAATATTTCATTCTTCTAGGAGAGGGGTGGGTGCTAACTGCCTACAGGACAATGGTATAGCTTGCCTCCCAGAGTTGTGAATGCTCCATCACTGGAAGGTTTTGAAAAACAGACCAAATATACTGGGATAGTATAAGGCAAGGGACTGGAACTAGAAGATCTTGCTGTTTACGACCAGAAGGCTTCGAACTTGATCATCTACATTTCTTCCCATCATTGTGCTGAGCACAATACATTTGGCAGAAGATGGTTACGTATTTAGGAAGTCATCTTGACTTAATGGTGTGTGAGGCTAATAAAAATAAATAAACGTCTGATCCATTTCCTGGCAACCTCCCCAACTGTGAATTACGTTGTCACTTCTTAATAAACCTTCTCCATTAACTTTTTATCCTGCATTGACTTGTCTCATTCCTGGAGCCATAAGCGACAATATAAGAGCCCAGGTGGCTCTTAGTGTTGTTCTACAGGATTCAATCCATCAATCCTGATATCCACTTTGGGCAAAGGCCAACTCCTCCATGGCAACCATCTGGTGAGGAAGCCCATCATTGGCTCTCAGAGAACCAAAGAACAAGGTGCCTTTTGGAGCAGAGCTGGGTTCAGGAGGCTTTCCTTGAGCCTCTGAGAGGGCGAAAATGGCCTCCCCAGGCTCCAGAGGCCCTCTGGAGGCTTCCTGAACTTCTGGTAGGCCCGTTTTTCACCCTCCCCAAGCCTCCAACCATGCCCTGCACTTACCTGCTTCCAAAACAGGCCATGTGGGGACTCCTGGGAGGGGTGGGGGTTCTCTGAACTGCACAGAATCTTAGCTAGAGGTTCTCCCGAACCCCTGCGATCTCCTAGCAGCCCAGCCCTGGAAACAACTAGCCAGGTTTGAGCATGCTGTTTATTAGGGCTCATAGTACAATAGGGATCAATGTGTTTCCTATCCTCAAATCAAGGTTTCTAAATCCAGGGTGCAAAGATCCAGACGAACACAAGTTCCCAACAAAGGGATCTTTCCTGCCATCTAATGCTTACCTGGATTTTTGCAACTCAGATAGGATAAACATACCTAAAGGGAAGGCCATTTGTCCTGTCAGTTAGAAAGAATCTAACAATCAGAAGGCGATCCCGGAAATATGGGGCTGTATGCAAATCTGAGCTCCTCTAGCTTTAAACTCCAGGTCTGATTTAAGTTGATATCAAACTCTATTTCTGCAGCTGACTCACACATCTGCCCTTGTGGAACCCTATCTAGCGAGACAGACAGTGTTTATATCTGTCCATCACCTGAACAGAGGCATTAATTAAAGAAGTGGAAACTGAATCATCATTAAAGCCACCAGAGATTTCCTGGTGCCTCCTAAGTTAGGGATGTCCCCTGCTCCCAGAAGCAATTGCACAAACAAAACCTTTAAAGTAGTCTTTTAGTAAACATACAACAGGGTGTTTAGCACTGTCAAGCTAAAGGCAAAAAGTGCTTTGGTGCGCTCTGAGGTGCTCATGTCACACTTATCTGCAGCTCCTTAAAGCAGCTACGTCTTTTCTGGGATTGCCAGACCTGGTTGTGCTACAAGAACATCCTTGATAAAGAGGAGTTGATGTATTTCAAGACATGGGATAAATTTTATGATTGGTTAGAAAGGAAAATATGAATAAGGATATAGAGATAAAATAGATAGAGAATAGATGGGAGAAAACAATTAGAAAAATAGATACCCAGATGATGTCAAGTAAAAGGAGAAAGGGGAGGGGGGGTAAAAGGGAAAAAAGTGAGATATTATAAAAATGTACGCAAATGATGAAATAAAAATAAATAATAATTGAATAAGAAATTGAAATGAGAATAAAGAGAATGAGAAAATTGGGGCTGCTCGAATATCACTTTAGATTGAACTGAAAAGGAAACAACAGGAGAGAGGGGAAGGAGTAGAGAGAGAGGAAGGGAAAAGAGAAGAGAGGAGAAAGAAGAAAGGGAAAAGGAGAGGAAGAAAAGGGAGGAGAAAGAGGAGCAGAGGAGAAGGTTAGAAGGGGGGAAGAAGAGAGGAGCGGGGGAAGAGAAAGGGAAGTAGGAAAGAGAAGGAGAGGAAGAACGAAGGAAGTAGGAGGAGAAAGAGGAAGGAAGAGAAGGGGAGGAGAAGGTTGGAGTAAAGGTAAAGGGTAAAAGAGCAGCCCTGAAAAAGTAAAAATGAAAAATGAAAGTTAAAAGAAAAGATGAATGAAAAATGATGGAAATGACTGTACATGTAAATGTGTTTATGAGAAATAGAAATAAAAAAACTTTTTTGAAAAAAAAAAACCCATGCTTTTCTTAAAACGTTTGAATTCACGGTGCTAAGAAAGTCCGGTTTCAAAACTAGGGTGATATAAGAGCCAGATGGTTGGGATGCTGTCCAGCATTCGCTATTTCAAAGTGCTTGAGATGAAAGAGTATTGCATTGCAAAATTACAACATTGGTATCCTTTCTCGCGGTTTGCTCAACATGTTGAACCAGAAACTAACCCCGTGTTTACATAAGATACCAAGTCAACCCAAACCCCAGATTAAAACTGAGCAAGCTTTGCCTGTGATGTGAATAAGAGGTGGCTAGCTTGCAATGGAACCATCTAAACATTCAGATAGTAGTCCTTAATTTACAGCCATTCATTTAGTCACCGTTCGATGTGACAATTGTCAACCCTGAAGCTGACCTGACCGAGGCCATTTTTGAGGCTTCAGTGTTGCCACACTGGAGCTGAGGGATAAGGAGGGGGGGAATAGAGATAGCTGGGGTTTTGTAGCCAGAACAAAATACTTTCTCTTGGGAACCAAGGACAATCTCACACCTGGTCTGAGAGAGGAGGAGTGATGTTACCTGGCAACCAGATGGCACCTCGAAGAGGCCATCTATGTCATGCATCATCATCCAGAATGCGGCCGCGCGGGTGATTACAGGAGCGACATGGCGCTCCCATATAACTCCTCTCCTGCGCGAGCTGCACTGGCTCCCGGTGGTCTTCCGGGTGCGCTTCAAGGTGTTGGTTCTCACCTTTAAAGCGCTCCATGGCTTAGGGCCAGGGTATTTACGAGACCGCCTTCTGCTACCGATAACCTCCCACCGGCCAATACGCTCTCACAGAGAGGGCCTCCTCAGGGTGCCGTCAGTCAAGCAATGTCGGCTGGTGGCCCCCAGGGGGACACCCTTCTCTGTGGGAGCACCCGCCCTCTGGAACGAGCTACCTCCCGGAATACGACTGATCCCGGATCTCCGCACTTTCCGTAAGGCCCTGAAGACGTTTTTATTTCAGCAAGCCGGCCTGGCCTGAATAGATTTTATGGGTTAGTTTTTAATTGTATAGCTTGGGGTTTTAAATTGGGAGGCCGATTAATTTAATTTATTTTTAGTTATCTTAACTTTTATATTGTATGTTATTTTAATTTTCGGCTGTTCACCGCCCTGAGTCCCTTCGGGGAGAAGGGCAGGATATAAATTCAATAAATAAATAAATAAATAAATAAATGAATGAATGAATGAATGAATGAATGAATGAATGAATGAATAAATAAATAAATAAATAAATAAATAAAATGCTGGAATGCATTTTTCCTTTTCTTTCCTCTCCTTTAGCAGGTGATCCTGCCTAATAAGTCTCACTTTGCAATGGAACTTCTGATCTCAACGGTGTTCATAACTCAAGGACTATCTGTGAAGCATTCTTTCCAGACTTACTCCTCATTCCTTTCTCTTCTTACTTGCTCTCCCATTCCCTGCCATGGTTGTTCTCATTCTCCCTCTCTTTTCCTCCTCCCTCTCATCCCAACCAGCTGGGTTGGATTCCTGATGTGCTCATCGTCCCCTGTGTCCTTTGGGATGCTTTCAGGAGCTCCTGACGAATTCCAGCTGTGACTCATCCTGATACCGGGTGGGTCTCTCTTCCAGAGCATCCTCTGGGATGGCTGCTCATGTGCCAGAGGTGAAACTGCCCTTTGCCATTCGTTGGGACAGACAGAGGAGGATCTTAGCCTGAGACCAATAAAAACCCAAACAGGTATTTGGTTTTGGGCAGGTCCATATAGACAGGAATGTTCAGCCAGCGATATTTAGAAGCTCATGAGAAGCAGTGACAGGCATCTGGCAACGTCCAAGGAGCACGATACAAAGCGGGGAAGTTAGAGAGGCATCTCAAGATGGCTAAGAACTTGCTAATGGTACTGCTACTCACTCTCCTCAGCCAAGGTAAAACAAGACTTGAGTATCTTGATAGACTCCTTTTTGTTGGTATTCAAGGACCAATCCCAACTCTAATACTCTGCTTTTGTTGAACTTATCAGGATTATTTTACTTTTCCTTGGAAGTTCTGTAGCTCTTTTCCTGATGGAAGAATCTTTACTTTTGTTTTCGATTTGTGCCTTAGGGGGAAAGAAATGGTACTCCACTTTCTTCTGGAGAACTTTCTCTTCATCACAACTCTTTTGGTCTTTCTTAGATTATGTTTAACTGTTCTATGCTGTAGGAGCCTTAGAATCCATGTTATGTTTTCACTGAAGTGAAATTTATTTATTTCATTTCATTTCATATTTGTCAAACATGTACAAAGATTGCAGGAATAGGCATAAACATAAACATAAACAAAGGAAGTTAGTACAGATAAATGAGGACAGTAGGACAGGGTCGGTAGGCCTGCTGGTGCGCTTATGCACGCCCCCTTTATGGACCTCTTAGGAATGGGGTGAGGTCCACGGTAGACAGTTTGAGGTTGAAGCTGTGAGGGTTTGAGGCTGTAACAACAGAGTCAGGTAGAGCATTCCAGGCATTGACCACTCTGTTGCTGAAGTCGTATTTTCTGCAATCGAGTTTGGAGAGGTTTACCTTGAGTTTGTACCGATTGTTCGTCTGTGTATTATTGAGGTTGAAGCTGAAGAAGTCTTTGACAGGTAAGATGTTGTAGCAGATAATTTTGGGTACTGTGCATAGATCATACTGCAGTTCCAGATTGTCCAAGCCCAAAATTTCAAGCCTGGTGGCATAAGGGAATTCTATTGTGAGTAGAGGAGTGGAGTACTCTTCTTGTGAAGTACCTCTGGACCCGCTCAATCATATTAATGTCAGAATTATTCTACTTTCCTTGGAAGTTCTGTAGCTCTTTTCCTGATGGAAGAATCTTTACTTTTGTTTTCAGTTTGTGCCTTAGGGGAAAAGGAATGGTACGCCACTTTCTTCTGGAGAACTTTCTCTCCATCAAAATTATTTTGGTTTTTCTTAGATTATGTTTAACTGTTCTATGCTGGAGGAGCCTTAGAATCCATGTTACATTTTCACTGAAGTGAAATTTTATTATCACCTCTAATTTTCCCATCCATTCTGCTTTCTAACACAGCGCTTCTCGATCTTGGTACCTTTAAGATGCATGGATTTCAACTCCCAGAATTCTCCATCCAGCATGCTAGCTTGGGAATTCCTGGAACTTGAAATCCACACACGTTGAAGATGTCAGGGTTGAGAAACACCATTCTAACACATTCATAGTATTAGAAGTAAAGGTATTGCTTCAGAAGGGACTTTACCTTCAAGCAATGTAAGATTGTTTATATAGGTCCCAAAGGTGCTTTTTCAAGAGGCAACTGGGACTTTCTGGTTTTTCTTTGAAGATGTTTCACTTCTCATCCAAGCTTCTTCAGCTCTGACTGGATGGTGGAGGATGGAAGGATTGATATTCCTTGCAGTCCTCTGATCGTTAGCACTCTTACTGGGAGTCATTGCGTCCACTTGGAGGTCTATCTGTGCCCCCAGAGAACCTGAATAGTGCCAATGGGTGTGGAGCCTTCTTGGAACTGCTGAAGTGAAACATCTTCAAGGAAAAAACAAAGCCCAATTGCATTTTGAAGAAGCACCTTTGGGACAACCATGACCTGGATGACTGGGAATCTCCATAGGCATTGATATAGATCGTTCTTTCCCAACCTCCATATGTAGATATCAATTCACAATGACAGCTGAGTTGGTTCTGGAGTATTGAGGGCTGAAGTCCACTGTTGGAGAATATTTCAGTTGAAACACCTAGTGTAGATCCCAAAGGTGCTTTTTCAAGAGGCAACTGGACTTTCTGGTTTTTCTTTGAAGACGTTTCACTTCTCATCCAAGAAGCTTCTTCAGCTCTGACTCGATGGTGGGGAATGGAAGGATTTATACTCCTTGCAGACAGCTGGTCATTTGCATTCTTTTAGTGAGCTGTTAAGGCCACCTGGAGGTTTATCTGTGTCATCAGGGTCACCTGAGTGGTGTAAATGGGTATGGAGCCTTCTTGGGACTGTTGAAAGGACTGTGTTGTAGACTGGACCATGAGCTGGATGACTGAGAATCTCAGAGAATAGACACTTAATGTAGACTGCAATCCAATTCAGTTTACTGAGAAATAAAACCTGGTAAGTGTTTATTGTGCAAAAGCAAAATCAACAGATTTGATGGATCGTTGCATCTTAATAATTGTTTGTAGCAGTTAGGACTGTTCCACCGCCCGTTGATGGTGGCCAACCCAAGATCTGTGGACACTTGGAAGAAGCATGATCAACCTCAATGCATTGCTTGTATCCAGTTACAATAACAGAGCAATTATTGAGCACGTGCAAACTGTAATAATAAGGCAAGAATATCTGCAACACGTTTGACAGGTTTGAAAGAAAACATATTATTATATAATAATGTTATTACTAGGGACGTGATGGCTCAGTGGTTAAGACGCTGAGCTTGTCGATCAAAAGGTCAGCAGTTCAGCGGTTCGAATCCCTAGTGCTGCGTAATGGGGGGAGCTCCCGTTACTTGTCCCAGCTTCTGCCAACCTAGCCGTTCGAAAGCACGTAAAAAAATGCAAGTAGAAAAATAGGGACCACCTTTGGTGGGAAGGTAAGAGCGCTCCGTGAGCCTTTGGTATTTAGTCATGCCAGCCACATGACCACGGAGACGTCTTCGGTCAGCGCTGGCTCAGAAACAGAGATGAGCACCGCTCCCTAAAGTTGCAAACGACTAGCACATATTAATGTTATTAATATTAACATGAATATTAAGCTTTGTCCTGTCTAACAGTGGTCAGACACTGTGTCCAGCCTGCAGATAAAGAAAACCTATCTTTATCTTTTAACAGGTGAAAAATAAATTTAGCTGCTTCCTCCCATCTATGTTGCAAAATGAACAAGTCATCTGGAAAGTGATTGGGAGAAGAGACAGTTATATTCCTTTATAAACAGTTTCCATATGTTTTAGTTCAGGGTAGTTGTAACGTATAAGTAACTTGATATGTAAGATATTTCATTTTTTTCAAAAGCCCTTGACCAATTTTTAAAAAAAGTTAAATAGCTTCTAGAGTCGGTGGAGTTTCAGAATACTTAATACAGCTGGAATAAAAATAGGACAACATTCTGATGTTACTCAAAATAATAGAATATATTATTGGCTGTTCAGTCAAGGTCCAATGGGGATTATTTGTGTATATCGGATCTCAACCTCCGTTCACTAGCTTGTGACAATTCCCCGCTGAATTCAGTGGGACGTACTTGTGAGAAAACACGCCTTATTTATAATGGAAATGGGCTTTCCTTATAAAGGTGTTTTCTTGTATTTGCATGCTAGTGTCAACACCGGCAGCTGGATAGAATAGAATTAGAATTAGAATTAGAATTAGAATTAGAATTAGAATTAGAATTAGAATTAGAATTAGAATTAGAATTGAGTGGAGTGGAGTGGAGTGGAGTGGAATTGGAATAGAATAGAATAGAATAGAATAGAATAGAATAGAATAGAATAGAATAGAATAGAATAGAATAGAATAGAATAGAATAGAATAGAATTCTTTATTGGCCAAGTGTGATTGGACACACAAGGAATTTATCTTTGGTGCATATGCTCTCAGTGTACATAAAAAGACAAGATACATTCATCAATAATCATAAGGTACAACACTTAATGATAGTCATAGGGAACAAATAAGCAGTCGAATCATACTAGGAAACGATCAATATCAATATAAATCGTAATGATACAAGCAACAGTCATGCAGTCATAAGTGGGAGGAGATGGGTGATAGGAACAATGAGAAGATTAATAGTAGTAGTAATGCAGACTTAGTGAATAGTTTGACAGTGTTGAGGGAATTAGTTGTTAAGCAGAGTGATGGTGTTCAGGAAAAAACTGTCCTTGTGTCTAGTTGTTCTGGTGTGCAGTGCTCTATAGCGTCGTTTTGAGGGTAGGAGTTGAGACAGTTTATGTCCAGGATGCGAGGGGTCTGTAGATATTTTCACAGCCCTCTTTTTGACTCGTGCAGTATACAGGTCCTCAGTGGAAGGCAGTAATTGTTTTTTAATGAAGTAATTGATGGGAAAATTGAATGCACGTGGGAACTGTTACAATCCAGGTCAGCCTCAGGAACTAACAAATATAGAAAGCAGCCAAGTCAAGATGAACTGAAAGTCAACAATGGGACTGAAAAAAAACCCTGATTTAACAGCCGTTTTTTCATTCTTACAACCCTTGCCGCATCCCCATAGTGGCATGATCAAAATTGGGATGCTTGGCAACTGATTCACATTTATGATGGTTGCCATGTCCTGGGATCACGTGATCCCTTTTTGCGACCTCCTGACGAGCAAAGTCAATGGGAAAACTAGATTCACTTAATAACCGGGCTACTGACTTAAGAACTGCAGTGACTCACTTAACAACTGTGGCAAGAAAGTAAGATGGGGCAAAAGTCACTTAACAACTCTCTTGCTTAACAATGGAAATGTTGGGCTCAGTTGTGGTCGTAAGTCGAGGACTACCTGTATTGGCTGAGTTGCCCATCGGGCTGAGTCTTCCTATGTTTTATTTGCTTGCGAGTTAGCAAGTTCTATGAGGTTTCCTGGTATTTTCTTGTCACCTCCTCTCTGCATTTAATAAAAAGATTAGACTCAATATTGCAGTAACCTCGCTTTATTAGTTTGGATTAATGCATTATATAAATCCAGGATTGCAGCAGTGGTGAAATCCAATTTTTTTTAAACTACCGGTTCTGTGGGCGTGGCTTGGTGGGTGTGGCAGGGGAAGGATACTGCAAGATCTCCATTCCCATCCCACTCCAGGGGAAGGATACTGCAAAATCCCCACTCCCTCCTCACTCCTGGGGGAAGGATATTGCAAAATTTCCATTCCTACCCGACTCCAGGGAAAGGATACTGCAAAATCCCCATTCCCTCCTCACTCCTGGGGGAAGGATACTGCAAAATCCCCACTCCCTCCTCACTCCTGGGGGAAGGATATTGCAAGATCTCCATTCCTACCCCACTCCAGGGGAAAGGATATTGCAAAATCTCCATTCCCTCCCCACTCCTGGGGGAAGGATACTGCAAAATCTCCATTCCCTTCTCACTCTGGGGCCAGCCAGAGTGGTATTTGCCGGTTCGCCAAACTGCTCAAAATTTCCGCTACTGGTTCTCCAGAACCTGTCAGAACCTGCTGGATTTCACCCTGGTTTGCTGATTTAGCAAGTTACTTACACTAGGAGTTATTCAATCAGCAACTCAATAAACAGTTTATTGCAAGATGCAATCCAGTCTCGTATGTTCCCTGAATTATCTGAACAGGGATAGGTTTACTGGCAATAATAAAATAGCCTAATAGTGAAGCTGAGGAGACATGTTTCTACTTGCCTAAAGTAGATAAATAGCACAACACAACTCCACCTTTCAAAAGGCTACCTTAGATTTCAGGTAAACATCACTGAAGTTTCTTCCAAGCTCATGGAATTGACAAGAAAACAGAATAATTAGACACAAAACCAGACTTTCTTCTTGGTTCCCCCCCACCCTCCTTCCAAGACTCTTAAAACTCTGGGTTTAAATTTAAAAATCTCTCAACAGGAAGTTTCTAGTCCTCAGTGTTCTGTGCCATGTAATTGCAGAAGCAGAATGATTAGCTACTATGAATACCAAAGAGATTGAAAAGGCGAAAGTAAAGATGAATTCAACTTCACATTTCTGGCTCCTGAAACTGGGTGTTAAAAGTTCTTTTAATAGCAATTGGGTTTTCTAAAATCCTTTTGTTGCATGGTTTATCTTGCATGCAAAACTAGTCCCTTTAGGCATAGAAATTGTATTTATTTTTTATATTATTTATTAAATGTATGTGACACCCATTTTACTGTCAAGCGACTCACAAGCTCACAGGGCACAGATTTAAAAATACGTGGAACATTTTTAATATACTGTACTCTGTATTTATTGTCTTCTTTCTTATCCAATCCATATTATTTCTTTCTTTGCAGCGTCAAGTAAACGCATAACAGAGGCTTTTTATCCTCCCTTTCCTCCAGTTGCCTCTGTGCCTGGGTTCATATAAGGATTTGGATATTCTCTGAGTTGGATGGGCTATAAAAATCTTAGGGAAGGAGTGTCCAACCTTGGCAACTTCAAGACACGTGGACTTTAACTCCCAGAATTCCCCAGTTGGCTAGGGAATTCTGGGAGTTGAAGTCCACACAGGTCTTAAGGGAGTAAAGTGCTACAGTCTTAAAGGTGCCGTAACTAATTTTTCTTCTTTTCTTCCCAGTGTTTTGCCTGCAGTGTAACACATGCCACGGAGAATACAATTGTGTTGGAGAGAACGTGTCCTGCAAAGACTCCTCAGCCAGCTGCACAACATCAGTCCGAAAGGCACATGTGTGTAAGTGTCATTGGTCACAAGCATTGCCTGAAGTGTGTGATCCGAAATCATCAAAATGGCCACAAGATGGTACTTACGGGACCGCCTTCTGCCACCAATTGCCTCCCACCGGCCAGTTCGCTCCCACAGAGAGGGCCTCCTCAGGGTGCCATCGGCCAGACAATGCCGGCTGGCGACTCCCAGGGGGAGAGCCTTCTCTGTGGTGGCACCTACCCTCTGGAACAATCTTCCCCCAGAGATACGAGTGATCCCAAACCTCCGGACTTTTCGTCGGGCCCTTAAAACCTATTTTTTTCAGTTAGCCGGGCTGTCCTGATTTTATGGTTGGTTTTTAAAATTTGATACTGATTTTAACTGAAATGTTTTAAATTATGGGCGTAACTTTATTTAATTATTTTAAATCTATTTTAACTTTTGTGTACAAATGTTTTATTTTGGCTGTTCACCGCCCTGAGTCCGAAAGGAGAAGGGCGGTATAGAAATCTGAAAAATAAATAAATAAATAAATAAATGGTACGATCGAAACTCTGTCCACTTTTCAAAACAGGCAGAACTTACATTGTACTGTTACGGCTACCTTCTTGACCTGACCAGCAGATGCCCCTCTTTGTACAAAAAAAAAATTATTGTCTTCTGCAAGGAAGTCAGAATATGGGTGGATGGAACATAGAGAAACAATGGGCAGCTATGTTGAAAAAGTCACTTTAGTGGGATCCATTGTTTGCAAATGCTGCAATCAGTGGTGCAGAATACAGAGTAACAGAGTTGGAAGGGACCTTGGAGGTCTTCTAGTCCACCCCCGTGCTCAAGCAGGAGACCTTATACCATTTCAGACAACTGGCTGTCCAGCCTCTTCTTAAAAGCCTCCAAGGATGGAGCAACCACAACTTCTAAATGCAAGCCGTTTCATTGATTAATTGTTCTCTCTATTAGGAAATTCCTCATTCGTTCTAGGTTGCTTCTCTTCTTGATTAGTATCCACCCATTGCTTCTTGTCCTGCCTTCAGGTGCTTTGGAGAACAAGTTGACTCCCTCTTCTTTGTGACAGATCCTGAGATATTGTAACATTGCCATCATGTCACCTTTAGTCCTTCTTTTCATTAAACTAGATATACCCAGTTCCTGCAACCGTTCTTCAAATGTTTTAGCCTTGAATTTCCTGGAGTGAGGACAGAGGAAGCAAAGAAACAAGGGAAGTATAATGGTATGTGGGAAAGACCTTGGGAGACTGGGCAATGAAAAGGGAAGAGAATGGTCAGATAAAAGACAGCATAGCTTGCAGCTGTATGAGGAAGTGGCTCAGAAGAAACCCTCCCTAGTTTCTTGAGCAGTACATGGGGGTAAATTATATTTTCAGACTGGCAAGACTGCTTTGGCGTCATAGGGTATATCAGACAGGAATCGCAACCTGATAAGCTTGTTCTACTTTATTATAAAGTTATCTTGGCAGAATCTGTCAAGTCTGAAAGTACAATCCTCTACCCACGGCTTCCTTTACAGCCCTAGAATTAGGGAGGGTCTTTTCTGAGCTTCTTGCCCCACCTACTGTCCAGTTGTGGGCTATGCTGTATCTTATCTGACCATTCCCTTGGCAGCTTCTCTTTGCCTGTCTCCCAAGGTCGTTCTCACATTCCATTACAGTAGGGGTTTCCAAACCTGGCTGTCAACTCGCGAAGCATCCCTGGCCTGCTCTCGAGTTACCATAGACCAGGGGGGGGATGGGAAATTGGCAAAATTGGCAGCCCAAAACAAATGCACATTCCATGCTTATCTCTCTCAAGGCTGTATCCCAGGGATACCTACAGTAGTCGAATGGGAATGACCTCTACAACCCGCGAAATTGCTCCGTTGGAATGTGATTGATGACACACCCTGGGGGGAGGGGGAAATGGTCATAATTGGAGCGTAAATTATGTAGGGTCAGAGCTGGCTTCACTTGGGAACTGCGGACATGAAGCTCCTAATAAATGACTGGATTTCTTTTGAAGTTTGGCTCAAGACTCATGATTTAATTAAGGCACCCATTGGAATCGACACAGGCAACATGAAGACTTGTGGACTTCAACTCCCAGCTGGCTGGGTAATTCAAGTCCACAAGTCTTCAAGTCTGGAGACCTCTGCATTACAGGAAAGGATATTCAGTTTTCCAAAACCAAACACAGGAAGAGCATTTTTTAAAAAAAGAGTTCTATTTGTCAAAATAAAACAAGGAAACCCAACTAATCCCATTCACATTGTGGGGAGGCAGAAGGAAGTACTGAGGGGAAAAAACAGTATATCTAGAGAATATCTCCTCCACTCTCCCAAATTTTGTCCATCCTGATCATGTTGTGGATTGCCCAGCCTAAAAGAAATAATCTTTCCATCGCCTCCTTTTTTTTTTCCTCAGCTTTTCTGGAATTCCAGACTGTGAGGAAAGGCTGCGCTCGACAGCTCTATCCATTCGAATCTTTTTCCATGACTTCACATCTCGTGACTCTCTCATACCAAGCAAACTTTTGTGCGGAGGATGGCTGTAACAACGAGACCTACTTCGGTAAGTCCTAAAGGGGAGCCCCTTCGAACTGGGCCAGGGAGGGGTCCTCTCCCCAAAAGAAGAAAGACACAGGACATTGTAGAAAATGTGGCTCTTCTGAAAGATGCAACATTCCCAGGTGAAGTGGGGGATTATAGAGGCTAATATGACTTCAGAAATAATTCTTACTTATTTATTCACTCATTTTTATTTATAGCCCATCGTCATTATTTTTGTAAATAACTCGACAGTGAATATATATAATACTCCTTCCTCCTATTTTCCCCACAACAACCCTTGAGGTGGGTTGAGATAAGAGAGCGGGGACTGGTCTAAAGCCACCCAGTCGGCTTTCATACCTAAAGTGGGACTAGAACTCACTGCCTCCTGGTGTTTGGCCGAAAGTTACCCAGCCACCTTTCATACCTAAGGTGGGACTAGAACTCACTGCCTCCTAGTGTTTGGCCCAAAGCCAATCAGCCAGCTTTTATGCCTAAAGTGGGACTAGAACTCACAGCTGCCTGATGATTGGGCCAAAGTCACCCAGTCAGCTTTCATGCCTAAGGTGGGACTAGAACTCACTGCCTCCTGGTGTTTGGCCCAAAGCCAATCAGCCAGCTTTTATGTCTAAAGTGGGACTAGAACTCACAGCCGCCTGGTGATTGGCCCAAAGTCTCCCAGTCGGCTTTCATACCTAAGGTGGAACTAGAACTCACCGTGTCCTGGTGATTGGCACGAAGTCACCCAGCCAGCTTTCTAATGCAGAACTAGAATTCCCAGTCTCTTGATTTCTAGACTGGTGCTTTTACCACTAGATCAAACTGATGTTTTGAACTAAAGTACAACAACAAATATTGTTGTAAGACTTGGATGAGCTGAGTTGGAAGAAGAATTTGTTCTTGACTTCTGAAAGTATTTCAGTCTTTTTAATTGTTTGATCTATAAGGGCAGGTCCTTCCTTGTTTCTTTCTCTGACCATTAAGCCACTGGGGGCTCCTCCGTCTCTTAACTGATTGTTTCCTCGGCTGCATTTCTTCCCCTTGTCTCCCCAAGGTCATTCACACATTCCACTACAGAAACTAAGCAGGATTGGGTCTGTTTTGCACTTGAAAAGGAAACCACCTAGAACAGGAGTGTCAAACTCATGGCCCGCGGGCCAGATGCATCACACTCTGGCCACGCCCACCCCCAGTTTAGTGAAGGCGGGGGGAAAGTCATGATATATCATGTGACGATATGAGTTCGACACCCCTGACCTAGAAATACCAGAACTGTAGGCTTGACTGGAAAATTGAAAAAGATCCAAGCTCAATTTTTTGTTGGCAAGCTGTTTTTGGACATATGTTAACCAGGAATCCACGTAGACCTATCTTTAACTTAATCACAATTGTACAACAACTGGAACAGTGATTGGAAGTTAATTTCCACCCTTTTGTGCACCTCTCCCCAGTCTCTCATCTTGCCCCAATCAATCACATGCGCTGCCATACCTGTGCCTCCCAGGGAGCCTGGTGTCCTGAAGCTTCTCGCACTCAGATCAGCTGTGTTGGGCATCAGGACCAATGTGTGGATCTTGACATCACCGGGAAGTTGGGTAAGTAGCCAAGGAAAAATCTGGGAAAGAGAAAGAAAGAGGTAGGTAGATTGGAGATGGGGGTGAATCAGGGGTGGTATTCATTTACCTTCGCTACCTGTTCACAAATGTGAGCACAAGTGCCACCTACACACATGCGCAGAGCATTTCGCGCATGCACAGAGGGTAAAAAATGACATCAGGGCAGGTGGGCGGAGCCTCTCACTGCCGCCGCTACCTGTTTGCACAATCCGGATAGAACCGGCTGAATTGCACCACTGGGGTGAATGGCTGGATTAAGATAAATGGAAGAACTGCACCTCTGTTCTTAATTTGATTATTTGAATAATCTGTTTCTCTGGAGAAGCGTCCGTGCACATTATACCGAACCATACCTAACCAAAAACCTGAATTCAGACAACATGCTAAGTTCCCCAAAAATCAACTAAGGTTCAAATTAGTCATGATACACCAATGTGGCTTCTAAGTTCATAACTGACCTGTGAAAGGCCTTAGAGCAGAGCTGTCAAATTTCCGGCCCCGGGGGTGGATGCATCATGTGCTGGCCACGTCCATGCCCGGTTTAGCAAAGGGAGGGAAAGTCCCGATATGTCATGTGATGCTGCCGTGACCACATGCGTTTGACACCCCTGCCTTAGAGGAACACACAGCTGATGAGAAGGGAAGATATGCAAAGCAGTTTCAAAGAAGCACACCTAAGAATTGTGCTGTCGGTCCACAAAAAGATTTCTTAACGTTGTTGTAGCCAAAGCCCATCTCATAAATTTGGTTGTGAATGCAGCTTACACGTGTATGGGGATGGGTGTCAGACCCCAGGAACCAAGAAAGACAGGTGGAGTGACTTCTGAGCAGTTCCCTTTATTGTTCCTCACCTGTCGACAGAATCTTGCCAAAGTAAAGCAACTATTTGCATCATTATACAGTAGATATACTCTGGGAATTGCTAGGAAGGAGCCTTCTTAACTCTCTTTTTCCCAACCAAACTTTCCATGCTTTGCTGTCTCTTTGCCGTCTGGAATGCACCTTCTCCCTTCTGGAAATCCAGACTATATTCCACCGCAGTGGAATATAACTTTTACCACCCCAACTTTTACCACCCCAACACCCAACCTCCATCCCTGGATGATACCTTAATTCGGATCGGATGTGCAACTTTGGCTAAGTTTTCCAGAACTATTTCTTAGGATACTACATAAGCAGAGAATGGGGGCATTTAAATAAAAAGGTGACCAAGCTGTGAGATCTGGCTAATCGTTCATGAAGCTGGACTGAAAGGCCATCACTTAAGACCTCCCAGTGCTGAGATATGCCTTACTCAACCGTTGTCCTCTGTCTCTCTGGGTAAAAAAGATGACGAGGAAGGGATGACACTCAGTGCTGTGGATATAATGGGCCACTCTATCAAACCTCCTTCTTAATAGGTCCGTATTCCAATCTCAAGCTGAAAGGCTGCACCAATCTCCCCCGGTGTGAAGACACCTTGAGCTTTTACTCAGGAAGCCGAACCATCCACGCCAGCTGCTGCAATTCTCCGCTTTGCAATACCTTCACCCCAGGTAATCCTCCCCCTCAGTAGTGGGAGTCAAATTTTTTACTACCGGTTCTGTGGGCGTGGCTTGGTGGGTGTGGAATAGCTTGGTGGGTGTGGTTTGGTGGACATGGCAGGGGAAGGTTGGCCTCCACTTCGCTTCCTCACTTCCCTTTGCGAACAATCAAATGCTTCTCAGCAAGAAGGACATTTGGAGATGACCCATTTCCAAACAGACTAGGTGTTAAAACATAGCATGGATTGCATCTGATCTATGCACGGAAGAGAATTCTGGGCAGTTTATGCAGGGATGGAATTCAGCCAGTTCAAACTGGTTCGGGCAAACTGGATGCCAATTTTACATCTGGTTCATTGAACCGGTAGTTGCAAGGACTGGCTGACTCCTCCCTGCCACGCCCCTCCCCGTCCCTCCCAGGAGTCTCCACGCAGCCCGTTTTGGATGCGAGGTAAATGCAGGGGCCGGGCGGAGGCTCTGGGAGGACAAAAAACGGGCCTCCCGGAAGTTCCAGAAGTCCGGAAAGGGGCCTCCGGAGGGCCTCCAGTGCCCGGGGAAGGCCCTTTTCACCCTTGTGGAGGCTCAAGGAAAGCCTCCGGAGCCTGGGGAGGGCGAAAATGCCTCCCCCGCTGTGGTACCCAGCAACCGGGCAGAGAACCAGTTGCTAAAATATTTCAATCCCACTCCTGAGTTTATGTAGGTCATTGTGGAAGGAGAGGCTGTCTGAAATCTCTTATTTCTGTAAAGCAGTACCTCCTGGCTTAATTTTTTCTGTGAACAGCCAAAGGTTCCAGGTCCTGATCATAACACACAAATGTTCATAGATGTTTCCTACTTTGTATCTCCACCTGCTTCAGACTTGCAGCTGGAAAGCCAGGCACCAAATGGATTGGAGTGCTACAGCTGTGTGGATGGACAGGATTCCGGTGGTGCATGCTCCAACAAGACCATCTCCAAAGTGAAGTGCACCGGCATTCGTAACATGTGCCTGGAAGGAATTGGCAACAGCCGTAAAGGTGAGTGTTTGATCTCAGAACTTTCCACTTCGATTTGTATCATGGGTCTCCAAACTTGGCAACTTTAAGACTTGTGGACTTCAACTCCCAGAATTCCCCAGCCAGCCACTTTAGGATTTGTGGACTTCAACTCCCAGAATTCCCTAGCCAGCCACTTTAAGACTTGTGGACTTCAACTCCCAGAATTCCCCAGCCAGCACTTTAAGGCTTGTGGACTTCAACTCCCAGAATTCCCCAGCCAGCCACTTTAAGGCTTGTGGACCACTTTAAGGCTTGTGGACTTCAATTCCCAGAATTCCCCAGCCAGCCACTTTAAGACTTGTGGACTTCAACTCCCAGAATTCCCCAGCCAGCCACTTTAAGGCTTGTGGACTTCAACTCCCAGAATTCCCCAGCCAGCCACTTTAAGGCTTGTGGACTTCAACTCCCAGAATTCCCCAGCCTGGAAATTGAAGTCCACAAGTCTTAAAATTGCCAAGTTGCCACAAGTCTTAAGGTAGCCTAGTTTATATAATCTGCTAAATATGGACTAATATAGCATCCTGTCTCATATAATATGTTTTGTCCAAGCCGAAACCAAGAATGCCTGATTCAACATGCCCAGTTCCTGGCTGGGATTTCCCAACACAACCACAAATTGCCCTACCCCGTTGGAGACTTGGCAAATGTGGTGTGCCAATCCTGAAGGATATTTCCATTAAGTCTACAGGACATCAATCCTTATTGGTCAGACTCTATTTTCCAGCAGTTGAAAAGTGGGTGGAGTTAACAATTTGGAAGGCATTCTCCTCAGGGATCAAAATAGCAATAGCACTTAGACTTCTATAGTGCTTCAAAGTGTTTTACAGCCCTCCCTAAGCGGTTTGCAAAGTCAACCTATGGCCCCCAACAATCTGGGTCCTCCTTTTACCGACCTTGGAAGGATGGAAGTCTGAGTCAACTTTTAGTCAGTGAGAATCGAACTGCTGGCAGTCAGCAGAATTAGCCTGCAATACTGCATTCTAACCACTGCACCACCAAGAAAGGAAGGAAATAGGAAAGAAAGAAAGAAAGAAAGAAAGAAAGAAAGAAAGAAAGAAAGAAAGAAAGAAAGAAAGAAGGAAGGAAGGAAGGAAGGAAGGAAGGAAGGAAGGAAAGAGGGAGGAAGGGAGGCAGGCAGGCAGGCAGGCATGCAGGCAGGAAGAAATAGCACTAGCACTTAGACTTCCATACCACTTCACAGTGCTTTTGCTGCCCTCTCTAAGCAGTTTACAGAGTCATCATATTGTCCCTACAATCTGGGTCCTCATTTTACCGACCTTAGAAGGATGGAAGGCTGAGTCAACCTTAAGCTGGTCAGGATCGAACTGCTGGCAGTCAGCAGAATTAGGCTGCAGTACTGCATTCTAACCACTGCACCACCACGGCTCTACGTGAAATACACGAAACTATGCTGAGAGCTAAAGTATAGGTAGACTATGATCAAAACTTGGGCACTTGGCCACTGGCATGTACTTAAAACTGTTGCAACATCTTGGGGTCACATGATCACCATTTGCAACTTTCCCAGCCAACTCACAACAAGCAATTTTATTTTATTTTATTTTATTTTATTATTTATTTTATTTTATTTTATTATTTATTTTATTTTATTTTATTTTATTTTATTTATCAAGCATGTATAAGATAACAAATAAAAGTATAAACATAATTTGAGTACATGAAATGGATATGAATAAATGGGGACAGTAGAACAGGGACGGAAGGCACATTGGTGCGCTTATTCACGCCCCTTACAGACCTCTTAGGAATGGGATGAGGTCAACAGTAAACAGTCTTAGGTTAAAGTTTGGGGGGTTTGGGGAAGAAACCACAGAGTCAGGTAGTGCTGGGGAATTCTGGGAGTCCACAAAGTCTTAATATTGCCAAGTTTGGAGACCCATCATGGACTAGAATTTAGACAATCGGTGACTCCAGAATGGAGACACATCCTATCTCCTGGGGGAGGGAGCTCATTCAATCTCTTCCAATCTAATCAACTCTTGGGTTGATATTGTTGGTTACTCTCCTTTTCTCCTTTTCTCTCCTTGCAGCTGGGAAAGAGGAGTCCTTGGTGACTTTCAAAGGCTGTGCTTCCCCTGCCATGTGCCAGAGCTCTCTCTTGGAATTGGTGCAAGAGCTGGAAGATGCTGACATCCTCTGTTGCCAAGGGAATCTCTGCAACAACCGCATTGTAGACGGTGCGATCACGGAATCCCGAGTCCCTGCTGACAGCCCTGAAAACCTTGAAGATGTAGGATGTGTCACATTCGACCCCAAGCCATCTAAGCCCATACCCACATCTGATTGCTTCTATTCAGATGAGGTGGAAGATGGTAAGATGGTGGTGGTGGACTCATCTCACGGTGAGGTCCCATCTCCTGGAAACCACACTGCTGAGGAGACTGTCTACGTGGTTGATGAAAATGAAACGAGTGAGAATTTGGTCAACGAAAGCAGTGCCCGACCTTCATCCCATCATGTCCACACCTTTGTAGATGGGAAACCATATGAGGAGAATCTTTCTGGAAATTCTTCTGAAAGTAGAGAAACGTCTTCTTCTACAGGTGAATCAAACACCGAACATGATTCTTCAGGCAGTTCTTCGGCTATAACAAACCTGGGGACAAGCAATGTGACTTCTTCTGGTAACCATGGCGGTGTGGCTCTCCTGATACCTTTCATCGTTTCCAAGAGAAACAGGACTACCTCTCCAACCACATCCTCCCCCAAAGAGGTTTTGCCAGCTTCTAGCAATGATAAGGACGTATCAAGCGATAAATGTGAGTCAGAAGAGAAGTGCCTCGCCACTGGGGGACACTTCGTAGCCACCAATGAGGAGGATCACGGAGGTTCTCCTTCTAGGCACCCTCCATTTTCTTCTCATGGAAGCGGAACTCCAGTAAACGCCTCCAGCTCTGCTGAAGACACTCCCAACGTTGGTAACTTTCTCAGAGAAGGAAGCAACCAGGAATCAGAATCCTATTCCTCATCCACTGAAAACATACGTAATGTTTCGGTTTTAGCTGTTGAAGAACATGGACCTCCGCATTTTCCTGCCACCAATATCTCAGAAAACACCAATGTGGAGCGTGGCTATGGAACACCTGGAGGTGAAAGCTTCATTATTGACAATAGTATTCCTGTATCAATCTCCGCCAGCCCTAATGCAACTTCAGATGGCCTGGCCAGCAATGTTCTTCCCAGAAATCCGATCGTCTCTGTAGATAACAGCTCTTTCATCGTAGAAGACAAGACCGGAGCAAATGTTTCCTTAGCAGCAAATATCAACGTGTCCGACTCCATCCACAATCCCGGAATGGGCCTTGTTGCGGAACTTATTACATCCCGTCCCAAAACCACGATTCCGTGCAACCAGCCAGGGTGCGAAAACCCACTTAAAGCGAACCTGATGATTTCATCCGGAGCAGAAGCAGGAGAAGAAGAAGCTACGAGGAACGCTAGCACCCCGTTATTCAGCAATCCTAAAAGTCCAGAACGCAACACAGCAGGAAAAGAGCAAGCCAATAGTGGAGCTCTCGGCCTCACCACAAATTTGGGGCTCTTCTCCCTCGCTTTTTTGTTAGCTGCCCTTACTTAGCTTGTCGTGACGGAGGAGGAAAGCGCATTCATTGGAAGGGTGACTCAGCTGTCTGGATTTTATCCCAATCCACTTCAAAAAAAAAAAGAAAAAAAAAAGAACATGGGAACTTGGTGGTCTGCACATCCACAGCGTTTACAAAAGAGGAAGGGTGAAATTTGCAAATGAGACGCTAGATTAAAATTTGGCAAACTTCTGTTTTGTACAAGGGAATGTGTGCATTTTTATACATGTGCAGGAGAGAATGTATCGTATAAAAACATATAAAGGCATGGCATTTTGCCCCCTGCTGTAAAGAACGGTATTGCTTCGTAAACCTTGGGTGCTGTGTAGGGTTGAGTGCACATATTCAGTTAGATTTGATTCAAAGGGGTTAAGGAATTGGGAACTTGATCTTGATTCTGTGTTAATTCAATTTCAGATGTTTCTGTGGGAACCTGGATGCTCGCCGAGCTTGTTTTCTTGCAGATGTTTCATTGCAGGTAACATCAGTAACATCATCAGTGCAGTGATGCTTCTCCACATACAATGCACGTTTCTGCATAGACACTGAAACAGCTTTTTTTTTTCCCCTTACCAAATAAACCCATTTATTTGCCGTGGTAGCGCAGTGGTTGCAGACTTCAAATCCCGGAATTCTGGGATTTGAAGTCTGCAAGTCTTAAAGTTGTAAGGTTGGACATACCAGCTCTAAACAGGGACAAGCATTACGATGTTCTCCGTGCTTGGCAAATATGGAAGTTGTAGTCCAACACATCAGAAAGGAGGCAGGCCGAAAAAGCCTGCCTGAGTTCTTAACCACGACTCCATGAAAGCCTCGTAAGCCTATTTCTGACATGTCCTTATTGCGCCATACTCTTTGCTCATCCTCGGTTGACTTTTGACTGGTGTTGTGTAAAAAAAGGATGCTCAGAGATCTTTGCTTAACCAAATAAGGCCAACATAAATAAAGGGTTTTAGAAAGACAGAAACGGTTGCTTTGTTTTTGTTTTTCCCTTCTGTTTCCCTCGGACAGGACATTTCAAGCTCTACATATCTTCACAAAATGGCGCAATGATCCTACCACATCACAAACATGACCCGGTCATCTTGTTTTTCTGTCTTGTCCCCATGAAATGTCCTTTGTCCAAGAGCAGATCTAAGGTCAGAGATGCCAAGATGGTGGTGGGATGGGTGTGTGAAGGACATGACAAAATCAGTGGTGGGATTCAAATTTTTTTATTACTGGTTCTGTGGGTGTGGCTTGAAGGGCGTGGCGTGGCTTGGTGGGCATGGCAGGGGAAGGTACTGTAAAATCTCCATTCCCACCCCGCTCCAGGAGAAGGTACTGTAAAATCTCCATTCCCACCCCACTCCAGGGGAAGGATATTGTAAAATCTCCATTCCCACTCCACTCCAGGGGAAGGATATTGTAAAATCTCCATTCCCACCCCACTCCAGGGGAAAGATATTGTAAAATCCCCATTCCCAACCCACTCCAGGGGAAAGATATTGTAAAATCCCCATTCCCAACCCACTCCAGGGGAAAGATATTGTAAAATCCCCATTCCCAACCCACTCCAGGGGAAAGATATTGTAAAATCTCCATTCCCAACCCACTCCAGGGGAAGGTTACTGCAAAATCCCCATTTCCTCCCGATCAGCTGGAACTCGGGAGGCAGTGAATAGATGAGGGTGGGGCCAGTCCAGTAGTGAGTTCCATTTACTTTCGCTACCAGTTCGGAACTGGGAGCGCGGGTGCGGTGCATGCGTAGAGTATCCATGATGACATCCGGGCCGGTGGGCGGAGCCTCCTGCCGCCACCACTACCAGTTCGCCAGAACTGGGCGAACCGGTAGAAATCCACCACTGGGCCAGTCAGAGATGGTATTTACCGGTTCTCTGAACTACTCAAAATTTCCGCTACTGGTTCTCCAGAACTAGTCAAGACCTGCTGAAACCCACCTCTGGACAAAATGAGAGACATGAGAAAAGCAGTGTCCTACCAGCCCATCTCCTCAAAGAATACTTCACAGCTGACAGGCATTTTGTCATTGCAAGGAACTTTCCATGTGTTCACCAGGGGTTTCCACAGGAACAGTGTCCAAAAACTCAAAAGAGTAAATACAATTGTGGGATTGGAACTTTTCATTGCTATCTTGATTTCGTGGGCTCCATCTCTGCAGACCTTCCTGCCTATGTACCTGTACAGAATAACAAGAGTTGATAGGGATCTTGGAGGTCTTTTACTGCAATCCTCTGCTCAAGCAAGAAACCCTATATTATTTCAGACAAATGGTTGTCCAATCTCTTCTTAAAAACTTCCAGTGTTGGAGCATTCACAACTTCTGGACCAAGTTGTTCCACTGATTAATTGTTCTAACTGTCAGGAATTTTCTCCTTAGTTCTAGGTTGCTTCTCTCAATTAATTTCCATCCATTGCTTCTTCTCCAGCCTTCTGGTGCTTTGGAGAATAGCTTGACCCTCTCTCCTCCTTCTTTGTGGCAGATCTTAGATACTGGAACACTGCTATCATGTCACTCCTTACAGTTCCAAGCATTAAACTAGACATACCCAATTCCTTCATATTTTTCTTCCTATTTTTAGCCTCCAGTCCCCTAATCATCTTTATTGCTCTTCTCGGCACTCTTTCTAGATCCTCAACATCTTTTTTATATCGTGGCAACCAAAACTGGATGCAATATTCCAAGTTGTGATCTTACCAGTGCATTGTGAAGTGGCACTAACATTTCATGTGATCTTGATTCTATCCCTCTGTTAATGCAGAGGGATTTTTTTTTCTTTTTCTATGCAGAAACGATTGAGGAATGCCATGCTGCCAAAACGCAGCTGAAATAGGTAGAATAAAAGTTGCTCTATTTTAAGATTTTTTTCCCCCAATTCAGAATAGAAATGGAAGGCACATTGGAGGACGTCTAGTCCAGCCCCCTGATCCAGCAAGAGACCCTGTATCATTTCAGACAAGTAGCTGTCCAGTTTCTTCTTAAAAACCTCTAGTGATGAAGCACCCACTATTTCTGGTGGCAAGCTGTTCCAGTGGTTAATTCTCCTCACTGTTAGGAAGTTTCTCCTTAATTCCAGGTTGCTTCTCTCTTTGGTTAGTTCCAAGGAAAAGTTTCAAAGAGTTTCAAGTAAGCTGAATAATTTTATCCAACTGAACTCCTTGCAATCAGGCCCAGCTAGGAGGGAGAATTTGATTTTTAAAAAATCTGCTAGTAGCAATGGCAATTCTTTAAATTCCTGATTAAGTGAAGAGGGGATGAAACATTTCTGCACCCACCTGTATGATGGCCTGATTCCAAGTCACATACCTGGGATAATCCAGCTCAACATCACGGCCCATCCCAGTGACTTGAAAACTTGGAATGTGACTTGCAAACTAAAGGGCTGATTCAGAGAATCACCAAATTATGGAATCACAAGTTTGCAAGGAATTATTTCAGGCTATTGGCTCTGAAGTCCTGGTGTTTGCAGGAATTCAAATCCAGCCATCTCCAAGGAATTGCTAGCCAGGTATACTGATGCAGAAATACTGACAGTTCCCAAGGACTCGGAAACTTTTAAGCACCGCCGTATACTGTCTTCTAGCAGAATGTTTCTCAATCTTGACAACTTTAAGATGTGTGGACTTCAACTTGCACAATTGTTCAGCCATTCTGGGGCTCTGGAAGTTGAAGTCCACACATCCAGTGGTGGGATTCAGCCAGTTCGCACCACTTCGGGAGAACCGGTTGTTAACTTTCTGAGCAGTTTGGCAAACTGGCTGTTGGAAGAAATCATTAGGGCAGAGAACCGGTTGTTAAATTACTTGAATCCCACCACTTCACACATCTTATAGTTGCCGAGATTGAGAAATACTGCAAATCTAGCAGGATCCAGTCCCCATTGTATTAATGCAGTAATAATGAAGAGACAAGTCATTTCTGTGATGACTGGAGGGTCTGTGACGATTCTGAAGAGCCTAATGAGACTCTAACCCAGGGGTGTCAAACTCAATTTCATTGAGGGCCGCATCAGGGTTGTGTTTGACATCAGGGAGCGGAGTGGGCGTGGCCAGGGTGAGCGTGGCCAGCTTGACGTCACTCGTGTCAAAGGCACCTGTGGCTGCATGAGGGCTCTGCCAAAGAAAATGGGCTCCTGTTGTGGCCCGCCAGCTGCCAACGGAGCTGACGGCAGACTCGGAAGATGAGGAGGTTGGTGAGGAACGTGGGCCAGCTCTGGAGTCTGGGGAACAGAGGTGGGTTTCAGCAGGTTCTGACAAGTTCTGGAGAACCGGTAGTGGAAATTTTGAGTAGTTCGGAGAACCAGTAAATACCACCTCTGACTGGCCCCTCCCCCATCTATTCTCTGCTTCCTGAGTCCCAGCTGAGGAAATGGGGATTTTGCCCTGTAACCTTCCCCTGGAGTGGGGTGGGAATGGAGATTTTACAGTATCTTTCCCCTGCCACACCCACCAAGCCATGCCCACCAAGCCACACCCACAGAACTGGTAGTAAAAAAATTTGAAACCCACCACTGCTGGGGAAGGGCTCTGATGGATGCTCTGCGTCAGATGAAGAGATAGAGCCAGGGCCGTCTGACATTTCCCAGCGGCTGCCTTTGGAGGCTGATATGAGTGAGGAGGAAGAACAGCTGGGGCCTGTTCCAGATGCACATATCCGCAGAGCAGTTAGAAGAGGTGAACAACGGAGGACAAGGAGTTGACTCAGGAAGCAAAGCCAAACGTGGACGCTGAATGGCCCTCCCTGGCTGGGGAATAAATAGAAGGAAAGGGGAGTGGTTGTCGTAGGAGACAACAATTCGTATTTCTGAAGATTTTGCTCATTGTGTTTCATGCCACAAAGACTTGCAGCCTTTCGAGCTCACAGCTTTGCAATTATCGCAAAGAACTGATAAGCTCTGTTACTGCAGTTAACTCCTTGAAGGACTCTTCCCTGGACTTTTCGGTGGGCAAATGCAATTAATTCACAAGAGGTAAATAAAGAGGGGTTTTCGTGACAAGGAGTCTGTTTCTTGCTTCTCCTAAGTCTGGGTTAGAACAGCTCCTGAGCTCCGTTTTCGGCTGCAACGGCCTCCTGCAACTCTCTGCCAGCGAAAACAGAGCTCGGGAGGCACTGCAGATCAATCCTTCACTGTTTCCAGGGTGGCCTCGTGGGCCAGATCTAAGAACCTCACAGGCCGGATCTGGAGTTTGACACGCCTGCTCTAATTTGCACTTTTCGAGGATATCACAGTCCGTCTTAAAGTATGTTGCCCAGAACCTAACATAATATTCAAGATTGAAAATTGCCTGATTTGGAAACGATTTCTATTGATGGAGCCTGACATTAAATTCGACAGTTATTTTTTAAACTACAACACATTCCTGTCTCATATCCTGTGTGTAATCGATTACAGCTGCAAGACCTTTTTTTCACTTCTGTTACTAAGCTGTATTCTTTGTTCTCTTTTCTGGGTTTGATCTCTTTCCTAAGGCCAAACTTCCTCTCCGTTAAATTTCCTTCGTTTGTTTTCAACCACAGACAGTCATCTGGATTTTATTTCTGTCTTCCAACACATATTAGTTATTTCACCTAACTTCACTTGCAAATTTGATACCTCTCCCCTACCTTTCATCTAACTGCTAACAAAACCTATCCAAATCTTTAATGTTTCCAAGGTGGGTTTTTTTTTAGAGGGGAAAATAGTCATAACCAGCACCCCATTAATTTCCTGGCACTCAGTGGGGTCGTGCAACATCTCAAACCATCATGGCTTGTTTAATCAAAGTCTTTAAATAGTCTTCAGTTGACTCATTTAACGTGTAAGTCAGAAACCATGGTTTGTCGAATATAGTCACTGGCTTCACAAATAATACTAAGCCAGTGCAATACGTCTGTCTGTCTGTCTGTCTCTCCCTCCCTTCCTACTTACCTCCCTCCCTATCTATATTGTCTATCTAGTTATCATCTATCTCTAGATCATCTATCTCTATCTTATCTATCTATCTATCTATCTATCTATCTATCTATCTATCTATAATCTATCTCTTGATCATCTATTTATTTATCTATATCTATCTATCTATCTATCTATCTATCATCTATTTATCTATCATCTATCTCTCAATCATCTATATCTATCTATCTATCTATCTATCTATCTATCTATCTATCTATCTATCTCTCGAACATCTATATCGATCTATCAATCAATCAATCATCTATTTATCTATCATCTATCTCTCAATCATCTATATCTATCTATCATCTATCTTTCAAACATCTATATCGATCTATCAATCAATCAGTCATCTATCTTTATCTATCATCTATCTCTCGATCATCTATTTATATCTATCTATCTATCATCTATCTATTTATTTATCATCTATCTCTCGATCATCTATTTATTTTATATCTATCTATCATCTATTTATCTATCATCTATCTCTCGATCATCTATTTATTTATCTATATCTATATCTATCTATCTATCTATCTATCTATCTATCTAAGATCGATCGATAGATAGATATCATCTATCTATCTATCATCTATATCTATTTTATTCTCAAGCAAGTACCTCTTGATTCTTAGCTACCCAACCCAGCCACACTAAATTTGTGTACAAAATAGAGGCAGGGGAAGTACAAATCAAATTTAAGTTCATTTCATTACATTACCGAGAGTTTTCTGGCTAAGAATGCCTGGGTGGCATGTGTGACTCCTTCACCCTTCCCCGCACATTTCCTGTTCTCACAACAACTCTGAGAATGAGCAATGTTGAAATATTTATTTATTTGGCTGGCTGGAGCCCTAGGAGATCCGGTATGGATGGCTGGTGGTCCAGATCTCAATAAATTAGACACACACACACACCCCCATTGCTGAGTGGTGATATTTCCCCAAAGCAAAGATGCTTTTAAAAACAAAAGGGGAAAAAGAAGGAAGAGATGAGGTGAAGAATCGGCCATCAGTATAAATAAAGGTAGGGGCATCCTTTGTAGGGTTCCTTCCTCTTTCTCGTCCTCCCTCCCTCCCTCTTTTCCTCCCTCTGTTCCTTCTGTCCTTCCTTCCTTTTCCTTCCCTTTCCTTCTCTTTTCCTCCTTCCCTCTTTTCCTTCCTTCCTTCACTTCCATCCTCCCTCCCTCTTTTCCTCCCTCCCTTTTTTCCTCCCTCCCTCCCTCCTTCCCTCCCTTCCTTCTTTCCTTCCCTTCCATCCTTCTTCTTTTCCTCCTTCCCTCTTTTCCTTCCTTCCTTCCCTTCCATCCTCCCCCCCTCTTTTCCTCCCTCCTTTTTTTCCTCCCTCCTTCCCTCCCTTCCTTCTTTCCTTCCCTTCCATCCTTCCTCTTTTCCTCCCTCCCTCTTTTCCTTCCTCCTTCCCTCCCTATCTTTCCTTCCTTCCCTTCCATCCTCCCTCCCTCTTTTCCTCCCTCCTTCCCTCCCTTCTTCCCTTCCCTTCCATCCTTCCCCTTTTCCTCCTTCCCTCTTTTCCTTCCTTCCTTCCCTTCCTTCCTCCCTCCCTCCCTTCCTCCCTCCCTTCCTTCCCATTGTTTTCCTGCTACAATACTACCAAGCTCTTCTGCCAGATATCTGGCTGGTGGCAAAGAGATTCTGTAGCCCCCATCCCTGGTGAGGTCCATCCAGGCCAGACTGACTCAGCATGACTGAGATCCTGTGAAGAAAGCGGTGGGGAGGGGAAGGGGAGTGTTAACAAATTCAAGATGAAATAACTTTCTACCGTTTCCTCTTCTTTTCTGGCAAACCAAACTAAGCGAGCACTTCCATTTATTCTTCTCCTGTAGGGATTTAATCTAACTTTGGTAAGAGGAAGCATTAAAATGTGCTAGAAGGAAGGCGAGACGGAAACAGGTCATGCTGGGTGGATTCCAACCAATTGCATATATTTGATTGTTTTATTAATGTATATGGATTTTGGGAATTTATGGCTTTCCAGAAGTTGCTAAATTAGTTCCCAGCATTCTTCACCACCATTGGCTATAATGATTGCAGATGGGAACTGTAGTTCTATAACTCTAGAGGGTCTCATTCTCTCTCTCTCTCTCTCTCTCTCTCTCACACACACACACACACACACACACAGAGAGAGAGAGAGAGAGAGAGAGAGAGAGAGAGAGAGAGAGAGACAGACAGACAGACAGACAGAGACAGACAGAGACAGACTGTCTGTCTCTCTCCCCCCCCCTCACTCTCACGCGCGTTCTCTCTCGCAGAGTCTCTCTGTCCCCCCCTCTCTCTCTGTCTGTCTGTCTGTCTGTCTCTCTCTGTCTCTCTGTGTGTGTGTCTCTATCTCTCTCCCCCCTCTCCCTCTTATCATTTAAAAAATGCTGTTTTATATCAAGAACGTTAAAAGTTCATTATTAAATTTTACAAGAGATACAGGAAATCCAAGGACATCCTTACGCTTAGCAGCTCAACCCTCATCATTCTTTTCCACTGGATCTTCCAGTCAGGATTGGTGAGCATCTGGATCCCATCAGGCTTCTGACTTCAGACAATTTCCCACTCTAACCCTTTGGTCCTGGCCGCAAATGGGAATCTTCGAACTGCAAAAAGAGATATTTGGGCCTAGAAAGCAAGTCTTGAGAAAGTTAAAAAATTTTCCATTTTGCTCCCCACACAAAGCTTTTCCTTGGATGGCACTTTATTTCTACTACGAGAATCCCACGGCAGACACCAGGGCTCCATAATGTTCAATGGTTTTACTGTTTTTTTCATGCAACCTCTAGTACTTGTTTCCCCCTGCCCCCTCTCATTATTATTTTTAATAATAAGAGATGCCACTGGTGAAATCCAGCAGGATCTGACAGGTTCTGGAGAACCTGTAGCGGAAATTTTGAGTACTTCAGAGAACCGGCAAATACCACCTCTAGCTGATCCCAAAGTGGGGAGGGAATGGAGATTTTGCAGTATCCTTTCCCTGGAGTGGGGTGGGAATGGGGATTTTACAGTATCCTTCCCCCAGGAGTGGGGAGGGAATGGAGATTTTGCAGTATCCTTTCCCTGGAGTGGGGTGGGAATGGGGATTTTACAGTATCCTTCCCCCAGGAGTGGGGAGGGAATGGAGATTTTGCAGTATCCTTCCCCTGGAGTGGGGTGGGAATGGGGATTTTGCAATATCCTTCCCCCAGGAGTGGGGTGGGAATGGGGATTTTGCAATATTCTTTCCCCAGGAGTGGGGTGGGAATGAGGATTTTACAGTATCCTTCCCCCAGGAATGGGGTGGGAATGGGGATTTTACAGTATCCTTCCCCTGCCATGCCCACCAAGCCACGCCCACAGAACTGGTACTAAAAAAAAATTGAATTTCACCACTGAGAGACGCCATAAACCTCATGAGAAAAATCACTGGAACCAAAATATTAAAAAAAAAAAACGCATTGCATGCTATAAACAAATAAATACGTCTTACGAAATATTGACGTAGAAGAAATGAAACAAAATGTTCGTCTCTCTTCTGTTATACAGTCTTGCATTATGTAAGATAATGGATAGATTTGTGTGTGTGTGTGTTTGTGTGTGCGTTGCAAATACAGCAATATATGAAAAATGCTTAGATCACTTCCTCCGTTTTTCAAGCCAACTGAGTTTGAATCATGGCTGACTAAGGGCTTCCTTTTAGCCAATGATAAAATCTAACCACAGGTGCTAAGATTTAAACCAAAATGTTCTTTATGGACTTCAGGGGGAAGAAAACCTCTATAACCCTCCCCTATTCCTTCCAACAACAGCTTTTGCAAAATGATGGATAAATAAGTAAATTTTGAACGCCTCCTAAACAATAGTCAGGATTACAGGCAATCCTCAATTTAACAATCATTCATTTAACAACTATTCAAACTTAGGACATGGAAGAAAAAAAAAGCAACTTGCAACCAATCCTCAAAGACTCAAAAATTCCCTTTTTACAACTCTGTAATTCCTTCATTCAGGGTCAGAATCAGGATAACTAGATGGAGCTGAACATTTACTGGCCAGATGCCTTTCCTGATGCTACATGGAGTTCACAATAGATATTTTTTCTTCGTGTGCTAGGAGAGAGAGAGAAACATCTAACCACTACCTAGGATTGAACTAGGGGTGAAATGCTCCCGGTTCGGACTGGATTGCCTGATCCGGTAGCGATGGCGGGTGGTGGTTCGGAGAACCGGTAGCAAAAAATCCCTCCCCCCACCCCGCCATGCCCAGTTGAGCCGCACGATCATCAGAGGCTTTTTAAAAAAAATTTAAAAGCATTTTTTCTACAACCTCTTCGGCCGAAAAAATGCTTTTAAAAGTTTTTTAAAAAAAGACTCTGATGATCGTGCGGCTCAGTTGGGATCGTCAGAAGCTTTTAAAAGCATCTTTTTAGATGCTTTTTCTGCCGAAAAGGTTGTAGAAAAAATGGTTTTAAAAGTAAAAAAAAAAAAAATGTTGGCCATGCCCACCCAGTCACATTACCCACCACCACCAAGCCACGCCCACAGAACCAGTAGTAACAAACTTTGCATTTCACCACTGGATTGAACTCTCAACCTTCTGAGTGGGAGGCAAGAGTCTTCACCACTGGGTCACCACACTACTTAGATCCAAAGACTCAAAGAGATTCTTATATACTTCACTGAAGTTACTACACACACACACACACACACATAATTTTTTTAATAAAATGTTTTAAAAGAAAGAAAGAAAAAAATGAATTCAGGCTAATAAGAAGTATGGGAGAAAAAAGAAAAAGAGAGCAAGCAAGCAAAAAGTTAATTCAAAATGCAAAAAATGTGATGAAAAGAAAGGAAAAAAAAGAGAGCTTTCCTCTTTCCTGCACACATCTATCTGCCTTCAAGTATAAATTCCTGGCCTCTGGGCATGTCAAGAGGCTGAGTCAGAGGCTCTTTTGCCACGCCGGATTTAGTATCTGTGACAGCTCATCTTTTCTCAGGAAGACGGTGGGCCAGAAGGATGCCGTTATTAAAGTTTAAAACATTTATTTATTTAGAACTCAAACAACGTGGCTCCGGTTGGCGTAAAACAGCACGAAATGATTTTTTTTTAAAAAAAATTAATATAATATAAAATAAAAAAATTAAAAATAAAATTAAAAAAACAAATAAAAATGACAAAATAAAAAAAAAGAGGAAACTGCTTAGCACTAAAGCAAAAAGCATGCAGGGCAAGTAAGATCTTTTCATCTCAGGTAAGGAGGGAGAGAAATCCTACCTTTTGCACATGCTCTATAGAACCCTGGGGCTGCTGGCAATGGTTGTGGTATGCAGTTTTTAGCATACTAAGGCCGTGTTTCTCAGGATACTTGAAGTTCAACTCCCAGAATTCCCCACCCAGCACCTCCAGAATTCTTGGGAGGTATTTTGTCACCTGAGAAGAGAACCCAGAGGTGGGTTGTTCCCGGTTCTGTTCCCGGTTCTATAGAACCGGTAGTAAAAGCAGCAGGAAGCTCCGCCCACTGCCCGGACGTCTTAACTGACGATCTGCACATGCGCAGAAGCACACGCGCTCCCGTTGCAAACCAGTAGTAAAGGTTAAGTAGAACCCACCCCTGAGAGAGCCAACTTTCTAATGCACAAAAATTACCACACACACAAACACACATACACAATTTGTGGCACCTCAATTTATGGCTCTACCCTAAAATTAGCACCATGGGCTGGTCAGTTGAGTTTTGCGCACTCTGCAAAAGAGGATTTGATGAGCTTGTAGTTCAAGACATCATGTGAGCGGAGCCTTAGACAAGACCACAAGTGTGAACTTTGACAACCAACTCTTCCACAACCTCTTTGAAGTGTACAAAGCAATATCGAGGGCCACAGAAAACCCTGCCCAGTGCCCAACGCTAATCTTTCATTTAAACCACGGGTGAAATCCAGCAGGTTCTGACAGGTTTTGGAGAACCGGTAGCGGAAATTTTGAGTAGTTCGGAGAACCGGCAAATATCACCTCTGGCTGGCCCCAGAGTGGGGAGGGAATGGAGATTTTGCAATATCCTTCCCCCAGGAGTGGGGAAGGAATGGGGATTTTGCAGTATCCTTCCCCAGCCACGCCCACCAAGCCACGCCCACAGAACCGGTAGTAAAAAAAATTGAATTTCACCACTGGTTTAAGCTGTTGTTTAATATCCTTTTTTAAAATGACAATTGTGATCTCCCGAATGAGTTTCGCTCCGGAACTTTCAAACCACTTCACCAGGAGTCTTCAAACTTGGCCATTTGTAAGACTTGTGTAGATTTTAATTCCTGGCTGGGAAATTCTGGGAGATCTTGAAATTGACCTGAGATATACAGGTAATACTTTAGACCAGGGGTCTCCAACTTTGGCAACTTTATGCCTGGCGAACTTCAACTCCCAGAATTCCCCAGCCAGCTTTGCTGGAATTCTGGGAGTTGAAGTCCTCCAACCTTAAAGTTTCCAAAATGAAAATAAAGGGTTGAAGGAATGAAGTGATGATTTTCCAAATTTTGTTACTGGCCATGGAATCCATTTTTAATAGTGCAATTGACCAAGTTGTGGGCAGTTGGCAGAGGATACAAGGCCACCGGGCCAGATGTTTGCATCTCCATTGCACCCAGAGAGGGATTAAGGGAAGAAAGAGAAGTAAAGGGATGGGCCCAAAAGGGCAGGCAAAACCAAGACTTGTGGACTTCAACTCCCAGAATTCCCCAGCCAGGAGTTGAAGTCCACAAGTCTTAAAAGTTGCCAAGTTTGGAGAGATCCTCTGTCTTGTAGTTAAGGCAGTAGGCTAGAAACCTGGAGGCTGTGAGGTCTAATCCCCTGTTAGGCATGAAATCCTACTGGGTGGGTGACTTTATACAGATTATACAGATTAACAGAGTTGGAAGGGACCTTGTAGGTCATCTAGTCCAACCCCCCACCCAAACAAGAGACCCTACACCATTTCTGACAGATGACAGTCCAGTCTCTTCTTGAAAACCTCCAGGGATGAAGCTCCCACAACTCCCACAACTTCCAAAGGCAACTTCTCCTCCATGATTGTTCTCAGTGTCAGAAAATTTCTCCTTTATTTCCAGGTTTGTTTGTTTTTTTTGCTTTAATTTATATGCCGCCCTTCTCCGGAGACTCAGGGCGGCTTACAATGCGTTAAGCAATAGCCTTCATACTTTTGTATATTTATACAAAGTCATCTTATTGCCCCCACAATCCGGGTCCTCATTTTACCTACCTTTGAAAGGATGGAAGGCTGAGTCAACCTTGAGCCTGGTCAGATTTGAATTTGCAGTAGTTGCAAGCAGCAGATGTTAATAACAGTGCTTTAGTCCACTGTACTACAGGCTCTTACTATTCAGTAAGATTCAGAAATCTCTCCTTGTTCAGTTTCCATCCATTTGGGCCAGTTACTCTGTCTCTCAGCCCAGCCCATCTCACAGGGTTGTCGTTGTTGTTGTGGGGCAAATAGGAGGAAGAATGAACATCAGTGATGTTTGCCACCTTGAGTTATTTTTTCTAAAAATAAAAAATAAAAATAAAAATAAAGGCAAGGGAATGAATAAACAAAGCGATGCGGGCATCATCAACATCATGAAGAAATCCCAGTTTGCTGCCGACAGCTCTGTTATTTTTAACACCCGCAAGTGCAAAACACGTTAAACAAACCCAGGGCAACAAATATTTGGCACCTGCTTTTAGAAGCTGCCAAGGTTGGGAAACACCGCACTGAGGACTAGCCGCTTCTGCAAGCAATGACGTTTCCAGCCTGTGTTTGCCCCGACAGCTGATGGGGCCGCGAAGTGAAGTTTTCATCACTTCCCCGTTCTTCCTGACTCCTTCATTCCGCCGCTGCTGCGTCACTCCGAAACTTCTCTAAAAAGAGGGACGTTTTTCTGCAAGTGATGCCCGGGGTGGAGTCAGGCTAGCTGGAGGAAGGGGGTGGCTATCAAACATAAGCAGGGCGCGAGAAGGAAGCAACCGCAGAGTCTCTCTCTCTTTTTTTCCTTCCTCCCCTTCGGGTTGCAAGAATTGCTCCAGGATCCACGCACTTTGCGGATTACCAGCGCGCTCCTACGCCGCCGCCGCCGCCGCCGCCCCGGGTCTCGTTCAAGCATCCTGAATCCATGAATTGCTTCTGGACCGGCGTTTTGTTCTCCTTGGTGGTGACAGACGGTAAAAAGCGAAAAAGAAAGAGAGGGGGGAGGGAGAGGGAAGGTGGGGGGGGGGGGGAGAGAGAGAGAGAGAGAGAGAGAGAGAGAGAGACAGAGAGACAGAGAGAGAGACAGAGAGAGAAAGAAAAGAGACAGAAAGAGAGAGAGAGAGAAAGAAAGAAACAGATGAGGGAGAGAGGGGGATGAGAGAGAGAGAGAGACAGACAGAAAGAGAGAGGAGATAGAGAGAGAGAGAGAGAGAGACAGAGAGACAGAGAGAGAGAGACAGAGAGACAGAGAGAGAGACAGAGAGAGAAAGAAAAGAGACAGAAAGAGAGAGAGAGAGAAAGAAAGAAACAGATGAGGGAGAGAGGGGGATGAGAGACAGAGACAGACAGAAAGAGAGAGGAGATAGAGAGAGAGAGAGAGAGAGACAGAGAGACAGAGAGACAGAGAGAGAGAGACAGAGAGAGAGACAGAGAGAGAAAGAAAAGAGACAGAAAGAGAGAGAGAGAGAAAGAAAGAAACAGATGAGGGAGAGAGGGGGATGAGAGAGAGAGAGACAGACGGACAGAGAAGGAGAGAGAGAGAGAAAGAGAAAGAAAGAGAAACAGAGATGAGGGAGAGAGGGAGATGAGAGAGAGACAGAGAGACAGAGAGAAAAAGAAAGAGAGAGAGAAGGAGAGAGAGAAAGAAAGTGAGAGTGAGAGAGAGAGAGAGAGAAAGAGAGAGAGAGAAGAGAGAGAGAGGAGAGAGAAAGAAAAAAAAGAGAGAGAAAGAAACAGATGAGGGAGAGAGGGGGATGAGAGCGAGACAGTGAGCTAGAGAGACAGAGAGAAATAGAAAGAGACAGAGAAGGAGAGAGAGAAAGAAAGTGAGTGAGAGAGAGAGAGAGAGAAAGAAAGAGAGAGAGAGAGAAAAAGAAAGAGAAAGAAAGAAGGAAGGAAGGAAGGAAATTAAAAAGAGGAACGGGTGATGGTGGGATGCGAATGATTTTGTGTATTGTCTTTTGTGTAAAAAGGCTGTAGATGAAAGTCGCTCTTCAGATCTCTCAAATGAGTTTCGTTCTGGGGTTTTCAAAGTTTGCTTTTATGATTGGGGGGGCGGGGGGAGGGATGAATCGATCCGGCTGATTTCAGAGCATTTGGGAAGGAGGAGAGAAAAAAGTAGAATTGTAGTTTTCCCTATCCTCGTCTTTTTATTCTCAATAGGAAGGAGTGCCTAATGGTTACTGTTAAGAGTTTGGGCTGCAGAAATGCAGATGACCGCCAGAGGGCAGCGCAGAACTGGCACGTCTGAGTCTTGTAACTGCCCCCTAGCGGCTGTTGAGATTATGGCAGGCGAAAGAAAGGTTTTGTTTTCTAATCTGTTTCCTCTGTTTCACTTAACAACTGCAGCGGTCCCAATTGTAGCCGTAAACTGAGGATTTACCTATTGCTTTACTAATGACTTCCATTTCTACTCCTTCTAATAGTTGCTGCCCTTCAGTGCTACTCCTGTAACGGGAACAGCGACTGCCGGGATACGGAGACGTGTAAAGAGCATCAGCAGATGTGCAAAACGACTGTCATGACCATAATCAGTCGTAAGATTTTGGGAGGAACAAAAGGGAGGGTGTGATAGGGGAAAGAGGGTGGGAGAGAAAGAGTGAATGGCCCATGGCTGATGGCTGATCCAGGCTGTATAGATCCGTGATGGCGAACCAATGGCACGCGTGCCACAGAGCCTCACATCGCCATTGCTACCACTTCTCCGAACCACCTGCCACATTCGCTACCAGATCACCCAATCCGGTCCAAACCGGGAGCATTTCACCCCTGATAGAATAGAAGGGAAGGGAAGGGAAGGGAGCCTGGATAGCTCTGCAGACTAAGCACTGTAATTTAACACCAGCTGTCTGCAATTAAAGTAAGTTCGAATCTTGCCAGGCTCAAGGTTGACTCAGCCTTCCATCCTTTCTAAGGTAGGTAAATTGAGGACCCAGTTTGTGGGGGCAATAAGCTGACTTTGTATAAATATACAAAAGGATGAAGGCTATTGCTTAGCGCATTGTAAGCTGCCCTGAGTCTCCGGAGAAGGGTGGCATATAAATCAAATTTTAAAAAAAGGGAAAGGTAGGGTAGGATAGAACAGAACAGAACAGAACAGAATAACTGAATTGAATTGAATTGAATTCTTTATTGGCCAAGTGTGATTAGATGCACAAGAAATTTGTTTCCGGTGTGTAAGCTCTCAGTGTACATACAACAATAGTGATAAGCAACAAAGTTACAGTCCTAAGAAGATAAGGAGATGGGTAATAGGGAAGAGGAGAATAATGATGGGAATTCTGCCTTTTTTAGATAGTTTATTTATTTATTTTATTTATTTTATTCGGCTTATATAGTTTGACAGTGTTGTGGGAATTAGTTGCTTAGCAGAGTGATGGCATGGGGGGAAAAACTGTCCTTGTGTCTAGTTGTCCTGACATGCAATGCCCTGTAGCGTCGTTTTTCACGTTGCCAAGTGAAGGATGGGAAAAAATCCACATTTAAAACGGAGAGCCGATTTGTACGTACGAGCTCGGGAGCTTGCCCTGCTTACCATTGTGTCTCTGCCTTTCTCTTCCTCCGTTGTCCTGCAGGACCCAAGATCTCCACCTACTTCCTCAAGGGCTGTGATGTCAGTGGAAAGCCTAATAATTCCATCTCACACCTTCTGGGCCATCGGCTGGTGTTTTTGGCAGAAGAACATTGTGAAAACGATCTGTGCAACAGTGGAATACCCAAGGAAGTGCCCAGAGGTACATATTTGAGCGCACAGGAGTTTTATTCAGGGACTGATACCTACAATAGTGGCCAAGATTGTGGAAACCCTTTGGGAAAAGTGTATTTTTTAAAACTAGCTAATAACACCACTTTTTTTTGGGAGTAGTAGTACCATAAACTTATATATCAATGGAAAGATAATTTAATCAAGAACGTAATGCAATAACTTTTAGGAAGGTCTTGCTATTAGAATAGCAGTTACAGTAGAAAGAAGAAAAATGAAACACGTAGAAAAAAACGAGATATACAAAAATGATCACCATAGAAAAAACGAGATATACAATGACCACGGAGACGTCTTCGGACAGCGCTGGCTCTTTGGTTTTGAAACGGAGATGAGCACCGCCCCCTAGAGTCGGGAACGACTAGCACATATGTGCAAGGGGAACCTTTAGTTCCATTCAGTTGCCCAGACTCTACCCCCGCAACGGATTATGGGGTCGTTAAATGAAGATGATGATGATAGCATGTGTATATGTGTGTTATGTATGGATTTGGGTAGTTACATGCTTTCTCTTGAGAGCAGGCAACAGAATTTCATTTTTAATGTGGGCCAGTGTGCTCACACACAAAAACGTCAATAAAAGTTACCTATCTTATCTATAATAATACTGATTTAATATATGCAAACATACACAAAGACTCGTTCACTGTTTCAATGGTTTGCTGTTTTTTTCCTCGACAGTGAGGGATATGATCCGTGTCCGAGGCCATAATGAAAACCTCCTGAATTGCTACTCTTGTACAGCTGCTGATAACACTTGTAACAACCCCAGTCTCACACAGATGCGTTGTTTCTGGCCCCAGGACAAGTGCATAGATATCGCCTCCTTGACGGATACAGGAGGTGAGTCATTGCCTTCTTCTGATGTACAATTTCTTGGTCGCTTCTTCCCTCCGATGTCTTCGTTTTAGACTGGAAATCATGCATTTAACCTTCATTTCAAATCTTAGCCCTCAGAGCTCGCCGGGGTAATTCAAGTATCGCGTGTTTGCCTATTAAACGTGTCTACAGATTTAACGAAATCTCTCGGTTTAAAAGAGGAATCAGGGGGGAGCCTTTTTAAACCAATCCAATCCATATAGATTTAATACATAAATAAAATACGCAGGGAGCTCTCTGGTTATAACCACAACAAAGCCCAATTTTTTTGTTGCTAAGCAAAATAGTTGTTAAGTGGATTTTACCCCATTTTACAACCTTTCTTCAGGGGTGGGCTTCAAAAATTTTAGCAAGGGGTTCTCTGCTTGGTTGCTGGGTGGGTGTGGCCATGGTGGGCGTGGCCTGGTCGGCCTCCTGCACCATGGTGGGAGGGGCGTTTTTGCCCTCCCTGGGCTCCAGAGGCTTTCCTTGAGTCTCCGGGAGGTCAAAAATGGCCTACTCAGGCTCCAGAGGCCCTCTGGAGGCCGGAAACTGGCCCTTTTCTGGCCTTCCCCAACTTTTGGTAATTTTTTGCCCTCCCTGAGCCTCCACGCACACCCTGCAATTATCTGCATCCAAAACGGTCTACATGGGGACTTCTGGGAGGGGAGGAGGTGTTGAAGTCCACAAGTCTTAAAGTTGCCAAGGTTGGAGACCCCTGGTCTAAATCAATGTTTCTCAACCTCGGGCTCTTGACTGGGGAATTCTGGGAATTGAAGTCCACACATCTTCAAGGGGCCAATGTGGAGAAATGCTGGTCCAAACACAGACGATACAAAATATATTTAACCAGGATTCACCTTACCCGGAAAGCTACAAAACTGACCAAAATTAAAACTAACCAAGCCTTTGCATGTTTGTAAGTGAAGTTGTTGTAATTAGCCAAATTAAAGGAATGGGTAAATATAGCTCAGGCAAAAATGTATTTAGAGATTTTATGTGATGCTCCAATTTGTAGTAACTTTTAGAAAATTTCAATTTTCCAGTAGTTTAAAAGATGGCAAATGGTGCACCATTCACCCCCCACCCACCCACTCACCCCACCAAATAAATACACTGTATATAATTAGCATTTAACTCCCCCATTCTCAGAATTGTGTGATGTCTACTAAGACGATGAAAAAACTCACAGCCAGCACTATTGTGCCGAATAATAAAGTCTTTTTTTTTTTTTTTTTTGCCCTCTGAATGTGGGGATTTAAAATTAGCATTTTTCACTCCCCCGTTCTCAAAACTGTGGCATTTTGTTTGGGCTGGATGGGTTCTAGTAAGAAGGTAAACCAACTCTCCCAGCTTTACTATGCAAAATAATACAGTCGCTATTATTATTTTTGCCATGAAAGGCATGACAATTTTACATTTCAAATGTGATGGTTTAGAGCAGTGGTTCTCAATTCACTATTCACTATTTTAAATTGCATGGATTTCAATTCCCAGAATTCCCCAGGCAGCACGTGGAATCTTTAGAAGATTCCCTTTGAATTCTAATAAATGATTGAGGGTCCCAAAGAGCTTTGATTTATGTGGGTTATATAGATTAATATCAGGGGTTACCCTTATTATTATTATTATTATTATTATTATTATTATTATTATTATTATTATTATTATTATTATTATTATTATTATCCCGAACCAGTAGTAAAAAAAATGCTTTAAAAAAGTAAAAAAAAAAAAGGTTCCCACGATCACGGGCACATCTGATTGTCACAGCTGATTATCGGAATCTTTTTTTAACTTCTTTTAGTTAAAAAATGTTTTAAAAAGTAAAAAAAAAGCTGGCCAAGCCCACCCAGTCACATGAACCCACCCTCCTCCAAGCCATGCCCACCAAGCTACGCCCACAGAACCGGTAGGGAATTTTTTTTAATTTCACCACTGATTAATATGTATTACATTAAGAATTAAAACTGAGAATGGTTATAATAATTATTTATTTGACTCTGTGATTCTCCTGAAAAGATCTTGGGGTTCTGCAGAGTACACTTTGAGAAACCCTTGTCTAGAGCAGGGGTCTCCAACCTTGACAACTTTAAGACTTGTGGACTTCAACTCCCAGAATTCCTCAGCCAGCTGAGGAACTCTGGGAGTTGAAGTCCACAAGTCTTAAAGTTGCCAAGGTTGGGGACCCCTGGACTAGAAGACCTCCAAGGTCCATCCCAGCTCTGTTATTCTGTTAGGACAGTGTTTCTCAACCTTGGTAGCTTGAAGATGGGTGGACTTCAACTCCCAGAATCTGGGATTCTGGGAGTTGAAGTCCACCCATCTTCAAGCTACCAAGGTTGAGAAACGCTGTGTTAGGGAATCTCAACTCATGGAGCAGTGTGCCCCCTGGAGGCCAAAAACACATTTACACCATTGTTTTTCCATCCCATTGGTAGAATTACCCAAGGATCAAGAACGTATCAAAGGCTGTGGCCAGCTTTCCCACTGCCAGGATGCCCTGGGCTTCCAAAACCACAAGAGTTTCCACATGGTCAAGTGTTGTAACTCCAGCTTGTGTAACAATGATGTGCAAGGTAGGTCAACCACAACATCGTTTTAGAGCGGTAAAAAGAGGCCTGCAGAAAAAGAAAGAGTAGCACGTATAATAGGGCTCCTCAGATGTTAGTTTGAGGACCTTCGATCATGCTCAGTTCTCATTCATCTCCTGTGGGCTGGGCTTAGCCCCCTCTTAGTTTTAGTTTTAGTTTAGTTTTTTTAGTTTTATTTGATTTGTATACCGCCCTACTCCCGAAGGACTCAGGGCGGTGAACAGCCAACAATAAAATACATAGATACACAAAATTTAAAAACCCAATAAAATCAAATTAAATTATTTGGCCCAGACAAATTAAAACATCCCGATAATTTAAAAACAGATTAAAATTTAAATATTTAAAAAGGGAAGAGATTAGGCCAAGCCCACTTGATGGAATAAAAAGGTCTTCACAGCATGGTGGAAGGAGCGCAGATCCGGGATCCTCCGTATCTCCGGGGGGAGCTCATTCCAGATAGTATGTGCCCCCACAGAGAAGGCTCTCCCCCATGGTGAAATCACCCATCATGGCATCTTTTGCAGGGTGACCTAATGATAACATCTGAAGTCAAAGGCATGCAGACAGATATTTATTTATTTATTTGATTTATTTGATTTGATTTGATTTATATGCCGCCCTATCTCCATAGGACTCAGGGCAGCTCACAACAATAAAATATCCGAATAAAAACATATTAAAATACATGTTAACCCCCCCCAGTCCAGGCTGAACAGCCATGTCTTTAAGTCATGGCGGAAGGTGCAGAGGTCAGGAGCCAACCGGAGCCCCAGAGGAAGTTGGTTCCAGAGGGTGGGAGCACTCACAGAGAAAGCTCTGCCTCTAGGGGTCGCCAGTCGACACTGTCTAGCCGACGGCACCCTGAGTAGACCCTCCCTGTGAGAACGCACCGGGCGATGGGGAGCTGTTGCTGGTTGCAGATGGTCCGACAAATATCCTGGGCCTAAGCCATGTAGGGCTTTATAGGTCATCACCAGCACCTTAAATCTCACTCGGAGGGCAACCGGCAACCAATGCAAGTCACGCAGGAGAGGTGTAACATGGGCATATCGGGAACCACCCATCACGACCCGCGCGGCTGCATTCTGTACCAGCTGAAGCCTCCGGATGGTCCTCAAAGGCAGTCCTAAGTAGAGGGCTTCAAATACCTGTGAATATCCATGCTTTCAATCTATGTATCAGGGTTCCAAGGAACACCCCCAAGGAAAGGAAACTCTGAGCTCCATTCTATTAGAGAGGTCATATTGGCACATCTGGGAAAACCCGAATCTGAAAGCTTCTAGGTTTCCCCCACCCAACAGAAAGTCCAAGTCCCTGCCCAGCACCCACATGGTCCAATCAAAGCATTGTCCCAACTGGAAATGTCTCCCAGTCAAACCAGTGGTGGGTTTCTACCGGTTCTACCCAGTTCGGCCGAATTGGCGTGCTCACATTTGCAAACTGGTAGCAAAAATAAGTGAAACCCACTACTGAGTCACACCCCTCCAGGTGCAGGGCAAAATGTCCTTGACTCTCTGAGAAAGGAATGTTATTATGACTATATATCACCCCGTGCCATACAATCCCCCGCCCTCCCAGTTTCCCACAATAGTAAATGTGGCAGGCCTGAAGGCCCAATGCAAAAGATGGCTTCCAGGCCTGAAACCATGCTTTTAAAAACATTTTATCCTATGGATTTTCCTGGTTGTGTTAGTTTCTTCTCCTTCTTCTATAAATCTTCCTGGTGCACAGTCACCAAATACCATATGGGAAGTGATGTTCAGGAAAAAAAACAACCCAGAATTACAGAGTTTCTAGGGTTGTTGTTGTTTTTCCTCGAAAACATTTCACTTCTCATCCAAGAGGCTCCTTCAGTTCTGGTGGGGAACGGAAGGATGTGCAAAGAATATAAATCCCTTTAACCAGTCAGCTAAAACCAAAGAAGCTTCTTGGATGAAAAGCAAAATGTTTTCAAATTAAAAAAAAAAAAACAAACACCAAGGAAATCCAGTTGTCCTTTGGAAAAGCACCTTTGGGACAGGGTGTGTTGTGCATATACCCAACCAATTGTGTATATTCCATTATCACAGGTAGCAACCCAGGGATGGGTTCTGCTTACCTTTACTACCGGTTCGCAACGGGATCGAGGGCTCGTGCTTGCTTCGCTCGTGTGCACGCATTGCTTCTGCGCATACGCAGATCGCCGATGACGACATCCGGGGTGGTGGGCGGAGCCTCCCGCTGGTTTTACTACCGGTTCTTGCGAACCGGTCCAAACCGGGGGCAACCCACCACTGCAGCAGCCCTTTGCTTAATGCAGTAAGGAAACCAATTCACAGAGGTTGCTTCTCTTTGCAGATTACAAGCGGGCTCCCTTGCCCTTGAACGGGGTTACGTGCCACAGCTGCGAAGGAAACACAACTCACGGTTGTGCCCCGGATAACATCACAACGGTGCAATGCCGAGGCCCCATGGCTAAGTGCCTAGAAGCCTCAGGAATCCACGGTGAGTCACTTGTGAGAAATTCCTCTTGCGCTTTCCCTCTCTCTCTCTCTCTCTCTTTCTCTCTCTCTCTCTCTCTCTCTCTAACGTGCCTGAGGTGTTCTGAACTAGGCCTCCCAAGATCACGAAGCAGACTCCTCGTCCCAATATAACCTCTTTTATTTAGCTAAAAGGGAAATTCCTCTCTAGCAAAGTCCCAGCAAACAATCTTTTGTGAGATTTCACAACTACAAACCCTTTATCAGGCTTGGAGAGTTGCCAGGCCGATATCTTCCAAATGCCATTCTGTAGCAGCAGCAATTACTTGGCAAGAACTCAGGAACAGATCTTCACCCTCATGAATTGAACTAACTGCCTCCTGCAAACTCCCCTCCCCTTTGCTCCTCTTTAGTCCCCATGGGAGGGGCCATTCACCATCCACCTGTGCCTTTACTCCTGAGTCGGCCCTTGTTCCTTAGCTTTCCCTTCTCCTGGCAGCTCTGCGCATGTGCACATCGGGAACAGGCTCCAGCTGTTCTTCTGCCCCACTGATATCTGACTCCGAAGGCAGCTGATAACTGTCGGAAGGCCCTGGCTCCCTCTCTGCCTCAGACGCAGAGCCCTCATCAGAGCCTTCCCCAGACTCCAGGACTGGCCCATGTTCCTCCCCAACCTCCTCACTCTCTGAGTCTGCCACCAGCTCCGCTGGCGGGCCACAACACAAGGAGAAAGATATTGAAATAAATCTACAGAAATTGTGAGCCTGCTTCAAATGGACTAAGAGTTTCAAGCTGGCTTCAGAGTTGGGTGGAAACTCCATCTTTCTCAATGATCCAGACCATCTCTTGGTAGATGAAGAGAATTTTCTCGATCTGCCAATTTATCAGAATGGTATTTTACAGTGTTTCTTAACCTTGGCAACTTGAAGATATGTGGAATTCTGGGAGTTGAAGCCCACACTTCTTCCACTTGCCAAGGTTAGGAAACCCTGGTGTAGGAAGTCCACCTTCCCTTAAGTTCTCAGAGCTGATAGAGATGGTTGTCAGTCATATGCAATTCTGACAGAATCCATATATCTGTTCCTGTAACCATTGTATAACCATCTGAAGAGCAAAAATTCATGAGTTCCGTTCCGTTCAAGAGTTTAAAAGCCCCAAAACAGCCTTTCTCAATCATGGCAACTTGGGTGGACTTTTAACATGCTGACTGCAGAATTCTGGGAGTTGAAGTCCATCCGTCTTAAAGTTGGCCGGCTGGAGAATTCTGGGAGTTGAAGTCCATCCATCTTAAAGTTGGCCAGCTGGAGAATTCTGGGAGTTGAAGTCCATCCATCTTAAAGTTGGCTGGCTAGAGAATTCTGGGAGTTGAAGTCCATCCATCTTAAAATTGCCATGGTTGAGAAACGCACCCTAGAATAACGTCTGGCTATCTATATCTAACCAATCCCATACTGGACAAAACTGGTTATGTAGCCTCTGCCTCCTAGTGGTCAGCAGAACTGGGGGCATGACTTAATGTAATATCTATCTTTCCCCTTGAGAGCTTAAGGGAAAATGAACTGTATGTACCATTCAGATACCTTCTGCTTCCTACATTATGTTGTAAGACTGCATCTTTCCACGCTACGGTCCAAGTGGGAAAGGAAGACTCAGTTGCTCTCTTGCTTTCTCCCTCATTCAGGCATCTCTGGGAACTATTCCATCGTCAAAGGTTGTGCATCCCCTTCTTGGTGCAACAGTCCCTACACTTCCATCTACAAGAACCTGGGCAGCGTAGAAACCCACTGCTGTACTGGTGATCTGTGCAACAGCTTGATCATCGATGGAAAGCTAAAACCATCTCCAAGGAGCCAAGCCAACCACCTCACCTTGGCCTACCATGCTATTATGTCAACGGGTCTCCTGCTTTTTATCGTTTTTCTCCTTTCTTGAGAAAGCTCCTGACCTCCAAGAGGAAGACGGATGCTTACTCCAGATCTGGACCAAGTAGGACTTAGAACTAGGACCTTTTCTACTTCTCCCCAATATTTAATGCAGCTGGGAATAAACAGGGGATTTCTGCTGAGAGCCCCTCCTTATGCAGGATTGTACACCTCACACCATTAAAGAGACCACAAGAATCCCTACAAAACCAGGGGTGAAGAAGAGACCGTTCTCGGGGACCAAAGAGTAGGTTTTCCAAGCACTCATGAGCCTCTCAATCTTCTCCCCTCCCTTTTTCAAAACGGTCATTAGCCAAGCTATCCATGCTTCCTTGAGGATATTTATTTTTCTTGACTATACGCAGGTAGTCCTCCGCTTACGACCACAACTGAGGCCAACGTCTCTGGTGCTAAGCGAGACATTTGTCAAGTGAGTTTTGCCCCGTTTTACAACTATTCTCCCTCTGCCTCTGAGCAATTTTGCCTCATTGCAGCAAACAGCCTGCTTTACTTTCATTTTCGTTTTCAGCAGAGCTTGATTAGCACAAGGGGGAAAAAAAATCTGCTCCAGCAATTTTCTTCCTTGCAGCAAGCAGCAGAGCCCTGTGCAAAACAGCTGAGAGCAAAACAGCTGAGAGTCAGGAGGCCGATCCAATCAACTTGTGCTAATTAGGTTGTGCTGAAACTGAAAGGAGCTGTTTTTTAGGGGGGGAAAGGTGCGTCTTATACTCTGAAAAATATGGTATATACCACTTCACAGTGCTTTACAGTCCTCTCTAAGTGGTTTACAGAGTTAGCATATTTGCCCCCAGCAATCTGGGTCCTCATTTTACCCACCTTGGAAGGATAAATGGTCATAAGTCACTTTTTTTAGTGCTGTTGTAACTTCGAACGGTCACAAAACTGTTGTAAGTCGAGGACTACCTGCAAGATGGCTAGCAGCCAGATCAGTATGGATAGCTTGGTGAGAATTTAGTTACATGTTGTAAAAGAAGGGCTAGTGGCTAGGAAGGCCCGTGCTTCCTGATATCTTGGGTTTCTGCTCAACAGGATAGAATAGAATAACAGAGTTGGAAGGGCCCCTCAGAGGTCTTCTAGTCCAACCCCCTGCTTAGGCAGGAAACCCTACACCACTTCAGGCAAATGGTTATCCAATCTCTTCTTTAAAACTTCCAGTGTTGGATCAATGAATGTAAGTCAAGACTGCTGAATTATAGCAAAGGTGCTGGACACACATCTCGTGGGGAAAATCCTTATTTTTCATAGCCCGCCGAATAGGACACCATGAAATTCCTCATTCCTTTTATTTAAACCTTCTCGATGCTATGAAGGACTCTTTTTAGCTGCTTCAACTCATGAAGATTCAGCCTTGTGGTCTTTTAAAATCTGGGTGGGGCACTCAAGAGCCGTCCCTGCCTTACCTACAAAGTTTGACTCATTATTGACACGAGGAACTTAAAAACGAGGAGCAGCTATTTTCCTCTTTTAGAAGTTTGTTAGCAGCGTGGAATGGTTTCTTCCTGTTATTTTATTATTTTATATATCTATTTATGGTAATAAAATATTTTTGTAACATTCAAAGTGTATTCTTGAGGGCTTACTGTATTTTAATTATATTGACACTACAGATGGGTGTTCCTTCTAGATCAGTGTTTCTCAACCTTGGAAGCTTGAAGATGGGTGGACATCAACTCCCAGAATCCCCCAGCCAGCGTTGCTGGCTGGGGGATTCTGGGAGTTGAAGTCTACCCATCTTCAAGCTTCCAAGGTTGAGAAACACTGTTCTAGATGGAAGATAGAAAAGAGGTTTCGATGCCAAAGAGAATATAAAGGAGAATATTTGTAGATTAGGGTTGAAATGAGGGGTCCTTACTACACTCTGAGCCTGGTTGTTTTCTTGCAGACATTTTATGACCCAACTAGGTAACATCCTCAGTGCCAGATGGGGGAAGAGGAGGTGTGGACTTCAACTCCCAGAATTCTCAGAATGGCTAGGGAATTCTGGGAGCTGAAGTCCATACAGCTTAAAGTCACTGAAGTTGAGAAAAACTGAGATAAGCAAAACTCCTAAAATGAGCCCATCTCATTGGAGGTGGCATTTTTCACACATTCAGATCAAAGGCATAAAACACAAACGTAAGTTTAATAATGTAAAAGAGTCGCTTTTCAATGTAATGAGTAAATTGTTAAATAAAGCAAGTAGCTACCTCTGCTTGCATTTTTAAATGGGCCTGCTTGCTCTGGCCTCTTTTATTTCCTCTAACACCAGATGTGATCAAAATTCGGATGCTTGGCAACTGGTTCATATTTATGACGGTTGCATTCTGTGACCTTCTGACAAGTAAAATCAACAAGGAAGCCATGTTCACTTAACAACCATGTTACTAACTTAACAACAGCAGCGAATTCTGTCAATGCCCACGTCAGGAGTCTGAATCTGAGACGTAAGACAAACAGCTGAGAGAGAGCGGGAGAGTGGCTCCGTTGGCTGTGGAGGAAACTGGGGAAGGGCAAAGTCAGGCTGGGCAGAGCAGGGGAGAGGTAGAACAAGGGAGAGGGGGTTCAGATGAAGACCAAGGCCCACCCCCTCCTCATCCTAGGGCGCGCAGGGAAGAACGCAGAAGAGAGCAACGTGGGTTGTGTAGCTTACGAGGAAGGAAAGGGCCCCAATTCCCTTCACAAGGCACACCTGGGGATGGAGTTTAAAGGAGAGGCAATTGGGAGGGGCAATTGTTGGGAACAAACGCTGAATTCATCTAGTGTTGGGAGTTGTGGCCTGTATTCCTGGCATTCCTCCTAACCAGAGGTGGGTTTCACATATTTTTACCACATTTTCAGTCCGCCGCGCACCGAAAATGTGAGCACGCACCCTCACTTCGCACACGCTCACTTCGCGCATGTGCACGCATGCACCTGGCCTTCAGCACATGCGCTTTGCTTGCGCGGGTGGCTTGCACACATGTGCACGGCTCAGAAAAAATGGCATAGCACCGGGGTGGGGGGTGGGCCCACCTGTCGTTGTCACTACTGGTTCTCCCGAGCAGATGCTGCCCTGATTGGGCCATGTGACTGATTGTTTGGGGTTGAACCGGGGGAAAACTTTTATTTTTATTTAGGTGAAAACCAAGGGGCCTCTCAGAATTGGTTTTCACCAGATATGTGCCAATATGACCTTTCCAATAAAGCTGTTCTTTGAGGAATTCACCTGCCTCAGAAAGTTTTGCTTGCAATATTACTTGGAACCCTGACAGGCTGCCTGCGTAGAGTTTATTTTAGCCAGCTATCCAAAATCATGGCCGGGCTTACAGTGTCTTAAAGATGTCTTAAACTCACTTCACAAATGTCTCACTTAACAACAGAAATGTTGGGCTCAGTTGTGGTCGTTAGTGGAGGACCACCTGTGCTTATTTGGGAAATTTAAATGAGCGCAATGCTACCATTATGCCACTAGAGGGCACAATGCCAGCATGTGTAGTCTCATCTGGCTATTTGTTCCATAAATATATTTAGGTTAGTATTTGAAGTATCTTTTTAACATTTATATTTTATTGTGTTTAATCAAGATGAAATGTTAATATATATTGCTGGTTCATGTATGATATGCCATACACTAAATAAATAAATTTAGCTTATTGTACACACTTTAAAAGTAAATTTTCCTTTACTGGGGATAGCACAGTATCTAATTCCATAAACAGCTGTGATAAAACTAAGAATTTTCCATGCGAGCACTGATAGACATCTGCAGAACTGTTTTTCTTTCTTTCTTTCTTTCTTTCTTTCTTTCTTTCTTTCTTTCTTTCTTTCTTTCTTTCTTTCTTTTTCTTTTCTTTTCTTTTCTTTTCTTTTTTTGGTGATGCTTTTAAGGCTTTAAGGAAATCTCAGGTCACTGTGGCATCCTCTGGAACCAAACGTCCCATCAGATAATCATTTCTCACAGGACCAATGGCAGAAATGCTTCCTATGTAAAGAGCAATAGGAGCTCTGGTGGCTCAGCAGACTAATTAACATCCACTTACATCTGCTGCCTGCAATTACTGCAACTTCAAATCTCACCAGGCTCAAGGTTGACTCAGCCTTCCATCCTTTCTAAGGTAGGTGAAATGAGGACCCAGTTTGTGGGGGCAATAAGCTGACTTTGTATAAAATATACAAAAGGATGAAGGCTATTGCTTAACGCATTGTAAACCGCCCTGAGTCTCTGGAGAAGGGCGGCATATAAATCAAATTTAAAAAAAAAAAGAGCAGCATTTAATTAATTGAATTTTAATTTCAGTCAAATTAAGGATTTCCTAGCTCTATCCTCTTTTACTCCTATATCACAGTTTGTCACTATAGGCCAACTGTGCCCAGGGGTGAAATCCAGCAGGTTCTGACAGGTTCTGGAGAACCGGTAGCGGAAATTTTGAGCAGTTCGGAGAACCGGTAACGGAAATTTTGATTGGTTTGGAGAACCAGCAAATGTCACCTCTGAGTGGCCCGAGTGGGGTGGGAATGGAGATTTTGCAATATCCTTCCCCCAGGAGTGGGGTGGGAATGGAGATTTTGCAGTATCCTTCCCCCAGGAGTGGGGTGGGAATGGAGATTTTGCAGTATCCTTCCCCTGCCACGCCCACCAAGCCACGCCCACAGAACCAGTAGTAAAAATAATTGGATTTCACCACTGACTATGCCCTTATCTTAGTAAGATAATGGTTTTTTCCCTGTCCACTTGTGTCCGACTCTAGGGTGCTCATCTCTGTTTTGTGGCCACGGGAGTCTGTCAGAGACAATTAGCGTCGTTATCTTCCTGGGGTAATGCCTGGATCGTGGCATTTTCCTTGTGTATACTTTGAAAAATAAAACCAGAATACATCTTCTAATAAACTCATATTTATTGTAAGGAAAATAAAACATCTAACTATCTAAAATATTTAATTGTTACATTTTTGCAAAGTTCCTATCAGCTCTTTCTCAGCAGCCGGACTTCTCTGGCAAGAGAACAAAGAAAAGTGTGTGAAGTAGAAAGAAAGGAATGCGGATACACGTAGTATCAGTCACTGATAAGAAATTTTGGCAAGCTACGGAAAGTCTGACGCTCCAGAAATAATGAGCTCAGCTGGTAAATAGAAAAACGCAGTGACAGAGTCAGCCAGAGATTGTATTCAGCTGATTTGCACCAGTTTGGGCGAACCGGGCCTGCCCACCTGCCTCGGCTCCAAATCGTGCTATTTAGGCACGTTTTTGAGGCTGGGCCAGGGGTGGGTTCTACTTACCTTTACTACCGGTTCGCAACAGGAGCGTAGATCATCAATTATGACGTCCAAGCGGAGCCTCACGCCACTTTTACTACTGGTTCTAAAGAACCGGACAGAACTGGGAGCAACCCCCCACTGGGCCGGGTGCATGCGTGGAAGGCCGGGCGTGTGTACAGACAGCACGCATGTGTGCAAAGTGAGCGTGCATGCGTGCGGGGGGGGGGACGGACCAGTGGTAAAGGTAAGTGAAACCCACCCCTGGAGTCAGCGTTATCAGAAGACATTTCCATGGTCATGTGGCCAGAATAGCTATATGCCAAAGGCACACAGAACATTGTTACCTTCTGATAGCCAAATCATGCCCTAGGTTCTGCCTCAGTTTACCTTCCCAATAAGCAACTGAGTCGGAAGATCATTTAAAAGCAGTTTATTAGGGAACCCTGATAAAGTGGGATCTCTCTATGAAAAAGGAGAGAGAGAGATGACCTCCAGACCCATCTTACATTCCTTTTTATAGTTAACGCAACAAAGAAAGTGCAAGAGGAAAGTTGATTGGACAGAATAAAAATAACCTCCCCTTTGCATAGGAAACCAGTTACATGTAGTCAAACATGTTACATATTTGCATCTCATATGATCACAAATGTTCATTAAAATGAGGTCTGACGTCAGTGTAAATTGCTTGAAGAGTTAAAAGGCTATGGTGGCGTGAATGCCTTCCTGAGATTATCTGAGAAAAGGTCCCATATAAATGTGACACCTATGCTAAATAGTTTTAGAAAACCGTATGTTCTTCTTGTTACTCAACTTGCAAAGTTTTCCAACCGAACTGGTAGCGATGGCGGCCGGTGTTTCAGAAAACCGGTAGCGATGGCGGCGTGAGTCTCCGCCTACCTGCCCGGTCGTCGTGACCAGGAAGTAACCTGTTTTTTGCTCTCTGCACATGTGCAGAAGGGTTTGAGCGTGCGTAGAGGGTCCAAGAGTGCATGTGATGCAGTGGTGGGTTTCAAAATTTTTTACTACCGGTTCTGTGGGTGTGGCTCGGTAGGCGTGGCATGGCTTGATGGGCATGACCTGGTGGGTGTGGCAAGGGAAGGATACTGTAAAATCTCCATTCCCAACCCACTCCAGGGGAAGGATACTGTAAAATCTCCATTCCCTCCCCACTCCAGGGGAAGGATACTGTAAAATCTCCATTCCCTCCCCACTCCAGGGGAAGGATACTGTAAAATCTCCATTCCCTCCCCACTCCAGGGGAAGGATACTGTAAAATCTCCATTCCCTCCCCACTCCAGGGGAAGGATACTGTAAAATCTCCATTCCCTCCCCAATCCAGGGGAAGGGTTACTGCAAAATCCCCATTTCCTCCTGATCAGCTGGGATTTAGGAGGCAGAGAATAGATGATAGTCAGAATTTTTACTACCGGTTCTCCAAACCACTCAAAATTTCCGCTACCGGTTCTCCAGAACTGGTCAGAACCTGCTGAAACCCACCTCTGATGTGATGCGCGCACGCGGTGCCTGCACTTCCGAACCAGTTGGGAAGGTAAGTAGATTTCCCCCCCTGCTTTAAAGCCTTTTTCCCTTCCTCAAAGATCTTGCAGCCCTCATTTCTTCTACTCCGGCTTTAATTGTAGCTCAACACAGAATGAAGAGATTCTCAGTCCTTACCAAATCCTGTGAAACGCGTCTCCCACCCCAGGGTTAAATCATTGTTAATGTTTAATAATATTAAAGAGTGTTGAATGGCCCCAGTAGTATTAACACCTCTGGGACTGTTAAAAAGCCATTGATCCATAAAGAAAAAGAAAAAGAAAAAAAAACCCCCAACAACCACTTAATCAGCCTACTAGGATTTGGAAAATTTAAAAGGTAGAAATCTGGTTTCGACGTGCATGGAGAGACCAAAAAAAAAAAAAGGAACTAAAAATGAGTCTGCCCTGGGCCACGTTATTCTTTTCACTTTGCATTCCCGACTCCATCGGTAGAACTTCGTGCTCTGAAAGTGAAAGAATGAATTAGAGGCTGTTTTACATAACTTCCGTTCTAAAAGAATTCCCACGGCTGGGTTTTCCTTACCTGACCATGTTTTCAGTAATACGTTGCAGATCCTATTTGCTCTTTGATCTGCTATTTGAGCAAGTGCATCCCTATGTTTTTGTTGTTGTTGTTGTTGTTGTTGTTGTTGTTGTTGTTGTTGTTATTGGTTAATCTTTGGTGAGATTCACAGCCTTTGAGGCTGGTTAATAGCTCAGCAGCTCGAGTCCTAACCAAGGACCTAGGAACTGTTAAGGTATCACCGGAGAATATCAGCTGTTCCGAGTAAGGTGGTTTTTTGTAGAGTCAAAATGTTCAAGTCCAGCAAATTTAGAATTTCTAAATAGCGGGGTAGCCCTTTGGGTATTACTCCAAGGGCTCCAATTACAATCGGGACAACACATGATTTCTTTTTCCACAGTCGCTCAACTTCAATTTGCAAGTCCTGGTACTTTGTGATTTTTTCTTGCTGCTTATCTTCAATCCGTGCATCACCAGATATTGCAATGTCAATGAACCATACTTTTTTCTTTTCAACTGTTGTTGTTGTTGTTGTTGTTGTTGTTGTTGTTGTTGTTGTTGTTGTTGTTATTGGTTAATCTTTAGTGAGATTCACAGCCTTTGAGGCTGGTTAATAGCTCAGCAGCTCGAGTCCTAACCAAGGACCTAGGAACTGTTAAGGTATCGTTGGAGGATGTAAGCTGTTCCAAGTAAGGTGGTTTTTTGTAGAGTCAAAATGTTCAAGTCCGGCAAATTTAGAATTTCTAAATAGCGGGGTAGCCCTTTGGGGCCCTTTGCTCCAAGGGCTCCAATTACAATCGGGACAAACACGATTTCTTTTTCCACAGTCGCTCAACTTCAATTTGCAAGTCCCGGTACTTTGTGATTTTTTCTTGCTGCTTATCTTCAATCCGTGCATCACCAGGTATTGCAATGTCAATGAACCATACTTTTTTCTTTTCAACTATTGTTATGTCAGGTGTGTTGTGGACCAAGTGCCTGTCAGTCTGAATCCTAAAGTCCCACAAGATCTTGAGTTTCTCATTCTCTAAAACTTTCTCAACCTGATGTTCCCAGTGGTTTTTGCTGTACTCAAATCCAAACTTCTGGCACAATTTCCAGTGAATGATCTTAGCAACACGGTCAAGGCGTTGTAGGTAGTCAGTTTGTGAAATTTTGCTGCACCCATTGATCAGGTGGTCGACTGTCTCCTCTTTCTCATTGCAGAGGCGGCATTTGCTGTTGGTGGTAACATGTTGAATTTTTGCCTTCATGCAGTTTGTGGCTAGGGCTTGTTCTTGAGCTGCCAAAATAAAGCTTTCTGTTTCTTTTTTCAGTACTCCTGATCTTAACCAGTTCCAAGTTAGTTTCTGGTCAGCTTTGCCTTCAATACTTTTCAAGTATCGACCATGCAGAGCTTTGTGTTTCCAATTTTCAGCTCGCTGCTCAATTACTTCTTTCTTATATTCTGCTTTTGTTTTAGTTGTCTTTAAAAGGCCTTGTTGTTGTTGTTGTTGTTATTATTATTATTATTATTAATTAAATTTTTATACCACCCTTCTCCCGAAGGACTCAGGGCAGTGTACAGCCATATTAAAACAACATATACCCACAAAATTTAAAAACAGTTTAAAATATATTAAAAATTTGGCCCTTATATTAAAAACTACAAACACCCAATTAAAATTCATTTTCTAAGCCAGCCCAGCCTGTTGAAACAAAAGAGTCTTAAGGCACGGCGAAAAGTACGTAGGTCGGGGATCATGCAAATCTCCGGGGGCAATTCATTCCAGAGGGCAGGTGCCCCCACAGAGAAGGCTCTCCCCCTGGGTGTTGCCAGTCAACATTGTTTGGCCGACGGCACCCTGAGGTGCCCCTCTCTGTGGGAGCGTATTGGCTGGTGGGAGGCTATCGGTGGCAGAAGGCGATCTCGTACATACCCAGGTCCTATGTAGGCATCTTCCTGAAAATTAAGCCATCTAAGAATTGAGGAGGGTCTCTGCATCTCCTATCTGGGGTGGGCTTTCTTTGCGGGGGGGACACATGTGAGAGAAGGCAGGGCCCCCCAGGCGTTTTATACAGAATAACAGAGTTGGAAGGGACCTTGGAGGTCTTCTAGTCCAACCCCCTTCTCAAGCAGCAGATCTTATACCATTTCCATTTATACCAGACAAATGACTGTCCAATCTCTTCTTCAAAACTTCCAGTGATGGAGCTCCCACAACTTCTGAAGGCAAACCATTCCAGCGATTAATTGTTCTCATGTTAAAAATACACATTTTTCTTTATTGCTAGGTTGGTTCTCTCCTTGATTTGTTCCCATCCGCTGCTTCTTGTTTTCCATCTATTGCTTCTGGTCTTGCCTTCAGGTGCTTGGAGAATACATTGGTTTCATGTCATTCATGTGGCTTTAATTCTTGTATTTGGGACTTGGCCTGGCCGTAAATGACTCTGAGTCAGCATTGTTTCTTTTATATTGTGCATTTTTTTTTGACCTTGTGAGTTCTTGCTGTTTTCTATGCTTGACTGAGCTGCACGCTCTCTCTCTCCTTCCCTCCCTCCCTCCCTCCCTATCTATCTATCTATCTATCTATCTATCTATCTGATGTCAGCACTTCAAGCTGCATTTACTCTAGTGCTGACATAAGAAGGAGAAGCGGAGGCGTCTGGAAAGGGACGTTTGACTTTTCACCTACTTATTTTCCCTGGAGATAATATCCCCTAGGAGATGGGATGGGAGGGGGGAAATTCCTTTGAGCTGGAGCAGTAGATTAGGGGTAGAGTGACTTGGAAGATGGCCAATGAGTGCAGAGGAGTGGAGAACAGAAAGGGAGGGTTTTGGGTCTGGAAGTCAGTGTTGGTTTCGATGAAGTCGGAGTTAGAATGTCGTGCTTAATAAATGGGAGTTTTTCTTCAAAGACTTTGCTTGAAAGGCAATTTATTTGAGACGACCTCGAAACCTGACATCTATCTATCTATCTATCTATCTATCTATCTATCTATCTATCTCTCCCCCTCCCTCCCTCCCCTCTTCCATTCTTGGATCTCTGTGCTAAAGCATAAGATCCCATGACACCACCTGGTAGCTGGTGTGGGAATAATGTGCAAATGGGCATAATTAAAGATGAGTATTTCACACCTACCTTGGTCAGCACTCCTCTTCCTACATGTAAGGTATTCACCAGGAAAACAAAAATGATCTTGTTTTTACCGAGCTGTGAATCGACTTGCCACTTAGTGTTTTAAACCATCATACCTTCTTCTCCCATGCTGACGTGGGCTCAGGGTTGACGTGATTCAAACCATCCAAGATTTCTTTTACAGGCTTCTGCAATTCACAGTACATGTTGCACAATTTCCTGGACTATTGGAGTTAATCTGGGACAGGAAACAATAAAAACAGATGATCCAGGCAAGAGGCAAGGAAGCCACCAAGATTTTTTTTTTTTTTTAAAGGTAGCATGAAATATATTATTCCTTTCCGGGCTGGTATAACAAGCTGAGCCCAACCAACAGGCCAGGGTTGGGATTATTAAGAGGCATGCAAAAACCGTGAGAATCCTGCTATTTCAGAAAGAGTGGTAGAGCAAGCAGAATTTCAGTTTTTCAGTGTGAATCACAGCAAACTTGACCTACCTTGTGATTTCAATCCAATGTAGAGCCTGATGCATTACAGCTAGTCCCCATTTAGCAACCGCACTCAAACCCAGCAACTTGGTCATTATTAAGAGAAGCAATTGCTAGCCTCGTGGTGTGACCGGAACAATCTGGAACTGAACACACTCAAAACCGTAGAAATGATGGTAGACTTTAGGAGAAACCCTTCCATGCTTCCACCTCTCACAATATAGAGTATCAACAGTAGAGACCTTCAAATTTCTAGGTTCTATCATATCGCAAGATCTAAAATGGACAGCTAAGATCAAAAACGTCATCAAAAAAGCACAACAAAGAATGTTCTTTCTGCACCAACTCAGAAAGCTCAAACTGCCCAAGGAGCTGCTGACCCAGTTCTACAGAGGAATTATTGAGTCTGTTATCTGCACCTCCATAACTGTCTGGTTTGGTTCTGCAACCCAACAAGACAGACACAGACTTCAAAGGATAATTAGAACTGCAGAAAAAAACAATGGCTACCAACCTGCCTTCCATTGAGGACCTGTATACTGCACGAGTCAAAAAGAGGGCTGTGAAAATATTTACAGACCCCTCACATCCTGGACATAAATTGTTTCAACTCCTACCTTCAAAACGACGCTATAGAGCACTGCACACCAGAACAACTAGACACAAGGACAGTTTTTTCACTCTGCTAAACAAATAATTCCCTCAACACTGTCAAACTATTTACTACGTCTGCATTACTATTAATCTTCTCATCGTTCCCACCACCCATCTCCTTCCACTTATGACTGTATGACTGTAATTTTGTTGCCTGTATCCTTACAATTTATATTGATATGGTTTCCTGATTGCTTATTTGTACCCTATGACTATCATTAAGTGTTGTACCTTATGATTCTTGATGAACGTATCTTTTCTTTTATGTACACTGAGAGCATATGCACTAAGACAAATTCCTTGTGTGTCCAATCACACTTGGCCAATAAAGAATTCTACTCGATTCTATTCTATTCTATTCTATTCTATTCTATTCTATTCTATTCTATTCTATTCTATTCTATTCTATTCTATTCTATTCTATTCTATTCTATTCTGTGAAACCATAACCGTGCTTACAATCTTCCTCCAGCTTTCCATATGAAAAAGCAAAGGTCATAAATGCGAGGATTGGTCTGCAAAGGTCATAAATGTGAGGATTGGTTGCAAAGTTACTTTTTCGACACCGTTGTAATTCTGAACGGCCGCTAAAAAAAGGCAGTCAAAGACAGTCACTAAATGAGTCTTTCTGTAATTTCTATTGCTATTCCTCAGTTTGTATTTACTGTCTCATCTAGCACGGCTCCTCAAAGAGGTTAACAAAACAAAAGACAGAAATATATACTACAAATGCCATGAAGACATAATTAAAATGAAAGCATGGAAGTGATAAAATCACCTTGCATTTTTTTAGTCATTCAGCTTTTTTATTTGAAAATGTTTTGCACAAAAGTATAAAAGAAACAGAACCAAAAAATGTTGAATATTTCACACAAATGTTTTTTTTTAAAGTATCCAAAAATGATAAGAATTCCCCTTTAAAAAACCCTACCAAAAAAAAAACAACCCACAGAAAGCAACAAGAAATTAAATAAATAATAAGAAAAAAGGATAACAAACTAGCCAAATAGGTCATACACCTGTCAATTCAATGTCAGTTTAAAACAATGTCACATCTTTGAAATGTTCTAGATTTTTAAAAAAATCTAGAAACTGTGCCTGGTACAAAACCACAAAAAACAACACACACACACACACACACACACACACACACACACACACACACACACACATATATATATATATATATATATATATATATATATATATATATATATATATATATATATATATAATTTATATTTAACTGATAAAGAAATAAAGGGAGACTAGTATACATCTATTTCAAGCTATTTAGCTCTCATCAGCTAGCCATACCCTTACTTGGATTCAAACTTGGGCTGCCTGAAGGTAGCCACAAGTTCTTCTCCCTTCATCAGTTTGAGTCAGGGGAGAGCTTAAGTGTTTTTCTATCGAGACACCTGGTCTACCCCAGCATGTGGGAGGGAGCATACTGCATCCCTTTTGCCTTTCAGCTCCAATCCAGGAGCCCTCAAGCAGTCACATTCACGACAAACCATTTTATACCAAATTTATATTTCGCTGATAAAGAAATAAAGGGAGGCTAGTATCTATCTATCTATCTATCTATCTATCTATCTATCTATCTATCTAAAGTGTTTTTCTGTCGAAGCACCTGGTCTACCCCAATACGGGAGGGAGCATACTGCTTCCCTTTTGCCTTTCATCTCCAATCCAGGAGCCCTCAAGCAGTTGCATTCACAACAAACCATTTTATACCAAATTTATATTTCGGGTTTTCTCCCGCGTAAAATTGGAAGTATCTTAGCGACGTTTCGACGAAGTCTCATTCGTCATCTTCTGGCTGGTGTTTTAAAACAAATATATATATATATATATATATATATATATATATATATATATATATATATATATATATATATATATGTTTGTTTTCTTCTCTTATCGTAGGCCCTTTATGTGTATTTCTCCTCAGCTGGGTATTTTCCTACGTAAACCAAGATTTTCAAAATGCTGCCATAGCTCAGTGAAATCACATTCACTAGTTCTAGACTTTTTCAGACAACAAGCAGTTTGCTGCCTTTTGGGAGACTAATATAGATGTCAGGTTTTGATGTCATCTCAAATAAATTGCACTCCCAAACAATTAATCTTTGCTGAAATATTCCATTTATTGAGTACGACAGATCTGGCCCCGACTTAGTCGTAGCCGATACTAACCCTCTGACCCCCAAACCATTCCCTTTCCGTTCCCCAATTCTCATCTTCTCATTGGCCATCTTCCAAGTCAGTCTCCCCAGCTTCTGACCTCAACCCACAGGAATGTCTCCCTCTCATTCCATCTCCTAGAGGATATTATCTACAGAGAAAATAAGTAGGTGAAAAGTCAAGCCTCGTCTCCTCCTTTTTATGGCAGCATCAGAATGCTGACATCAGATCTATTTCAGACTAATTAGTCCTCATCAGTTAGCCACACCCTCATCACATATTTCCTCCCCGTAGAGGTAACCCCCGTAGAGGTGACCCCCGTAGAGGTCAGTACTTGACCTCTATGGGGAGGAAACATGTGATGAGGGTGTGGCTAACTGATGAGGACTAATTAGTCCAAAATAGATCTATATTAGTCTCCCAAAAGGCAGCAAACTGCTTGTTGTCTGAAAAAGCCTAGAACTATATGATTGGTTGACAGTGAGAACAATTAATCAATGGATGGATTTTCCTTGAGAAGTTGTGGGTGCTCCATCATTTAAGGTTTTTAAGAAAAGACTGGACAGCCATTTGTCTAGAATAGGTATAAGCAGGAGTTGGACTAGAGATCCCTTCCAACTCTATTACTCTGTATTTTCTGCTTATAGTCACCTATCTGGCCCATAACTCAAGACCCCTCTTAAGTGTTTCATATTCCCATGCCTGGGTCAGCTCAGCTGCCATTTGAAGTCATACATTCTAAATAATGCGCCAGATCAACCAAGCTAGTTATTTACATTTGGAGAATTCTTCTTATCAGACTTTTAATTATGGTGGTTGCATTTCTTTTGGGAAGCAAGCCTGGATCAGAGCACGTGGAAGAACCAGCCCAGAGCAAGCAGCTGCCACACATAATCCATGCCCATCTGCACCCTAATTTCCTGGGCGCCACAGAAGTCATCCAACCAGTTTTCAAACCTGCTGGCTTCAATCCTCAATCTTTGACGATGGGGAAGATAGTAGCTGCTTCAGAGTCAATATCAATAAGTCATTGAAATCTGTGATTGCCCTGGGACTTAATATTCTTGTCCAAACTGAATTGCTGAAGGCAAAACCCAACACAAGAGAAACACAATAATACATCAAAGCACCCTCATAATAAACCGAAGTTAAGTTTGTACAATGTGCATTACCACTTAAAAAACTAGTCACTCTATGTGTTAAATGGTTGACATAAGGGTAGCCCTTGACTTACCAGTGGTGGGATTCAAATTTTTTTACTACCGGTTCTGTGAGCATGGCTTGGTGGGCGTGGCAGGGAAGGATACTGTAAAATCTCCATTCCCTCCCCACTCCATGAAAAGGTTACTGCAAAATCTCCGTTTCCTCCCGATCAGCTAGGACTTGGGAGGCAGAGAATAGATGGGTGTGAGGCCAGTCAGAATTTCCACTACCGGTTCTCCAGAACTGGTCAGAACCTGCTGAAACCCACCTCTGGCCTATATATATGATTGTTTGCTCTTAGTGTGATTGCTGCTATATGAATCAGGTCATATTGTCCTTGGGTACCTGTGTATTATTTGATCATTGTTATTATTATTATTTGTGGTTTTTCTTTTGTTACAATGGTTTTTTTTTAAATCTTATGTTCCCGTAGAGTGATAATTAGTTACAGGGGCAGCTGTAGATACTGTATCTAATTATATGTTAATAACATGTTAGAGCAGTGATAGCTAACCTTCTCCGGACCAAGTGCCCAAAGCGCGCACGAGCCCGAACCCCCAAAATACAATGCGTGCGCACCCCCCCCATGCACCCTGCACCCCCACCCATTCATGCACGGACCCCCGCACACTCCCACCACCACTATGTATGCACACACGGCCCGCCACATGCGCCTGATCTGTCCCCGTCCCCACACACACACAAACACAGCCAGCCGAGGGTTAAGGAAACACTTTGGAATGCACCCAGGTCTTATCTCCCACTTGGCAGCGATAGTCACACCGTCTGCCAAGTGACTTTATTTTCACAAACAGAAAGATAAGATACAAACGTACAAAAAAGTCCAAGCAGAAATAATATTCCTCCCAGCAGTTCCGGACGAGGCTTTAGTGACTATCCAAGGTTTACTTTTGTTCGTCACAAGGATCCCTGACCACTACCCTCTATTATATAGTCTCTGGGGTGTGGTCCAGTGACTCAGTTCTAATCCCTAGCACACCTCCTAAGCTGCTGCAATCGGAGGCGTGCGTCCAGGAATGATGTTTCATCGTCACTCTGATCCGAACCAGCTGTCTCCCTGCTGATCTCCTCTCCCTCGGCCGGCACCTGAGACAATGCCAGAGGGGAGGGGCCTGGAGAGGGAGGCCTGGCTGACTCCTCTTCCTCATGCTCGGAGCTTTCTTCCTCCGATGGGACAGGCTCAGAGGGCGGGGCCACAACAGCGCCCCGCCTCCTGTGCATGCACAGCAGAGACCTGAAGATCAGCTGGCTGGTGGGAGGTGTGCGCACATGCGCGGGGGAACTGAACTAGGGCGATGGCTCACACGCCTACAGAGAGGGCAGTGTGTACCACCTCCGGCATGCATGCCATACTTTCACCATCACAGTGTTAGAGTGTCTTGTATTAGGATAGATTTAGTTAGCTTGGCTAACTATGGTTTTTTTTTTTTAAAAAAAAATGTTTACTTAATGTTTTTATCCCTTGTTGTTGTTGTTTTAGATTTGCGCGTGTCTATATGTTTGTTTGTATATTTTTTAATTTTTAAAACTTTTGCGCATTTTATATTTTTAGCGTTTCAAATTATTGTTTGCATTTTTACCCTTCTCATGCTGGTCTATGACCACAATAAAAATTTGATTTGATGGTATTCATGATTAATTCATGATTAATTAGACGCGTGCTTTCTAAATGTTGTTGAGAAGAAGAAGGAGGAGGAGGAAAAGGAGAAGGAGAAGAAGGAGGAGGAGGAAGAAGAAGAAATAGAAGAAGAAGAAGAAGAAGAAGAAGAAGAAGAAGAAGAAGAAGAAGAAGAAGAAGAAGAAGAGGAGGAGGAGGAGGGAGGAGGAGGAGGAGGAGGAGGAGGAGGAGGAGGAAGAAGAAAAAGAAAAAGAAGAAGAAGAAGAAGAGGAGGAGGAGGAGGAGGAGGAGGAGGAGGAGGGGGAGGGGGAGGAGAAGGAAAAATAACTAGTAGCAAACTACACAACTGGAATTTTGGAAGAATATTCTCTGTATGTTCACAGGAAGTAAGTTCTCACGAGTTTAGTCAACCCTACTCTCAGGAAAATGCACCTCACTTTTATGAGTTTTTCCTCTACATTTATCCATCGCACCTACCCACAATTCATTCTAGAAAAACACAGTGACAAATGCCAGACAAACCCGTTTCTCTCAAAAGGCAGGATAACAATCTAACAATTAAACAGGTAAATGTCCACCCAACTAACTGGAGAACAATATGGGACAATATGGAATAACACTGCACTACTTTTTTTTCCCTTTAAAATATAGAAGCTACATTGAGGCTTATAACCGCACCCATCCTTTCTTTACAGGGTAAATTTCTCGTTGAACTCATCTAAGTTTTTTTTTTTTTTCCCAAAACTGGGCCATGTAATTGTTGGAACACATTACCTTCTATTTTTAACTTGCTGCCTGAACTCTTAACAATCATAGAACTGGTTGAAATTCTTCTGAAGAAAGAAGAAAGAAAAAACAAAACAAGGATTGAGAAAATGTTTTCCCTTGTGGAACTGGGAATTATTTGTCACGCAATTCTTTAAATCTAAGATGTTGCTCCAGATAAAGTCACCTTAAAGCCACAGACCGTAGACACCTTAGAAAGAGTTCCAGGTATTCTGACTCACACCGTTGTCTTCTCTTTCTTCCATGACCTCATTTTAAGTTTCGATTATTGTGCCCCGCACATTTTTGTCTAACTGTATGCATTCTATGAAGTTTCAGCCTGCATGATGAAGCGTGTTTTGGCATGTCCGATGCAGGAGTAGTTGGAGGCCCAGATGTTGACTCAAGCTGAGTCACAGAGATGACACCGTATCTTCTTTAATACAACAAAAAAGGTGGGAAAGAGGCCACGTCTGAGTCATTCCTTTACATGACACAGGTGCCAACTTTTCCATTGACCTTGGTGGAAGGATTTCACACACGAAACTTCATGAGATCACACAGTGCCCTGGCTACGGTGCAATCTCGCTCAGAGATCTCTGCAGCTTTCCTTGAAGGCAGAAGATCTAACTGGGCTGTCTATAATTTTGGTGTGATCAGATGTCTGTAGAGATTCTCAGTCATCCAGGTCATGGTTGTCCCATAAATGCTTTTTGAGGAGGCAACTGGACTTTCTGTTTTTTCTTTTGAAGACGTTTCGCTTCTCATCCAAGAAGCTTCTTGAACTCTGACAGGATAGCGGGGAATGGAAGGATTTATATTCCTTCCATTCCATTATATTTATAAAGGAATATAAATTCCTTTATAAACCAAGAAAGAAGCTTTTTGTGGGGGAAAAAATGAAGAAAGAGAATTCACCATGCTTCCTCCTATAGTACCATGGAAATCAGACTTAAAAGATCGCAAAACTTTGATTTGGCACTTCTATGTTTATTTATTTATTTGTTAGGTTTATATCTCTGTTTTTCTTCCTGCCGCTCAAGGAAATCTACTTAGGATTCCTCCTTGCTGTGTGATGCCCACAACCACAATGGAAGGCAATGCTGAGAGTGTCAGGATTCCAAGTAACATACCCATAGCAAACAAAATTCTGAGGCAGGCAATTTCCTCAAAGAATAGGTTTATTGGCTATGTCATATTGACACAGGCTGGTGAAAACCGACTCTGATTATTCCTGCGGTTTTCCTCTTAATTAAAAGTAAAAGTTTTTCATTTTCTCAAAACAATCAGTCACATGGTTCAATCAGGTTACTGTTCAGTTGCTAGGTGACTCCAATCCCCTCCTTCTGAGCACTTGCAGGAATGTCCTTGGTTCTCAAGAGAAAGTATTTTGTTTTGACTAGGACATGCCAACTATCTCTACTCCCCCTCCCTCCCTGTCCCTTTTCTCCACTGTGTCAGCGCTGAAGTCTCAAAATGGCCTCAGACAGGCCAGCTTCAGGGTTGACCGAGAGACTGATGGATCCAAGGCCACTTGGTGATGTACAAATGAATACAAATTCTGAGTCCTTCTGAATTTGGCCCATCACTGCAACCAGAGTACCACAGCATCCGCAGCTCACGCTATTTTTGGGGGAGGAAAAAATCTTGAGTAAAAATTTCATAGATTTTTTTTTTTAATGATGATTTTGGTGTTGTTATTGTTATTGAGCTGAGGTTGCCAGTCCTGCCATTCTTTGTTCTTGTGTAACTACATTAGAATTGCCAGCCTGGTCTTTTTGTTTTGTTGTGTTTGTGACACGTTTCTCAGGTTGAACCACTATCTGGTGTTAGATACAACCTCTTGTACTACCGGCTAAATTCAGCTGACGCAGGAGAAAAAGGATGTCTTTATTTATTTATTAATCACATCTATATAGCCACCCCTCTCATGCAAAGTGAGGGGAAAAGGGAGAAAAAGAGAGAGTGGTTTGTTGGGAGTCTCAATGTTTGTGCGTGAAACGTGAAGGAAAGAATTTGAAATGTAAGAAATTCAAAGGCAAACTAAAAAAAAAAAAAAATACACTAATAAATTGGTTTGCTCCTCCGCCCCCTCGGATTTCTGATTGTTATTACATAACCTTGGGTAGAAATGAGGAACAGAATCTGAGCAAAAAATTGTTTTGATGCTCTGAACAGAAAAAAAAAAAAGAATATAAAAATAAAACAGAGCAGCCTTCTAAAGTGGGAAGGAAAGAGACGATAACAATAGTTACGGACCAGTCTTTCCACAATTCTCATCCAGCAAGTAATGGGGAGGTGAGCTTTATTTTGTCCAAACTCAAGAGAGGAGTTAACTACAGGTTTAACTGTACGTAAATAATCCTTTATTCCCTCAAGGATCACTTAATTAGCAACGCCGTGCCTCTCCCACCAAGCCTATTATTTAAAACCTGACTTTATTTATCCAGCTCTTCTGCTACTTCTCTTTAGCCTTCTTGTTAAAATCATGTCAAGGTTCTTTTTAATATATCCCTATAAATTGTTTATTCTTTTCCCTGAACAGAGGTCATACAACTATAGCTTCCTCTTTGAGAGAATTGGGAATAGCTTTCAAAGGCTGGAAGCATCTCAGCCTGCTTTACAAAGTCTAGCATCTCCATGTTGGTAGGCAGAGGTGTCTGTAGACTTTGGTCAAGGAAGATGTGCATTAAACTAAAAACAGACGCTATCGTGACTAACCTCCTGAGTTTTTGGACCACAAGGTGTGGATACACTTAACTGTTGGGCAAATCAAGTTTCCATCAATCCCTTATTCATCAGAAGGGCCGATTCAATAGGAGAAGCAGGGTTAAATAGGCAATCCTCGATGTACGACCACAGCTAAGCCCAAAATTTCTGTTGCTAAGTGAGACACTTATTAAATGAGCTTTTACAATCCACAGTTGTTAAGTCGGCCGCTGCAGTTCTTAAGTTAGGAACACGGTTGTTAAGTGAATCTGGCTCCTCCATAGACTTTGCTTGTCAGAAGTTCTCAAAAGGGGATGACATGACCCTGGGACTAGGGGTGGGCTGCTGGGGGTTCGCAGGGGTTCGGGAGAATCTCTAGCTAAGATTCTGTGCAGTTCAGAGAATCCCCAAATCCCAATCCTGGCTGGCCCTGCCTCACCCACCCTGCCCCTCCCAGGAATCCCTACGTGGCCTGTTTTGGATGCAGGTAAGTGCAGGTTGTGTGTGGAGGCTCGGGGAGGGTGAAAAATGGGCCTACTGGAAGTTCGAGAAGGCTGGGGCCTGTTTCCAGCCCCCAGCGGGCCTCCAGAGCCTGGGGAGGCCATTTTCACCCTCCCAAAAGCTCAAGGAAAGCCTCCAGAGCCTGGGGAGGGCAAAAACACCCATCACCACCACCGTGGTGCAGGAGGCTGACTAAGCCACGCCTACCATGGTCACGCCCACCCAGCAACCAGGCAGAGAACCCCTTGCTAAAATTTTGGAAGCCCACCCCTGCCTGGGACACTGCCACTGTCATAAATAGGAACCAGTTGCCAAGCATTCAAATCTTGGTCACATGACATTGGGTGATGCAGCCGCGGTCGTTAAGTGTGAAAAAAAACGGCCATGTCCCTTTTTTCCATGGGTTCGTAACTTCGAATGTTCACTAAACAAACGGTTGTAATACAGGGGAAGACCTGCATTTCTTCTGAGGAAGGTGGAAGAGCTGTAGCAACTCCTTATCTTGATCTACATGAGGTTTACCTCCTGGCAACCAAAGCAGGGCCCTGCCATGACCTCCCAAATGGTTTCACTTGATGGAGAAAAGAAGAATTCCTTTTCAATGTCTTCCATCGCCTTTGCCATCTCTTGTTCCTCCAAGTTCAGACTTGCCTCTAATTAGGCAGGAGAATTGTTCTCTCTTGCCTCAAAGTCCTGGATGAAGAATGTAAAAACACACACACACACAAAAACCCCTCAACTGGCTGTACTAGTTCCCGATAGGGGCGTCACCCCAGTAAGTGGCCTCCAAGTGCTGGGAAAGGGAAGTGATGGGTTAGAGAGTGGGATGGGATGAATGGAAGAAAGCCCTCAAGGCAAGCAAGCAAGAAGCTGCTGAGCAGCCAAATCTAAGGAGGTGTGGCTGAGGGACAAGAATGAACGCCCTGCCCAAGTCATCGACTTATATTTAATGTTTAAGCTTGAACTTTTTAAGGGATTTGACAGAAGCAGAACGTTCTCAAGGCCGGCAAGGGAAAAGAAAAAAGAACCAAGGCAACGTTGGGACTTAGACCACGTAATGATGGGCGCCTACCTACAGCTCCAGATGAGCCCGTCTGTCCTTCTGGTGGCTTTGACATTTTTCATGAAAGGTAAGAGGACGGGAGATGGTATGGCAACTGCTACAGCTTCAGGATAAGCCACGTTGGAACCAGGAATGCTTGGAAGGCAAGGGGTGGCTTCTGGAAAAAGGCTTGGATGAGAAGTTCAAGTGGGAACCTCTGAGCTATCTTGGTTCAGCTCTCAGGAATGGTACCTAGTGATTGGTGATAAGGAAATCATCGGGGATATAAAATAAAGGCCCATCCTTACCCATTTCGGCCTAATTGCTACACCTATTTGTAATAAATCTGAATTCTAGCAAAGAAGCTAAACAAATCCTTAAATGAAAGATTTTTCCAGGGCGTTAACCATACCAGGTTCAAATAAGGAACTTTGCTTGGCATAAATGCATGGAAGTGTCAAAACGGTTTCTCTAAAGATCAAAGCAATATTTTTTAGGTCATGCTGTTGCCAATGTATGTCCGCTGCAGTATATATTTACTTTATTGTACTGGTTTTTTAAATTGGTTTTAATTAATGGTCTGATTGTTTGCCACTACCCAGAGTTGTTTGTTTGAATGGGTAGTCATATAAATTGAATAAATAAATAAATTAACTTAGATTACTGTATATCATTTCTCTAAAATAGTTCTTGTGGCAAATGTCTGTCTGTCTATCTATCTCTATCTATCTATCTATCTATCTATCTATCTATCTATCTATCTAATCTATCTATCTATCTATCTATCCATCTATCAATCACCTATCTATCATCTAGCTATCATCTAGCTAGCTAGCTATCAATTGTCTAGCTATCACCTACCTATCTGTCATCTATCTATCTATCTATCTATCTATCTATCCATCCATCCATCCATCCATCTTTCATCTTTCATCTTTCATCTTTCATCTATCATCTATCATCTATCTACCTATTATTTATCTATGTATCTATGTTTCTATCTATGATTCTATCTCAGTCTCTCTATATATATCTGTTTGTCTGTCTGTGTCTGTCTGTCTGTCTGTCTGTCTGTCTGTCTGTCTATCTATCTATCTATCTATCTATCTATCTATCTATCATCTATCTACCAGCTATATCATCTGCATTCCTATCAACTGATTGAAGAATACAAGGCATTCTTTTAGTTTTTCAAAGGGTTAAGTATTAGTTTTCCAAGTAATTGATTCAGGCCCTCTTAATCACAACTTTCCTTCAAAAGGAAGTTTACTTTCTTTTTTCTGTCTTTTTTTTTTCCTATCATGAGATAATAGAGGCCATTGTCTACTTATGAGCTGAGATGTGCAGCTGAAAAAGCCAGGCTGATAAATTGGGAGGACAGTTGTATTATTCAACTCAGTGATGGATTTTGTTGTATGGCATATGGCATGACTTCATTTATTCACTTCATGCACTTCTCAGCATTCTTTGGGCAATAGGCTATGGCAGTTCCATTGTGAACTTGTCTACATTGTTTAAAGGGAGGATGTAAAACAACAGAGTTCTCAACATCAGCAGTTTTAAGACGTGTGGACTTCAACTCCCAGAATTCCCCAGCCAGCCATTCTGCCTGGGAGATACTGGGAGTTGAAGTCCACACATCTTAAAGCTGTTGAGATTGGGTAACCCTCTCTCTATTTGATTGAGGACACAATATGGCAACCTGGTTTTGGTCTCTTTCCAATAAAAGTTGGGAAAATCAGAAAGGCATTCGGGTTCCTCATTATCCTCAGCAATTGGAAGACTGAGAGATAAGGCAACCATGACTCTCATTGAATAAATGATCATTTATTTAGGTAGATACATCAGGAAATGGTCACCCATTGGACCTATGGGGCTGAAGAGGATTTTACCACAGATCTCTGAACTTCACTGACGATCTGGGGGAAAAGGACCTTGGCCTTCATTCTCCTCACCTCATAAAAAGCTGATAGAACCAACCATTTCCTCAAAGGCAAGAGGGGGATGACATCACAAATGTAATGAGGTCATTGTACAAAGGACAAGAAATTTGGAGTTGACATAATTTGTAGAATTGACCTACATGACATCATTGTGGCTTCTAACACAGACCAAGGCTGGCAATCTCAGATCAACAGGCAATGCCTTACCATCTGAAGAAAAATTATGTGTTTTTGTTTTTACAGTCAAGCCCATCTTTTGTTCCACAATCAACCCCCAAAGGCCAAAAAGGAAAGATAATCATAATTCAAAGAATAAAACAAACCATGGTTTAGGTTTTTTGCCTCTTTTCCAGTAGGCCTCTTTAGAAGCCTGATGACCACAGCCAACGTGGCCAAACCTATAGCTGTTCATCATATGCCTCTTGTGCATATATGCCTATACAATTATTTTACAAAATGGGAGATAGGGATGGAAAATAGGGATTTTTGTTTTAGGACATTTAACCATTGTTTCTGAAGCACTAGAAAGAGCGGGTTAGAATTAAAATTAAGATAACTTCAAAACATGAAAATATGAGTGCTAAATAGAAGGGGATTCCAAACATGGTTTGTGATTGTGCAGTCAAGCCAGGGATGGTATTCACTTACTTTCCCTACTGGTTTGCAAATGTGAGCACACGTGTCCCCGTCCATGCATGTGCCTGGCCTTCCACGCATGTACTTTGCTGGCGCACATGCACCCGGCCTCAAAAATGTGCGTAAATAGGATGGCATAGAGCCCGTGCGGGTGGGTGGATCCAGCCATGATTTCTTCTACCGGTTCGGGTAAACCGGTCCAAACCAACTGAATACCACCTCTGAGTCAAACTCATACCCGCCTCAGACAGGATCTCTCTTCCATAGGATGTTTGACCCTACCAAAATCAATGTGGTAGTCTTCCGGGTCTTCCGGGTGCGCTTCAAGGTGTTGGTGACCACCTTTAAAGTGCTCCATGGCTTAGGGCTGGGGTACTTACGAGACCGCCTTCTGCCACCAATAGCCTCCCACCGGCCAGTACGCTCGCACAGAGTGGGCCTCCTCAGGGTGCCGTCCGCCAGATAATGTCGGCTGGTGACCCCCAGGGGGAGAGCCTTCTCTGTGGCGGCGCCCACCCTCTGGAACAACCTCCCCACAGAGATACGTACAATAACAGACCTCTAGATTTTTCGTCGGGCCCTGAAAACCCATTTATTTCAACTAGCTGGGCTGGCTTGAGTTAATTTTAAATTGATTTTAAATTGGGTTGTTTTAATTTTCGGCCAAATATTTAATTATTTTAAACTGCTTTTAAATTTTGTATGTATTGTTTTTTACTTTGGCTGTTCACCGCCCTGAGTCCTATTTGGAGAAGGGTGGTATAGAAATTTAAACAAACAAACAAACAAACAAACAAACAAACAAACAAACAAATAAATAAATGATTCCTTTCAAATCTAAGGCCTCCTTCTCAAGACTTCGTTTTCCGGGGATAGACAGTTCTTTAGGGTTACACAACACTGAATTTATAGGGTAGCTTTGTCAGCAAGGAATCATCGTTATGCATCATTCAACAAAAATTCCAGACTGGAGAAAGTTACGCAATACCCTAACTTAAAGCTCACCTGGGGAAATCATTTCAATAACCCGTTTTAGAGTCATCTAATTTGGCTTCCTGTCCAGAACTACCTCTGGTGTGATGTATCCGTATCCAGACTTCCATAAGGAAGGTCTTTGCACCGTTACAGAATGAGATTTCCATCCGGGTGATCTCATGGCACTGTTTTGGTTTCATGGCTGGGCCCAATTATTTCCAGCGATGTTTGTGGCTTATTGAAAACCGCAGAAAACCTGGTCTTCCTTTGAACTGCTGCAGCTGTGGGAAGCTTGTGGGTGACCCGTTTCCTCATTTGCAAGAGCTCTGGCTGCACCCTGTCCCTCAGCCTCCAGATATCCTAACAGGTCTTTCAAGGAGAGAAGCAGTTTGATGGATCGCTTCTTCCAATTGATAGGACTTCCTCATCTTATTTGCTCATTTGTTTATCTGGGTTTCGGCAGACAAATATAACATGAGTAAAGACGTAGATGAAGAAGGCAAGCAAAATAACAGAATAGCAGAGTTGGAAGGGACCTTGGAGGTCTTCTAGTCCAACCCCCTGCTCAGGTAGGAAGGAAACCCTCTACAATTCTGGACAAATGATTGTCTTGAAAACCTCCAGTGTTGGAGCATTTACAACTTCTGGAGGCAAAGTTGTTCCACTGGTTGATTGTTCTCACTGTCAGGAAATTTCTCCTTAGTTCTAGGTTGCTTCTCTCCTTGCTTAATTTCCCTCCATTGCTTCTTGTCCTGCCTTCAGGTGTTTTGGAGGCAGGTATTTCAGATTGACCACTTCTTCTTTGTCCCAACCCCTTAGAACATTATTATCATGTCACCCCTAGTCCTTCTTTTCATTAAACTAGACATACCCAATTACTGCAATTGTTCTTCATATGTTTTGGTTTCCGGTCCCTTACTCATCTTTGTTGCTCTTCTCTGCACTCTTTCTACAGCTTCAATATCTTTTTTACATTGTGGCAACCAAAACTAGGTGCAATATTCCAAATGTGGCCTTACCAAGGCATTATAGAGTGGGACTAACACTTCGTGATCTTGATTCTATCACTCTGTTTATGCAGCCTAGAACTGCGTTGGCTTTTTTAGCACACAGCTGGCTCATATTCAAGTGACTGTCCACTAGGACTGAGATTGGACTGCCATTTGTTAGAAATGGTGTAGGGTCTCCTGCTTGGGCGGAGGGTGGACTAGATGACCTACAAGGTCCCTTCCAACTCTGTTAATCTATTTAATTCCTCTTGCAGTTGTTCCTATTGAGCCAAGTGCCACCTCTTCTATACCTATGCATTTGGTTTTACTTGCCTAAATATAGAACATTTTCCCCTTTGCGTGAAGGTGTGGAGTGAGGAGCGTTTTTGAGCTTCCAGCATTGAGGTAGGAGAGCAAATTTTCTGTCTGGTTTTAGCATGCTAAAATCTGTGGATTGTCATTCGATGCGTCTTTCAAAGAATGAGGGAGTGGAAAAAAGGGGTGCGTGGAAGTGTCCTGCTAAATTAGCTTTAATTTGGATGACATGAATCGATGTATTATTCTAGTAATGAAAGCTACCCATGTTGTTTAAAAAGATTCTGGAGAAGCAGCTGTAGAAAGTTAGCACCCACCCCTCTCTTAGAAGAATGAAATATTTTGAGAAATGTTAAAAAGGCAGAACATTATATTTCTCTGGATGAGAAATGGAGAAAACATGCTCTTGGAAAACATCCCCCACCTTCCTTAATAGCCCACAGCAGATGTCAGCACTTAAGAGGTAAAGAGATAGCTAGCTCTATTCATAAGCAAATACCCTCACCCAAGATCCAGCAAAGATAGGATTAGCCCTCAGCCACAATAGGAATAGCCCAAAGCCCCTTCCTTGCATCATCACAATTGCACCATCCCCAGCAGTCCAAACTTCAACCAAACCTAGCTCAGACAAACTCCTAGGATTTGTACATGGCCCCATGGGAGTCTGACAACAGCCAATAGAACACATGTTCTTGCATAGGAACAGGAAGCTCAAGTACAAAGCCCAAGAGAAGGTATAAATACCCACTACTCTCAACTCCATGGGGTCAGCTGCACCAGAACTACAAACATGTTGTTCTGTTCATCAATAAATGGCCCCCTTTCCAATCAGCCTCCAGCCTCCATTTTGTCTCCAGTGCCTTTCTCCCGGCTTGGAACTGAACCAGATGGATATTTCTTCCAACACAGCAACAACAAGTGAACTGGGAGTGTAGTTGGACGCACACAGTGCTGTGTTCCTGAGGTGCTCACACAGGTGGAAGCATTTGTATGAGACTCACCTTGGGCGGGGTCATCAGGATTAGTGAAATCACCCACCATGGATGAACCGGAGTGGAGAATGAAAGAGCTGAGAAGGTTATGCAGGAGAAAAACAGGGCGGAAGAGGCTATAATGAAAAAGCAGAGATCTGCAAATTAACGCAAAGAAGTAGGAGCAGGTGGAGATGCCTGGGAAGGAGAGCCAAAAGCATTCAAAACAAGATGAGCCATCAAGTGGAGGGGAGAAATAGATTACTGTTTTCCAGGTTGGATTGGGGAGATGCCCAGGAGGAGAAAAAGAAAACACAGGGGGAGTCCTTTGTGGGTTAACCATCTACTCTCAAATTACTAATGTCCAAAATGTATGTTAGCATCTAACACACATTTTGGCAGCTTGCAAATTGATTGTGCAAATTAGACAGTGAAAGAAATAGAATAGAATAACAGAGTTGGAAGGGACTTTGGAGGTCTTCTAGTCCAACCCCCTGCTTAGGCAGGAACCCTACACTACTTCAGACAAATGGTTATCCAACATCTTCTTAAAAATTTACAGTATTGGAGCATTCACAACTTCTGGAGGCAAGTTGTTCCACTGATTAATTGTTCTAACTGTCAGGAAATTTCTCCTTAGTTCTAAGTTGCTTCTCTCCTTGATTAGTTTCCACCCATTGCTTCTTGTCCTGCCTTCAGGTGCTTTGGAGAATAGCTTGACTCCCTCTTCTTTGTGGCAGCCCCTGAGATATTGGAACACTACTATCATGTCTCCCCTAGTCCTTTTTTTTATTAAACTAGACATACCCAAATGGATCCCTGGTTTTCTTTAGGAGTAATTCCACCTTTGCAGTGTGATTAGCCTACAACCAGATCCGTCGGTCACCAAAAGCATTCCTCTGCTTCCTTTAGATGCTTAATTTGGATGTGATCTCGCAATCAGATCACAGGTGGCCTTTTCTTTCCTTATCATTTCAATCTTGGAGCTATTCAGGAATCCTAATGAAAACAGAATAACGGAATTGGAAGGGAGCTTGAAAGTCTTCTAATCCAGCGCTCTGCTCAAGCAGGAAACCCTATACCATTTCAGACAAATGGTTGTCCAATCTCTTCTTAAAAACCCACAACTTCTGGAAGCGAATATTCCTCTTTTAATAAAGTTGGGATGAGCTGAGAAGGAGAACGGCCGTCAGAACGAAAGGAAAATTGGCTTGGGTCCTTCATCCCACAGTTCATCTCAGTTTCATGGATGCTTCCCATGAAAGTCTACATCAGTATGGCTGGTTGGCTGTGGAATTCTGGAAGTTGAAGTCCACAACCTTAAAGTTGCCAAGACTGGACATTTCTGGTCTACATCAGTATATATCAGGGGTGAAATCCAACAGGTTCTGACAGGTTCTGGAGAACCGGTAGGAGAAATTTTGAGCAGTTTGGAGAACCAGCAAATACCACCTCTGGCTGGCCGCAGAGTGGGGTGGGAATGGAGATTTTGCAGTATTCTTCCCCTGCCACACCCACCAAGCCATACCCACCAAGCCACATTCACGCCCACCAAGCCACATCCACAGAACCGGTAGTAAAAAAATTTGGATTTCACCACTGGTATATATTCACTCTTTTTAATTGGGGTTTTCTAATTTTGGACATCTGTCCTATACAGGTGCCTTGGCTCTGGAGTGCCACAGCTGTGTGGACTTGGGTGATGGCGGTTGCAGTCAGCAGCGGATGAAAAATTTGACCTGCCCAAGCAATGCCCACGTCTGTGTGGAAACCGTGGCTGCTGTGGAATGGAGTGAGTAGCCACAAATGCTTTTTTCCAGCCCAAAGGGGGATGTGACACCACAGGGTTGAGTTTTCGATTCCTTCTTTAGTTCTGCAAGTGCAAAACTTTGATTTTTTTTTTGTTTCTCTGAAGCTTTTCTTCCCTTGCCAGAGTTGAGTCAGCAGAATCACCCAATGGTGAGAATGGGTGACATATAAATTTAGTAGAAAACAAATACTGGTAGTCCTTGATTTATGACCACAATGGAACCCCCAAATTTCTGTCACTAAGCAAGACAGTTGTTAAGTGGGTTTTGTCCCCATTTTACAACCTTTCTTGCCACTGTTAAGTGAATCACTGCAACTGTTAAGTTAGTAACATGGTTGTTAAGTGAATCTGGCTTCCCCATTGACTTTGCTGGTCAGAAGGTTAGAAAAGGAAGATCACGTGACCTCTGCAACCATCATAAATATGAGTCCATTGCCAAGCATCCAAATTTTGGTTAGGCAACCATCAGGATGCTGCAACGGTCATAAGTGTCAAAAATAGTCATTAGTAACTTTGAATGGTTACTAAACGAACTGTTGTAAATTGAAGACTACCTGTATTTTTGCTTTCATTTCGAAAATAGAGTAGTAGCCCAAATTGTGGAAACCTTTTGGGAAAAGTTTCTAAAACTAGCTAATAACACCACTTTTTTTTTTTTAGTAGTATCATAAAATTATATATCCATGGAAAGATAATTTAATCAAGAATGTAATGCAATAACTTTGATGAAGGATTTGCTATTAGAATAGCAGTTACAGTATAAGGAAGAAAAGGGAAACACGTAGAAAAAACGAGATACACAAAAATGATCACCATAGAAAAAATGAGATATACAAAAATGATCACCATGTCAGTTAATACTTCGTTGGGTAACCTTTAGCACGAATTACGACCTTACGATGTCTTCCCATGGAGTGAACCAAGTCTTTGAATTCTGCAGCTGTTCTAATGTGAAACCAAGATGGAAGGATGGCTTCTATTAAGTGGGTTTTACTGCTGGGTTGCTTCTGACTAACAAGTTTCTTTAGTCAACTCCATCAATTTTCAATTGGGTGAAGGTCTAGGCTATTCCCAGGCCATTCCAGCAGTGGAATAGGATTATCTTGAAACACACACAAAAAAAGTGGTGCTATTAGCCATCAAACCTCAAAAATACACTTTTCCCAAAAGGTTCCCACAATTTTGGCCACTACTGTACCTTTCAGCATCACCAATAATTTGGTGATGGATACTGGAGACTCTTTGCAGCCTCCCTTCCATGCTAAATTTCCCAACCTGTACATTCATGGCTCTTCAGACAGCATTTCCTCCCGATGAATTAAAGTCCAACGAATTAACTTGGGTAGATTTGAATAGAAGGGTGGGAGGCTACAAATTCTGGAGAGAAGGCCCCACACGTGGAGAGAAGAAGCGACATTCGCATACATTCCATGGTCAACTTGTAACTAGACTCCCCCCACCCCTTTCCATGCTTTTCTGTGGCTGGCTGGGGAATTCTGGGAGTTGAAGTCCATAAGGTCTTAAAGTCTACAAGGTCGCCATCTTTGGAGAGCCCTGTTCTAAGCCATCTTATCTTCCTCTGTAACCTCTTGGTTCTTTCAGGTCACGGGAAGTTCTCCGTTGGCGAAAAAGGTTGCGGGCTGGGCATGCCAGGAACCAATGACAAGGCGGTGGAAGTGCACGGCATCCTGGCCTTCTCTCAGCTCCACCAGTGCAACACGAGCCAATGCAACATTAAACTGGACATCAAAGCACTGCAGCTGCACCCCATGGGTAAACCCCGGCCCACATAATTTTAATTTTCAATTTAATTCAATTTATATGCCGCCCCTCTCCGAAGACTCAGGGTGATAAGAACGATGCTTCTCTTTAGAAGATTGTTAGTCTTAGCCATCTACTGCTATGTCCCTGTGGAATATTGGAATATTTTCCCAGCATCCTTAATAAACTGGGACTTTCCAAATATGAATGATCCCTAGCTTGTAAATTAAATAAATTGTAAATAAAATAAATTCCTTAGGCATGAAAGCCGGCTGGGTGACTTTGAGCCAGTCTATCTCAGCTCAACTCTGTGAGCTGTTGTGGGAAAATAGAAAGCAGGAGTCTTAGGCATGTTCACTGCCTTAAGTTATATATATAAGGCAGAGGTGAAATCCAGCAGGTTCTGACAGGTTCTGGAGAACCGGTAGCGGAAATTTTGAGCAGTTTGGAGAACCAGCCGTGGAAATTTTGAGTAGTTCAGAGAACCGGCAAATACCACCTCTGGCTCGCCCCAGAGTGGGGTGGGAATGGAGATTTTGCAATATCCTTCCCCCAGGAGTGTGGAGGGAATGGGGATTTTGCAGTATCCTTCCCCTGGAGTGGGGTGGGAATGGGGATTTTGCAGTATCCTTCCTCTGCCATGCCCACCAAGCCACACCCACGATGCCACACCATGCCCAACAAGCTACACCCACAGAACCGGTAGTAAAAAAAAAATTGGATTTCACCACTGATATAAGGGTAGAATAAAAATATGATAATGATAATAATAACAACAACGCAACAATAATAGCAATAACAGGAAGAACTGTGAGGAAAAAATACAGGAAGGAAAAGAGTAGCAAGATAAAGATCAGTGTTTCTCGACCTTGGCAACTTTAAGAGGTCGACCTCAAGGCCTCTCATCTGTGGAGTGCCGCAGGGATCGGTCCTCTCACCCCTTCTGTTCAACATTTATGTGAAGCCGCTGGGCGAGATCATCCGTGGCTTTGGGGTGAGATACCACCAGTACGCTGATGACACCCAGCTGTACATCTCCACCCCAGGCCACCCCAACGATGCCCTTGAAGTGATGTCCCAGTGCCTGGAGGCTGTGCGGATCTGGATGGGGAGGAACAGGCTCAAGCTCAACCCTTCCAAGACTGAGTGGCTGTGGCTCCCGGCATCCCGATATAGTCAGTTGACTCCATCGCTGACTATTGGGGGCGAGTCTTTGGCCCCCATAGAAAGGGCTCGCAATCTGGGAGTCCTCCTGGATAGGCAGCTGTCTTTGGAGGAACATCTGATGGCTGTTACCAGGGGGACCTTTTATCAGGTTCGCCTGATTCGCCAGTTGCGGCCCTTTCTTGATCGGGATTCCTTGTGCACAGTCACTCACGCCCTCGTCACCTCTCGCCTTGACTACTGCAACGCTCTCTACATGGGGCTCCCCTTGAAGAGTACCCGGAGGCTCCAGCTGGTCCAGAATGCAACAGCGCGGGTAGTGACTGGGAGCAACATGGCGCTCCCATGTAACACCACTCCTGCGCGAGCTGCACTGGCTCCCGGTGGTCTTCCGGGTGCGCTTCAAGGTGTTGGTTATCACCTTTAAAGCGCTCCATGGCATAGGGCCTAGCTATCTCCGAGACCGCCTGCTGCTACCGACGACCTCCCATCGACCCGTGCACTCCCACAGAGAGGGCCTCCTCAGGGTGCTATCAGCCAAACAATGTAGGCTGGTGGCCCCCAGGGGGAGGGCCTTCTCTGTGGGGGCTCCTACCCTCTGGAATCAGTTGCCCCCGGAGATAAGAAGGATCCATGACCTCAATGCCTTCCGTCGTTCCCTGAAAACCCATCTTTTCCAACAAGCCGGGTTGGCTTAGAAGAAATTTTTAAATTCTTTTAATTGTTTGTGATTCTTAACTTTCGGCCCAAATTTATATATATTTTTAAATGTTTTAATATTTGTATTCTATGTTTTTTATCTTGGCTGTACACCGCCCTGAGTCCTCAGGGAGAAGGGCGGTATATAAATTGGAAATTAAATTAAATTAAAATTAAAGATGTGAGGACTTCAACTCCCAGAATTCCCCAGGCTGGCTGGAGAATTCTGGGAGTTGAAGTCCACACATCTTAAATTTGCCAAAAATTGAGAAACAGCGATCTAGATAGCCACAGAAAATTACATTGATGTGTTCCTATAGAAATGAGCTCACCTTCAGGGAATATTTGTCTTTTGTCATCCCGAGGCCTGCAAACGACGATTGCAATACTTTGTATAAAATGTACAATAGCCACAAAAGCCAGTTTACCTAGAACGATGTCTCTTCAGCCGTGCCTTTGTGTTCTTAGGCTAAGAGCTTTTTTTTTTTTTTTGCATAATGTGCAAATACGCTTTTAATGGTTTTGTTTTCTTTATCCTTCCCTTTTATATAAATCCCAACAGTATTCTTTCTGGGAAAGGAAAGGTGAGATGCAGCTGAATCAATAACTAACAGAGGCAGCCTGTTTAAATTTAGGACTGGTTTCAAAAGCCTCTTTTGGCTAATCTTAGTTTAGTTTATTTATTTGTCAAGCATAGATAAGATAACAGGTAAAAGTATAAACATAATTTGAATACATGAAAAGAGTAAGTAAAAAAGGAATATTAGGATAGGGACGGTAGGTACGCTGGTGCACTTATGCACGCCCCTTACAGACCTCTTAGGAATGGGGTGAGGTCAACAGTCTAAGGTTAAAGTTTTGGGAGTTTGGGGAAGAAACTACAGAGTCAGGTAGTGATTTCAGGCATTGACCGCTCTGTTACTGAAATCATATTTTCTGCAATCGAGTTTGGAACGGTTTACCTTGAGTTTGTATCTATTATTTGCTCTGTATTGTTGTGGTTGAAGCTGAAGTAGTCATTGACAGGAAGGACATTGTGGCAGATAATTTTATGTACTATGCTTAGGTCAGACTGAAGTCGGCGTAGTTCTAAATTGTCTAAGCCCAAAATCTTGGGCTTAATCTTGGCGCTAGTCTGGTTTAAGAAAAAATTATAAATACTCCTGGCCCATCCCAGTTCTAATGCTTCTTCTAGAATTCAACCAATTTAAAGTTCTTATCTTTTTCATCCTTGATAATGCTATTTTTTTTTTCCTTTTTTAAAAACGGCTCTACCTCCAGATAACGTAAGTGCTCGGATTCCCAACGGAGTGGAATGCTACAGCTGTGATGGAGACAACTGCACAATGGACAAGTCTGCCATTGTCAAGTGTTATGATAATTTCCGAGGTTGTTTCCATGGCAATGTGACAATGAAAGCAGGTGAGACTTCTGAAGGTCATTTTTTTAAAAAAATGTGACTAATTTGGCCATCTTGGGATTCCAGCGACCGTAGGACCCTAAATATGTCGGATTTCTTCCTTTCCTAGGAAAGGAGGAGCAGGGGAGATGGATTAATGGAGCTAAGAGGATGAGTAAGGGATCGGTGTCCTCTGAGTGAAGGCCATCATAACCCAGCTGAAATAAAAATTATTTTCTAATTGTGTAGGAAATCACGTTCTCCAATATATAGTAAAAACGGAGAAGAAGCAGAGGTTAAAGGAGGGTATTCAGTCTTGCTCAGAGAATGGCAAACTTTTAAGAATTACAATTATGTTGGGTTTTTTTTAAAAAAAACCTTTCTACTTATTTGTTTTTTAAAAAAAAAACACACAGGATTTATATTTCTCTGCCAGATAGATTTCTTTCCCTTGAACTTTCTTGTTTTGTTTTGTTTTTTAAAAAAAGTTACAAAATTGCTGCAGCACTGTTGGGAAGGGAGTGTATGATTTGACAAACTGTTCGCATTCTTGACTTTTTTAACGGAGATTAAATACAATGAATTGTTTGGTTAACCTTGACTCAAAAAAAAAAAAAATCCCTTCGTGCTGAACACAGAGAGAACTTTATTTGGAATAGAGCGGGGGGGAGGGGTGGAAATAACACTTCGGACCAAAACTGTTAGCCTTGAAGGAGGACATCTGCCTTAAAGTTGCTTCTTCTCATCTTTTCCAGGGAATTTTTCACTGACCAAACCCATCAAAGGATGCGTTCAAGATGGCGACTGTACCAAGGTCAGGAAAGGGAGCCCTGCCATCACCCTCTCAGGCTCCTGTTGTTCAGGGAATCTCTGCAACACTAATCTCTCCAACAAAACACACTTCTCCACCTCCATCCCAAGGCTGGCCTTCCTGCCGGCTGAAGAACCCAAGGAGAACGCAACTGCCACTACCCCTTCGACGTCCGTCCGGGTCAACGCAGCCACAGCGGTAGCTTCCACTTCCGGCAAGCTCACCCGTTCTCTTGCTGTGAGCCCATCGGTGGGCGGCCCTCAGAAGGACCACAGTCATGACCACGACCACGACCACGACCACGACCACAGTCACGAAGAGGATGAAAAGAACAATGTCGTTCAAAATAGGAAAGTGGTCCCTTCTGTGAAAGTTGAAGAAAGACAAGTTGGTGGGCCGAAGGGAGGCGTAGGAGGCTTGCAGGGGTCAGTCCTGGTGACTTTTCTGCTCCTTGGCTTATGTCTGTGAAGGTGACTCAAAGGAGTGAAATGACATTCAACCTTCTTCCTCCTCCTTTTTTGTTTTCTTCTTCGCTAGATCGAAGCTTATCGCGTACAGCTTTGCCTCATTTGGTACGATCTCTCCCGCTCTGAGCAGGAGGTTGGACTAGAAGACCTCCAAAGTCCCTTCCAACTCTGTTATTCTATTCTGTTAATTCTGTTTTGTCTGCCTGTACTAGGTCTCTTCTCAAGAAGCCGGCATTTTGGACATAATGTCCGATTGATGACGTTTGAGTATCGGAAATAAATTTTCCTTTGGTGCGCTTCAGTGGTGGGTTCCTCCCGGTTCGGCCCGGTTCCGCTGAGCCGGTAGCGGTGATGATATGACATCACCAAACCGGTTCTGCCCCCCTGCCCCCTGCCCCCCTGCCCCCTCCTGCATTATTCTTACCTTTTATTTGGCCCCACCCGCAATCTATTGCTGCCTCCTGAGTCCCAGCTAATTGGCTAGAAGGAAAAAAATGTTTAAACTCTTGCCGCGGAGCTTCAAAGGGCCGCCCTACAGCTGATCAGTGTTAAAAGGCAGTGTGGTGGTAGACCGGTGCCTCCAAAAATAAATGAGTAAACCGGTGCCTGCAAAAATGAATGGGTAGATCAGTGCCTCCAAAAACAAATGAGTAGACCGGTACAGCTCTGCAAGCAATTAAAAGCCTGGTAGACCAGTACCTCTGCTAAATCCTAAAGAATTGTCACATGACCATCAAGCCACGCCCACAAAATAAACCACGCCCACAGAACCAGTAGTAAAATAATTTAGAACCCACCCCTGGTGCGCTTCTCTATAACAGGTAGTCCTTGACTTACAACCATTCGCTTAGTGACCGTTCAACGTTACAGTTGCACCGAAACCAGTGACCTTCAAACCATCCCTTGCACTTATGACCATCACAGCATCCAAAAAAATCATGTGGTCAAAATTCAGGTGCTTTGCAACAGGCAAATATTTACAATAGTTGCGGCATTGCAGGGTGACGGGATCGCCATATGTGAGCGTCCCAGATGGCTTCTGACAAGCAAAGTCAAGGAGAGAAGCCAGATTTGCTTAATGACTACATGGCTCACTTAACAACTGCTGTGATTCACTTAACAACCATGGCAAAAAAAAAGGTTGTAAAATTGGGCATATGGCACTTAACAAGAACCTTAGTAGTAAAAAAAAAAAAAATCTGGTCTCCATTGTGCTCTTAGGTCCAGAACTACCTGTACTTTATTTTCATGGTAGTCATTAGAAATTAAGACTCACTGCTCTGGTACATGATTCATCTCATGTTTATGGGTAGCAAAACCTGGTTTCACTCTTCCAAAACAAAGTCAAATTCCTTTTGCATGGGGGCCTTTTCCTGCCCTCCTCTTCCAATATTATTTTGTGCCAATCAGACTTCCAGAGTTTTGGTAGTTCGCATAAATTTTGACTTGACAGAGGTCAGAAGGAAAATGCATGCAGCTGAAGTTAAGCTGTAACTTAATGACGTGAAACCGACCAACTCAAAGAAATCAGCTTTTTGCGTGGGCCCTAATGACTTAACCCTGTCAAAGCATTCTGGAAATCATGAATGCCAAAATGTGGTCTGAGATCCAGGAGGTGGTAGACAGGTTTTGGTTGAGAGCTTACACCAGGAAGAGTGTAGAGTTAGGTGGATTGTTGTCACTTTGAAATTTGAATTTTAATCCTGAAATGATGGAGCAGAGCAATAAAAGTATAAAATCAACACATGTAGCTCTTTACTTTTTCAAGGGGATCTATCCCAGGGATGAAATCCAGCAGGTCCTGACAGGTTCTGGAGAACCGGTAGTGGAAATTTTGAGTAGTTTGAAGAACCGGCAAATACCGCCTCTGGCTGGTCCCAGAGTGGAGTGGGAATGGAGATTTTGCAGTATCCTTCTCCTGGAGTGAGGTGGAAATGGAGATTTTGTAGTATCCTTCCCCAGCCACGCCCACCAAGCCACGCCCACCAAGTCACACCACGCCCACCAAGCCACACCCAGAGAACCAGCAGTAAAAAAAATTTGGATTTCACCACTGATCTATCCTGACTTCAGTGAATGAATAAAATGAATCAAACTGTAACCCTCACCAGACAGATCATGTAAAATAGGAAATAAAACCTTTAGACGGCAATTTTGCATTTTAAGTACTTTCCATAATTTGCACACATGATGAAATGTTTATTTTTTAACATTTGAGGGGAGATGGATTTCGGGGGTTTTGCCTTCTCATGCTGAATTGAGCCTGGAACCAACCAGCAAACATCTGCTCCATAAACTGATATCAAAGCCAATAGAACGCCAAATCAAGGGATAAGACAAAGATTGAAGTTTTGACTAAATTCATACAACGCTCTGGACCAGGAGTGTCGAACTCGATTTCATTGAGGGCTACATCTTGTGTTTGACCTTGGGGAGGGGGCAGGGTGTGTGTGGTCAGAGTGGGCGTGGCCTGCTTGATGTCACTCATGTTCGCTCCCACAGAGAGGGCCTCCTCAGGGTGCCGTCGGCCAGACAATGCCGGCTGGCGACCCCCAGGAAGAGAGCCTTCTCTGTGGTGGCACCTACCCTTTGGAACAATCTTCCCCCAGAGATACAAATGATCTCCGACCTCCGGACTTTTCGTCGGGCCTTAAAAACTTATTTGTTTCAGTTAGCCGGTCTGTCTTGATTTTATGGTTGGTTTTAAAATTTGATACGGATTTTAAATTGATAAATTTTAAACTACAGGCCAAATTTATCTAATTATTTTAAATCTATTTTTAACTGTAACTTTATGTATAAATGTTTTTATTTTGGCTGTTCACCGCCCTGAGTCCGAAAGGAGAAAGGCGGTATAGAAGTTTGAATAATAAATAAATAAATAAATAAATGTCAGGGGTGCCTGTGGCAACCCAAATGCTCTGCCAGTGAAAACAGGCTCCCGAGCTCTGTTTCCAGGTACGACGGTCTCGTGCAACCCTCTGCCAGCGCAAACGGAGCTTAGGAGGGCTGCGTGCGGCCCTCCCAAGCTCCGTTTGCACTGGCAGAGAGTTGCACGAGACCGTCGCAGCGGGAGATGGAGCTCAGAAGCCCATTTTCATTGGCAGAGACACCGCAGGCCGGTCCTTCACTGTTTCCAGAGTGGCCCCGTGAGCCAAATCTAAGCACTTTGCAGACCGGATGCGGCCTGCAGGTCTTGAGTCTCACACCCCTGCTCTAGACTAAACTAAAACGAGGGTTGTTTGTGAGTCAGCATATTGCATATTTCCAGCCATTATCTTAGCATGTCACAATGAACCAGGTCATCGTACTAGGGCACAATACAATTTATTCATTTGGCTCTAGCATGTTATGTGAACATAGAAATTGTATTTAGTTCACTTGGGTGAAGGGTGCGTTGTAGGAACCCAGCTCCTGAATCTCGGCAGAAATCCCACCCACCCTCCCACCTACCCTTGTTGCTCTCAAGCAGGAACAAATCAAATCCACAAAGTTTAAACACATCTGGTGCTGTTATTCTTCATTCAGTTTATTTTGTTCCTGTTTGTAAATAGCTTTAATTGTGACTCTTGCCAAAGTAATAAATGTCAAGGAAAACTGGACTCGGAAAGATATTAACAAATAAAGAGATTGGAACTTGGCTGGTCAAAGTGCCTTGCTTAGGAGATTTGCAGGATGTGTGTGTCTCTCTCTCTCCCTGTGTGTGTGTTGCTTCTTATTGCTCTTCACTCTTTTTATTTGCCATTTTCATGCTATGAGGCTGTTGGAAGAAACGTCCATCTGGGTTCAGTTCCAAGGGGGGAGAAAGACACTGGAAACATGGAGGCTGATTGGAAAGATGGTTTAATGGGGAAGCAGAACCACCAAGCACGTGTGATTCTGGGTAGCTGACCACATGAAGTTGAGGGAGAGAGAGGTATTTATACACCTTCTCTTGGGCCTTGCCCTTGAGCTTCCTGTTCCTGTGCAAGAAATATATTCTATTGGTTGTCAGACTCCCATGGGGCTATGCAGGGATCATAGCAGAGGTGGGTTTCAGCAGGTTCTGACCAGTTCTGGAGAACCGGTAGTGGAAATTTTGTGTAGTTCCGATAACTGGTAGTAAAAATTCTGACTGGCCCTGCCCTCATCTATTCTCTGCCTCCCGAGTCCCAGTTGATTGGGAGGAAATGGGGATTTTGCAGTAACCTTCCCCTGGAGTGGGGTGGGAATGCAGATGCCCACCAAGCCATGCCATGCCCACCAAGCAACACCCACAGAACCGGTAGTACAAAATTTTGAAACCCACCACTGGATCATAGCTGACTTTTTAGGTTGTCTGAATTAAGTTTGACTGAAGCCTGGACTGTCTGAGAGGATATAATGAGAAGGTCTGTGTCCTTAAAGGGTGTTGGGCCATTCCTATTGTGTCTTAATGGCTTTCCTGGTTTGGATCTTGAGTGAGGGCTGATCCTATCATTCTACCGAATTCTGCCTTTGTTCAAAGTATCCTGACTTGAATGAATTAGAAATCTGCATTTCTAAAATCTGGTCTCAGCTTAATATCTGCTTGGGGGCAGGAAACTGTGGCTCTGAGTTTCTGTTTCCTTTCAGATTTCTATTTCTCTTTTAGGGGAAATATAATATTCTGCCTTTTTAAATATTTCTCAATTTGAAATCTCCTAGAAATTTCATTCTTCTAGGAGAGGGGTGGGTGCTAACTTTATACAAGACAAAATAAGGAGAGACCGTCGCAGCTGGAAATGGAGCTCAGGAGCCCGTTTTCATAATAAGGAGAGGACAAAATAAGGAGAGAATAACAGTAACAGAGTTGGAAGGGACCTTGGAGGTCATTTAGTCCAACCCCCTGATCACGCAGGAGATCTGTACTAGGGATTCGAACCGCCAAACTGACCACCTTTCTGAGAGGTCTTGTTCTTGCAGTACAAGAAAACAAGGAAGGAAGGAGGGTAAACCTGTGGTTGAAATATGTGAGGGTTGAAAGAAGAGATGGGGGTTCCTGTCCATCAGTGTTCTAGAAGGACCCCTATTGGAAATCAAAGGGAATGGGGTGCTACCTCCTAAAACCATCCATCTTTGATGAGCTGGGACAGTGTTTCTCAACCTTGGCCATTTGAAGAGGTGTGGACTTCAATTCTCAGAATTCCCCAGCGAGCATGACTGGCTGGGGAATTCTGGGGGTTGAAGTCCACACCCATTTAAGTGGTCAAGGTTGAGAAACACTGAGCCAAAAGACAAAGACTTGGTAGCCTAGAGAAAGACATTTCTGGCTTTGCTAATTGTAGCATTACCAATTCTAAGACTGGCCTACAAGTTTCTTTCAGGTTTAAAGTCATCTTGTTCCTCCACAGTTAGGTGGTGGGAGGTCCTTCTGAAATATTGCTCAAAGAAAGAGAAATAATTCTTCAAGGGATTTCTGGATGCTCTTAAGGAATTTGCAGAGCAACCCTTGAGTAGCAAGGGTGTGCACATAAAAAGCGATTGAGAGTAATTACGAAATAACACAGCCAACACAGAGATACACTGAGTTGTGTTTACTTTCAGGAAATAATAATAAGGCACAGTCCAATAAACAGTCCAGGTCATTCATGTATAAAGCAGTAGATGGTTAAACAATAGTCCAGGGATAATCCAATGAAAAAGTCTTTTTACCAGTCGTTGTAGTCATATACACTAATCAGTTCTTCTGTATTGGCAAACAGTAGCAAAACACAGCAAATAGCAAAGAGTCAGTAAAAGGAAGCAAAGAGAAACAAACCAGGTTTCTAGCTCCCTTTTAAGGACATTGGCTACAGAGCTAACCAATCAGGACACAGTATGATACAATACAGCAATACAGCAGTCTTAAAGCAATATTGATGGTTTATATATTGCCAGCCCAATAAATTAGGTAAAATCATTTCCTAACAGACATGTCAGATTTTACCACATACAGAGTAGTTATTAAAGGTAAAAGTTCCCCTTGCACATGTGTGCTGGTCGTTCCTGACTCTAGGGGGCAGTGCTCATCTCTGTTTCAAAGCCGAAGAGCCAGCGTTGTCCGAAGACATCTCTGTGGTCATGTGGCCAGCATGACTCAATGCCAAAAGCGCACAGAACGCTGTTACCTTCCCACCAAAGGTGGTCCCTATTTTTCTACTTGCATTTTTTACGTGGTTTCGACCTTCTGCTAGGTTGGCAGAAGCTGGGACAAGGAACGGGCGCTCACCCTGTTATGCAGCACTAGGGATTCGAACAGCTGAACTGCTGACCTTTTGATCAACAAGCTCAGCGTCTTAACCACTGAGCCACCGCGTCCCTACACAGAGTAGTTATTAGATGGGAAAAATAGCTTTCTTAAAGCTTGCTTTTCCTTAGCAAGCCAAGATTAGCAAATATAAATAAAAATCTGGTTCCAAATTTCCTAATGGACACCTCAACTATTGACTACTTTTGAAGGCCTGGCCTTGCTCCTATTTGGAGCCCAACTCAGTGAAATGATGAAACTGAGGGAAAAACAACAAGAGGTTTTTTTAGGAGGAACTATCTTTCAATAACTACAGATTTTCTTACATAAGACCATGCTTTGTCTGACATTGACCAAGACCTACAGTGGAGAAAAGGGAATTGGAGAAGAGGAAGGAAGGAAGGAAGAACGGAGGCGAGGTATAGAGGAAACAGACTACCCTTTTGCACAAAGGAAAAACTATGCAACCTTGTTAAGCCTGTTGTTTGTCTATAATATATAGGGCTGTTTGTGGGAAGTTACTGTTAGTCATTGTCAGATTGTGCATGACTATCACATGTGGTTCTTCAGTTGTGTGTCTTTCTTCTATCTTCCTTGTTTAGTTAAAGAACGTATCATAGTTATTTCCTTGAAAGAAAGAGTTAAAAATCTTCATTTTTTCCATCCACTTGACCTGCACCCAACAGAAAGAACTGGATTGGCTGCCCAGTAGTATAAAAATAAATAGTAAGATATATTGGGCATCAATTAGATCCGGTTAACAGTGTGGGTGGCTTGGTTTTCTCAGTGTCAAGGGAAGAAAGCTGAACTTTAAATGTTACATTTCCCCAGAAGAGTAGATAATAAATTATCTAATAATTTTTTAGTAGAAATTTCCCTTAGTTTTCCTAAGGGAAAACTCTTTGACAACCAAAATTACTTAAGAACGAACTTTCTTAACTGATCTTCTCCAGGCACAAAGACGAGCTCCTACTTTCATTAACACAAAAATCCTAAACAACATAGGGAATGGCTCTTTCGGAGATCTGTCTAGACCAGTATTTCTCCCACCTTGGCAGCTTGAAGATATGTGGACTTCAACTCCCAGAATTCTCCTATCAGCCTTGCTGGCTGGGGGATTCTGGGAGTTGAAGTCCACACATCTTAAAATTGCAAGGCTGAGAAACATTGGTCTAGACCAGAGGTCTTCAAACTTGGTAGCTTTAAGACTTGTGGACTTCAACTCCCAGAATTCTCCAGCCAGCGTAGCTCTAAATAGAAGCAATACACGTTACTCTTAGGGCTCACTTATCAGAGCTATTTTCAAGAAACAAAGCAGCAACTACATTTTATTTCATTTGGACCATTTGTAGAATAAATGTTTGCTTTTCTGCATTCTACTTCTTTTTGGTCAACAAGCTGTACCAAGTAATTGTCAGGGTTCCAAGTAATAAAGCCATTGCATTGGTGGACAAATTTATAGAATGTTGAATATGAGCATTTACAGTTAATTAAGACTCTCGAAACCATGCCTCACTCTTCTTTGTAAGACTGTGTTGGCCTTCTTAGTTTTTACTTTTCAAGATAGCTTACCCATGGTAATCAAATAAAATCCATCCAAGAATAGTTTCTCTATGGATACAATAAATGTACTCCGAGAAAAATTAGGAGCCCTGGAAAGGAAGGAAGGAAGGAAGGAAGAAAGGAAGGAAGGAGGGAAGGAAGGAGGGAGGGAGGGAAGGAAGGGGAAGAGGAAGAGGAAGAGGAAGAGGAAGAGGAAGAAGAAGAGGAAAGGAAAGAAGGAAGAAAGGGGAAGGGGAAAGGAAAAGAAAGAAGGAAAGAAGGGGAAAGGTAAAGGAAAGAAGGAAGGAAGGGGAAAGGAAAGGAAAGGAAAGGAAAGGAAAGGAAAGGAAAGGAAAGGAAAGGAAAGGAAAGGAAAGGAAAGGAAAGAAAGGAAAGGAAAGAAGGGAGTTTCTTGCATGGAACGATGCTGAGGTGGGATCTGGGTGATTGAAAAACTAGAGGAGGGGCTGATATACAGGTAGTCCTCCTCTTAAGACTTTTCACTTAATGACAGTTCAAAGTTACGGTAGCCCTTGAAAAAAGTGACTTACAACCCATCCTTGAAGTTACAACTATCACACCCTCCCATGGTCACACAATCACAATTCAGGTGCTTGGCAATTGAAGATGGAGTCAAGATGCAGAGAGAAGGGTCTAAATTCATGTTTAGCTGAGTGAGCTAAATTCATGTTTGGCTGAGTGAGCTCGAACCAGGAATATCTTGGACCTAAAGCACCTCCCTTCCACCCAAACAGCCAAATAAATTGAGGCACTCCTCTACGTGCGAACCCCACCAATGAGCTGCTTTAGGAGAGATCGGACAAACTTATTCACCCAACCCTTGAATCTCCAGCAACAAGACGCAACTCGTTTACAGGTGGCTGAAGAGCAGGTCTGAGAAGCATCCGTCATTCGTAATTCCAAGCCACATCAGCAGATTGCGAGGACTTCCCAGCTGGTTCTTTTTCAGAGGAGGTGACAGAGTCCAAAGACTCAACAAGTCTTGAAACGTTTGGACAGGTGAGGCCATCTCCAACCGTTCCTGAAGCTTCCAAGATAGGGCAACGGGTACTGTATGCTCTACATGGCTTACCAGAGATTGGGAGTGACACACTTGTTGTGGAAAGTGTAGCACGGAATATGTTAAAGGGCTGTCTTGAATCATGGGCATTCGGTAAATCATGTGGTTCCTCAGAAATAAATCAGCAGGAGCCCGACCAAGAGCAGAGCTTCCAGTTTTTGTGGTGGCTGCAGAGTAGCTTTTCACACCCACCCGGTTTGATCTGCACACATGACGTATGTCGAGTGAATTCAATTTAAGCCACCACAGGAGCAGCCCTCCCTTATCCAAAGACACTCCTCTCCAAGACTTCCACCCGACCACATTTCTCAACTCTTAGTTCCCCTTCTTCTAGGGGATTTATTTTAAGAGCATTCTTGGGTTCTGCGGAATGAGCAGTTTGCGATGGTGCCCATTATTTTTCACAGCCTGGCATAGCCGCAATCGTTCCGGTTAGGACAGGAGGCGAATCTTCAACAGTGGAGAGATTCTGCATGATCGCATCTAGCAGGAAGAGATTTTCCTCAAGTTCCTTTTTTCGGCAGGAGTTAATCTTGGCCTTGGATGAGGTCCAAAATCACAACCAGGCGGAGAAACTAAGCGGCAGCCAAGAAATCCGCATATTTTTTTTATTTTTATTTTTTTTGTAAAGGGAACCCAGAGAAATACAGAAGACGTAATTCCTGCAGCCTAAAACAGGTAATTCCAGGGTCTGATCTGGGGCACCACACCTTCACCTTCACACCACAGTTTCTGGGGGAACTGTGCAAATTCCAGAACAACAACAGTCTTGACTCTTGTCCTTGTCTACGCTGTTTCTGGATGTGTTAGACTGTCCAAACTTGCGATGAGTGTGTTTTGGTTTGCTCTGTCTTGAGAGATGGGTTCTGCTCGGTCACCTCTTGTTATGTTTCACTAGTTTTATAAGAATGAAGTTTGTAGTCTTGTGGTTTTGCATTACGAAGTACGTGATTGTGATAACCAGGAAAGTTTTATTCCGGTGTGATGTGCTGACTTGATTTTGACAGCTGGACAGGATTGGAACACAGCTTGATTAGAGCTAAGTGTACACACTTTCTAATATCGGTGCACTTGTGGGACAGCTAGAGGTTGGTGGCACCTGTCCCATTGTGCAATGTACATAAAAATATTTCTCTTCACAAGGAGTTCAAGTAGTTTAACTGGAAGTGACTTTATCAAAGAACTAGGAATTCCGAAGTCAATTAAAGTATTATTTAACTTTCCCTACCTTACCCAAAGGTGTGTTTTTTTTTTTCAGGAGGCAACTGGACTTCCTTCTTTTTTCTTTTGAAGACGTTTTGCTTCTCATCCAAGAAGCTTCTTCAGCTCTGGCAGGATAGTGGGGAGTGGAAGGATTTATATTCCTTGCAGACAGCTGGTCATTTGCACCCTTTTAGAGGCGTGCAAATTGAAGCACTGGGAGGTTTATCTGTGTCCTCAGGGTCACCTGAGTGGTGGAAATGGTTCCTGTAGTCTGCAATTTTTCCTCTGGAAATCCGTTCCTTCCTACTCCCACACCATTCCAAGGCTGGTCATCCCAAATTGTATAGCTAAAAGTCTGCAGAGATTCTCAGTCATCCAGGTCATGGTTGTCCTAAAGATGCTTTTTTTTCAGAAGGCAACTGGACTTTCTTCTTTTTTCTTTTGAAGATGTTTCGCTTCTCATCCAAGAAGCTTCAGCTCTGGCAGGATAGCGGGGAGTGGAAGTATTTATATTCCTTGCAGACAGCTGGTCATTTGCATCCTTTTAGAGGGTCCTTGGAGGTTTATCGGTGTCCTCAGGGTCACCTGAGTTTTCCTGGGTCCTGTAGTCTGCATTTTTTTCCCTCTGGAAATCCATTCCTATTCCCACACCATTCTAAGGATGTTCATCCCAAATTGTATAGCTAAAAGTCAGTCAAAGACTTGACCTGGATGACTGAGAAACTCTACAGACTTTTCCCTACCTGAGTTCACATCCCACCCTTTAAAAAAAAAAAAAGAATGGAAGAACTTCAATAATTAAAAGTACTCAAGTATAGGAGCAGAGCCTGGTGCTATGGAGACATTGGTCTAACGTTATGTCTAACATCTGATGTTGGCCTAACATAGATCTAAGATGCAGGTCCTGTTTGTTAGGGAATTATATATCTGGGGGTCCTAGGAGGTGATCCTATTCTGACGTGGTGCCTGCCTTATGAGACATTCTCTTCCTTAAAGTGAGGTGAGCTCCATCCCTGTTAATATTCCAGAAGACCAAAATATTTGAATAAGATGATTTAGAGTTAGGGTTAGGTTTTAGAAAAAAGATTGACTTTAAATTAAAGGATTTCAATTTGAAAAAAGTAATGAGAAAGGGAGTAAGAAAGAAAAATTGACCAAGGTTAGAGGCTAGAGCGAATTGTAATATTGGTTATATACCAGAAGAAACAGAAGGAAAATAAAACAAAAAATTAGAGAGAAAGAATATTATGGCAAAAAATTGTGTTGGAGAAAACTAAATGCTATAGAAAATTTGACTCGGCCAGTACTCTATCAGAAAAAAATGTATTGTTTGTTTGTGTGTGTGTGTGTTTGTTTTGAAAAAAAAATAAAAAACTTTTCTTAAAAAAAAATATTCCAGAAGACCTTCAAGACCAGGCTAAATCTGAGGATCTCAGAGAACTGGTAAGATCTTGAGGTAGCTCCAGTACTGAAGTTCACATTCTTTTCACTTGGGCTTTCTAGTTTTTAAATATTTTTTTTAAATAATGAGTGTTTTGATATATTTATCGTTCTAATTTATTGTTGTACGGAGCTCCAGAAACGCTTTTGGTGAGATAGGCTGCCATATAAAAATGATTAATATTATACAAATGTTTAGAAGCATCGGATGCTACATCTGGGCATTCTATCCCATCCCTACAATGTAAGTCATCTGCTCCTCGAGAGTTCCTGATGACCATCCAATCTTTTATTTGAAATTTCTGACTTTGAGGAAGCTGCCACTTTCTGAAACCATCTACTTGCACCATCAGCAGTTTCATTCTTTGAACCCCTGGGAAATGCAGAAGTACTCTATATTTCTATAGGGTAGATATGAAGAAGGATTGCACCTCCGTTCTTCCTTCCTCCTTTTGACCATGTCTGGTGGTTCCCTTGAGCTTGGCGAAAGCCCCTTTGTCGCTAGTTCATCCAGTTGTTGGATTAGAGATGCTGAAATTCTACCATCTAGTGATGAATTTGGGGAGCAGCATATGAGAGAAAACATGCATGGCCTGAGTTTTATGACATGTGAAGAGTGGCATGTCCCATAATTGGGAAACTATAATTTTCATCAGCACAGCGAAAGAAAAGACGGGTAGCTCTATATATTAGGGAAACAATAAACTCCAAGCAAATATATGCAGATGAAGAAGGACGGGTTTTAATGGTGGAAATAGTGATGGATCAATTGATAGGAATCTACACGCCGAATAATAAGCAAGAAAATTTTTACCAAAAGTTACATAAGAAGATATTAGAAATGGAATATCAAAATATTTGTGTTGTAGGAGACTTTTATGCAATAGTAGATGCAAAACTAGACTATAGGAGTAGTAAGACAGGAAAACAGATTTGAAAAAAAGACACTTCCTAAAGCATTGATTCTCCTTTTCCAGGTTTTGTTGATCAGAGAAGGACCACCTGATTTCCTAATCTTCCCACTCCGTAAGGTCCTGTTGCATCATGAACGTTAATTTCACCGCTCCGTGCATTTCCAATGCATCCTTGCCCTCATCCTCGGATACCAAGTTGGACGTGAGCAGGCTCATGGACATGCTTCAGATCTTCTTCTACGCAGTTCTTTTTCTGCTTGGTTCCCTGGGCAATGGAGCTGTGCTTTGGATCACAGCCCGTCAGACTACACGGACCATCAGCTGTGTCTGGTTCTTCAATCTAGCGCTGGCTGACTTTCTCTTCTCGGTCACCCGGATTGTGCCCCTCTTGAAGAACGCTTTTGATAATGGGTGGCCGTTTGGAAGCTTCCTGTGCAAAGCCAACAGCTTCATCAAGTATCTCAACATGTTCGGCAGCGTCTTCCTCTTAGCTGCCATCAGTATTGACCGGGCAACTTGCGTAGCCTACCCAATATGGACCAAAAGGCACCGGGACAGCCGCTTGGCATGGGTCACTGCCATCGGAGCTTGGTTGTTGGCCATTGGCACAAGTAGTCCTTTCTATCTCTACCGTGGCATAAAAATTGATAAGTCTAACAAGACCAAGTGCTCCTTTGCCCTGGAGGGAAATGAAACCGCCAAACTGGCCATCTATATGTTGAGACTGATTTGTGGGTTCTTGGCCCCTTTCGCCATCATTGTGGTCTGCTACGGCATCATCGTTGTGGTGCTCAGGAGACGACGGGCTTCCCTCCGTTCCAAGAAACCTTTCAGGGTCATCCTGGTTCTCGTGGTCACGTTCTTCCTCTGTTGGGCACCGTATCACATCTTCCTCCTCCTCAAATTGGCAGACGTGAAAGGCATAGGACTTTCTATTGGCCTCCCCCTCTCTTCCTTCCTGGCCTACCTCAACAGCTGTGTCAACCCTATCCTTTACTTTTTCATGGGCATGGACTTCCACCGAAAGCTGACTCTTTACAGCATAAGGGCTGCATTCAGGAGAACCTTGTTTGAAGACAGTGGCACCTCATTTAGGAGGAAGTCCAGGAAGGAGATGGCTTCTTCCACGGACGAGCTACCTCAATCTTCAGTAGTCCCTCAGATGCATTGCAGAACCTTAACACTTCCAAGTTCGGTTTAGGAAACTCATGTGGACTAGGAACTCATAGGTGACAGGTGAGGAACATAGAATCATAGGGTTGTAAGGGACCTTGGAAGTCTTCTACTAATCCAACCTCCTGCTCAAGGCAGGAGACCTTCTACCATCCCAGTCAAACGGTGGTCCAGTCTATTTCTGAAAACCTCCAGTGACCGAGTACGCACAACCTCTGGTCGTTCTGCTGGTTAATTGTTCTCACTATCAGAAAAATTTCTCCTTACTTCTAGGTTGGACCTCTCTTTAACTGTTCTGTCCTAGGCTTCCCCAAACCACGAAGCAGACTCCTTGTCCTGACAAACCCCTTTTTATTAAGCTACTGTGAATTCCCCTCATTCACATCCAGCAAAGCCCCAGCAAACAGTCTTTCCAGGGTGAATTTACAAACACAGACCTTATCTGGCTTGGAGAGCTGCCAGGCCGATATCTTCAAAACACAGCGCTGTACAGGAAAATACTTGGCAAGGGGTCTCGGAGAGTCACCAATTAAGGGAACTAATCGTCTCCTGCAAACTCCACTCCCCTTTTGCTCCTCTTTTATTCCCTCTGGGAGGGGCCATTCACCAGCCACTTGTGCCTTTACTCCCAAGTCGGCCCTTGTTCCTTAACTATTCCGTTCTCCTGACAGCTCTATGCACGCGCACATCAGGAACAGACTCCAACTGTTCTTCTGCCCCACTGATCTTCGACTCTGAAGGCAGCTGATAACTGTTGGGCGGCCCTGGCCCCATCTCTGCCTCCAATGCAGAGCCTTCATCAGAGCCTTCCTCAGACTCCAGGACTGGCCCATGTTCCTCCCCAACCTCCTCACTGTCTGAGTCTGCCACCAGTTCTGCTGGCCACTGGCGGGCCACAACATTAACAAGCTCCCCACACACACACACACACATTGCTTCTTGTCCTGCCCTGTGGTGCTTTGGAGAATAAGAGGCTTTGTAGTTCAAAACATGAGGAAGACAGCAGTCTGATGGAGGGTGATCCATCGCAGCCATTAACTAGAGAAATACAAGATTTCTTTTTCCGCTTTTATTCCATCCACCCGTCTGAACTGTTGATATTTTCTGGATGTTATAAAACTACAAATATCTCTGTGTGAAAAGGAGCTTTTACTTCCATCATGAATTGCAAACGATGGGTTGTTTTGCTTTATATTCCTCATGTATGTTATTTTTCCTTTGATGTTGATGTATACAGTATGTATAAACTTTTAGCTATATTTGTACATTTGTGTCTTTGGAAAGCTTATTCAACCGACTCTGCTAATTAGCAGCCCTGTCTGAGGTGCTCCTAATTTTTAACCAAAATATAAGCCATCATGTAGCATTGTAAAATCAATGTTAAGGAAGCATAAACATTACATGCTGGTTTTATATATATATATATATATATATATATATATATATATATATATATATATATATATATATATATATATATATATATATATAGGGAATGTGTCCTTTCAGCCAGCCAAAAATAATTTTTATTTATTTATTTTTTTAAATTTGATTTATATGCCGCCCTTCTCCGGAGACTCAGGGCGGCTTACAATGCGTTAAGCAATAGCCTTCATACTTTTGTAGATTTATACAAAGTCAGCTTATTGACCCCACAAACTGGGTCCTCAATTTACCTACCTTAGAAAGGATGGAAGGCTGAGTCAACCTTGAGCCTGGTGAGATTTGAACTTACAGTAATTGCAGACAGCTGGTGTTAATCACAATGCTATCAGTCTGCTGAGCCACCAGGAATTGAAGTCCACACGTCTTAAAATGGCCAAGAATCTGTTGAGAAACACAGATTCAGATTTTCCGCCTTGATTAAAGTGCTTGGAAATTGCTGAATATTGCAGTCAAAAACATCTGGAAGAGGCCACCAGCTTCAGAAAAACCTTTCCACTCTTATCATACTGCAATTATTGCTTTCTCTGTGTGTTTGCTTTTAGCTAAAGTGGATATTCTTGTGATGTCATTCTGTTTATTGATTCATGCTCTCGACTCCGCATTGGATAGCCTTTAAATAAACATATTTCCATTATTTATAGCAAGCCAACAAAAAAAAAATATTAATCACGTGGCCAAAAGGAGGATCCTCCCCCTCCATCTCTCTCTCTCTAGTTTACCAAGGCAGTGGAGTTTTATATCACCCAGGCTGACTTTCCTTTGCATGATCACAAAATGACATATATAAATTGGTAACCAATTTTATCTTTGGAGCAACCTTGCAAAGAAGATGAAGGGGGAAAGGTAATAACTGCCATAGATCAACTCTTGATTTTCATGCAACTAAAATACAGGTAGTCCTCAATGTACGGTAGTTTGTTTAGTGACCATACGAAGTTACAACGGCACTGAATGGAAGTGCCCTGAAAATTATGCATTCTGTGTGGATGAAGATGGTGGCTCCAACTGGTTCCGCCACTGTCCTGTGGGAATACTGTCTCCTATCTGGTCTTCTTCTGTGTCTTCTTCTCCCACCCCTTAGCCCTCCTTTGGCTGTGATTCCTATTTTTCTTTTTCTATTAATGAACAACAAAGCTGACACAGCAACTTGTCTACTTAAAGATGCTGAATAGCTTAGACTCTTGGCTTAGACTTGTATGAGAAACTATAAATAAAAGAGAATAGAAGCGCATTGCAAGAACTCAGCTCGTGAGCTTCCTATATGGGTCGCTCTCTCCCTCTCTCCCTCCCTCCCTCCCTCTCTCCCTTTCTCTTCCTCTCCCTGTTATTACTTTTTTTAAAAAATGTTCTTGCAAACCTTTTCTTCTCATGCCACTGATGATCTAAGAAGCAGAGTGGACCCATCAGCCCCTGGACTGGGCTGGCTGGACGCGTACTGGTAGTCTTACTGCTATCCCTAAGCTCTTTTATTTTTCTTCATTTGAGGAATTGCATTCATCTTTGGTTTTTTTTTGGGGGGGGGTGTAGGAAGTTAGCACCCACCCCTCTCCTAGAAAAATGAACTATTCTAGGAAATATTAAAAAGGCAGGATATTATACCTTCCTGGATGAGAAAAGGAGAAACATGTTTTAAAGATAAAGCAGCTCCTTGCAGCTCCCTGACCATCACCCCCTCACACCTTTGTCAATGGGCCATTAAGGCCTGAGCCAGTCTATTCTACATAACAACGATCTACCTCCTTCAGGCAGAGCCATAATAGGAATTGCCCAAAGCCCTTTCATTACATCATCACCCAGCAAGAGTCAACCAAACTTGGGACTCAGGACAACCTACAGAGCATGGCCTCATGGGAGTCTGACAACCAATCAGAATACAAGCTCAAATTCAAAAGCCCAGAGAGGGTATAAAACTCAGGCACTCTCAGCATCTCTTCTCTTTTTCTGCTTCACCCAATATTATTATCAAGGCATGTGATCCTGTCCACCATTAAAAACAATCTTTCCAAACACTCACCATGTTTCCAGTGTCTTCCTTCCCACATGGAACTAGACCCCGATGGACATTTCTTCCAACTGGGGTTTCAGGAACGAATGTCAGAGACGGAAGAATCAAGATCACACACTAAGTTCCAGTTAAGATGATTTATTTATTTATTTTATTTTTTAATTTGATTTATATGCCGCCCTTCTCCGGAGACTCAGGGCGGCTTACAATGCGTTAAGCAATAGCCTTCATTCTTTTTTGTATATTTTATACAAAGTCAGTTTATTGCCCCCACAAACTGGGTCCTCAATTTACCTACCTTAGAAAGGATGGAAGGCTGAGTCAACCTTGAGCCTGGCGAGATTCGAACCTGTAGTAATTGCAGGCAGCTGGTCTTAATAACAGGGTGTTTTAAACCACTGTACTACCAAGGCTCTTGGTATTGATCATGCCTACACAGGAGAATCTAGTCAACTAACGGTCATCGCTGCATTGATGCTAGATAAGAGTCAACAGAATTCAAAAGGGGCTGGATTTAGATTGTTTGTGGGAACATTAAGGAGTCCAGACTGATTCCTCTCTTGACTCCTCCCCAGGCTCTATCACTTCTTGGGAGGACAGTGCAACCCACTATTTCCAGTGATGTTTTAGCTACTTCACAGCTGGGTCATCCCTTCCAATAGTCTGTTCAGGACAATCACCAATGGTCAGACATTTGCCATTGCCATTTCTCTGTGATGTATTGGACAACCACCAGCAGTTACAGAGGCCCAATGGTCAACAGCAACATGGAGAAAAAAGAACCTCCGAGCCTGCAGCATAGAAATTGGTGGCTTTTGGGTAGAAACCAGCAGCTAGTCACGGATCTTGGAGTGTAACAAGATAAGACTAAGTAGCACATACCCTATTTCCCCTAAAATAAGACATCCCCTGATAATAAGCCCAATTGAGCTTTTGAGCGCATGTGCTAAAATAAGCCCCCCCCCAAAAAATAAGCCCCCCCAAAAAAATAAGCCCTCCCCGAAAATATTTAAATGCATGCACAGCCGGTTCCTGCCACTTCCTCTGGTTAGGGTTAGGGGGACAGAGCTGGAAATCAGGTAAAATGCTCCACATGCCCCAAAATAATAAGACATCCCCAAAAATAAGGCCGAGCACTTATTTTGCGGTTCAAAAAAATATAAGGCAGGGTCTTATTTTCGAGGAAACATGGTAGCAGATCCATTCCGAAATCAAGGTTTCCCAACAGCAATGGGAGAAAGGCAGAGTTACATCACTTTTTTAATGTTTAAATTTAAAAAAAAAAAATTAAAGAAGAGATTGGACAGTGATTTGTCTGAAATGGTATAGGGTTTCCCCCTCTGCTCAGAGTGGGGGTTGGACTAGAAGACCTCCAAAGTCCCTCCCAACTCTGTTCTTCTGTTATTTTGTTAACTGTATGACTTCAGCCTTTCTCATGTGTATCCAACCAGTTCTTTTTGCTGCTAAACTCACTCCCACCCTTTGTGTAAAAAAACAACAACAGCCATACACCGGACATCATCGCCATGAAAGGAAAAGATGTGGAGATTCTAGAAGGAGTGCAGAGAAGAGCAATGAAGATGATTAGAGGACTGGAGGCTAAAACATATGAAGAACAGTTATAGGAACTGGGTATGTCTAGTTTAATGAAAAGAAGGACTAGGGGAGACATGATAGCAGTGTTCCAATATCTCAGAGGTTGCCACAAAGAAGAGGGAGTCAAGCTATTCTCCAACGCATCTGAGGGCAGGACAAGAAGCAACAGATGGAAAAAAGCCAACACAGTTCTGGACTGCATAAATAGAGGGATAGAATCAACATCACGTGAAGTGTTAATACCACTTTATAAGGCCTTGGTAAGGCCACACTTGGACTACTGCATCCAGTTTTGGTCGCCACGATGTAAAAAAAGATGTTGAGACTCTAGAAAGAGTGCAGAGAAGAGCAACAAAGACGATTAGGGGACTGGAGGCTAAAACATATGAAGAATGGTTGCAGGAACTGGGTATGTCTAGTTTGATGAAAAGAAGGACTAGGGGAGACATGATAGCAGGGTTCCAATATCTCAGGGGCTGCCCCAAAGAAGAGGGAGTCAAGCTATTCTCCAAAGCACCTGAGGGCAGGACAAGAAGCAACAGATGGAAACTCATCAAGGAGAGAAGCAACCTAGAACTAAGGAGTAATTTCCTGACAGTTAGAACAATTAATCAGTGGAACAACTCGCCTCCAGAAGTTGTGAATGCTCCAACACTGGAAGATTTTAAGAAGAGATTGGACAGCCATTTGTCTGAACTGGTAGAGGGTCTCCTGCCTGAGCAGGAGTTTGGACTAGAAGACCTCCAAGATTCCTTTCAACTCTGTTATTCTATTCTATTCTATTCTATTCTATTCTATTCTATTCTATTCTATTCTATTCTATTCTATTCTATTCTATTCTATTCTATTCTATTCTGTTAAAAACTTTCCTCTTCTTGATTTATATCCATCCTTCAGAGCTGGGAGGGCTGCCATAAGTTTAAAAGAAGTCCATAAAAATCAACTGGCATGATCTACATGCAATTAACATCCTAGGTGTCTGGACTCAGAGGGTCTGGAGGAATCGCTGTATTTTCAAAATATTTTTCCCGAGAAGCCCATTGGAAGTAATTCTTAGGAAGACTTTCCTGATGACCACTAAACTTTCATGAACTTTCTTATCTGATTTGGTCCAGACACTTAGAAGCTGCTGGCATCTCTTTTATTATTGTTATTATTATTAATGGGAAGAGCTAAAACAACTTTGCTATTTTCAGACCTGACATCTGCCAAAAGATTTTGTGCACAGCCTTTTCTGACATTTGACTAAAGGGCCATTATTCCTGAGAACCGAAAAGGGGAAGTAGTGGCCTTCTGGATTGCCCCACAGGGGAAATGCAGGTTGAGATGGGGCAACCAAGAATCCTTTTTATACAAAACAGGCAGTAATCCTCAATTGTTTGAAATGGTGTAGGGTTTCCTGTTTGAATAGTGGGGTTGGACTAAAAGAGTGGTCACCAACCGGTGGTCCATGGACCACCGGTGATCTGTGAGAAAATTTTGGTGGTCTGCAGAAAAATTATTTGCTTTTTTTAATATTGCACTACATCAGGCGTCCTCAAACTACGCCCCTGGGCCGGATACGTGCAATGAATGTTTGTGTTGCTGCAGAGAGTCTCCCCCTTCGGGGTCTTTTAGTGTGGGGCAGAGGGGGGCAAAAATTCCAACTTGGGATCTGCTTTGGCCTTCTGGTGCAGGGCTTTGGGCAAAGGCTGGAGAGAAGTACCGCTGGTGGCAAGGAGCCCGAGGGCCTTGTTCAAGTGGGACAGCAGATCACCTCTAGAATCTGAAGAACTTCCACACATGGATTTGGATCTACCGTATTTCCCCAAAAACACAGGTCTTATATTATTTTTTGCTTCAAAAGGCGCATTAGGGCTTATTTTCTGGTTAGGTATTATTTTTAGGGAAATACGGTACTAAATGCACCCATCTGGCTGATAATCTTAACTGGGTCTTATTTTGGGAGTACGGTTTATATTATGAGCATCCTGAAAAATCATGCTAGGACTTATTTTCCAGTTGGGTCTTATTGGGCCTTGGTGGCGCAGCAGACTAAAGCACTGTTAAGTAACACCAGCTGCCTGCAATTACTGCAAGTTCAAATCTCACCAGGCTCAAGGTTGACTCAGCCTTCCATCCTTCCGAGGTAGGTAAAATGAGGACCCGGATTGTGGGGGCAATAAGCTGACTTTGTACAAAAAAGAACACCGCTTGTGGGCGGGGGGGCGAAAGCCCTACTAAGCAGGTATATATAAAAGTATGAAGGCTATTGCTTAACCCATTGTAAGCTGCCCTGAATCTCCGGAGAAGGGCGGCATATAAATCGAACCAAAATAAATAAATAAATAAATAAATAAATAAATAAATAAATAAATAAATAAATAAATTTTTGGGGGAACAGGGTAGTCTGAAAGCAACTTGAGACTTCTGTAATTTCATGGCATTGGCGGCAATGAACAAGTTAATTTATTTCTGGCACGGTTGCACATCACCGAAACCGCAGCAAAGCTACTTTTCTCTTTAAGCGTGTTGTGCTGGCTCTGAGGAATTTCTAACCAGTCCAGCTTCTGTATTTGCAGGAGGTTTACCTCTTCTTTGGCTCTGGCCTGTCGGTTTTTCTGGGAGGGAGGGGCTGGCTGCAGAATGGGTGTGTTTCTGTGTGGGTGCAGATTTATTTTATTTTTTTTCTACTTCTCTTTCATTCCTAACTGAGCATAAAGAACTCAATTTAACACTAAAAGGAGAAAATCTTGGGAGTACAGGGGTTTAAGGCACCCTGTTATTAAGCTGGTTATTAAGACCAGCTGCCTGCAATTACTGCAGGGTTCGAATCTCGCCAAGGCTCAAGGTTGACTCAGCCTTCCATCCTTTCTAAGGTAGGTAAATTGAGGACCCAGTTGTGGGGGCAATAAGCTGACTTTGTATAAATATACAAAAGGATGAAGGCTATTGCTGAGCACATTGTAAGCCGCCCTGAGTCTCCGGAGAAGGGCAGCATATAAATCAAATTTAAAAAAAAAAAAAATCTGAGTTCAACTTCAACACCCACCCAAAATCCACTCAATCCAGATTCGGCCCTGCTAATGGACGTGACTCCTTTTCACAAAACGACATAAATGGATGCATTTGACATTTGGCTTTGAAGGACACCCCTTGCCCCAAGTCGCCAATGATACCGGTAGTCCTTGGTTTACAACAGTTCATTCCGGGACCGTTCGAAGTTACGACGACCGCTGGAAAAAGTTGACGTGACCGTTTTTCCACACTTAACGACCGTTGCAACTTCCCCATGGTCGTGGGATCACAATGCGGATGCTCGGCAACGGATTCCTACTTATGACGGCTGCAGTGTCCTGTGGACACCTTTTGCCGCCTTCTGTCGCAATGATTCACATAACAGCATTGGCAAGAAAGGGGTTTTTTTTATAAAACAAGTTTTTATTGGTTTTTTATCGTTTTTGAACAGAGTATTGGCCATATCTTATCTTATACAATTTATCAAATTCAAATACATTTTACTCAATTACAATTTTTGCCACAGTTTTCTTTTTTCCCTTTTTTTAAAATCATATTTCAATATTCCTTTGCTTACTTATATAAACAGCATCTTCATTTGCTCTCAAATTCTAACTTTTCTGCTTATTCATATTTATTCTCTTTTATTTTTTAACCATTCATTCTTTATCTTAGTATATTTATATATGTTCGGGGTTGCCTTTCTTCCAATTCATCTTTTTTGTTATACAGCAATCTTTCTTCTCAATCCTGCCATCTCCCTCTCTTCTTTCCTTCTTATTTTCTTTTTCCCTCCTCTCCTGCTCCTCTCTACTTCGCCTTCCTTTCTCCTTCTCCTCCTTTCTTCTCCCCTGTCTAGCCGTCTCTCCTACTCTGATTTCCCTTCTCTTCCTTCCTCCCCTCTCTTCCATCCTTCTCTCTTCTCCTCTTCTCTTCCATCTCTCTACTCTCTACTCCTCTTTCATCTCTCTCTATTGCTGTATTCATTTTCAATTTAATATTTTCCATTATGGTGTCCAGGCAAACCCCATTTTGGGCAAGAAAGGTTGTAACATGGGGGGAAATTCACTTCACCACTGTCTCACTTAGCACCAGAAATGTTGGGCTCAATTATGGTTGTACATCAAGGACTACCTGTATAAGGTTTTACCGTCTTGTGTGAATCCAGTTGCTTCATCTTACTTGAGAAAGGTAATTTAACAGATTTAACAGATTAACATAGTTGGAAGGGATCTTGCAGGTCATCGAGTCCAACCCCCTGCCCAAGAAGGAGACCTTACATCTGCCTCTACCTAGGATCACCCAACACAATGTCATTTATGAAATCTCCTGTTGGTTTAGACAGCTGGCCAGGTGCTGCAACACAATCCCCACAGACAACGTGCTGTGGTGTTTGCTAAGTCAAGTCGTTCTTTGGAAATATAGCACAAGAAGTCAAGCAAAGATCCTGAAGGCCAGCAGATTTTTGTGGCTTTTGCAGAACGTCCGCGACTTCTCAGGAAAAAAAAAAACAAAAAAAACCCCAACCACGTGGACTGTCCTTCATTTATGTTCCGTATAAACCAACTTTGTTGGTTCAAGGGAGAGCAGCACAACTGTTAGCAGAGGAGACCAGCCGCAGCTGAATAATCCTAGTTTCCTGGAAAAAGAAGTTCAACAAAAGAGAAGAGACGTGATTCCTATAGCTTCAAACAGGTAATTCTGGAGTCTTGACCCAGGATGTCCCATCTTCTTGTGATTGGAGTTGGGTTTATTGTAACACCAAAATAGCCCTGTCATGTCTGGATATTCGTTTCTGGATACTTTAGACCAGTGGTGAAATCCAAATTTTTTTACTACCGGTTCTGTGGGCATGACGTGGTGGGCATGGTGTGGCTTGGTGGGTGTGGCTTGGTGGGCATGGCAGGGGAAGGATACTGCAAAATCTCCATTCCCACTCCCCTCCAGGGGAAAGGTATTGCAAAATCTCCATTCCCACCCCACTCTGGGGCCAGCCAGAGATGGTATTTGCCGGTTCTCCGAACTGCTCAAAATTTCCGCTACCGGTTCTCCAGAACCTGTCAGAACCTGCTGGATTTCACCCCTGCTAAGTATGAGAAACGATCTTCCATTTAAAACTGGTTCAGTTCAGAAAGAAATTGAGATATTTCTAAATGCATTAAAGGAAATAGATTGGTTTGTTTCCAAGTAAATACAACACGGGTTGGTTAAAGTTTACTTATCCTAGAAGGGGTGGAAATGTGTTGGAATTCCACCCTCTAATGTTGGACCATGGGAATTGAAATCCAGCCAATTTGGGAACATCACATCAGGAAATCTTGGAGAAAACAGGATGCATTTTCTTTATATTACAGATAGTCCTCGACTTATGACCACAATGGAGTCCAACATTTCTGTTGCTAAGTGAAACACTTGTTATGTGAATGTTGCCCCATTTTACGTCCTTTCTTGCCACGGTTGTTAAGTGAATCACTCCAGTTGTTAAGTTTGTGACACGGTTGTTAAGTGAATCTGGCTTCCCCATTGACTTCGCTTGTCAGAAGGTCGCAAAAGGGGATGACATGACCCCCGGGACACTGCAAACGTCATAAATATGAATCAGTTTTTTTATTTTTTTATTTTAATTTGATTCTCCAGAGACTCAGGGCGGCTTACAGTGCGTTAAACAATAGCCTTCATACTTTTGTATATTTTATACAAAGTCAGCTTATTGCCTCCACAAACTGGGTCCTCAATTTACCTACCTTAGAAAGGATGGAAGGCTGAGTCAACCTTGAGCCTGGCGAGATTCGAACTTACTTTAATTGCAGACAGCTGGTGTTAAATTATAGTGCTTTAGTCTGCAGAGCTATCCAGGCTCCAGTTGCCAAGCATTCAAATTTTGATTACATCACCCAATCCCTGTCTCAGGAATTCTGGGAGTTGAAGTCCACAGGTGGTCAAAGAGCCACAATTGACCACCCCTGCCCTAGGGGATACTGCGATGGTTGTAAGTGTGAAAAATGCCCATAAGTCATTTTTTTCAGTGCCATTGTAATTTTGAACGGTCGCTAAATGAACTGTTGTAAATCGAGGATTACCTGTATTACAGGCTTTTTAGGGTCTATCAAAGTCAGTGGGAGGAAAGCAGATAATTCTAGTGCCGTGATGGCGAACCTATGGCACGTTGCCACAGGGGGCAAGCAGAGCCCTCTCTGAGGGCACGCCAGCCATTGCCCCAGCCCAGCTCCACCGCTCATGCGCCTCCCGCTGGCCAGCTTGTCTTCAGGTCTCTGTCGCGTATGTGCAGGGGGCGGGGCACATGCGGGAGCACGCGTGGCATGCATGGGGGGCACATGAGTGCTAGTTGGTGCAGGAGGTTTTCCAGGCCCAAAATGCGGGGGCGCTGGTGTGCATGCATGGGGGCGCATGTGTGGGGGTAGGATACATGCCTGGGGGGCACTCGCATAGCATTTTGGGGGTTCAGGCACACGTGTATGCATTCGCGCACACGCTTTGGGCATTCGGCACCAAAAAGGTTAGCCATCACTGTTCTAGCGCATCAAAGGGCAGATAAAAAGAGGATAATTCAGCTAGAGAATTTAGAAAAATTAGGAACAAATCCAGGTGTCAGGTTTCGAGGTCATCTCAAATAAATTGCATTTCAAAGTCTTTGAAGAAAAACTCCGATTTTAACACGACATTCTAACCCGACTCCATCGCAGCCAACACTGACTTCCAGACCCAAAACCCTCCCTTTCCGTTCCCCACTCCCCTGCACTCATTGGCCATCTTCCAAATCACTCTACCCCTAATCTACTGCTCCAGCTCAAAGGAATTTTCCCCCTCCCATCCCATCCCCTAGAGGATATTATCTCCAGGGAAAATAAGTAGGTGAAAAGTCAAACGTCCCTTTCCAGACGCATCCACTTCTCCTTCTTATGTCAGCACTAGAGTAAAAGCAGCTTGAAGGGCTGACACCAGGGCTGTAAAGATAAACATATTCAATTGCCCAGACTAATATTTTTTTAGCATCTTTTAGCAATGTTGGCAAAGAAAAGGTACTGGATTACAGAAGTTTGCCTACTAAATACAATTACTTTAGGACCCTTAAAATGTTACGTACTCTTCCAGGTTCTGGAGATTTCCAGAGTAGGTGGATTAAATAACATGAATTCTCTGAGTTCAGAAAAGAGCTGCGGTGGCGCAGTGGTTAGAGTGCAGTACTGCAGGCTACTTCTGCTGACTGCTGGCTGCCTGCAATTTGGCAGTTCAAATCTCACCCGGCTCAAGGTTGACTCAGCCTTCCATCCTTCTGAGGTGGATAAAACGAGGGCCCAGATTGTTGGGGGCAATATGTAAACCGCTTAGAGAGGGCTGTAAAGCACTGTGAAGTGGTACATAAGTCTGAGTGCTATTCTCCCTTTTGTTATTCTCCCTTTTTTCAGATTTTTTCATTTAATTTTTTTAGGTCACCTTCTCTGCAACGTCCCCTTTGCATCATGAATGCTAGCTCCACTGCCTTGTGGCTTCCCAATGCATCCTTGCCATCACCCTTGGAAACCATCTCTGATTTAAATAGATACAGAGATGTTCTTAAAATCATCTTCTACACGGTTATTTTTCTCTTTGGTTCCTTCGGCAATGGAATTGTGATCTGGATCACCAGCCGCCAAGTCTCACGGACCATCAGCTGCGTCTGGTTCTTCAACCTAGCTCTGGCTGACTTCCTCTTCTCCGTGAGTCGTATAGCACCTCTTGTAGCGGTGAAGGAAGGTTGGGCCTTTGGGAACTTTGCGTGCAAAGCCAACGGCTTCATCAAGTACCTCAACATGTTCTGCAGCGAGTTTCTCTTAGCTTCAATCAGCATGGACCGGGCTGCTTGTATCGCCTACCCGTTATGGGCCAGAAAACACCGGAACATCTCCTTGGTATGGCTTGCAGCTTTCGGAGCTTGGCTCATGGCCATCGTCACAAGTATCCCTTTCTTCCTTTACCGTAAGGTGGACACCAAGAACAACCGAATCAAATGTTTGGTGATGCTAAAAGAAGAAGAACCAGGAATACGAGTGACCATCTACATGTTGAGGCTGATATGTGGGTTCTTGGCTCCCTTCACCATCATTGTGGTCTGTTACGGCATCATCATCGTGGTCCTGAGGAGACGTCAGACCTCCCTCCACTCAAAGAAGTCCTTCAAAGTCATCTTGGCCCTGGTAGTCACTTTCTTTGTCTGTTGGTTGCCCTATCACATCACCCAGCTCCTTAAATTGCTAGGAGCGAATGGCCCAACCTTCTCGTTTATTACTCTTGTTGCGGCCTTCCTGGCCTACCTCAACAGTTGTGCAAATCCATTCCTTTACTTCTTCATGAGCGTGGACTTCCACAAAAAGTTGACCCTCTATAATATCATCAGGGCACTCAAGGGAATCTTACTGGAAGAAAACAGCACCCTAATTAGAAAATCCACCAGTAGCCATAAAGGTTCATTTTCTATGAGTGAACAGGCAATATCCACAGAAATCTCTCAGTTGCCCTGTGGAAACTCAACCCTTCCAACGTGAAGTATCCCAGGACCAGTGAAATTTGAATTTGTGAGCTTCAGTTTTGTTTCTTTTCAGAGACCCAAGCCACAATTTTGAACGTGTTGAAGTTTTAAATGTTTGTGGGTGGAAAGGGCTGACAGAAAGCAGCCTGTTCCCCTCATAACGAGCTGTGAAATTGCTTTAATTGTTTTGCATTAGTTATACAGAGTATAGGAATTCTGGGCATCCATGTTACTCATATCTGAAGGTTGTTTTCTTTCAGACTCTTATTCATCAGGAACCTTATCATGGTCTATCTCCAATTTTAGCCAAATCACAAGCCATCATGGAACTTTGTTAAAATGATAGCTAAGAGACTCTCTGGATCTGCTTTTCTTGTTTTGAATAGAGCAGGGGTGCCAAATCTTGTCAACTTTAAGACTTGCGGACTTCCACTCCCAGAATTCCCCAGCCAGCCATGCTGGCTGGGGAATTCTGGGAGTGGAAGTCCGCAAGTCTTAAAGTTGACAAGGCTGGACACCCCTGGAATACAGTATTTGCCTTTGGCCTGCAAATTTTGTGGATGCAAGAATATATTCAACCGTGCTATTTATTGTTGATAATTGTTAGAAAATAGGAAATTTGCTCCAGCAAGAATCTGGTGAGAAGCTTGGGCGTGCAGAAACTATTTCTGATTTTATGTGTGCTGGAATTGTTGGGATGGGTAGCAGCCTCCTTGTTCTGCAGTAAATCTGTCATTCTCTACCTCCTCCCTCTGGTGACTCTTAAGTGCATGTTGCAAAAGAGACTTAGCCAACTGTTGTAAAATCTGTTGGTTAGATAACTCAATATCTGTCTCAGATTACTGTCAGAGTTCCACCGAAGCGCTCTTAAGAATTCTGCAATGAACTTTCTCAACTTTTGTGAGCTCAAAGGAAGGCTCTTCGCCTTTGATTCAACTTTTCCAAGCTCAGTCTCACTTAGCAACAGAAATGTTGGGCTCAATTGTGGTCGTACGTTGAGGACTATATGTACCTGGAGGGGGCCGTCAGCTTTGGAAGAACAGCACCATATCTCCCAATTCAGTATTATTCTCTCGGCTTGCTTGCTCTGTGTTTCCTTTAGTTTGAAACGTGAATGTTTTTTAACTGTTACGCTGTGATTTTCATTTTTATATTTTTTGTACTACTCTGGGCTCTGTGGAGGATTACAGGTTTGTTACTCTTACAACTAGACAACCTGTGACTGGTTGGCTTATCATTTCAGAGAGATTTTCCTTACCTAAAGAGAGAAATAGAATGAAAATATTATGGGCAAAAAAAAAGCAGGGAGAGCAGAAATGACTTCCGGCGTCCCGCTGGCTTCCCCAGTGACTTTCCTTGTAGGAAGCTGACAGGGAGCGTGGGAAATTATGATTGTGGCTTACCACAGTGGCACAGTGCAACAATTCTCAACCTTGTCTTCACCATGGACCCCCTTTAAATACCTTTTGTGGCCAAATGGGCTACTTTACAGAATGCATCTAAAATCTGGGACCCATGACTCCTGTGGGATTGAAATTTGGCAAGCTGTGGCTGCTTCTGTGCTCCATGATTCTCAGGCTGTGCTCCAAGGACTGCTGGGGAGGGGGCTGTGAGGTCATCTCAAGGTCCGTGAAGGCTTGATGAATTCTAGTGCTCTAAATCTTGAGTTAAATCTTGGGGGCTCATATCTAAATGGTTGTCCACTAGGACTCCAAGATCCCTCTCACAGTTACTACTATTGAGCAAGGAACCACATATACGGTACCTGTGCATTTTGTTTTTCTTCCCTAAATGTAGAACCTTGCTTTTTTTCACTGTTGAATTTCATTTTGTTAGATAGGGTCCAAGATCCTATCTGCACCTTGAGCCTATCTTCTGGAGTGTTGGCTATTCCTGCCAGCTTGGTGTCATCTGCAAATTAGCTGTGGCACGCAATTTATATTCACTAGAAAGCAGGAAATCCTGCTATCTAGTGAATCTAAATCACGCAGCGCGGCTATTTTCCTCCCCTCGCTGTTCTACTTACCTTGTTAAGCCTTCATTCTCCGCATGAAGCACACATTTGGTGCACGCACAGCAAACCGGTGGCAATCGATTTCACCAATGAATGAAGGCTTCTTAAAACACTGTCTTTCTAGACAGGAATACACTGAGTCTGTTTTCACTTAAAGGATTTATACAATAAATATTCCATACATGGTTTTTTGTACATGGCTTCCCCTTATAACAGTGTTCCCAGGTTTTTAAAGAAAAGAACCAAAACACGTAATAAATATAAAGAGATCTATACAGCATGGGGGGAAGGAGGAGAAGTTCTCCCTTCTGATCGAGGAAAGCGGCACTTCCGATCAAAGTGTCCTACAGAAATCTCAAGAACATTTTCCATCAGCCGACTGACTTATGCCATTGCAAAAAAAAAAAAAATCACCTCTGATTTCCAGACAAGTGTCGTGTTTTCTTTTGAGTTAAGGGCATCTTCCAGAGAAATTGTGAATTCTGAATTCTCTGGAATAAGATTGCTGTCTTTGATGCAACTGGCTGGAATCCATACTAACTTCCAGCTGCCATTTCCAAGTCTTCCAACTTCCGAATGCCGTTTGAAGTTTTCTCCAGAAATAGTGTGATCGGAAATGTCTTCTGAGCTGGGTCCATAAAACATCCAATCCATTCATCATCTTCAAGTATCGACAGTTGCAACTCTGGGTACTGAAAAAGCCCTATATGGTAGTTAGACTCCAACAAACATTAAAGCATCCAAGTTCGGCCACTGGATCCCTTGGTGATCAGTTTTTCCCTTAGAAGGAGATACCCCAGTAAAACCTTGGGAGGAAACCTTCCCCAACTGAAGAGTCAAAGAGTCCATTTCATCTGAAAAAACCTAGTCAGTATCGAGTGTTTTCCTCGGCTGCCGTGACAATGGCATCCATCCAGATCCTCATAGCCTCTGGACTTGGTGCCACCATGCAGAAGAGGCGATCGTAAGTCTTGACGCAGAAGGTCAGTTTGGGGTTGGGACTCTGCCAAAAGCAAAAAAGAGCAATGAATGGATGGATGAAAATAGTGGGGCTGTATTCACACAGAACCACTTAACCCACTTACTGAATTGATCGATCCTCCTGTATTAGGGTGATTTTTTTTTCTTTCTAGTGTTTTTCTCCACTTTTTCTCCCACATCATTGGGATGTGGTCCATTGGTTGCCATAGAAATTGACCGATTGATTTGTCACCCGAGCCTGACATCGTGGGCTGAGAGAGAGTGAGTGGTCCGAAGTGCCCCAGATGGCTTTCATAAATAAGGCAAAACTAGAACTCCCTATCTCCTGGTGATTGGTCCAAACTCACCCAGCCGGCTTTCATACTTAAAGTGGGACTAGAACTCACTGTCTCCTGGTGATTGGCCCAACCTCATCTAATCAGCTTTCATACTTAAGTGGGACTAGAACTCACTGTCTCCTGGTGACTTGTCCAAACTCACCTAATTAGCTTTCATACCTAAAGTGGGACTAGAACTCACTGTCTCCTGGTGGTTGGTCCAAATTCACCTAACCAGCTTTCATACTTAAGGTGGGACTAGAACTCACTATCTCCTGGTGTTTGGCCTAAACTCACCTAACCAGCTTTCATACTTAAGGTGGGACCAGAACTCACTGTCTCCTGGTGATTGGCCTAAACTCACCTAACCAGCTTTCATACTTAAGGTGGAACTAGAACTCACTGTCTCCTGGTGACTGGTCCAAATTCACCTAACAGCTTTCATACTTAAGGTGGGACTAGAACTCACTGTCTCCTGGTGATTGGCCCAAACTCACCTAACCAGCTTACATACTTAAGGTGGGACCAGAACTCACTGTCTCCTGGTGATTGGTCTAAACTCACCTAACCAGCTTTCATACTTAAGGTGGGACTAGAACTCACTGTCTCCTGGTGACTGGTCCAAATTCACCTAACCAGCTTTCATACTTAAGGTGGGACTAGAACTCACTGTCTCCTGGTGACTGGTCCAAATTCACCTAACCAGCTTTCATACTTAAGGTGGGACTAGAACTCACTGTCTCCTGGTGATTGGCCCAAACTCACTTAACCAGCTTTCATACTTAAGGTGGGACTAGAACTCACTGTCTCCTGGTGATTGGCCCAAACTCACCTAACCAGCTTTCATACTTAAGGTGGGACTAGAACTCACTGTCTCCTGGTTTCCAGCCTGGTGCCTTCACCATTGTGTCAGGGTTCCTATGTTGACGCCTAAATTAACTCAACATGCTGGCCTCGTTGCTATAAGCAATGCACATAAGCAACAATAGAAAACCTAGTTAAGATTTGGACAGCCACGCTGAATATGGTGTATCAATGGGACCATGAGATTTATAAATTATGCTTATAACACATGTTGAGTGAAGATCATTGTGTAAAAACATAAATACTGTATTATTTTAAAGAATGGTTTCTTTGTCCTTTGTTTATTTGACTTGTTTGCATACAACTGCCTCATGACAGTTCACAGCAAGCCCGAGAACAACTCTTAAAAAATAAATAAAACTGTTAGTGCAAAGGATAATAAAATAAACGTCGAAAAAGACCACAAAGCATTACAGCAATAAAATTTCAGGATAAAGGCCCATCACGGAAGACAGAAGCAAACGCAGCGCTGTTAAGCAATTAAAAACTGACAGTAATTAAAACGGGATTGTAAAGATGAAAAGCTAAAGACATTTTTTTAAAAAAATGTCTCGGGGCTTTTCTCAAATGGTGTCAGCGAAGAAGCCAAGATTATTGATTCTGGGAAGGGTAGGAAATGTGCAAAATGTGACAACTTTTCCAAAGAAATTCAGGGCAATGTGATCTTAAAGTAGTTTCATTATTCATTTGAACTACGATAGGAAAGTATTCAGAGGTGGTGGGAAACTTTGCAGGGAGAGCAATTTGCTTATGGAAAGACCGACACGCAGTTCTTGCCCTCTGCAATTAACATTCCCAGGTCAAATGTAAGGGGCAAAAAGCTTCTGTTGAATAAATAGTTCTGGATAAAATTTATTAGGTGTCAGATGGTTCGCAGGACACTGTTTTGACTAAGCCAGTTCAAACTTTGTGCCTCTATTCCCGGAAATTATTCAGTTTATAGTTATAGTTATATGCTATAGCAGATGTTGTCTGCCTAGGATTGTGACTTTGGGTGGGGGGGGGGTTTGAAATATCTGAGGGGGAGGGACTTGCACACACAAACTTGGTTTGCTGTTCCAACTCAGCCTGGACATGCCTGCATGAAGTAAAGATGGTGTACATTTCTGGCTAGAAAGACCAAACATCACACCAAAACAGGGGTGAAATGCTACCGGTTCGGGTCGGTTTGCCCGAACTGGTAGTAAAAAATGCTACTGGTTTCCCGAACCGGTAGTAAAAAAAGTAAAAAAAAAAAAAAAATTCCGAAGATCAGCTGAGCGACGTGCAATCGTCTGAGCTTTTTAATTTTTAATTTTTAAAGCATTTTTAACTACCGGTTCCAGAGAACCACTAGTAAAAAAATGCTTAAAAAGTAAACATTTTAAGCCAAGCCACGCCCAACAAGCCATGCCACACAGTAGTGGGATTCAAAATTTTTTACTACCGGTTCTGTCGATGTGGCTTGGTGGGCATGGCAGAAGAAAGATACTGTAAAATCTCCATTCCCTCCCCACTCCAGGGCAAGATTACTGCAAAATCCCCATTTCCTCCCAATCAGCTGGGACTCGGGAGGCAGAGAATAGATAGGGATGGGGCCAGCCAGAGGTGGTATTTACCGGTTCTCCAAACTACTCAAAATTTCCACTACCGGTTCTCCAAAACTGGTCAGAACCTGCTGAAACCAGTCTTTGAGGCCATGCCCACCAAGCCATGCCCACAGAACCGGTAGTTAAAAAAATGTGAATCCCACCACTGGAAGGGAGGCTTGGTCACTCAGCCCAAAATTCTAATGGCCTGAATCGGTTTGGATCCCATAGCACCTCCCAGGTCTGCATGAATTAAAAAAAAGGGACTTTCAGCAAATCTCTACACTTGGTACCTTGAAAGCACTGCGGAGATGGTCACAGTAAACCTCTTCAATGGCCTGGAAATAGATCACACCCTTAAGCTTGGTCTCTTCTTTGTCTGGAGAGGGATTAAAAAAAAAAAAATCACAGGTCCATGTTAGCAAGTTGGGAAAGACAGAATTATTTGACAAAGTGGCAAAATTAGTGGGCCAATGAAATGCTGTGGATATAATTTACTTGGGCTTCAGTAAGGCATTTGATAAAGTAGACCATAACCTACTACTTGAGAAGACAGAAAAAAATGTATTTAGACAGCATCACCACTAGATGGATTTCTAACTGGCTGACCAACCACTCTCAATGTATAGTCCTTAATGGAACTGCATCTATATGGAAGAGAGTATGGGGTCTTAAGCCCAGTACTCTTCAATATCTTCATCAATGATGTAGAAAATGAAGGAAGGCCCAATGGATATAATTAGCTACCAACCTGCCTTCCATTGAGGACCTGTATACTGCACGAGTCAAAAAGAGGACTGTGAAAATATCTACAGACCCCTCGCATCCTGGACATAAATTGTTTCAACTTCTATAGGTTGAAGTGAAGTGGTGTGCAGTGCGCTATAGGGCACTGCACACCAAAACAACTAGACACAAGGACAGTTTTTTCCCCAGTGCCATCACTCTGCTAAACAACTAATTCCCACAACACTGTCAAATAATTTACTAAGACTGTATTACTATTATTCTTCTCTTCCTTATTAGTATCTACAGTATCTCTTCCCACTTATTACTATAACCATGTTTCTTGTATCTTTCAATTTATATTGCTTTTATTTGTTTCCTAGTATGATTTGATAGCTTATTAGTAACCTTGACTATCACTAAGTGTTGTATCTTTTTATTCTTGATGAAAGTATTTTATTCTCTTTATGTACACTGAGAGCATATACACCTAAGACAAATTCCTTGTGTGTCCAATCACACTTGGCCAATAAAGAATTCTATTCTATTCTATTCTATTCTATTCTATTCTATTCTATTCTATTCTATTCTATTCTATTCTATTCTACTCTACCCTACCCTACCCTACCCTACCCTACCCTATTCTATTCTATTCTATTCTATTCTATTCTATGAGAAATGCCTGGATTCATTGCACTAATCTTGCCTTCAATTCAGTGGTTATATTCACCCAGTAAATTTAAACAGCTCAATTGAAGACCTACTGGCCACATTCACACCATTCTCCATCCCCCAGATGAACCTGTTAATGCATCATTTCTCCTGGTCCCTTAGATAGGCAGTGCATGCCAATGGAATGCACTGAAGCTAAGACCAAGTCTTCTCCATCAGCAGCAGAGAGTGAAGAATTAACTACCTGTCTCGATCCTCTCTCTCCCTCTCTCTCTCACCTGTGTAATACGCCAAGACGCGCTTCTGGCGATCAAAAGTGAACCAACGTTTCTTCCAAGTCTTGATCCTCCCGCCCATCTTGACCAGGTAACCCTTGCAAGATTTGCTGGTCACCCTCACGTGCTGGCAGGTCTCGATGCTATGTCCTGACGCCTCCAGATGTTTGCGCAGGTCAAAGGCAGCTGGTTTAGGTTCCCGGCTCTCCATGGAGTTGTGGATCTGTAGGGCAACGAGAAGGCAAGGCTTAAAAACCAGACAGATGTCGGCCCAAGGAAGCTCTGTGCTGTGGTTTGTTCTCCTCATTTGGAGGAAAGAGATTTTGTGCAAATTCAGCATTCGCGCAATGCTGAGTCATGTTGGATCTGATGGTTCCCTTCCTGTAATCTAAGCAACTGTTCTAAAGATGGATCTTCCATGGTCCTCCCAGTATATCTTAGCAAGTGACCAGAAAATAAGCTTCCAAGCTTTCTGACTTCTTCTAACCTCATGATGGCAAACCTATGGCACGCGTGCCAGAAGTGGCACGCAGAGTCCTCTCTGTGGGCACGTGCGCCATTGCCAGCTGCTCTTCTGGTTTCTGGCACGCACATGCACACCGGTCAGCTGGTTTTCGCGGGTGCCGGAGCGCCGGAGAACAGCCTGAAAATGGCCCAAAAAATGGCCAAAAAAACAGGCTATTTTTCAGGCCATTTTTCAGGCCATTTCCAGGCCGTTTTGGGCCCAAAAAACGGCCTGAAAACAGCCCAAAAAACACCCCCAAAAGGCCAAAAAACAGGCATGTGCGCACCAGCCAGCTGATCTTCGGGTTTCCAGTGCTCCTGTTCACGCACATGCACGCATATGGATCAGGGGTGAAATCCAGCAGGTTCTGACAGGTTCTGGAGAACTGGTAGCGGACATTTTGAGCAGTTCAGAGAACCGGCAAATACCACCTCTGGCTGGTCCCAGAGTGGGGTGGAAATGGAGATTTTGCAGTATCCTTCCCCTGCCATGCCCATCAAGCCACGCCCACCAAGCCACACCCACAGAACCGGTAGTAAAAAAATTTGGATTTCACCATTGACATGGTCGCATGTTCCCGTTTGGGCACTCAGTGCCGAAAAGGTCTGCCATCGCTGTTCTAACTGGTATCTTCACTATTTAGATCAGGGGTATCTACCACCCTTGGTACTGAACTTTAAGACCTGTAGACTCCAACTCCCACGCTGGCTGGGGAATTCTGGGAGTTGGAGTCCACAGGTCTTAAAGTTGCACACCCCTGGTTTAGTTCATCAAATCACTGTCCTTAAGATGAAGATGAAGTTTTCACCTCTAATGAAAACACTGAGATTAAAACAAATTCTAAATCTGGAATACATGTTCACCCACATGCTACGCCTGAACAAATAACGATATTATTATAGCCCAATATGATTCGCACTGCGTGTCAAGACAATGTCTGGATTCCTCTCTAACCAGACAAACTTCCCAACCTCATTTTAACCTAGCCTAGGATGCTAAGAAAATCCTCCCGACCCAAATCTGGGCATTTTCTAGAGATTCCCTTTCCATCTCAGCTCAAACTCTGACCTCCCAAAGATTGAAAAAAGATTGGCAAAGCATATTATATTCTTGGGTTCTTCTCGATAAAGACGGAGATCTCCTTACCATATTCGAAGGGGACAATTCCATGCGTTTCACTTCCTCAGCTACCTTCTTAGCTTCCTGAAACGAAAGACGGTTGAAGGCGGTTTGCGTGTGGTAAGAACAGGGGACAGGCAGTACCATCTCAGCCACTGCAGACATATCACCCGCTAAAAAACCAAAAACCCCAAGCATACACAAGAAAGACCACAAGCTCTTTCTCTTCCTCCTAGACCAACTCTGGATATTTTTACCCAGCGTGCAGGAAGAGCTGTCAAAAAGCTGACAGGGTGAAATCTGCAACTTCCTCATTCGCAAAATCACGTGAGAAGCAGATGAGAGAAGCAGGGTTACTTGGGTTTAGATCAAAAGTCACAGCAATGAGTCAGAAATGGTTTGATATATGATAATTTCCTGATTGAAACTTTAGGGTGATTAGAATGATTTATTTATTTTATTTATTTATTGGTTCGATTTTATATGCCACCCTTCTCCGGAGACTCAGGGCAGCTTACAATGCGTTAAGCAATAGCCTTCATACTTTTGTATATTTATACAAAGTCAGTTTATTGCCCCCACAATCCGGGTCCTCATTTTACCTACCTCGAAAGGATGGAAGGCTGAGTCAACCTTGAGGATCCCAACCCTGTTAGACTTTTGTAAAGCCCTAAAAAAACTGGCTATGTTCTCATGCCCGGGATGCTGAATATATTAAGGGCCCCGTTTCTTGGCTGTATTGCTAACTGGTCAAGTATCTTGATCCTATGTATATTTTTTTTAATCTGAATGCTTTTAGTGTTTTTAATTGTAATGTATTGTCTGGATTGTAAAATGCCCAGAGACAAGGACTGAGATGAGCAGCTATAGAAAATGAATGAATGAATGAATGAATGAATGAATGAATGAATGAATTGAACGTCCCAAAGGTGCTTTTCAAAAGGCAACTGGACTTTCTTGGTTTTGACCTGGATGATTGAGAATCTCCATGGATGGATGGATGGAAGGAAGGAAGGAAGGAAGAGTGGATGGATGGATGGATGGCAAAAAATTTGACCATGGTCCAGGAGTTGGGTCTGCTCTCTCATCCTCTTACCCTTTCTTGCAGCAATCTTTCTCGTTCAGCCATGGCTTCCCGCACCCGGCGTTCCATCTCTGCCAGTTTGGTGACACAGTTTCCAAGGCTGTCGGCAGAAATACCCAGTTAATGCCAATCAGTCCTGATGTACGGCCATGCCAACGGAAAAGAAACAGGCCCTCTATAGGAAATCTTTGACTCATCAAGCCATATCATTTTAAGATAGGAAGTGATCTTGGAAATTAATCCATCGGGATCATTAGGTGGGAGAATTATGCACCTGTGGCATCCGTGAGAACTGTCTGAAAGTTGAGTCATGACAACTGGACTTGCCTTCTTGTTAGTTTGAGATGTTTCGCTGCCCATCCAAGCAACTTCTTCAGACTGAACAAGTCGGTTAGAAGAATCTGAGTAGGGAGAGAGTCATTGGAATGTGCCAAATCCTAAAATTCTAGGGGGATTCCCGCACCAGCTGCTTGGATGGGCAGCAAAACATCTCAAACCAACAAGAAAATAAGTCCAGCTGCCATGGCTCAACTTCCAGACATTTCTACCTGGATGACTGAGAATCTTCACTGACACCCCTCAGAGTTGATCATCTAGACTCTGCCTAAATACCTCTAGTCTTAGACTAGAACTAGAGCGAGTTAGTTAAAGTCGGGGTGAGATTGAAAAATTTCAGCAGCCAGTTCGCTGCCTGGTTGCTGGGTGAACATGGCCATGGCCATTGGGGCATGGCCAACTTGGCTTCTTGCAATGGGGGGGGCATTTTCCCCTCCCCAGGCTCCGAGGCTTTCCTGGAGCCTCCAGGAGGGCGAAAATGGCCTCCTCCAGGCTCCTGAGGCCCTCTCGAGGCCAGAAACAGGCCTATGTCTGATACTTCTGGTAGGCCTGTTTTTCACCCTCCCAGAGCCTCTGCATGTCCCCTGAACTTACTTGGCATCCAAAACGTGCCGCGTGGAGACTCCTGGGAGGGGCAGGGCAGGGTGGGCGGGGCCAGCCAGCCCTTGGAACAACCGGTTCAGCGAATCAAATTAAAATTAACATCTGGTTCTCCTGAACTGGTCCGAACCGGTTGAATCCCACCCCCGGTTAAAGTCAAAGTGAGCAAATAGCATTTGAGGAGGGCGAGAGGGAAGGCGATACTTCTTTTTCCAATAGGGCTGGCCGTAGTCTTATCAGTCTTACACCCTGAACTTAATCTCATCATACATAGCAACATGGATTCCTTTCAAGGAACATGGATTCCTTGGAAGCTGTGGATAGAATGACATTTGGGGGAGGGCCAATTTAGTTTGACTGAAGAAGACTGCAAAGAACGAAGTTAAGCAGCTCTTTGGTGAAGCAGGCTGAAATGTAAAGAAGGAAGACATCAGTGGGATGAGAATGGGATCATGTGCTGACCTGTAAGCTCCTTGAGAGGTTCCTCCCACCTGCCTGGTAGTTGCCTGGCCACCCAGCAGCTGGTAAAGGGGTTTGTTGTAACGTGAGAACTGGAGGTTTGGACTTCCCAGATAATGACCTTTGCTTCCGTTGGAGAGTTGAGCCACCAGAAGGCTGGGATCCAAAGCACCTGGAAGACACAAGCAGATGCAAAGTCAAGATAGCATCAACACCAGAGGTGGGTTTCAACAGGTTCTGACCAGTTCTGGAGAACCGGTAGCAGAAATTTTGAGTAGTTCGGAGAACCGGTAGTAAAAATTCTGACTGGCCCCACCCCCATCCATTCTCTGTCTCCCAATACCAGCTGATCGGGAGGAAATTGAGGGGTGGGAATGGAGATTTTACAGTGTCCTTCCCCTGTCACGCCCATCAAGCCACACCCACCAAGCTACACCTACAGAACCGGTAGTAAAAAAATTTGAAAGCCATCACTGATCAGCACCCTCAGAAGACATCTTAAAATCAACTTCCTTTTGGTCCAGTTGCTGCTTACTTTAAGTTTATGATTGCATGACTGTCCTACTGACCTTGTTAGGACTGTATTTGAGTAGTCAAACACCTTTGCCTGCCAAAACTCTCATTCAGTGTTGACAATCAGTGAAGGAAGAATATTTAACACCACAAAGAATTTTGTGGCACCTCGCTTAATACTGATGCTTGTATGGAATCAAATGCATCATGCATCTTTCTTTCTTCCTTCCTTCCTTCCTTCCTTCCTTCCTTCCTTCCTTCCTTCCTTCCTTCCTTCCTTCCTCTTTCTCTTTCTTCTCACTCTCTCTCGCAGCGGTGAAATCCAATTTTTTTTTACTACCGGTTCTGTGGGTGTGGCTTGGTGGGTGTAGCAGGAGAAGGATACTGCAAAATCTCCATTCCCACCCCACTCCAGGGGAAGGATATTGCAAAATCTCCATTCCCACCCTACTCTGGAGCCAGCCAGGGGTGGTATTTGCCAGTTCTCCAAACTACTCAAAATTTCCGCTACAGGTTCTCCAGAACCTGTCAGAACCTGCTGGATTTCACCCCTGCTCTTATGTTCTCTCTCTGTCTCTCTCTCTCTCTTCCCTTCTCCCTCCCTCTCTCTCTCCCTCCCTCCCTCCCCCTTGGAATTCCAGACCAAGAAATCAAATTGAACAATTTCTCCTGTAAAAACTCAGAGGTTTTGAGAAACTTGGTGAAAACCATGTGAGTTTTCCACCATTCTTCTTTATTAAGAAAATGTCTTATTTTTCATTTTGGTGGCCGGTGGGTACCAAAGAGAAGGTGTTCCACTGATACAGGTTGTTCCCACATGGTCCACCCACCCCAGCCCACCCGCTGAACCCATACCATGCATTGAAATGGGACGTTGAGGAGAGCGGGCCGGGAGGCGATCCCTACTCCTGCGAGGTAGACTGGCGGTCCGTTGCAGTCCAATCGAACCCTGAGAAGGGAAAGCGAAGAATATAAAGGGAGTCTCTTTTAGCAGCAGTTTGGATGAGTAACCAGGCCTTCCCAGGATGCAATTTGTTTCTGCATCCTTTGTGGTTCTTTGAGCTTGTCTCGATCTGTTCCTGAACTCCCTGATTAGTTGAATTCTGGGTGCATCTCATGGAAACAGAATCCTGATCTGCTTCAAAATGCTAGCTTGGATCACACATCTACTTCACCCAGATCAACTAATTAGGATGATCTGCAATGCTATGTTGAGTTGTTGGCTGGGGAATTCTGGGAGTTGAAGTCCATAGATCCAGAGGTGGGATTGAAAAATTTCAGCAACCGGTTCACTGCCTGGTTGCTGGCTGGGCATGGCCATGGGAGTGTGGCCTACTTGGCCTCCTGCACCACGGGGGGGGGGGGGTGTCGTTTTCACCCTCCCCAGGCTCCGGAGGCTTTCCTCAAGCCTCCAAGATGGCAAAAACAGCCTCCCCCGGGCACTGGAGGCCCTCCAGAGGCCGGAAATGTGCCTGTTTCCGGACTTCTGGTACTTCCAGTAGGCCTGTTTTTCACCCTCCCCAGGCTCCGGAGGCTTTCCTGGAGCCTCCAGAAGGGCGAAAACAGCCTTCCTCGGGGCAGGGTGGGGTGGGCAGAGTCAGCCAGTCCTTGGAACAACTGGTTCGGCGAACCAGATTAAAATTAACATCCGGTTCAGCTGATCTGGCCCGAACCGGCTGAATCCCACCCCTGCATATATCTTAAAGTTGCCAAGGTTAAGAAACAGTATTCTATAGAAATTATTACTCCGTCCCTTTAAGACTCCTTTTTCCTTATGAACAGTAAAGCAATGCAACTTTAGTCTTTAGTCATGCTAAAACTTTTGGGGATTTCTTTGTTAATCTTATTCTTCCTGTTTAGGGTCTTTGGTCAGGAAGCGTTAATCATTTTTAAGATCGCTGTGCTGAGTTTACATGTTACTTTTTTCAGCTGTTTGGCAGTAAAAAAAGTTTAAAAGATTTGGGGAGGACAGAGGCAGAATGTTCATTGAAGAACATTCACATCCCTTAAAAATTATTTTTAATGGTAACCCAAATCAATGTAGGATTGTTTCCATTGTTTTTGGTAGCAGACGTCAGCAACTGGAATGGAAACCTCAAAATAGAAAATTCTTCTTTAAATTCTATTATTAGATATTGTAAATATTTTCTTCTGAAATATGCCCAGCAAATGTGGGTAATTTAAGGTCAATTCAAGCTTTTCCCAAAGCCTAAGAATTGTCCTGAATAGCAAAAATCCATTAAAAGTTACCAGATAACAACAAATCTATTTTAACCTTGGTCAAATAAACCAACCTTATACTCTTTTACTTTTAACAAAGATCAAGATTGTTAAAAAGTAAAAGGAAGGAATACTGTTATTGTATGTTTACTGTACTTCCTTGTGTGGGGTATAGAATAATTGGTCCCATTACTCACACGGACCAAAAAGACTCTGACATTGCTACTTTTGATATTAATTCTTTAACCAAAACTTTTGTAACACAGGTAGTCCTCGGCTTACAACAATTCACTTAGTGACTGTTCGAAGTTACAACGGCACTGAAAAAAATGACTTTGGGCCATTTTTCACTTTCGACCGTTGCAGCATCCCCATGGCCACATGATCAGAATTCAAACATTTGGCAATGGACTCATATTTATGACGATTGCAGTGTCCCGGGGTCATGTGATCAACTTTTGCAACCTTCTGACAAGCAAAGTCAATAGAGAAGCCACATTCACTTAACAACCAGATTACTAATTTAACAACTGCAGTGATTCACTTAACAACTGTGGCAAGAAAGGTCGTAAAATGGATCAAAACTCATGAAGCCACTGTCTTGCTTAACAACATAAATTTGGGGCTCAACTGTAGTTGTAAGTTGAGGACTAGCTGTACCAGAGCTTATTGAAGCTCTTTTGAGAGGGGAAAAGGGTCTCTCTTGAAAACCAACATAGAAATCGACAACAGACAAATAAATGTTGATTAGGTATCTTGTCTCAAGATATAATGAAAGAAAAAAGACAATACAAATCTTCAGCTTCTAAAAAACTTTAGCACATGTAAAAAGAACTTCTGTGATGGCCTATAGGTGGAGCTCTTGCCTCACAATCAGGAGGTTGTGAGTTTGATCCTAGGTAGAGGCAGATGTTGGTTTCCTGCTAGGGCAAGCGGTTGGATTAGATGACCTGCGAGGTCCCTTCCAACTCTGTTAATCTGTTAAAAAGACGGCACTGAAAATTAACCCAGGCCAAAGAGACAGAACACACCTTGACAGAACTGCAGACAGAGAAGACACAGGAGGACGAGTCCGACTGGTCAGAACCCAAGACAATGACCTTCCGATCCGTTTTTTGAGTAAAAGTCAGCTGCAGGGAGACAGACACATATCGATGTGAGCATCACTGCTGGAAGGAGAGTGTGGATGGAAGGGAAAGAGCCTGCTTTTCCAAACATAAAATGCCAAATCCAAGAAAGCCCTTCAGATGTTGTTGAACTTCAACCCTGGAACATCTGGAGGTCCCCGTAATCCCCATTCTCTGGACTAGAACCAAACGAACATCAGAAGGGACTTAAAGACCGAATTTGCACACTCTGTTAAGGGAGGCAAAAAAGGGGTCTGGATTCCTCATATTGCGGGATTCCAGCCCTCGTGTTGGCACATCACGGGACAGCGTCATAACTTAGATTGGGGGGGGGGTGTTGTCATGTGATCACTTTTCGCGACCTTCTGACAAGCGAAGTCAATGGGGGAAGCTAGATTCACTTAATAACCGGGTTACTTACTTATCAACGGCACTGAACAACTGAGGCAAGAAAGGTCATAATATGGGGCAACATTCACTTAACAACAGAAATTTGGAGCTCACTTATGGTCATAAATCAAGGATTACATGTAAAAAAATAAAATAAAATAAAACTAATCTGCGGTGAAGTCACTTGACCAAGTTTCTCCGACCGCTGTGTTTCAAAGCCCCCCACAAAACTTGTGCCTGTTAAATTTGATCTGCTTTGATTCATTAAAGCCATGAAAAAGGGGAACAGGGTAGCCATCTCCATCCTGGCATAACCTAATGTGCAGAGTCCACAATGCCCTTCTGAATGTGGAATGCAGCCTTGGATGCCCTCAAGAACAGGGAGATAGAAAAGCACTGCAAAGTCATAGAGAAGTTTACCTGGGTCACGCCCTCCTTATTTTCCGACAGGTCCTCCCCGTTCGCTGAATACTCCTGGCTCATATCCATGAGGCGACTTTTCTCCTAAATGCAGACAAGCAACGAGTCATTCTGAGATCGGGAAGACATTTCACAATGTTTGGAGAAGTTTCTGATGAAGCACATCTCAGCCTGCCCTATCAGCTGCACTGTGCTGCCTCCTGATGTCAAGACTTAAAGCAGTGTTTTTGGCAACTTGAAGATGGGTAGATTTCAACCTGAAGATGTATGGACTTCAACTCCCAGAATTCCAGAGTGTGGAACTTCCAACTCCAAGTTCCCAGCTGACTGGGAAATTCTGGGAGTTGGAAGCCCACACATTGGAATTCTGGGTGTTGAAGTCCACACATCTTCAGGTTGAAGTCTATTATTTATTTATTTATTTATTTATTTATTTATTTAATTGAATTTCTATACTGCTCTTCTCCCGAAGGACTCAGGGCGGTGTACAGCCAAAAATAAAACCATGACAATATAAAAATTAAAAATTAAAAGCAATTTAAAACAATTAAATAAATTGACCAAAATAAATTGACTAAAACATTCTACACATCTTGAGGTTGCCAAGTACATTTTTAAATGGATGTGAGGGGTCTGTAGATATTTTCACAGCCCCCTTTTTGACTCGTGCAGTATACAGGTCCTCCATGGAAGGCAGGTTGGTAGCCATGGTTTTTTAAAAACGTTCTTCTAAAACGTTCGTCCTGCTCAAAGGCAGGAAAGCTGAGCCGGCAGCTTCTAAAGTCATTAGCACTGCCTGATCTCAAATTCTAATTCTATCTTCCAACAAGCCTTCTGAAAAACATACAGATCTAATGCAGGTTGAAGAAGGAAGTTTCTCCCCAAACAAACCACATTCAGGAACCCAGCGAAACGTCACCCTTGCAATCTCACCGCAGATTAGCAAGAGAAGACGGTACTTGGTTGAGGGATTCAGAATTAACGCTTGCACATTTTGAAAGCGTGGGAAAGTGGGTAGGCAAAAAAAAACACACAAAAAAAAACCAGTGTGGAAATCAAGATACTCAAAAGCTTCTTGGCAGAGGACAAGGGATTCCTTACCGCGTTGAGATGGCTGACAGCCTCTCCCTCCTCTTGTGCAAATTTCTGGCACACACCCATCATTTGTTCTTGTGTTAAAAGGGCTTGGCCTTCTAGCTTCTTCACTGTCTTCTGCATGGGTGGAGAGAAACTTGGTGAACGAAAAAAAATCTAAGATTTCAAGAGAGATAGTAATTCTCCCTACAGACAGTGCCTGTTCAAAAGTGACAGGTGTGGTTAAGAGAGAGAGAGAGAGAGAGAGAGAGAGAGAGAGAGAGAGAGAGAGAGAGAGAGAGAAAGAAAGAAAGAAAGAAAGAAAGAAAGAAAGAAAGAAAGAAAGAAAGAAAGAAAGAAAGAAAGAAAGAAAGAAAGAAATACAACTGTGGAATCGCCAACCCATTGCAAAATGTTTTGCGGGTGATTCATCTACTTTTTTACAGGGACTTTGTGGTTAAGAGTGCGTATTGTCTAAAAAAAAACCCACAGTACAGTACGGCTACAAAACCAAGGCGAAAGCAATTTCGCCAACCGCTGAAGATCCTTATAAGATATAAGTAAATCCATTGTTTTCAATTGTCTTTCATTTTGAATACTACAAAATTCCGGAATGTCTTCAAAAGCAAACGGGCAAGAATTGAAGACGTGAACCCCATAATTACATGTTGCTTAGTTTTAAAGTCAGCTTTCTCAAATGACTAAGTTACAGTTCAACCAGATCTAAGTTTGAAGTCAAAAATAAAACGTTTCCAGAATTATTTGCTATTATTTTGGTGCACAAGCTGGGATGTTCGTTTATCAATAACATCTATCACGAATTAAGCCGAATATACGTACGTGTCCCAGGATAATGTTTCAGGATCCTATCTGGGTCAGTCACTGGGACCAAAGGTTTTCTCTTCTAAGCTTTCGGACTCGTGCTGGAGCCCATTTTCAGGGAACTTCTCTCTAGCTAGAACTTCTCTCTTTTGGACTCCTGCTGGAGCCCATCTTCAGGGAACTTCTCTCTAGCTAGAACTTCTCTCTTTCCGACTCCTGCTGGAGCCCATTTTCAGGGAACTTCTCTCTAGCTAGAACTTCTCTCTTTCCGACTCCTGCTGGAGCCCATCTTCAGGGAACTTCTCTCTGAAGTGTGTGCTTTGAGCTGTTCTGTGTGTGGTATTGTCCCTGTTGTGTGTGGCTTTTTAGATGTTGACAGAGGTGTTGATGGCTGGCTATTAAGTCGTTGACGTTGGCAACGACCCAGTTTGGATCCAATAGCATCTATATTTCTGCCCTTCCAATCATTTTGTAAAGGCCTTATCTAACTCGGTTCCTTCCGAACATATTCGATCAGTTTCCATAAATACTAAATGGCATTTCCTTTGACAGCCCTGGCTCAGCATCATTGGTAATGAAGTCCAACATAACTGGAGGAAACCAGATTGAGGAGGATTTACAGGGGCAATCGGGGACTGAAAACTGAGGGGAGAAATTGGATCGAAAGGATTAAGACAACCACTTCTCACCTTCCTTTGGTTAATGCTGTTCTGCAAGTGAGTGATCTCTTCAGTCAGAGCACGACAAATGGCTTCTTTTTCCTCTTCTAGGTGACTTTCGCGTTCTAGTTGTTGGAATTCCAGATCTTCATAACATCTCAGGGCTCCTTCTAGCATCTCAGATGTCTAGAAAAGAATTAATAGAATTTTTTATTGGCCAGGTGTGATTGGACACACAAGGAATTTGTCTTCGGTGCATAAACTCTCGGTGTACGTAAAAAAATACATTCATCAAGAATCATAAGATACAACACTTGGGTCTTGCATATATTAACTGCAACTAGGATTGTATTTACACAACAATGGAAACACGATGAGATTCCATCTGAGGGGAATGTAATTAAGAAAATATTGGAATGTGCAGAAATGGATAGATTAACGCTTACTATTAAGGGTAAAGAAGAAACTGAATATTTTTTGATATGGGATATATTCTATCAATGGCTAGGCAATAGAAACAGAAGTTAGAAAGGAGGAGATATAAAAAGAGGAAATGATAATGTGAAAGTTGTTTAAAAAAGATGATGCTAAGTATTATTGTTATTATATTATTATATTATTAATATGATGGTGATGAATACTACAACAAATATGTGGATTATAATTGTTTAAAAATAACTGTACCCAGATCACACACTGTTTGATGGAAATTGAATATTATATAAATGAAACAAATAAAACACACGGGGGAAAAAGAATAGCATGATACAACACTTAGTGATAGTCATAGGATGCTAAATAAGCAATCAAAATCATGCTAGGAAACTAAATAAAACAATTTAAGATACAAGCAAGAAGGTTATAGTCATAAGTAGAAGAGCAGTTACCATCCCTGGATTTCATCTTCTCAAAGGGCACCTTCCAATACGTTAAAAAAACTGGGTGCATCTCAGTGATGAAATCCAATTTTTTTTTTACTACCGGTTCTGTGGGCATGGCTTGGTGGGCATGGCAGAGGAAGGATGCTGCAAAATCTCCATTCCCAGCCCACTCCTGGGGGGGGAGATATTGCAAAATCTCCATTCCCACCCCACTCTGGGGCCAGCCAGAGGTGGTGTTTGCCAGTTCTCCGAACTGCTCAAAATTTCCGCTACCGGTTCTCCAGAACCTGTCAGAACCTGCTGGATTTCACCCCTGGTGCATCTGATTCAAAACTCTGCAAAATCCAAGCGGGCAGTTCAATCTTCACTCAGATGATGGGACATACAACCATGACTGAAATGCTTCCACCAAAATCAGACCTCTTTATATTCCAAAACTCAGCACATCCCTCAACCTAGGTAGGATCGCATTGTCAATTTTGACTGATCTCAACAAGCTAAGGCAGGTCAGACCCGTTCGAACTCACCGTGAAATTTCCAAGATCAGAGACCAGACTAAGAAGTCAAAGCAACGGTCCAGAAGAAGACAAGTGCTAAACACCAACATCAGGAGTGTGATTTAATGGACATGGACTCTCTCCTCTGAGCGCTGAATTGAACTGACACACACTTACCTCCTGTAGTTGCTTCTGCATCCGTTCACGCATTGATTCCGGCTGGTTGTTTAGGTGGATCTGAGACTCCGCATGTTGTCTCTGGAGCTCTTCTACTCTCTGACGTTCTCGTTGTAGACGTGCTTTCTCCTGCCAAAAGAGAAGAAGAGCAGGGTAGTGTCACTACCTGTCCATGGGCGATGTAAATATATCCAGCCACTCCTGCTGGTAGGAATAGATACACCTTCCTCGCCCAGAGATGATCAAAGCTCTGATAAGACTGCCTGGAAGGCCTTCTTCTCACTGATGGAGTAACCTCGGAGTTGCATTGAACAACTCCCCTACTTAAGTAGGAATTCCAGCAGGTAAATGAGCAAGCTGGAATAGGAGGTATGGATTACTAGGTTCATGGAGTGTGGGGAATCCTCGGCTAACATCCATAATTGGAACTGAAAATCATGTCGTAAAACAATACAGTCATAATTCAATTTCTGGCCTTTTTCATGGCAGTCATTAAGCGAACACTGTAGTAGTTTAAGCGAACACATTTATTTAAATGGACAGTTTGGCCAGAAACCAGCAAAAATGTCAGAAACAAGCACCAAACTCCATGAATTGCAGGTAGTCCTTGACTTACAACAATTGGTTTATTGACTGCTCAAAGTTACAATGGCAATGAACAAAGTGACTTATGACCATTTTTCACACTTAACAACCGTTGCAGCATTCCCCATGGTCACGTGATCAAAATAAGGATGCTTGGCAACTGAGTCATATTTATGACGGTTGCAGTGTCCCGGGGTCACGTGATCCCCTTTTGCAACCTTCTGAAAGCAAAGTCAATGGGGAAGTTGGATTCACTTAACAACTGGGTTACTAACCTAACGACTGCAGTGATTCGCTTAGCAACTGTGGCAGGAAAGGTTGCACAATGGGGCAAAACTCACTTAACCACCGTCTCGCTTAGCAACAGAAATGTTGGGCGCAATTGTGGTCGTAAGTCGAGGACTGTCTGTAGAATCACATGACAACAAGGACCGGGCAGTTTTATGCATATATTCATTCAGTCATTCATTTAGAAAATGTATAGAGCCAACCAGCTTAACTACATACACTTGGGCAGCTGATAACAATCTACAGACACAAAAATAAAACCTAAAAAGCAATGAGGCACCGCAATAAACTCCTGCATCTCTATCAGGCTCAACAAAAGGGCTGGTGCAGCACCTGGGAAATCAGCCAAGTCTACAACATTCTGGAAGGGAGAGGGGGAGTTGATGCTGTTCCATAGTGAGGTGCTGTTGTGGTCCGCCAGCAGCCTGCGGCAGCAGAGTCAGACAGTGGAGAGGCTGGGGAGGAACATGGGCTAGTCCTGGAGTCTGGGGAAGGCCCGGATGAGGGCTCTGCGTCAGAGGCAGAGATATGGCCAGGGCCATCTGGGAGTTATGTGTGGACTCCGGAGCCTCCAGAGTCGGACATCAGAGAGGCAGAGGAACAGGGGGAGCCTGTTCCTAGTGCACGCATGCGCAAAGCTGCCAGAAGGCAAGAGCAGCTAATGCAAAAGGGACGACTCAGGAGAACAGGCAAGTATTTTTTTATATCCCCTAATATATTCCTTCCTTCCTTCCTTCCTTCCTTCCTTCCTTCCTTCCTTCCTTCCTTCCTTCCTTCCCCCATGGAGATGACCATAGGGAAAATGCATAGTTTTCCATGATTCATGAGATCAAGGATGACCCCAGCATGCCATAGAAAGTAATACTAACAATTGTTAAATATGTCGTAGAAGAAAGCAGCAGAATAGAATTGATCCCACAAGGTTTCCTCCTTGTATGGATAGTATCATTCCATAGTTTGGTCACTAGGTGGTGCTGGACCTGATAGGCTCTTGGTGGAGTCTGGTGTTTCCCTGTTCCTGTCGTGTTGTCAGGCCTAAGCCCAAAGACAACACAATGAGTGCAGTTCAAGTGCAGTTCCTTATTTGCTTACACCTAATAGACAGATTCTTGCCAGACTAAAGTTATAACCCCCTAACCTAATAGATATACACTGGGTGATTCTAGGGTGTGAGTCAGGGGTGAAAACCAGCAGGTTCTGACAGGTTCTGGAGAACCGGTAGCGGAAATTTTGAGCAGTTCGGAGAACCGGCAGCAGAAATTTTGAGAAGTTCGGAGAACCGGCAAATGCCACCTCTGGCTGGCCCCAGAGTAGGGTGGGAATGGAGATTTTGCAATATACTTCCCCCAAGAGTGGGAAGGGAATGGGGATTTTGCAATATCCTTCTCCTGCCTCACCCACCAAGCCACGCCTACCAAGCCACACCATGCCCACCAAGCCATGCCCACAGAACCGGTAGTAAAAAAAAAATTGGATTTCACCACTGGTGTGAGTACCCTGATTCTTTTCTTCACACCCCCATAAAGTTCAGGACTGTGCAGTCTCTTGTCTTTGAACCCACTCTAGAATGTTCTGGCTCCTCCTTGAGAAGCCACAGTGCTATTGCTTACACAGACACACTTCTTCTCCAGGTGCACATTCCATCGTGCCTGTTCTTTACCGGAGAAAGAGATTAAAATTTCTAACTATCTTCATGGCATTCGTGCCCTCTCCTTTTATTCACCTCTCTACTTCGCCAAGCTAATTTGCATAACATGCAAAATGACGAAGGGAAACATAAAAAGGCGAGATGGAGGAATAACTGGATGGGTGAGTTGGGAGGCTTTAAGAAGCCAGAATCCTCAGCTGTATTTTTATATTTGCTCTTTAAAGCTTAGATTGTGATGGACACTATTTGTAGAGAGTAAGAAAGTTGACCTTGACGGGAGATATGTGAGCTATGTACCAAAGCAACAAAGGGAAAGACGGATGTTAAGTTCGAAACAATCAGAAACATGCGGAAGAGTCTCTGATGGGCACCTCCCTAATAGAAGAGGAGGAGATAGAGCACGATCAGTCTAGCATGATTGTTATTGTAGCCTCTCTCAAGAAAAGTAATCTTAGCCTTCCTATGGAATTGAATTCTGGTCTGGTCTATCTGGTGGGATTCACCACTACAGGAGTGATTAGAATGGAGTATTGCAGGCAAACTCTGCCCGCAGCCTGGAGTTTGATGCTAACAGAATTCAAGGTTGACTCAGCCTTCTATCCTTCTGTGGTCAGTAAAATGAGGACCCAGATTGCTAGGGACAATATGCAAATAATGCTTGCATTGTAAATCATCCCAAAAGTGTTGTAGAACAGGGATCCCCAATCCCGGGTCGTGGGCCAGTACCGGGATGTGGCCCATTTGGAAATGGGACGCACAAACAGTGGGCAAGCACTCCCTCCCCTCTACTTGTGGGAGTAGTGAGCTCCATTTGTGGGAGTGGCAGGTGCGTGCCTGCCACTCACACAGAACCATCCCCTCTCCCCCAATCCCTGGTCCCACAAAGCTGGAAAGGTTGGGGACCACTTCTGTAAAGCACTATGGGTCGGTATATAAGCCTATATGCCAGGGGTGTTAAACTCAAGGCCTGCAGGCCAGATCCGACCCATGGAGTGCTTAGATCTGGCCTGCGGGGCTGTCCTGGAAATGGTGAAGGACAAGCCCGTGGTGCCTCTGCCAGCGAAAATGGAGCTCGGGAGGACCACGTGCGGCCCTCCTGAGCTCCGTTTTCGCTGGCAAAGGGTTGCAGGAGGACGTCCCAGCCGAAAACGGAGCTCGGGAGCCTGTTTTCGCTGGTAGAGCGCTCAGGCCATCACAGGCGCCCCCTGACACAAGTGACGTCAAGCTGGCCAAACACCAGTGGTGGGTTGCCCCCGGTTCGCACCGGTTCTATAGAACCAGTAGTAAAACCGGCGGGAGGCTCCGCCCACCAACCCCGACGTCATCAGAATGCTTCTGGGCGGCCCCGTTGCGAACTGGTAGTAAAGGTAAGTAGAACCCACCCCTGCCACATACCCCCATCCCCGTCCACCGAGGTCAAACAAAACCCTGATGGGGCCCTCAATGAAATCAAGTTTGATACCCCTGCTATATACTATCCCTGCTGCTGTAGAGCTGTGATGAAAAACAGACTAGCAAGGCATGCAATCAAGACAGTGATTTTTATGAGATCATTAAATTACAAAATCGTTAAGGTCTGAAAAGATCTTGAAGGCCTTTTAGTTCACTTCCTCCTACTATTCCAGATGAGTGGTAGTTCAAAACTGGACATTTTCCAGTCAAAGTTTTGTCGAGCCATTTATCCGGGAAGTTATGAGGACAGATGCAAAATATCAACAGAGTTTCTGATAAGAGAAAATTAAGGAGGCCAGAGGGTAAAATTCAAGAAGGGAAGAAAAATAAGGGAAAAGAGATCAACGGGGACGTTGGAGCATAAAAGGTTAACGTTCAGTCCAGCTGGACAGTGACCTTCGAAAGAGATACAGAAATCACAAAACAAAGTCCTTTCCTTCCAGCGGTTTGAAGTCCCCCAGACGAGTGGAGGCTATTCTCCACAGCCAGCATGGGAATCAAGTAGAAATAACTTTGCTACCGGTAATTTTTCAACCACCAGCCTCTTTGTTTTTATTTTACACGTCCTGAGCCCCAGAGGGAAGGCGGGATAGGAGCTGTGAGACTACTACTTATTATTTCATCCATCGGTAGCTGGAGAGTTATGAGGGACCTACTGAAACCCAACACAAAGGAATAAATACAGTACTTGCAAGCCAGTTGTAAGTTAAAGGAAGGGAGGCAGCTTTTTTAAACAGGTCACGCTCAGGGATGGCGTTAGAGCAGGGGTCTCCAAGCTTGGTAACTTTAAGACTTATGGACTTTAACTTCCAGAGTTCCTCAGCCAGCTTTGCAGAGCTTTGCTCTAGGAGTTGAAGTCCACAAGTCTTAAAGTTGCCAAGGTTGGCGATCTCTCCCTGCGCTAGAGGATTGATCTGTGGGCATGCATTTTGCCTCCTCTTCTCTTGGGGGCAACCATCCTGTCCTGCAACTTATTTTGAAGCAAGATCCAACCATCATCTCAACTGGTCCCTGCTTGAGGAATTGGAAGAGGACAAGCTATGATCTACTTCAGGTGTCCTGATCCAGTCCAGAACTGAAGCTGCAACTGGAGAATTTTTGGGGGGAGGGGGGAGGGGGAAATCATAAGAAAGCTGCTGAAGAGCAGTTGCTCACCTTCTCGCGTTCTTCACGGCACCTGAGCTCCGTCTCCACAAGACGATCTTTCAGCTCCACCAGCCGTTCTTCCTCTCGCTGTAGCTCCTGCCTCTCTTCCTGCAGCTCCCCTTCTAACAAGGCACCTTCCAGGTCCATCTGCCAAGAAGAGGAGGAGACAGGTCAGGGGAACGTTGCCAAAACATCTTGACGTGCCCTGATGTGTGTGCTGGCTGACTGACTGACGCAACATCAACACAGCCGCGGGGAGGTGCAGAGAGACAAAGCGAAGCCTACAAAACGGGAACTGGGAGAATCCAAGCATGCAAACGTCCACATTTCCGGCCCAGAAAATGGCTCCCTCCACTGAGGTGAGAACCTTCGGCATTGGGTGATGGAGATTTCCTGTCCAAGGGAACAAACAAGTCCTTCTCTTCGTCCTCCTTCTACGTCGCCTCTGTTCTTCCTCAATTGCTTGGGTGTGGGCCTCTCAACACTGGTTTTACAGGTGCTGATTGTTGTCCAATCAACAACCTCATGATGCAGGGAGGGGACTGAATAAGCTAAGGTGTACCTCTATATTCAGCTCTTTCTTCCGATGATGCAGCTCCTTGAGCTGGTTTTCAAGAGCTGAGATTTTGTTCAGAGCCGCACGCTGGTCGTCTTTAGGATCACCGCCAGCGCTTCCACTACGAAGACCCTCATGCTGGGAAGAGAGGGAGGCAGAATCAGAAGTCGCAAGGCTTAATGTTGCAATGATACGAGGGATCTTCCTAAATTAGAAAACGTGTATGGAAGTATGGATACTGTTGTGACCCAGGCCCACGTAATTGATATTAAATGCAAAACAGTTCCAAGAAACAAACAGATTTTATTAAAACAGCTGAGAATTAACTCATTCTCAGCATATTCTAAATGAAATGAAAGCAAAGTCCTCAAAACACCAGTCTTTAGTTTATCTCTGACCTTGGGATAATTAGGCAAACTGCCAAAGGCTTTTCTTGGCAACAGTTCAGGAACAGAAGAAATAACTACAGCCAAACAAGAAGCAATTCTCTCAACGGTTGTTTTCCAGCAAAGAGGCCAAGAGCCATTGCTGGTCTTTTAAGCCTTATGGGAAGGGCCAATCATCTCTTGGCCCTACTCCCGAGTCGTCCTCTCTGCTTTAACTGCTCCTGCCTTCTGGCAGCTCTTCTCATATGTGCACTAGGAACAGGCTCCTCCTGTTCCTCTGCCTCTCTACTGTCAGCCTCTGGTGGCTCTGAAGTCCGTACATCACTCCCCGATAGCCCTGGCCCCATCTCTGCCTCCGACGCAGAGCCCTCATCCGGGCCTTCCCCAGCCTCCAGGACTGGCCCATATTCTTCCTCAGCCTCTTCGCTGTCCGACTCCGCTGCCAGCTCTGTTCCCCTGTATCTCTGGGGCCAGCCAGAGGTGGCATTTACCAGTTCTCCGAACTGCTCAAAATTTCCACTACCGGTTTTCCAAAACCTGTCAGAACCTGCTGGATTTCACCCCTGCTGTGGAGTCCTTGGTGCTCTCTAAGCGTGGTGGCTTTTCTGCAGACATTTCATTACCCAACTAGGTAACCTCATCAATGCTAAAAGGGAGTGGGGTTTGCTCTTACCAGCTTCTCGATGGAGCCATTGGTCTGGATTTGCTTGAAAGCAAACCCCACTCCCTTCTAGTACTGATGAGGTTATCTACTTGGGTCGCGAAACGTCTGCAAGAAAACTACCAAGCTCCAAGAGCACCAAGGATCCCAGGGGGTATGTTTTTATTCAAACCACAACAAGTAGAGGAGTATTATACACGTGATGAGTTGGGTGTTAAGAAAAAGAAGAATTCCGGTCCACAAACGTGTAAAGCTTCTTAGCGCCGGGTGCCAATACTCACCCCATTTTGGATGCTCTCTGTGCTACTGGCTTCATCCTCTTCTGCACAGCCGCCGGAATGGCTGCCTGACGGAGAGTCGTTTTCCGAAGAAACCGAGTCCCCTTCGGCACTGCTCTGAGCCGGGGAACCCTCGCAATCCGGTGAGCGGCTGCATTTCTGTTCATCCAGAAGTTGTCCCTTTTCCAAGGCTGCCGGATAAGGACACAGCTCTGCTTGGTTGAACAGGCCCATAGCTTTGGGGTCAAGTGCTCAACAGCGCATGGTTCCTGCTGGGCCCTGCAGTTATGAAGCATAAGAGGCAATTCTGTCATACATACAGGAAGAATTTGACCAAATGGCAGTGAAAAAAAAAGAAAAGAAAAGAAAACCAAGGAAGGCTCCGCCCTAACTGGGTAGGTAGTCCTCGACTTACGACCACCACTGAGCCCAAAATTTCTGCTGCTAAGCGACAATTAAGTGAATTTTGCCCCGTTTTACGACCTTTCTGGCCACAGTGAATCATTGCATTTGTTAAGTTAGCAATTTGGTTGTTAAGTTAGCAATCTGGGTTTCCTGTTGACTTTGCTGGTCAGAAGGTCCCAAAAAGGGATCACATGACACACACACACACACACACATCCCCAGGACACTGCAACCGTCATAAATACGAGGCAATTGCCAATCATCTGAATTTTGGTCCTGTGGACTGTGGGAATGCTTGAAATGGCCATCACTGTGAAAAACGGTCATTTATTTATTTATTTATTTATTTATTGGTTCGATTTATATGCCGCCCTTTTTTCCGGAGACTCAAGGCGGCTTACAATGGGTTAAGCAATAGCCTTCATACTTTTGTTTATACCTGCTTAGTAGGGCTTTTTGGCCGCCCCGAGTGGTGTTCTATTTTATACAAAGTCAATTTATTGCCCCCACAATCCGGGTCCTCATTTTACCTACCTCAAAAGGATGGAAGGCTGAGTCAATCTTGAGCCTGGTGAGATTTGAACTTGCAGTAATTGCAGGAAGCTGGCAGCTAAGTGCTACTTTAACAGCAGTTTAGTCCGCTGCGCCACCAAGGCTCCTCCTCATAATATGAGGAGGTGGCTCCTCCTATTAGGAGGAGCCACCTCCTAATAGGAGTGGCCACTGTATGCTACTCCTTATACAGTGGCATGACAAAAGTCATAAGTCACTTTTGTCCGTGCCACTGTAACCTCAAATGTTCACTGAATGTACGGTTATAAATTGAGAACTATCTGTATACTGTAGATATCTCGGTCATAGGTAGGAAAAGATGATGTTGCTGGAATTCTTTTAATTCTAGCCTTTTCTTATTTAATTACGGCGTCTCTGTGACAAACCTTCTTGCAAAAGAAATTGCCTTTAGACTAAGAACAAGCAGCTGGCATGTTGGTTGACTACAATTCCCATATTGTAGGCCAGGCCAGCTGGGCTCTTGGAAATTGCACTTCAGCAATATCTGGAATACGACAGATTTCCCACTATAGTCTAATAGTCCAATCTTTTGAGTAAGTCCACAAATCAGCTCCTAGCCAATAATATAAATAGATCTTAACATATGACCAAAATTTAGTCCAAGATTTCCGTTGCTAAGCAAGAGAGTTGTTAAGGGAGTTTTGTCCTGTTTTATGACCTTTTTTGCCAGAGTTGTTAAGTGAGTCACTGCAGTTGTTAAGTTAGTACCCTGTTTCCCCCGAAAATAGACCCAATTGGAAAATAAGTCCTCGCATGATTTTTCAGTATGCTCGTAATATAAGCCCTATCCCCAAAATTAGCCCCACTTAAGATTGTCAAACAGATGGATGCATTTAGTACCGTATTTCCCCCAAAATAAAACCTAACCAGAAAATAAGCCTTAATGAGTCTTTTGGAGCAAAAATTAATATAAGACCCGGTCTTATTTTTGGAGAAACACGGTAGCACCATTGTTAAATGGATCTGGCTTCCCCATGGACTCTGCATGTTAGAAGGTCGCAAAAGAGGATGACATGACCTGGGGACATTGCAACCGTCATAAATATGACTCAAATGTCCAAATTTTGATCACGTGACCATGGGGCTGCTGCAATGGTCGTAAGTGTGAAAAACAGTCCTAAGTCCCTTTTTTCAGTGCCTTTGTAACTTTGAACGGTCCACTAAACGAACTGTTGTAAGTCGAGGTCTACTTGTAAATGTTCCCACCTAAATAGAATTCCCGATCAGCTATGCCAGTGTTTCTCAACCTTGGCCGCTGGACGATGTGTAGACTTCAATTCCCAGAATTCCCCAGCTGGCTGGGGAATTCTGGGAGTTGAAATCCACACATCGTCCAGCGGCCAAGGTTGAGAAACACTGAGCTATGCCAACGTTGTGCTAATTACAACATTCTAAGGCAGCCTACAAAATTGTGTGTGCGTGCCTGCGTGCCTGTTTGTATGTCCTACAAGTTGAATCACGCATGTTATTCTTCTATTCCTTTCGCTCTTTGTATTATTATTTTTTTAAAAAATAAATATTTTTATATCATTAAGCTGTTATCCACCCTGCAGCTATTTCTGCCGAGGTCCCTAAGGTGGAGTTCAAATATTCCAATTCGCAAAACAGAAAAAACGAAACAAGTGAAAGAATTGGAAACGATTGAAAGACTTCATGTGAACGGAAAGGAGGTTTTGATCTGTTGAAAACTAGTTATTATCCAGTCGGCCCCAAACCTTCAGGGGGTTTATATGTTAAAGTCTACAAGCTGGCGTTGTGTTAATCTGACATGCTGCCCCCTACCTCTGCGGACACTTTTTTAAAAAAAAATTCTTAAATAAATAAACCGGCAAGAAACTGGTTCTGACATTCTCAGGAGCCTGGTCTCCAGAGCAAGAAACGCCCTTTGAACACAAAAGCATCTCATAAAGAAAAAGAAAAAAAACCAGAACCATTAATTAGATTAATACAAATGCCAAGCTAATCCCTCCAGCTGTAGGATGCAAGCTGGTGCCGGCAGCTACAAAGGGAAGAGAAGACCTTTCTTAAAACCATAAGGTATCTGCCAAAATTGCTCCTCTAGCTTTCAACAATCCTTATGATCACTTTTATTTCCTCCTGATGGGACAATATCTCTTAGGAGATGTTATAGATACCAAAGATAATCCTTCCATCATACCAAAAGCCAGTTATACTACTTCCTGTCCTTATGACTGGAGTGGGCAGCTATGGTTAGAATAAAGTAGAGTAGAATAGAGTAGAGTAGAATAGAGTAGAGTAGAGTAGAGTAGAGTAGAGTAGAATAGAATAGAATAGAATAGAATAGAATAGAATAGAATAGAATAGAATAGAATAGAATAGAATAACAGAGTTGTTCACGCAGGAGAGCTATACTAGAGATTCGAACCGCCAAACTGCCGACCTTTCTAATCGACAAGATATGGTCCTCTGGACCATACTTTTTTTTTTTTAATCTTAGCACTATAACACCAGCCAGCGTAAAACATGTGTATTCAGCATCCACTTAGTATCTGCAGACCTGAGGTTAGAGCTTAGGACATTCCAGAAATTTCCTTCTGAGTATCTACTGAGGGACAATGAACCTCACTTGAAGAGCGCATGTGTTTCTCCCTTGTTATCACTCCTAGCTTGTTTCTTTCCACTTGAGATGCCTTCATGTGGGACAAAAATAATAACAAGGTCAGTGTTTTTCATAGATGCCAAGAAGCAGGCTGAGAAGAGCCTGGAGAGCAGCAGAAACAGGTAGCCATCTTGTGAAGAGCTCGGGGGGAAAAAATCTGTGATTAGGGCATTTAATGGAGGCCTTTGTGCTCCTTTAATTTTTTATCCGGAAACCCCTGTTGCTGTGAGCCCCGATTAGGAGTTCCAACATGAAGATCGGTGGAAGAGAATGATGACTTTCAGTTTTGGCTTAGAAAGCTGTATGAACTATGCTAGTTACTACGGTTTTGTAACCCAAGGCTTAAGGATCAGGGTCATGGGTTAATTATGACAATTATGGTTTATTCAACAAAGCAGAGTTCAAAACATCATAACTTGACACAATTAGTAGATGTAGTCTGAAGTGGGTGGGCAGGCAGTGTTTATTCCTTCCTTCCTTCCTCCCTCACTCCTTTCCTCCCTCTTTCTCTTTCTCTTTCTCTCTCTCTCTCTGTCTCTTCTTTCTTTCTTTCTTTCTTCCTTTCTTCCTTCCCTCCTTCCATCTTTTCTTTTTCTTTCTTTCTTTCTTTCTTTCTTTCTTTCTTTCTTTCTTTCTTTCTTTCTTTCTTTCTTTTTCTTCCCCTTTGGAGATGACCATAAAGCAAATGCATAGTTTTCCATGACTCATTTAGTGACCGTTCAAAATTACAATGGCACTGAAAAGAAGTGACTTATGACCATTTTTCACACTTACGACCATTTCAGCATTCCCCCGTGGTCATGTGATCAAAATTCAGACACCTGGCAACTGACTCATATTTATGATGGTTCCAATGTCCTGGGGTGGTCATGTCATCCCTTTTTGAAACTTTCTGACAAGCAATGTCAATGGGGAAAGCGAGGTTCATTTAACAACTGTGTGACTAACTTAACGTTAGTTGAGGACCCAGTTTGTGGGGGCAATAAGCTGACTTTGTATAAATATACAAAAGTATGAAGGCTACTGCTTAACGCATTGTAAACCACCCTGAGTCTCCGGAGAAGGGTGGCATATAAATCAAATTAAAATTAAAAAAAAAAACGTGAATCAATCCCTTAACTGTGGCAAGAATAGTGGTAAAATGGAGTAAGTCTCACTTAACAACTGTCTCACTTAGCAACAGAAATGTTGGGCTCAATTGTGGTCATAAGTCGAGAACCACCTGTACAGAGATTACGCAAGACCTACAAATAACCTATTTGAAACTTGGCTTCTTTTGAAACTGTGTATTATGCCTTGAGGTCTTGTGCAAAGCCAGTCTTTTCTACTAATTTATGACTGAACAATTGATGGTTGTGACAGTCAGCTCTTTCCCCAGGACACATGCTTCTCTGGTGTGCCAGTAGCACAGTCATAAATGCCCGTCAAACAGGGTGTAGTTACCTTCCAAGGGAGCTCAGTCACCCCAATAGGGACTCGGAGGCTGCTCCATCCTGCAATGTTGCTAATGCTACATTACAAAACCAATACTACAAATACGTTGCAACATCCAGGTCCTCCCAGGGACAGAGATGGAAGAAAGGAGGAGGTGCGCTCTCACCTTTGAGAACTGCTCAGTGGCCGTGCACACAAGGGACCAGCAAGTTGGGTTGATCAGATCTAAACCTAATTCTCACTAACCCACAGTGTTTCTCAGCCTTGGCAACTTTAAGATAGAACACAGAATGACAGGGATGGAAGCAATGGTGAAATTCACATTTTTTTCACTACCAGTGAAAAAAATGGGCATGCCTTGGTGGGCGTGGTGTGGTGTGGCTTGGTGGGCATGGCAGGGGAAGGATACTGCAAAATCCCCATTCCCTCCCCACTCCTGGGGGAAGGATATTGCAAAAGCTCCATTCCCACCCCACCCTGGGGCCAGCCAGAGGTGGTATTTGCCAGTTCTCCGAACTACTCAAAATTTCCACTACTGGTTCTCTGAACTGCTCAAAATTTCCGCTACCGGTTCTCCAGAACCTGTCAGCACCTGCTGAATTTCACCCCTGAATGGAAGGGACCTTGGAGGTCTTGTAGTCCAGCCCTCTGCTCAAGTAGGAAATTCTTACACCATTTCAGACAGATGGTTGTCCAATCTCTTCTTCCAAACCTCTAGTGATGGAGCATCCATGATTTCTGAAGGCAAGCCATTCTACTGGTTGATTGTTCTCACTGGCAGGAAATGTCTTCTTAGTTCAAGGACGGAGGAGGAGCCTTGGTGGCGCAGCAGACTATAGTGCTGTTAAGTAGCACCAGCTGCCTGCAATTACTGCAAGTTCGAAATTCACCAGGCTCAAGGTTGACTCAGCCTTCCATCCTTCCAAGGTAGGTAAAATGAGGACCCGGATTGCGGGCGCAATAAGCTGACTTTGTATAAAAAAGAACACCGCTTATAAATCCACTGAACTAGACTGTGGATTTATTGGTCCAGATTAATTATATTGTGTGACTCCTGCTTTTTGAATTCATAATTTATAGCCGTAAAAATATTTGAATTTCCATCACTTTTATCAAGGCAACAGGAGATGGAAGACACTATCTGGAAAAGATAGAAATTACATGTCCTACTTTGCAAATAAGACCTACAGTCCTTCTAATGTGAGACATCAGAAAAGCTCCTCCTGAAATAAGCAAACAGGACATGGATTTGCAGATGATTTGCACAAGGGATGTAAATGCATAGATGGGCATTTACAAATAAAAGCCACTCACAGTGGGTGAACCTGATACTCGCCAGGCTAACTTTTCAGAACACCCAGCCTACCTCCTTGAGTTTCAAGATGGAACAAGGTGGGTGTAAATAAATATATTGATTAAATATAGAAAGGATTGTCCACTGGTGGTCCACGAGAAAATGTTGGTGGTCCTCAGAAAAAATATTTGTATTTTTTTAAATATTGCACTAAATCAGCCTCAAACTATGGCCCCTGGGCCAGATACATGCAATGAACGTTTGTGTTGCTGCAGAGAGTCTCCCCCTTCGGGGTCTTTTTGTGTAGGTTGGAGGGGGGAAGAAATTCCGACGGGGTCTGTTTCAGCCTCCTGGTGTGGGGCTTTGGGCAAAGGCTAGAGGGAAGTGCCGCTGGTGGCGAAGAGCCAAAGGGCCTCGTTCCAATGGGACTGGATCATGGCCTGGAACTGGCTGACCATCTCAGCCCGCTGAGCCTCCAGGCGCCGGTACCTGGCCTTGTACTCCTGCAGGTCTTCCCTCTGCTTGGAAAGCCTATGCTCGTAGTCCTCAGTGAGGTGCTTCTGCTGAGCCTCCTTTTCGGTCAGATCCAATTTGAACTGAGCTGTTTTGCCAACTTTCTCATGGTGACTGCTTAGCTCCAACAAGTGCTTCCTGTTGGGGCCCCAAGGAGCCTGGATGGGGAGGCAAGGGGGGGCTGGGAGGGAAGGGGGGAGTAGAGGCCAGCAGGGTGCCCACTCACATCGAGTGACATTGAGTTGGCCATCAAGTTGGCCATGCCCACCCAGTCACATGACCACCTGGCCACGTCCACCCAGCCAGTCATTAGGCAGATCATATTAGTGGTCCATGGGATTTAAAATTATGAATTTAGTGGTCCCTGAGGTCCGAAAGGTTGGGGACCCCTGGGTTAGAATTAGATCAATGCTTTGCAAGTTTGGCTTCAAGTTGGGACTCCAACTCCCAGAATTTCTCCATCAGCACGCTGGCTGAAGTCGTGAGGATGGCTGGAGAATTTCTGGGAGTTGAAGTCCACAGATCTTACAGTTTCCAAGTTTGCGAAACACTGAGTTAGTACTCTGCGACTCACTTTTATTTCCACCCACTGATAAAAGTGTTGTCAGGAAGAACCGAGTGGCCTATGAATAATGCATACCTGCCAAAGGTCTCAGCTCCTTTCTGTGAAGAAACCAAAGGGAGGTGACAGGGGAAGCTGGTGGCTGATATCTCCAGAAAGTTATTCTCGTGGGGTTTTTCTTTCTTCCTTTTCTCTTTAAAGGCGTGTTTAGAGCAATCAGGCCATCCAAGAGAGCATAAAGTCATTAAGATACACACAAACACACCCACCCACACATACTCCAACCTTGCTGGCAATACAAGACTGGGCAACTGTAATTGGAGTACAGAGGACGGAGCAATGGAAAAGTTGACTGCCGAAGCCTAATTAAATTCAAGCAGGATCGGTTGCCTTATATACAGCATGTCCCACAGACATGTAAGCTAAGCTGTTTAAGAATAGAGGTTTGGAAGAATAAAGAGAAACTACTTTAAAATATAATTAAAATGCACCCAATATAAATGAGCAATGATCACACAGAAGTCCAAAGCATAATCTGAAATATTCAAGTAGCCATTAGAGGTTAAAGGGAAGAGAGAGATGGAGGGGAAAAAAGAAAAAGAGACTATTGGAATGCTTTTGCCTTCCTTCCTTCCTTCCCTGTTTCCCTCTCTCCTTCCCTTCTCCTCTTCTTTCTCCCTCCCTCCTTCTTTCCTTCCATTCATTATTTCCCCTCTTCCCTTCCCTCCCTCCTTTTTTTCTTTCCTTCTTTTTCTTTCTTTTTCTCTCTCTTTTCTCTCTGTCCTTCCTTCCCTCCCTCCCTCCCTCCCCCTCCCTATCTTTCCTTCCTTCCTTCCCTCCCTCCCTGCCTCCCTCTCTCCCTCCCTTCTGTTCTTTTCTCCCTCCTTCTTTCCTTCCATTCTTTATTTCCCCTCTTCCCCTCCCTCCCTCCTTTCTTTCTTTCCTTCTTTTTCTTTCTTTTTCTCTCTTCTCTCTCTCCTTCCTTCCCTCCTTCCCTCCCTCCATGCCTCCCTCTCTCCCTCCCTTCTGTTCTTTTCTCCCTCCTTCTTTCCTTCCATTCTTTATTTCCCCTCTTCCCCTCCCTCCTTTCTTTCTTTCCTTCTTTTTCTTTCTTTTTCTCTCTTCTCTCTCCTTCCTTCCCTCCTTCCCTCTCTCCCTCCCTTCTCCTCTTCTTTCTCCCTCCCTCCTTCTTTCCTTCCATTCCTTCTTTCCCCTCTTTCCCTCCCTCCCTCCTTTCTTTCTTTCCTTCTTTTTCTTTCTTTTTCTCTCTCTTTTCTCTCTCTCCTTCCTTCCCTCCTTCCCTCCCTCCCCCTCCCTATCTTTCCTTCCTTCCCTCCCTCCCTGCCTCCCTCTCTCCCTCCCTTCTGTTCTTTTCTCCCTCCTTCTTTCCTTCCATTCTTTATTTCCCCTCTTCCCCTCCCTCCCTCCTTTCTTTCTTTCCTTCTTTTTCTTTCTTTTTCTCTCTTCTCTCTCTCCTTCCTTCCCTCCTTCCCTCCCTCCATGCCTCCCTCTCTCCCTCCCTTCTGTTCTTTTCTCCCTCCTTCTTTCCTTCCATTCTTTATTTCCCCTCTTCCCCTCCCTCCTTTCTTTCTTTCCTTCTTTTTCTTTCTTTTTCTCTCTTCTCTCTCCTTCCTTCCCTCCTTCCCTCTCTCCCTCCCTTCTCCTCTTCTTTCTCCCTCCCTCCTTCTTTCCTTCCATTCCTTCTTTCCCCTCTTTCCCTCCCTCCCTCCTTTCTTTCTTTCCTTCTTTTTCTTTCTTTTTCTCTCTCTTTTCTCTCTCCTTCCTTCCCTCCTTCCCTCCCTCCCCCTCCCTATCTTTCCTTCCTTCCCTCCCTCCCTGCCTCCCTCTCTCCCTCCCTTCTGTTCTTTTCTCCCTCCTTCTTTCCTTCCATTCTTTATTTCCCCTCTTCCCCTCCCTCCTTTCTTTCTTTCTTTCTTTCCTTCTTTTTCTTTCTCTTTTTCTGTTTTCTCTCTCTCCTTCCTTCCTTCCTCCCTCCTTCCCTCCCTATCCTTCCTTCCTTCCTTCCTTTTTTTTCCCCTTTTTCTTTCTTTCTCTTTCTAAACAATACATGTAGCCCTCGACTTACAACAGTTCATTTAGTGACCATTCAAAATTACAAGGGCACGGAAAAAGGGTGACTTATGACCGTTTTTCACAGTTACGACTTTTGCAGCATCCGCATGATCCTGGGTTCAAAATTCAAATGTTCGGCAACAAGTTCATATTAAATCGAGGCCTACTGTACCTGTAGTGTTTTGAGATAGAGGTGTGTGTGTGTGTGTGTGTGTGTGTGTGTGTGTGTATGTATGTATATATATATATATATATATATATATATATATATATATATATATATATATATATATATATATATATATCTTCACTTCAACCTTTGCTTCAGGGTGAGACTTATTTTACATGTATTTACAGATTCCTTTCCCTTTCGCTGGTGTCTGTTTTACTTCATCATTAGCTACTTGACCTTTAATTAAATATTTTTATAAGCAGGAAGAAAGATACATACATTCGCCCACAGCAGGGTAAATTAAAAAAACAAAACCAGTTATGTCTTCAACCACGTTAGGTATGGTAACCAACCTTAGCAGGGATAAAAGGCCGGTGATTGGTCCCTAAATTTCTGTGGTAGCTGATTAATGCAACTCTCTATTACAGTGTTTCTCAACCTTGGTAGCTTGAAGATGGATGGACTTCAACTCCCAGAATCCCCCAGCCAGCAGCGCTGGCTGGGGGATTCTGGGAGTTGAAGTCCACCCATCTTCAAGCTTCCAAGGTTGAAAAACATTGCTCTATTACAAGATGACCAACACCATCATTTGACTCACACACCAACAGTTTTAGCCGCTGCTAAGGAGCAGGAGTTAATTAAATATTTGGCAGCCTGGCTACCTGTTCCTTTTTCTGCATTTGCTTAATTTAGCCCAGGAAATCACCTTGCAGGACTGTTAAGGCCCACCTTAACAATTAAGACATTTGTGTACTGCACCACACTAGGAATGCGGTCCATTTGCTCTCCACTGAAATCTCAAACAACTTTTAACTTGTTTTTGGAAGATCAAAGCCCACAGCCCCACCTTATAATTTATAATTCCTTGCCCAAGAATCTAATCAAGAGTGAATAAAATCCATGCCGTCCTCACCAGGAATGTTGCCTAATTAAATAAATCCAGAGATACTAATCATAGAGCTTTCTTTCAGGGATTCCTCAGTCATGAAATCCGTGTGGCTTATATATGTACAAATAAAAGGAATTGTTCCGAGGCGGCTGTTTGTAACAGCAAATATTCTCGTGTTGAAAGAAAAGGGGAACACCTCTACATATATAAGCAATTGTCATCTAAAGATCTGGAAACAGAAATGGAAGAATTTCAAACCTCTAGATTCCTGTTCCTCAACCTTGATTCTGTAAACTGCTTTTTAAAATATTATTATTATTATTATTATTATTATTATTATTATTAAGTTTTTCTAAATTATTATTTTATTTTTTTACAAACATATCAATCCGTCAACAGTGTGGCATCTGGGTGTCAAACATTGTAATACAAATAAAACTAATACCCTGTTTCTCCAAAAATAAGACATCCCCTGATAATAAGCCCAATCAAGCTTTTGAGCGCATGTGATAAAATAAGCGTCCCGCCGAAAATAAGCCCTCCCCGAAAATATTTACACGCAGAGCTGGAAATCAGGTAAGACGGCAAAAGGAGCCCCATCTTGCTCCACGCACCCCAAAATAATAAGTCCTCCCTGAAAATAAGGCCAAGCACTTATTTTGGGGTTCAAAAAAATATAAGACAGGGTCTTATTTTCAGGGAAACATGGTAGCATTAGACATAGTTATCACTTTCAAAGCAAAGCTGGCTGAGAAACTCTGAGAGTTGAAGTCCACAAATCTTAAAGTGGCCAAGGTTGGAGAGCCCTGGTTTAAATGATTATTTTTCAACCTTGGCCACTTTAAGATGGGTGGACTTCAGCTCCCAGAATTCCCCAGCCAGCATGCTCCATACTGGCTAGAGAATTCTGGGAGTTGAAGTCACCCATCTTAAAATTGCCAAGGTTAAAAAAACGCTACTGTAGCTCAGTGTTGAACCAGACAGAAAATCACCTTGTGAGACAATCCTCCATCTTCTTCATAAAAACTTTTAATGAAAGCTAGACAACCACTATGGCACAAACCAAAAGTTCCTCCCTCATTCATTAAATGTGTCAAATCTGCTGCACAATTTATTCAGAGGCACTTTGTGTGTTTGTGTGTGTGTGTTTGTGTGTAACTGATTTATCAGCCAAACATGGCATCCCCATCTACATAAAATCTCAACTAAAACCTCAGTAGAATCTCAAATAAAACATCCGGTTTTATACGTGGAGAGCAAGATTCGCATCTTTGATTTGGCCCAAGATTTGACAGACTTGAACACTGGGCCCTATCTAACAAAATGAAATTCAATGTAGAGAAAAGTAAAGTCTTACACTTAGGTAAGAAAAACCAAAAGCACACATATAAACTGGAGGAAACCAGGCTTAATAGCAGTGACTGTGAGAGGGATCTTGGAGTCTTAGTGGACAATCGGCTAAATATGAGTTAACAATGTGCAGCGGCAGCCAAAAAAGCCAGTGCAATCCTAAATTGCATTAACAGATGGATACAATCAAGATCAGGGGAGGTACTAATACCACTCGATAAAGCCCTAGTAAGACCACACCTAGAGTACTGCATCCAGTTTTGGTCACCACACTATAAAAAAGATGTTGAGGCTCTAGAAAAAGTGCAGAGAAGAGCAACCAAGATGATTAGGAGACTGGAGACTAAAACATATGAAGAACAGTTACATGAACTGGGCATGGCTAGTCTAGTGAAGAGAAGGAGCAGGGGAGACATTATAGCAGTGTTCCAATATTTGAGGGGCTGCCACACAGAGGAAGGGGTCAAGCTATTTCCCAAAGCACCTGAAGGCCAGACAAGGAATAATGGATGGAAACTGACCAAGGAGAGATTCAACCTAGAAACGAGGAGGAACTTTCTGACAGTGAGAACAATCAACAAATGGAACAGAAGTTGCCTTTGGAAGTTGTGGGAACTTCATCACTTCAGACTTTCAAGGAAAGATTAAACTGCCATTTGTCAGAAATGGTATAGGGCCGTGATGGCGAACCTATGGCACACGTGCCACAGGTGGCACGCAGAGCCATATTGGTGGGCACACGAGCATTGCCCTAGCTTAGCTCCAGCACGCAGGCGTGCACTGGCCAGCTGATTTTTGGGCCTTCTGGGCCCAACGGAAATCGGCAAATGGACTGTTTCCGGCCTACGGAGGGCCTCCGGAGAGGTGGGGAAGGCTGTTTTTGCCCTCCCCAGGCTCCTAGAAAGCCCCTGGAGTCTGGGGAGGGCAAAAAAAACGGGCCTACTGGGCCCAACGTGCGATCACATGCCAAAAGCGGGGGGAACATGGGGCGGTCACGCACGCTTGCATGGGGGGGGTCAGGGTGCATAGAATTATGGGTGCGGGCACGCACACGCGCGACCAGCCCACACTCCCCCAGATTTGGCACGTGATGGTAAAAAGGTTAGCCATCACTGGTATAGGGCCTCCTGCTTGAGCGGGTGAGTTGGACTAGATGACCTATAACAGTGATGGCTAACCTTTTTGCCGTCGTGTGCCAAAAGTGGGGGGGAGAACGGGGAGGATGTGTGTGAGCGTGCCCACACCCATAATTCAATGCCATCCTGCGCATGCACGCGTGACCCCTCCGCACTCCCCCCGCTTTTGGCACCCGATGGCAAAAAGGTTACCAGTGGGCCCGGTAGGCCCGTTTTTTCGCCCTCCCCAGGCTCCAGAGGCTTTTCTGGAGCCTGGGGAGGGCGAAAATGGCCTTCCCCACCGCTCCGGAGGCTGGAAACAGCCCGTTTCTTGACTTCCAGTGGGCCTGAAAGGCCCGAAAATCAGCTGGCCTGTGCACGCTGGAGCTGAACTAGGGCAACGCTCGCGTGCCCACAGATATGGCTCTGCATGCCACCTTTGGCACGCGTGCCATAGGTTCGCCATCACGGACCTATAAGGTCCCTTCGAACTCTGTTAATCTGACTCTCTTCATAAAGACCTTGGACAAGCGGCTGTTTGTTTAGCCTAGCTGCATCTCGTGGGTTGCTTTAAGGATAAACAACAGCCTATAAATTTCCCTGAGTCTCAAGGACAGGGCCAGAAAGCAACTACAGCTCGTTTTCTGTGGCAAGAGCATTACCAGACTGACGTCAAAAATCCCCTTTAAGCAAGAGATTTGTCTCTGTTCCAGAAACTTAGCATCTGATTTAGATCCTTGTGGCACCCCAAACAGGCCACGCTGGGATAAACTGCTTTGCTCGGCTATTTTCAAGCCGGTTGAGCAAGGGAGAAACCTATATACATATCACATTAAAAAATATGATGGCAGTGTCTTGGTACAACCCATCAAGGCAGATTTCCTACTGGCTGGGCTCCAACACGACTTCTCCTCCCTGCCAGAACTCTTGATTTTATTTATTTTTTTACCTTTTCAACCACCTTTCTGCCTTCACATCCTATGACCAGCTCAGAGCCGAATGCAAAATTTTCCTGGGAAAAGTCAACGTTGCTCAGAAGAACCCCTAACTGACAGCCAATCCTTGTCACAACTTGCACAAGTTTTCAAGCATGGGAGACACTCTTTTTTTTTTTTTTTTACCCTTCTGTGTGTGAATCCCTTTCGATTCCTCCTCTGGAGCTTTCCAGACCCCACCACCATTTTCATCTTCTCTAACGGCTTCATTCGGCTTCATAATCCCCATTTCAAACTCCAGAAAAAAACAAATCCATCTTTTGTATGGCTTGCTTCAGACTTTGAAAACTGCTACGCATGAAGGAATCCAACTTTCTGGGAAGGCAGTAACCTTATTTGGAGACCCACCAACTACTCCATTCTGCCTATGTTTCCCAGGGGATGAACCGGCCAGACAATCTGCCCCATTTGCCAGGAATCCGTAAGGTCATTATCTCTGACCCTTCCCAGGTTCTCCATGCCTGGCCTTCAAGAAACATCCAACACCAGATCTCCCCCCATTCCTCGGTGTGATACTACAGATATTTTTTTCTGAGTAGAGCAGAGTGTTCATTCAATCAGTTCAATCCAATTTACTGCCGTCCAAGGCCAGGAAAAGATCATAAAACGAATAAAATTTAAGACCGGGTTAAAATACATCGGTAAAATAACTCGGCTCTCCTATGTGAAATCCAGGTTATGGCCCTTATTAAGTGATGATGTAAACCCTAAAATTACATCAAGTTATGAGGTCTAAAATTACAACCGAGTTGAAGAAGGTGGCTATTAATATCAGCATAATGGTACTATCTAAAAGTTAAATGAATTGTAGTGACACAGGATTGCTCTGTCGGATATTGGCCCATCAGAGCTGGACGGAGGATCTTCTGTTCAAAACTACAACATGAGGTCAGTTACTTTACTTTATTGCCATTGCACGAAATGAAATGCCCTCTTCAGCATACATCATACATTTTTTGAAAAGCCTATAAAAATAAAACAAAAACACACATCCTTCCCATTCTACGTACACCACTGAACTGAAAACCCCCCAATATTGCATTACTCTTGCACTATATACAGTAGAATTCAATATACAGTTACTGCTCTGGGATAGAAGCTGTTTTTTTCAGCCTATTTGTCCTTGCTTTTAAGTACTTCTATAAGCAGCACCTAGGCTGAATCTGGATGGTGAAGGAGATATATTTTTTAGTCTTTTGGCTACTACGATCATCATGTGCAGTGTGCATTCACTCTCAACCAAGGAGAAAGTTTGCTGTTACTTTCTCTTTCTCTCCTTGGATCCAGTTGCTCACTTCTAATCCAATCAGATGTTCTTCCCCTCAACAAAGTGGCGGGTGAATGGGTAAGGGGGGGTCTATTTTCCCCGAACTGCCCTTCAGTCTTTCTCCTTTACCCTCCGCACCCACGTTTCCTCTTTCCCCCCCACCCTTACCTGCGTGCCCTAGCTTCTCTCACCATCATCTTTTCTAATGAGGGGGGGAAAGGGGGGGGTCTTATCCCAAAGTGATAGACAGCTGTCACTCACCTGGTAGGGGGTTTCTTGCAATTTGCAAAGCCACTGAGAGGCCACTTTTGGGTGCCTGCCTTCCTCCTTCCTGCTCAGGAGTGGAACGCCTGGGCTTCTGCCACTGCTTCAGCCTGCAGTGTCAGCCTGCAGGAGCTGCCTGCCGCGCTCGGCTTCCTGGTTTTCAAACAAGTTTTACAACCCTGCTTTGGAAAAAAACAAAACCAGTGACATCACAGGGCTCGCTGGAAGGGGGTTGTTGGGGGTGAGGGGTAGAGAGAGAGAGAACTAGCTACCCTGGAGAGTTTTGCTCTGAATTGGATGGGGAGGAAGAAGACTAGGAAAATCCCAGCTGTGTTTTTGGGGGATGTAGATGGGGTGGGGTGGGGGGGGGCTCTGCCCTGCGAAGGAGAGGAAAAAGTGACTTCTTAAATGACAACTTAAGCCAGGCGTGGAAATTCAGCTGCAGATGACAAGCAGGGAGAGAACTGGGGGCAAAGGTTGCTTTTTTTTTTTTTTTTTGGCAGACAAGTTCAAATACTTCTGACGTTGTGTGTCAAAGAGCTAGACAAGGGGAAAGTAGAGGTTTCTGGAGGAGGATGCTGAACTACAACTCCCAGCATTCTGCATTCTGGGCCCTGCTGCTGCATTGCTGGAAATTTTAGATCAGCAGTTAGGAAGAGAGAGATTGGACCACCGGGGTCCAATCCCGGGTCCCTTCCAACTTTGTTATTCGGTTAAAAAGTTGCCCGCCACCGATGGATCAAAACTTCGAAAGCCGTAATAAAGAGTTGTTGGGAAGAAATTTTGTTAATAAATATAGAAGTCAAACCGGAATGTTTCCTCTTGGGAATGACAGAGGGTAAATACAAGAAAGACGTAAATTATCTACTACTGCATATACTTACAACGGCACGGATAGCTTTTGCTCAGAAGTGGAAAGAGAAAGATACCCCAGCTGAAGAGGAAATACTACTAAAAATTTTCAACTGCGCAGAAATGGATAGACTCACTTTGGAACTCGAGGATAAAAGCGAAACATCGTACTATAAAATCTGGACAAAATTCTACAAATGGTTAGATACAAGGAGGAGAGCCGAGACAAATGTGTAGTGTTAGACTAGAAATATATACGTTATTATAGATAAATGTGTATGTGAATTGTATGGATAGGTACATATATAGATATAGATATAGATATAGATATATAGATAGATATAGATATAGATATGTATAATTGTATAGAAATAAGGTATAAATTATTATTATTATTATATTATGTTTAAATAACATATAAGGTTTAAGGAATATATTAGTATATTATCATTAGTATATTATGTATTAGTTTAAAGTGTTGGAAGATACTTGGGACCAGTGACGTCATATTTTTGCCCAATGTTTTTAATTTTTAATTTTTTTTTTTTAATTTGATTTATATGCCGCCCTTCTCCGGAGACTCAGGGCGGCTTACAATGCGTTAAGCAATAGCTTTCATACTTTTGTATATTTATACAAAATCATCTTATTGCCCCCACAAACTGGGTCCTCAATTTACCTACCTTAGAAAGGATGGAAGGCTGAGTCAACCTTGAGCCTGGTGAGATTCGAACTTACAGTAATTGCAGACAGCTGGTGTTAATCACAATGCTATCAGTCTGCTGAGCCACCATTATTAATAAAAAACTTTTTATTAAAAAAAAAACTTTGAAAGCCGTGTTGGTCAGACCGGCCAGCACTTAAATCTCTAAAGGGTTTTTCAAACTTGCTGACTTTAAGAGGGTAACAGATTAACGGTGTCAGAAGGGACCTTGTAGGACATCTAGTCCAGCCCCCTGCCCAAGCACGAGACGCTACTATACCATTTCGGAGAGATGACAGTCCGATCTCTTCTTGAAAGCTGAACGTCAACTCACAGAATTCCCCAGCCAGCAGGACTGGAGTCGTTAAGTGGATCATGTAGTCATTGAGCGAATTTGGCTTCCCCCGTTGACTTGATTTGGCAGAAACCGACTGGGAAGGTCACAAAAGGGGATCGCGGGATACTACAACCGTCGTAAATACATGACTGTTGCCAAGTGCCCGAATTACATGATTGTGGAGGGATGCTGGGACAGCTGTAAGTGCAAGGACCAGTCATAAGTTGCTGTTTTCAGTGCTGTTGTGGCTTTGGTTGGTAAACGAATGTTTGTAAGTTGAGAACTACCTGTAGTTACGTTTGCAGGAAGAAGGAACTCCCTCATGCCCGTTTCTCCATTTAAGTGGCTTCTCTTTCCCACAAATCATTTCTACTTAATAATTATATATTACCTGTACCTTAATAATAGAGGAAATGGCTATTTAGGCTACCATATAATAAATACCTGTGGAGGCAGGTAAGGAGATGGCAGGAAAACTGACTCCACCCTGCAAATCTTAACTGATTCTGTTTTTTCCCCCCTGTGTTGCTGTCATTATTGACCGCACAATCTGCCAGAATGTTTAGACTAGATTGGGCATTTTTATCCACCTATCAAGTACTTCCCAAGGATCTGGAATATTATTATTCTCCTACACTGCCTTTATTTATTTTATTTATTTTATTTATTTATTTTTATATGCCGCCCTTCTCCGGAGACTCAGGACGGCTTACAATGCGTTAAGCAATAGCCTTCATACTTTTGTATATTTTTTATACAAAGTCAGCTTATTGCCCCCACAAACCGGGTCCTCATTTTACCCACCTTAGAAAGGATGGAAGGCTGAGTCGACCTTGAGCCTGGGGAGAATTGAACTCGCAGTAATTGCAGGCAGCTGGATGTTAAATGCTGCCTTAGTAGGAGGCATTAGCCTCCTACGCCACTCAAGCTCCTATATCTATACCTTTATATCTCCCAGTTCAAGTTTTACCTTGTTCCAGTGGTTTTCAAACTCAGATGTATGGACTTCAACTCCCAGAATTCCTCAGCCAACATTCCCTCTGCTTCTCTTATACCACATAACAATCAAAGCAGGATTATTTTGGTCTTTTTTTTCCCCCACATTGGCTTTCCAAGGATTGAAATGTCATTTCTCTTTTATCTCTTAATGGAGAGAGATTCTCAACCTCGGACACTTGAAAATATGTGGACTTCAACTCCCGGAATTCTTCAGCCAGCATAGCAAGACATCTTCAAGCGACCACAGTTGAAAAATGCTGTAGTAGAACAATAAAGCCTTAATTCTAGCCTTCGTCTAGAGCAGAGGTCTTCAAACTTGGCGGCTTTAAGACTTGTGGACTTCAACTCCCAGAATTCTCCAGCCAGCATAGCTTTCATGCTCCAGCCAGCATAGCACCATAGCTGGCTGGAGAATTCTGGGAGTTGAAGTCCACAAGTCTTAAAGCTGCCAAGTTTGAAGACCTCTGCTCTAGAGTCTGCTGTACCTTGAAATTATGACAAAACAAAATAATACCACAATAACAGCATCATGACCTCCAACAACAATTTAACCTAATCCATATGACCGCTGTTATGTTACAAAAAGCCCCATCAAGGGGGTTAATCTACCTGCCAGATACATCCTCCAAGATTTGCAAAATTTGGGGTCCAACCAATTGGGGAGAGGGGAGTTTCTGATGTTCCGGGGGTTGGGGTGGTGGGAGAGACATATTATTTTATGTTAGATTATCTTTTGGAAACACACACGCCTATGTGATCATGCCGGGAAAAGCTGAATAAATTTAATTGATGGTATCACTGTGTCTGTTTGTGCAACTCATTATTTGGCTGTTCGGAAAGAAAGGGAAACCTGTCTGTTAAACCTCAAATCATAACTATGCTTATCCGTTTCCTGTAACGTGACTTTCTGCTTGATGCAAGGGTTTTTTTTGCCGAGAGGTAAGTGGACTGAAATAATATTTGCTCTTAGGTTTGGCGCTAGAGAGAGCCAGCCATAAATGAGATTATACAGTAAGTAAGTAAAGAACAAATATTTCACTACCAATTATGAGGAGGAGAGAAGCAGGGGTGGGCTGCTGGGGGTTCGCAGGGGTTCGGGAAAACCTCTAGCTAAGATTCTGTGCAGTTCGGAGAACCCCCAAATCCCACTCCTGGCCTCCAGAGGGCCTCCAAAGCCTGGGGAGGCCGTTTTCGCCCTCCTGGAGGCTTGAGAAAAGCCTCCGGAGCACAGGGAGGGCAACCCCCCACCCCCCGTGGTGCAGGAGGCTGACTAGGCCATGCCCACCATGTCCACGTCCACCCAGCAACCGGGCAGAGAACCCCTTGCTAAAACTTTTGAAGCCCACCCCTGGCGAGAAGGATAGCACAGGTACAATAATCCTCAATTTACAACCAGCATTGAGCCCAAGAGTTCTGTTGCTAAGTGAGAACAGTTATTAAGTGAATTCTGTCCCATTTTGCTACCTTTTCTTGCCACAGTTTGAAGTGAATACTGCAGTTGTTGAGTTAGTAACACGGTTGTTAAATGAATCTGGCTTACCCATTGACTTTTTACTTGTCAGAAGGTCGCAAAAGGGGATCCCATGACCCCGGGACACTGCAACGGTCATAGATATGAGTCAGTTGCCAAGTGTCTGAATTTTGATCACGTGACCATGGGGAGGCTACAATGGTCATAAGTCACTTTTTCAGTGCGGCTATAACTTTGAACGGTCACCAAGTGAACTGTTGTAAGTCGAGGACTACCTGTATTAAGGATAGGAAGCAGGGAGGGAGGCAGCAGGGTTTAGGGGAGGAAAGGTCAAGAAAAGTCAAGGTGATCACAACCTTATAATGAAAGCCTGTAATGGGTTGTGGGAATGGCCTTGGGAGACAGGAGGAAGAGCTGCAGTTTAGACAAATGGTCATGCAAAAAATGTCTCAGCCCATGGAAGGAGGGGGAGGCGTGGGAAGTGTATCACAAGGGACCCTCCCTAGTTTTCCAGAGTGTATAAAAAGAGGGAAGGGGAAAAATACTGTCAGACTTGCACAATTTTATTCATGAAACCGGGCGATAATAATAGAGCTAGGATTCATAGTTGGTGCTCGGACGACCTCGCAGGGCTAACAATGCCCCCATCTCTATTTCAGGGATGTTGCAGCAACTGCAGAGTTGTGGGTGGCATCTTGATTTTTTGATCTCCTCCTTCCTCGGAGGCAGCCCTGGGAGGTGGGGTGGGGGGTCCACTTTAGTTCTCCAAACCTGAAGGAAAACAGCTGGAATAAGAAAAGGGGGAGGAGGGAGTAACGCAAATGCTGGTAGAGAAACAGAAGCTGGTCTTGGATGATGGCTTCTGACCGTGCATTCATTGGGCAAAGTGTTCGCTTTATATCCGTATTCTTGTCTGCTCTGTTTGTCTGGCTAATTGTCTTATCTTTGGTCAATAAGGCCAAAGGCTGCACTATGAAACTATAAAGTGAATTCAAGAGACTTTCTTTCTTTCTTTCTTTCTTTCTTTCTTTCTTTCTTTCTTTCTTTCTTTCTTTCTTTCTTTTTCTTTTCTTTCATTCTTTCTCTTTCTTTCTTTCTTTCCCTTGCTTCCTTAACTTTCTTCCTTTCCTTTCTTCTTTCTTTCCTTCTTTTCTTTCTTCCATTTCCTTTCCCTTTCTTCCTCTCCCTTATCCTTCTTTCCTTCCTTCCCTCCTTCCTTCCTTTTTTCTTTCTTTCTTTCTTTTTCTTTCTTTCCTTTCCTTCCTTTCCTTCCTTTCTTTTCTTTCTTCCCTTCCCTTTCCCTTAATGTCTTTCCTCTCTCTTCCCCTCCCTCCCTTCCTTTTCCTTTCCTTTCCTTTCCTTTCTTCTTTCTTTCCTTCATTCCTTCTTTTCTTTCTTCCATTTCCTTTCCCTTACTCTCCCCTCCTTCCTTCCTTCCTTTTTTCTTTCTTTCTTTTCCTTCCTTTCTTTCCTTTCCTTTCTTTCCTTTCTTCCTTCTTTCCTTCTTTTCATTTCCTTCTTTTCTTTTTTCCCTTCCCTTTCTTTATTCCTTTCCTCTCTCTTCCCCTCCCTCCCTCCCTCCCTTCCTTTTCCTTTCCTTTCCTTCCTTTCTTTCTTTCTTTTCCTTCCTTCCTTTCCTTTCCTTTCTTTCCTTTCTTCCTTCTTTCCTTCTTTTCATTTCCTTCTTTTCTTTTTTCCCTTCCCTTTCTTTATTCCTTTCCTCTCTCTTCCCCTCCCTCCCTCCCTTCCTTTTCCTTTCCTTTCCTTTCCTTCCTTTCTTTCTTTCTTTTCCTTCCTTCCTTTCCTTTCTTCTTTCTTTCTTTCCTTCGTTCCTTTCTTCCTCTATCTTTCTTTCTATTTGGTGAATATTTTCCTGTGCTGCAGACAAATACCCTGTGGGACAGTGATAAGAATAAAATGCAGAACTGCCTATCTGGTTCCAACTGGAAGAGCAGCCACTCCTTCCTGTCACAACAATTCATTCTATCACTTCCAAATCTCGGGGCAACTCTGCCCCCGTTATGAACACTCCTAGAACCCAGGCAGAAAATTCCCACAAATCAGGGGGAACAACCGAATCCACCTTTGTGTACAGTTGCCCTCTGGGACAGTTGCTTTTTACAGGTCCTCCTTGACTTATAACCATTTGTTTAGCGACTGTTCAAAGTTTCAACAGCACTGAAAAAAGTGCCTTATACCTGGTCCCCACATTTATGACAATCGTAGCAAAATGCAGGCAATGGACGTGCAGTTACGATGGTAACTGCACTCTAACCACTGCGCCACCACAGCTCTTTCTTTATTTTACTTTTAATTCATTGGAGGTGTCCCCTACATTAACCCATGGCCAGTTCAGTTGTGGCTTGTTAGCTAAGAGATGACACAATATACTAGTGTTACTCAATCTGTAACACGACAGGTTGTATGGACTTTGACTCCCAGAATTCCCCAGTCAGTTATGCTGGCATCTTAGGCTTGCTCAGGTTGAAAAACATTTGAATATACTGGTCTCCAAACACGGTTTACAAAGGCCGATGGCTGATTTTATGCGTCGTGCTAATCCAGAACCAGACAAAATGTGCCTTAGCATAATTTCAGATCAATATTTTTTCTCAGTTTGCCTTTCTGGTGGTCAGCTTAAAATAAATCCAAAAACAACATGGGTGGGAAAAGGACACAGGTGGCCACAGGAAGAGCGTTCATCCTGTTTTATCCATGGCCCCCAAAATCCCATGTTTTCTGCTTTGATGATATTTTCAGACCTTTTAGGGGAGTTTCCCTCCAAAGCTGCTCCACAATAATTGATAACAATCCTGCAGTGGATGCCAGCTGTATCTTCTGCTTTGGTAGCTTAAGATAAGTGTTTCTCAGTGGGATCATTTCCTGCCCAATTTTTTATTAATCTACCTCTTTGGTCTCCAGCTAACTGGATATAAAGCCCTTTCAGACATCTCTTCTAAGATCCCAGCTGAATCTGATTCACAGTCTGACATGTATTAAAATTGTGTTTCCCAATCTTGGCTATCTATCTATCATCTATCTATCTATCTATCTATCTATCTATCTATCTATCTATCTAAACCATCAATCCATCGATCCATCGATCTATCTAATCTAATCTATCTCTATATCTATCTCATTTATCATCTATATCTATCTATCTCTATCTATCTATCTATCTCTATCTATCTATCATTTATCATCTATATCTATCTATCTATCTATCTATCTATCTATCTATCTATCTATCTATAACATCTATACCTGTATCTGTTGTTTATAATCTATCTATATCTGTCATTTATTATCTATATCTATCATCTATTTATCTATCATCTATATCTATCTATCTATCTATCTATCTATCTATCTATCTATCTATCTATCTATATCTGTCTCTATCTATCTCTATCTATCTATCTATCTATCTATCTATCTATCTATCTGTTTGTCTATCATTTATCATCTATCTATATCTATCATCTATCTATCCTCTATCTATCTAACTTATTTATTTATCAAATTTATTGGCTGCCCATCTTACCACCGGGTAACTCTGGGTGATTAAAAAAATAAAACTGTATATATAAAAATATAAAAACATGAAGTGCGATAGCTAAAAGATAGGGCAGGAGAGAGCAGGACAAGTGGGGGTGGGGGGCAGGTGGGATCTGATATTAATCTATCAACTGTCCCCCCCACATGAAACATTTCTTTCGGAGCCCCAAGCTAACTGGTGGAGCCAAGTGCTTTGGATCTTGTGAAGGGTTGGAGAAGACCTCCAAGGGTATGAATTTCAACTGCCAGAATTTTATCAATGCCCATCCTGGCAGTAGAATTCTGGGAGTTGAAGTCCTCACCCCCAGAAATCACCAAGGTAAGGAAACACTACACATATTTTAATATTTATGAAGCTCTTGCTAATATGAAACCCCCAAAGAGCTGGAATATGCTATCACCTCACCCTATGAAGTTCATTGAGGGCCAAAGTATCTTCTGCTGCATTCTCCAAGGAGCAGATATTGGCCATGGAGGTTCTCCTGATTATTTTCTCAACTAATGGCCATGGGCATTGAAGGCCAGAGGAGCAGAAGCGGTGCTGAAGGACCAGGCCTGGATGTAGGACAGCATTAACCGACGTTGGCCAATCTAGAAACATTTGATGGGACTTAGATGGGAAATCACCAAGAATCTCAGCAAAAACACCCTATTCTTCCTTATTTCTAGAGAAGCTCCCTAAATAATATGTAAAGTCCCTAGAAGTTGAACTCAGCTCAAAGGACTTCTCCTTTTACACTTTCCTTCCCCCGTAGTCACTTTCTGAGATGAATCACTTTCAGTTTCATGTCTCTGGAGATTTTCAATCATCCAGGGTCATGGTGATCCCAAAAGTGCTTTTTTTCAAAAAGCAACTGGACTTTCTTGGGGCGGGGGGGGGTTGCCCCTTGAAAACATTTTGCTTTGCATCCAAGAAGCTTCTTTAGTTTTGATTGAATGGTAGAGAATAGAACTGTGTGCCCTTTCACCAATCCCAAGAAGGTTCCACACCCATTTGCACGCCGATTCAGAGGACCATGAAGGTACAGATAAATCCCCAAATGGCCTCAATGACTGTCAGAGAACTAAGATCAACCCCAGAGTGAGAATAGAGTAGAGTAGAGTAGAGTAGAGTAGAGTAGAGTAGAGTAGAGTAGAGTAGAATAGAACAGAATAGAAAGAATAGAATAGAATAGAATAGAATAGAATAGAATAGAATAGAATAGAATAGAATAGAATAACAGAACAGCACAGCACAGAATAGAATAGAATAATAGAATAGAATAGTAGAATAGTAAAATAATAGAGCAGAACAGAACAGAACAGGATTTTTTACTGGCCAAGTGTGATTGGACACATAAAGAATTTGTCTTCAGTGCATTATCTCTCATTGAACATAAAGCTATAATTTATTTATTTATTTATTTATTTATTTATTTATTTATTTATTTATTATATTTCTATACCGCCTTTCTCCCGTAGGACTCAAGGCGGTGTACAGTCAAGAAAAATATAGACACACAAACATCATAAAATTGCTAATTAAAATTAAAATTATTACTTAGTTTGGTCAATTAAATAAAACCCAGAATTAGATAACATTTTTAAAAAAAATCATTCACATGTTCATATGTTTAGCCCCGCCTGTTGAAACATCAGGGTCTTGAGGGCACGGCGGAAAGCACAGAGATCAGGGATATTCCGTATCTCCGGGGGCAGTTCATTCCAAAGGGTTGGAGCCCTCACAGAGAAGGCCCTCCCCCTGGGAGTCGCCAGTCGGCATAATTTGACTGATGGCACCCTGAGTAGTCCCTCCCTGTGAGAACGAACTGGTCGGTGGGAGGCTATTGGTGGCAAAAGACGGTCTCGTAGGTACCCAGGTCCTAAGCCATGGAGCGCTTTAAAGGTGATAACTAACACCTTGAATCATACCCGGAAGACCACCGGGAGCCAGTGCAGCTTGCGTGGGAGAGGTGTTACATGGCCGTAACGAGCTGCACCCATAATCACCCACGCGGCTACGTTCTGGACCAGTTGGAGCCTCCGGGTGCTTTTCAAGGGGAGCCCCATGTAGAGAGCATTACAGTAGTCCATATGGGGGGTAACTAGGGCATGAGTGACCTTGCGCAAGGCGTCCCGATCCAGAAAGGGACGCAACTGGCAGATCAGGCAAACCTGATAAAAGGCACCCCTGGCCACGGCCGACAAATGATCTTCTAAAGATAACCGTGAATCCAGGAGGACACCCAAGTTGCAGGCCCTCTCTTTGGGGAGCAAGATCTCATCCCCTATTGTCAGTGATGGTACTAGCTGACTATACCGGGACGCCAGAAGCCACAGCCACTCGGTCTTGGAGGGGTTGAGTCTGAGCTTGTTTCTCCCCATCCAGATCCGCAAAGATAATGACCAGATGACTGCAAAGATTATAAATCTTTCCATTCCCCACACTTCAGTCAGAACAGAAGAAGCTTTTTAGGTGAGAATGAAACACATTCATTCAACCCTGAGCTGCAATTATTCTCCTCTATTGACATTCCTTCTTGGTCGCAGCTAACGTCCAAGTTTGAAGTTGTTGTGGGCATGTTTGTAGCCCATATTTTTGGGATGTCTAGCCTGTTTAGAAGGTTGTGTGGATAATAGAGGTAGAAATTAGGAGCGGGGAAAACTATTATTATATAAGCAAAATGTTCCAGACAATACGCTGTTCGCTAAGCACCTATGTATGTAAAATGAAAATGTATAAATAAACTGTTGTTTTTTTTTTTAAAAAAAAGGTTGTTAGAATCAATCATATTCAAAGCAAGGATGGAAATAATGCAAGTGGGCTATAATGAAGAGCTTTTCCCCCCCATTTCAAATGGGGAGACCTCCATGGATGGTGTGGGATCAGCGGTCACCAACTGGTGGTCCATGGACCACTGGTGGTCCGTGAGAAAATGTTGGTGGTCCGCAGAAAAATTATTTGCATTTTTTATATTGCACTAAATCAGGGGTCCTCAAACTACAGCCCCTGGGCCGGATACGTGCAGTGAATGTTTGTGTTGCTGCAGAGAGTCTCCCCCTTCGGGGTCTTTTTGTGTGGGTCGGAGGGGGACAGAAATTCCGACTTGGGGCCTGCTTCAGCCTCCTGGTGCAGGACTTTGGGTGAAGGCTGGAGGGAAGTGCCACTGGTAGCGAAGAGCCGGAGGGCCTTGTTCCAGTGGGACTGGATCATGGCCTGGAACTCGCTGACCATCTCAACCCGCTGAGCCTCCAGGCGCCGGTACCTGACCTTGCACTCCCGCAGGTCTTCCCTCTGCTTGGAAAGCCTATGCTCGTAGTCCTCAGGGAGGTGCTTCTGCTGAGCCTCCTTCTCGGTCAGATCCAATTTGAACTGAGCTGTTTTGCCAACTTTCTCATGGTGGCTGCTTAGCTTCAACAACTGCTTCCTGTTGGGACCCTAAGAAGCCCAGGCAGGGAGGCGAGGAGTGGCTGGGAGGGGAGGGGCGAGTAGAGGCCAGCAAGGCGCCCCTCGACGCGAGTGACATCGAGTTGGCCACGCCCACCCCACCTAGCCACGCCCACCCAGCCGGTCGTTAGGCAGATCGTATTAGTGGTTCGCAGGATTTAAAATTATGAATTTAGTGGTCTTTGAGGTACGAAAGGTTGGGGACCCCTGGTGTGGATCACATCTTCTGCCCTCAGCTTAGCTTCTGCAGAACGATCACCTGTGGGACTTCCAGGCCCATGATAAAAATAAAGTGGTCGGGAAGTATCTTCCCAGCTTTGGCATGGAGAGAGCACCCTTGGCAAGTTGCACAAACACAGCACAATCTCACTGTCTGGCCTGTGGGAAAAAGCAGTTTCTCACACGTGAGCCTGGCTGGGCTGCCAATCAAAACATGTCTGATCGTGTCTTGATTCCCCTGTGTTTACCTGACTGTTATCACTTCCCTTGGGAAACTTCAGTCTACACTGGGAAGAAGGGACGGGACAGGCTGGGGTACAGGATGTTTCGCCCCCTTCGACATCTAAAAAAGATTTTTAAGCACAGGTAGTCCTGGACTTACAACCGTTCGTTTAGTGACAATTTGAAATTACAACGGCACCGAAAAATGTGATTCAGCGTCATTTTTCACACTTACGATCCTTGCAGCATCCCCGTTGTGACGTGATCAAAATTCACCGGCTTGGCAATTGATTTGTATTTATGACGGCTGCAGAGTCCTGGGTTCTTGTGATCCGCTTTTGCGACCTTCTGACAAACACCACAGAAAAGGGAACAAGATGGAAGTTGGAAGTTGAAAGATGATTAATGTATAAACAAATAATATTGTACCATTATTATTATTATCATCTTCATCATTATTATTATTTATTCATTAAACATGAAACTCAGTCAACTGAACATTCAAAAATGCATCACAAATACCATTGACTGGTGCTAATGGTTGATACGGGTGGCTGCCAGCATCCTAGGTATCAACCAAGTACCTTCTTAAGATGTACGATGTTCTGAGTAGCGCAGTTTTTTGCAGTTCCGCTGGTGTTATTGCAGGAAGCTGCAATTTGTTGATGTATCTTATAAAATTCTTGGACATGATACCAAGTGCCCCGATGACAATGGGTATCACTGTGACATGTTTCATCCATAGCCGTGTAGTTTCGATGGCCAGGTCACGATATTTCATGATTTTTTTTCCCAGTTTTTCTTCGACTCTGGCATCTCCTGGTATCGCAATGTCAATAAATTGTACATTTCGGTTTTCGACAACTGTGATATCCAAGTGACGATCCATCTGTATTCGAAAGTCCCACAAGATCTTCACCTTCTCATTTTCTATAACTTTTTCCACTTTATGTTCCCATGACTTTTTGGATACAGGAAAGTCGTATTTTTTTACCTAATGACCAGTGGACTAATTTAGCAAATTAATAATGTATAAACAAATAATATTTTACCATTAGATGATGATGATGATGATGATGATGATGATGATGATGATGATGATGTAAATTGACCCAGATAGTACACTGTTTACTAAGCACTAATGTATGCTATAGAAAAATATATAAATAAAATATATAAATAAAAAGAAAAGGGAACAAGGATGTGTTTCCCATAAACAGGGCCCAGAACAGCTATCACGTCAGGGACACTATCAAGGGACAAAGTGTAAAACTGGTGATAACAGAAACTTTAGTCCCAGCAATGCTCTAAAAAAAATTGGGAGGAAAGTCCAAGCATTTGAGGAAAACAAAGATTATACCTAGTCCAGAGTCAGCACAGGTTTTATAAAGGTTCATGTCATCTATGAAAAATATAGAGCAACCCAGTGCCCTCCAGATATTTGAGACTACATCCCCCATTATTCCCAGCCATCATAGCAGCACTAGCATACGAGCACTCCTCAGACTTACGACCACAATTGAGCCCAAAATTTCCCTTGCTAAGCAAGACAATTGAGTTTTGCCCCATTTTACAACCTTTCTTTCTTTGTTGTTAATTGAATCACTGCAGCTGTTAAGTTAGAAAGAAGGTTGTTAAGTGAATCTGGCTTCCCCATTGACTTTGATTATCAGGTCACAAAAGGGAATCACGTGACCCTGGGACTGTCATAACTACGAGCCAGTTGCCCAAGTGTCTGAATTTTGATCATGTGACGATGGAGGGGGCGGGGCTACAACAGTGACAAGTTTGAAAAATGATCCAAAGTCATGTTTTCCAGTGCTCTTGAAACTTCAAACGGTCACTAAACGAACTGTTGTAAGTCGAGGACTATCAGTAAAACTGCTTTTTACAACCTACGGATTGATGCCTGGAAGGAAAACTTTGAATTTGGGGAAAAAAAACATTGAAAAAATTGGGACTTTTTTTTCCAGTTTTCCACTTTTGGGGGGCAGAGGGAAAGATGGAGTTATGTAAGATACTTGCTTCCAGAGAGATTGTTCTGAAACTGAAAACAATAATTTTTAAAAAAAAAAAAATTAGATGGATTAGGTTGCTTCCAATTCCAGCGAGAATATGTTCTGTTCACTTGCACAGAATGGATATAGATGTGGCTGAATTAAAACACGAGAAGTTGTTGAGGTTCCTGGAACTTCTTCATATCTGGATCATCTTGGCATTTCTCCTGCAACTTGGAGCTTGGTCTTCTTTCAGCTTTCTTTAGTGCTCTCCACTGGATGTTCCATCATCCTCAGCCATCAATGAGAATGAAACTTTTTTGAAATGCACATAACAGCTTTGTTGTCAGTTGATTGAATTTATAGTGTGCAAATCCTGCCCTCTGGAGGTTAACGCTTGAAACTGCAGCTCTTCTAGCAGGCATTACGATGGCCATTCTTAACGATTCACACACTTACACTAACAAAGGAAGATATCTTACCTTACCTTAGAACAGTGTTTCTCAACCTTGGTAGCTTGAAGATGGGTGGACTTCAACTCCCAGAATCCTCCAGCCAGCAGCGCTGGCTGGGGGATTCTGGGAGTTGAAGTCCACCCATCTTCAAGCTTCCAGGGTTGAGAAACACTGCCCTAAAGGACTCATATTGTGTCCACAATTTCCATGAAACAGTAACTGGGTTGGTAAACCCAGCTACAGATAGTCCTCAACTTAACAACTGTTTGCTTAGTGACCCGTTCAGTTATGACAGACCTCCCCCGGAACTACTTATGGCCCTGCTTTGAAGTTGAATTGGATGGGAGCGTACATTGCTTAAGTATCTTTGCAATGGAAACAAACAAACAAACAAACAAACAAACAAACAAATAAATAAATAAATACATACATACATACATACATACAGGATTGGAAAGGTAAATAAAAAATAGGAAACGTGCCGGTGACCCCTTCCTCTACCTCTGGATTGTGACTTTACTAAAATCATTTAAATCCTGTTCCATTCACTTCCCTCCTTCGCAAACGCTTGATTTGGACTGGACTGCAAGTGCGTGTAGGTGTTGACGCAGGCCTATGTTGCAAAGAGGTTGGTGGATGGGTGAAAAAGTGTAGGTTGCAGGTGGTAGCAGACCTCCCAAATCTCAACTACGCGTTGTGGGGGAGATGTGCGACCTGCAGGCGGATCGGTTGATTTGACTTCCTGTTGGGAAATTTCCGGTGCTTTGTCTTTTGAGCACCCCCTAGCCCAGGGGTGGGCTTGAAAAATTTTAGCAAGGGGTTCTCTACCTGGTTGCTGGGTGGGCGTGGCTGTGGTGGACGTGGCCTAGTTGGCCTCCTGCACCACGGCGGTGGGGACGTTTTTACCCTCCCCTGGCTCTTGAGGCTTTCTTCGAGCCTCCGGGAGGGCGAAAATGGCCTCCCCAGGCTCCGGAGGCCCTCTGGAGGCTGAACTTCCGGTAGGCCCGTTTTTCGCCCTCCCCCAGCGTCCCCTGCACCCTACACTTACCTGCATCCAAAACGGGCCGCGTGGGGACTCCTGGAGGGGCGGGCGAGGCCAGCCAAGAGTGGGATTTAGGGGTTCTCCGAACTGCACAGAATCTTAGCTAGAGGTTCTCCCGAACCCTTGCGAACCCCCAGCAGCTCATCCATGGGTGTCAAACTCAAGGCCCGCAGGCCGGATCTATCCTGCGGGGCCGTCCTGGTTTACCCAGTGCAAAGAGGAAAGATCAGGCCAGCGTAGCTTCAGCCTGGCCTACCCAGTGGCAAGAGGAAACATGCCTCTTGCCACTGGGCTTGGTGGCTCAGCAGACTGATAGCATTGTGATTAACACCAGCTGTCTGCAATTACTGTAAGTTCGAATCTCACCAGGCTCAAGGTTGACTCAGCCTTCCATCCTTTCTAAGGTAGGTAAATTGAGGACCCAGTTTGTGGGGGCAATAAACTGACTTTGTATAAATATACAAAAGTATGAAGGCTATTGCTTAACGCATTGTAAGCCACCCTGAGTCTCCGGAGAAGGGCGGCATATAAATCAAATTTTTAAAAAAATGCCAGCAGTTTGGGGAGTGGCGTCAAGTTAGCCACGCCCATGCAGTTGGCGACCCCCCACCCCTCAGGTCAACCACAGACCTGATGCAGCCCTCAATGAAATTGAGTTTGACACCCTTGCCCTAGCCAAAACATTACCATTTGCAGAAGTACCCTCCAGACAAGAGACACCTGCATATCAATAAAGGGGAATATTTGTAGCTCAGGGTTGAAATGAGGAGTCCTTGGGGCTCTCTGAGTTTGGTTGTTTTCTTGCAGATGTTTCATTCCCAAACTAGGTAATGTCATCCGTGCTAGTGACACATATGTTCCCCGACACGCGTGCTCAAGTCTAACCCAGGCTTAACCATTATGGTCCCTCCTCCCAGCCTCCCTGCCCCGATGTTGAATACCAGAAGGTTAAGAAACAAAAGTGTTTTATTTTGTTGGACGCAGGCGGTCAGCTCTGTTGAGTTTCAGTCATTCACGGCCCAAGAACGTCCGTCAGATGTTGGAGGAAAGAGAGCCTCAAGTCTCAAAGCAGAACAGCCTTGAGAGCTACGCACTGCAGATCTGAGGTCAAGGGCCAGGAGTGCCAGCCACCCTATTTGCTAATGAAGACATAACTAAATTAAAGCAAGGAAACTGGAGTTATAAGGCGGTTCCATCTTGGTTTTGGAATCAGTTCAAGAACTGGAAGCGAACAGTTGCATTTTTACTGTTAGCGGCTTCACTTGTGTCTTGCACAAGAGCGCAGAAGTGACACGGGGGACTTTTTAGTTGCCCTGAATTATTGTTGATCATGAGAAAAGAGGCATCCCTTAAATAGGTACATCCTGAATTCCGCATTTGAGGTTGGCGGGAACTGCAAGGTCTGAAAAAAGAAGAGAATGGAAGCATTAGCACGAGCCGCGGTGGCGCAGTGGTTAGAGTGCGGTACTGCAGGCTATTTCTGCTGACTGCCTGCAATTTGGCAGCTTGAATCTCACCAGGCTCAAGGTTGACTCAGCCTTCCATCCTTCCAAGGTGGGTCAAATGAGGAGCTGAATTGTTGGGGGCAATAGGCTGACTCTGTAAACCGCTTAGAGAGGGCTGTGTTTTGGGGGTCTGGCAAGCTAGGAGCAGCATTTGTGTAAACTACTTAAGTGGATCAGTTACAAGCAAACAGCTGCATTTGTGTGGTAGGTAAAGTGGGTTAATATTTATCTGAGATGTGGGTACGGAATATACACAAACATATATACTTTGTGCATGTGTATATGCAATATATATATACCGTCTGTGTGTGTGTATACAGTATATAGAAATCAGCTGCAGGAGAGCAATTCCTTTCGTCGCGAAAGATTTCGGTTCTACAATTTCTTCTACAAAGACTTTCGCGACATTTCCACCACTCTTTTTTTTTTTTTTGAACTCTAGTCTAGAGGTGACGCGGTGAACTCTAGTCTAAGGGACAAGGTGGCTCAGTGGCTAAGACGCTAAGCTTGTCGATTAGAAAGGTCGGCAGTTTAGCGGTTCGAATCCCCAGTACCGCGTAATGGGGTGAGCTCCCATTACTTGTCGCAGCTTCTAACAACCTAGCAGTTCGAAAGCACGTAAAAAAAATGCAAGCAGAAAAATAGGGACCACCTTTGGTGGAAAGGTAATAGCATTCCGTGCGCCTTTGGCGTTTAGTCATGCCGGCCACATGACCACAGAGACGTCTTCGGACAGTGCTTGCTCTTCAGCTTTGAAACGGAGATGAGCACCGCCCCCTAGAGTCGGGAACAACTAGCACATATGTGCAGGGGAACCTTTACCTTTACCTTTAGTCTAGAGGTTCTTCCAGAAGAGCCATTAACATGGAGCAGATAATGGTTCAGAAGGGACACGCGCACACACACACACACACACACACACACACACACCCTTCTGCTCATCTCTTTCTTTCTGAGAAACAGAAGCCAGTCTCACCAATCTTTTTGGGCTTGGGTAGGTTCAGATTGTTCATAAGTTCAACGAAACCCTCCTTAGACAAGATCAGACGAGGATTCAGAGTTCGTTCTTCCTCCACTGTTGACACCGTCTGGCCTGGAACGGCAGAAGAGAAAAGAGAATGGATGTTATTACGCATAGAATAACGCACTAATTTTACGGTTTTTAGTTCACGAGGCCTCACGCCATAATAAATCTGGTGTATCCATGTCCAATTCAGAATGTTGATGGTAAAGAGCAAAATCTAATGCAAACTAAACTTACAAGATTTTTTTAAAAAAGAATAAAGAGTAAAAAAGCGCTCACCAACTCACCTGTGTAGTCGTGGGCAGGATAGATCAGGCAGTCACCTGGAAGGGTGAAGATTTTCTTGTGGACGGAGTTGTAAAGGGTTTCCGCAGAACCTGGAGACGAGAATGGAGGCTGTAACCATCAAGCAAGATTCTTTTTTTCTAACATAGAAGTTGGAGCAGGGGGTATATCCCCCAACTCCTATCCTGACAAATATTAGGCTGAAAACCTCTTGTAACCTATGCATAAGTCTCCTTCACGCAATCAGAATCTCTAGACTAGCGGTGTCAAACTCGATTTCACTGAGGGCCGCATCAGGGTTATGTTTGACCTCGGGGAGGGAGGGATGGCCAGGGGGCGTGGCCAGCATGACGTCACTTGTGTTGTGGGGGGGTGCCTGTGGTGGCCCAAGCTCTCTGCCAGCAAAAACAGACTCCCAAGCTCCGTTTTCAGCTGAGACGGCCTCCTGCACGCGGCTCTCCCAACCTCCGTTATGACTGGCAGAGGCATCGCGGGTTAGTCCTTCACTATTTCCAGGGCGGCCCCGTGTGCCGGTTCTAAGCACCCCACAGGCCGGCTCCGGCTCCCAGGTTTTGAGTTTGACACCCCTTGTCTAGAGCAACTAGAGTTTTGGGTCATCTGTGTTAGGGAATGGCTATTGCCTAACTGATTGGGTTGGCAATATATATATAAACCATCAATGCATGTTTGCAGTCAAAATGTAATGTATAGCTTTAAGACTGTAGTGCTGTATTGCATCATACTGCATTCTGATTGGTTAGCTCTGTAGCCAATGTACTTAAGAGGAAGCTTGAATCATGGCTTATTTTTCTTATTACATTATTATTTCTACCTCTGCTCCTCTCTTCCTGTTCTCTCTGCATGATCACTGATCGATCATTGCTACTTGTTGTTTTCTACTGTTTTACTGATTGTTTTACTGCTGCACATGTTCCTGTTTGCAACTCCAAAAAGAACTGTTTTATTGCATATGACTACAACAACTGGTAAGAAGACTTTGTTCTTGGAATATCCCTGGATTGACAATTTAACTATCTTTATCTGTATATGACCTGGATTGTTTGTTGGGCTTTGCTTTGCTTTTTCTTAAAAGTAAAAGAATATCACAACTCAGTGTGTCTGTGTATTGAAAGTGCTTATTCACAATCACTCTCCGTCATTTCTCATGTACACAACCTTGCTACTCAAGGGTTACTGTGCGCATATTCCTTAATAATCTGAAAGAAATAGGTATCCATAAATCCAGTTTCAAAGGCAAAAGATTCCTCTTCAAGTGGAAAACAACTTTTTCTAAAAAAAAGAGTGGACTTTGCTCATCCTTCGGGAGGCCTACGATGTTTACACATTGTGCAGAGTAAGGAAGTTAAAGTCAAGGGGGCAGAATTCTGAACTCTTCTTAAAAGATTCTGGAAAAGAAAAAAAAAAGCTTTGTCCTATTACAGGTAATCCTCAGTTTATGACTGCAGTTGAGCCCCAAAATTTATGTTGCTAAGGGAGAAATTCGTTTTGCCTCATTTTACGACTTTCCTTGTCACCTTTGTTAAGGGGATCGCCGCAGTTGTTCAATTAGTAACACGGTTGTTAAGTGAAGCTGCTTTCCACGTGGGCTCATCGGGAGATCGCCAAAGGGGATCACACGTGACCCCGGGATGCTGCAAAACCGTCATATCTGCGAGTCGGTTGTCAAGCATCCGAATGTAAATCACGCGAACATAGGGTGGGGGACGCTGCAACGGTCCTGAGTGTGGAAAAATGGTCCTAAGTCCGTGGCGTTGTAACTTTATTTTCCGTGGCGTTGTAACTTTGAAGGTCACTAAGCGAACTGTTGTAACTCGAGGACTACCTGTATAAAAACCTCCACTCTCTCACGAGCTGCAAAGCTGACATAGGGTTCGTAACCAGATCCCAAAGTTTTCCATACCTTGTTGGAAGTCTGTCCTGCCGCATCCCCTGATCAGCAAAGCATCGCCTGTAAAAGCCATAGTGTCGTCATTCAGCACATAGGTCAGGCAGCCGTCCGTATGGCCAGGGGTGGCAAGAGCTTGTAATGCCTGAAAACACAATAGAATGTCACTAACATTCTTAGAGCCTGTCTCACGTTTTATATTAGCACTCTGTTCTTGTTCCCTTCCCTAAAGTAGAGGAACTACACTGTTTCCCTGAAAATAAGACCCTAAAAGGGGGTGAAAATTTTAGGTGCATCTTATACACTGAATGTAGCCCCTGCCCACCCTTTGGCCCCTGCCTCCCAGCAATTTACCTCCTTGCAGCAAGAAGAAACAGCTCCTTTCAGCTTCAGCACAGCCTAATTAGCACAAGTTGATTGGATCGGCCTCCCGACTCTCAGCTGTTTTGCTCTCAGCTGTTTTGCGCGGGCCTCTGCTGCTGCTTGTTGCAAGGAGGTAAAATGCTGGGAGCAGATTTTTTTTTTCTTGTGCTAATCAAGCTATGCTGAAAACGAAAATGAAAGTAAAGCAGGCTATTTGCTGTTTGTGGCAACGAGGCAAAATTGCTGGGAGGCAGAGGCAGATTTCTTTTTCTTGTCTTCCTCACCAAAAAAAGGTAGGTGCGTCTTATAGTCCGGAGCGTCTTATACTCCGAAAAATACGGCACTTTTTTCATCATAAGTACGTTTTTCGGGGCCCATCGTAACTTAAGTCACTAAATGACTTCATGCAAATCATATTTTAAGAGTTGTTGCCATTTAATTCTCATTAAAGGGAAGGCAAAAGGAGTGGTGCGGTGGCCTAGAAGTGGAGCTCTCGCATCACAATCAGGAGGCTGTGAGTTCAAGCCTAGGTAGAGAATACACACTGAGAATATATCTGCTGAACAAAACTCCGCATTGGCGACAGGAAAGGCATACGGCCATTAAAACACTCTGCTAGCTCCATTCAGTTGCCCAGATTCCACCCTACAAGGGATTATGGGGTCGTTAAAAAATGATGATGAAAGGGCAGGCAAAGCTACATTTCCTCTTGTTGCACAGGGGAGGATTTCAGTTTTGCCCAAACTGAGCACATGGTCAAACAAGGGCTCTGAAACTAAACCAACGACTTTGCACTCAAATCTTAAGATCATTCAGCTGTCTAAAATGAATTCGAAAGATAAAACTTCCACAGGACTGGAACCCAAAGGTAGCTCCTAGGAAGTAAATCCATCCAAGGGGAGGTTTGCAGAAGTACGAGAGAATTAAGCAAGCCTGTTGGTGAATTGTTGGAAAATGAACGAGGAGGCAGGGTGGAGTGCAGGAAGTGATAAATGCATTATTTCTAAATGAGAGGAATTAGCAGCTTCATTCCGTTGTGTGCTGGGCAGGCTCCCTCTCACATATTATGTCTACAATTTATGAAGGACTTAGAAAAACTGAACCAAATTCAGAGAAAGGGAACAAGCATGAAGAAAGAACAGGTCCGCTTAACAATTGTGGCATTCACTTAACCACCACAACAATAAAGGTTGTAAAATCGGGTCGGTCATGTGACCAAACTGTTTTACAATCGTCACAACTTAAGGACAGTGTCAATTCGCAAAGCATCCCTGGCCTACTCTCAGGTTGCCATAGGCCGGGGGGGATGGGAAACTGGCAAAACTGCCCAGCAGCAAAAAAACAGATGCACATTCCACACTTATCTCCCTCAAGGCTGTATCCCAGGGATACCTGCAGCAGTCGAAGGGGAGTGACCTCTACAACCCGGGAAATTGCTCCGTTGGTGAATGTGATTGATGACAAATCCTGGGGGGAGGGGGGAAACAGGATCATAATTGGAGCGTAAATTACGTAGGGTCAGAGCTGGCTTCGCTTGGGAAAGTGCCGACATGAAGCTCTTAATAAATATCTTGATTTCTTTTGAAACTCAAGATTCATGATTTAATTAGGGTATCCATTCAGAACCCTGACAGACAGTCCATTACAATCTTAAGTCAAGAGCTACCAGTAGCCAAGGTGAAGGAATCTTAGTCCAGTTCTTGTATATGCTACTTATTCTCCAGGAATCTGTTCACAGACTTACAAAAGCTCCAAATTTGAGGTGATGGCCTTCCTGGATCAGGAGATCAGCAATGGCCCCGCTGTCCTTGGAGATGACACTGCGACAGCCCGGAAGGAGCTGCTTCAGGAGCCCCGTGCCGGAGATATGATCAGCGTGGCAATGGGTGTTGACTAACAACAAGAAGGAGAAACACATGGTTGTTTTCTTAAAAGACACAAGATCAAGGATCTAATCCAGCTTTTTACAATATGGCCACCTTTCAGATGAGTATATTTCAATACAGGTAGTCCTTAACTTATAACCATTCGTTCAGTGTTACAATGGCACTGGAAAAACGTGATTTATGGCCAGTACTCTTATACTGTACAGTAGTGGCCAAATTTGTGGAAACCTTGAGGGGGGGGGGGGAGAAAGTGTATTTTTGAGGTTTGATGGTTAATAACACCACTTTATTTTTTGGAGTTTCGAGATAATCCTATTTCACTGCTGGAATGGCCTGGGAATAGCCCAGACCTTCAACCCGGTGGTGGGTTCCTCTCGGTTCGGCCCGGTTCTCCCGAGCCGGTAGCCGTGACGATATGCGTGCCATAGGTTCACCATCACGGCCCTAGAATTTATTTTCAGTCTCAAATCTGTTTTCTTAAAAAGGAAAGACATTCCTTTAAAAGGAGCTCAATCTTCCTTCGGCTGATAACATCCAGAGAGGTTGAACACCAGTTCTTAGGTTACCAAGCACTGCTGACACCTCCGTTCAGTTATCCATCTCCAATTATATCATGGCTACTTTCTGAAGATCCTGACAGACCATGATTCCTGGTTTATTTATTTATTTGTTTGTTTGTTTCCATTTCTATACCGCCCTTCTCCAAAAACAGGACTCAGGGCGGTGAACAGCCAAAGTAAAAAACAGAACATACAAAACTTAAAAACAGTTTAAAATAATTAAATATTTGGCCGTAAATTAAAACAACCCAATTTAAAATCAATTTAAAATTTAACTCAAACCAGCCCAGCTAGTTGAAATAAATAGGTTTTCAGGGCCCGACGAAAAATCCGGAGGTCTGTTATTGTACGTATCTCTGGTTTTGGTTTTCCTTTCCTTTGTTGTTGTTTTTTTTCCCCAAGAAGAAACAACTCACCTGTATATAGCAAATTAAGTCCAAGTTGCTTCACCAAGGTTGAATCGCGTTTGGCCGTTTCCAAAACGGGGTCTATTAGAACGGCTTCTTTTGTCTTCATATCTGCCAGCAGGTAAGTGTAAGTGTAACTTTCTGACTCAAAGAGCTGGTAGGTGAAGGGGGAAAAAAAACCAACAAGAACTTAGTCCACGGAAGGGCAAGCAAAACAGTCCAACTGTATCCAGCCATGGTGGCTGGGGAATTCTGGGAATCGGAGTCTAAAAGTTGCCAAGTTTGGAGACCCCTGCTCTAGCCCTAGAAACATTTAATTTATTATTATTATGTATTTTATTCATTAAACATGAAACTCAGTCAACTGAACATTCAAAACTGCATCACAAATACCACTGACCAGTGCTAATGGTTGATACAGGTTGCTATTAGCATCATCATCATTATTTATTATTATTATTATTATTATTATTATTGTTGTTGTTGTTGTTGGTTATTATCTTTTATTCATTAAACTGAACATTTAAAAATTATTATATATTATTATTATTATTATTATTATTATTATTATTATTATTATTAAATGAAAGCAAACTACTAAATTTCCATTGTATCCAACGCCTTACATGAATTGCTAACCATATTAAATCTGCATCCTGAATTTTAATTAATTACACAGTTAGCTGGTTTTTATTGCCTGCATCTCTCAGAGAAGCTGTGTACATTAACAGATTAACTGAGTTGGAAGGGATCTTGTAGGTCATCTAGTCCAACCCTCTGCCCAAGCAGGAGATCCTACACTATTTCTGACAAATGGCAGTCCAGCCTCTTCTTGAAAGCTTCCAAGGATGAAGCTCCCACAACTTCTGAAGGTAATCTATTCCATTGATTGATTGCTCTCACTGTCAGAAAATTTCTCCTTATTTCCAGGTTGAATCTCTCCTTGTTCAGTTTCCATCCATTATTCCTTGTCTGGCCTTCAGGGTGCTTTGGAAAATAGCTTGACCCCCTTCTCTCTGGGACAGCCCCTCAAATATTGGAAGATGCTATCCTGTCTCCCTGGTCCTTCTCTTCACTAGACTAGCCATGCCCAGTACCGTTCATCGTATGTTTTAGCCTCCAGTCTCCTAATCATCTTGGTTGCTCTTCTCTGCACTTTTTCTAGAGTCTCAATATCTTTTTTATAGTGTGGTGACCAAAACATTGCAAACTCCCCAGTCTGCAAAGAGATTACTTCAGAGTTTATTCCTCAAGAAAGAATAAATTCATAGATCCTAGATTTAGCATATTGTTGGGGGCAATAGGCTAACTCTCTAAACCGCTTAGTATAAAGCACTGTAAAGCAGTATATAAGTCTAAGTGCTATTACTATTGCTAATTAATAAGACTTGTAGCACCCCCACTCCGTACTGGAAAGAGGAAGCAATTTTAAAAGCCTTCCATAAGAAGCCTCTTTGTATATATGTGTTGATAGAATCACATATATTTAGTTTGTTAGTGTCATTGTGGATTGAAAATGTAAATTTTATGAGTGAGAAAATTTGTATATTTTCTCTTTTTTTCTTGTCAACATTTTTAAATTTAATAAAGTTTGTTTTTTAAAATTAAAAAAAAAGAAGAAGAAGCCTCGGCAGGGTAGAAATATTCATTTTAATACTCTGAATACCCATCTTTAAAACAAGAGAACCAGCATGTGGAGCTCCATTTCCCCACATACATACATACATACATACATACATACATATATATAATAATATAGGATAGGATAGGATAGAAGTGTGATTTATTTATTATTTATTTATTTATTAGTTTGATTTATATGCCGCCCTTCTCTGGAGACTCAGGGCGGCTTACATTGCTTTTAAGCAATAGCCTTCATACTTTTGTATATACCTGCATAGTAGGGCTTTTGGGGGCCCCTAAGCGGTGTTCTATTTTATACAAAATCAGCTTATTGCCCCCACACACCGGGTCCTCATCGGACTTGTATAATATGTATAATAATATACATATTATTATGTATATACTCATACCTGTTTATATTTATATGTTTCTTTCTTTATCTTCTTTATCTTTATAAAGATACCTGTTTATACTTATGCTATGTTCATACTTATACTTGTTTTCTCACACACGCTTGACAAACTAACTAAATAAAATGAAATAAATAAATAAAATACCCCCCAAATCCCCAAATCTTTGAATTTCCTGTTATGCCACAGTTAAGAATGGGGGGGGGGGCTTTTCAGAAAGGAAACGTTGAGCCCCCCACACCCCACCACCACCAAAACCAGGCAAACATTTCCAATCCTACCTCTTTCCCCACGCCCATGCCTTTCTCCACCTGCCTTGGATTACAATACCCATCCTCCCCTCCCTCCTCCGGCCAGGTGGCTTGGCGGGCAAGATCCAAAGCCCAAAGTGAATGCAAGGGCAGAAGCCTTATCCTCGAAAGAGTCCCTGAAATCCGGCCAAGGGGCAGCACCGGGCCCCTTAAGATGCTGCGAAGGACCTGGTGGGTGCCTGGCTAGGTGGCTCAATGGTTAAGACGTTGAGCTCGTCGATCAGAAAGGTCGGCAGTTCGGCGGTTCGAATCCCTAGTACAGGTCTCCTGCCTGAGCAGGGGGTTGGTCTAGATGACCTCCAAGGTCCCTTCCAACTCTTGTTACTGTTAAAGACCTGTCGGAGCTCACCTGTCGGAAGAGCAGCCCCCGGCGCTGGGCAGAGCCGGCGCAGTAGCATCGCTGCGGGGGAAGCGGCTGGTTCAGGAGCCGCAGGGCAGCCGCAGGGCATCTCCGGAGCAGCAGCCGCTTCATGGTCGGGTGGTGCCTCTCTTGATGCCGTGCCAGCCTTCGAGGAACCGGAGCGAAGGGCGAAGCGACGCCCTTTAACATTGACTCGGCTGGGCTGGGCTGGAGGGGAAGAGACGCGCCTCCTTAAAGGGCCAGCAGCGCCGCAAACCTTCCAGATCGCGACAGGACTACAACTCCCAGCAGCCTCTGCCGGCAAGAGCCATAAAGGAGGAACGCTGGGAGTTGTAGGAACGAATTCTTCCAGCGACAGCAATAATCCAGTTATGAAGTTTCCAAACTTTTAACAGTAACAGAGCTTGGAGGGACCTTGGAGGTCATCTAGTCCAACCCCCAAACAAAGTGCAACAAAGTGGATTTGCTATGGGTGGAAGGCAGTTGGCTAGGTCAACAGAAAACCTTTGCACATTCACTTTTATTTTATTTTATTTTTTTAATTTGATTTATATGCCGCCCTTCTCCGGAGACTCAGGGCGGCTTACAATGCGTTAAGCAATAGCCTTCATTCTTTTTTGTATATTTTATACAAAGTCAGCTTATTGCCCCCACAAACTGGGTCCTCATTTCACCTACCTTAGAAAGGATGGAAGGCTGAGTCAACCTTGAGCCTTGGAGAGATTCGAACCAGCAGAAATTGCAGGCAGCTGTGTTAATGACAGGGTGCACCCTGGGTATTTGTACCCAGCTTTAACCTATAGCACTTTCCAGCTGAAGGAAGAGTGAGATATTGTAGGAAAAACAGCCTGAGTGTAAACCGGTTCGTCCTGGTAATTTTCACCGCCATGAAGTTGCTTCTTCGGATGTGCCAACGGAAGGCAAACAAAACAAGGCCCTTTCCTGAAAAATCAAGAGCAATTAAGCGGTAATTATTGTCCCATCTTTCCTTAGCAATTGGAAAATCTTTTTTTTTTCCCCCATGGTTGTAAGAGCAAGGGTTAACATGTGACTTTCTTAAGGCAGTGATGCCATCATAAATTATTCTGACAGCCTTGGTTTAAAGCCGACTGCCATAGAACTCTTGCCTAGAGTCACGTAACTGCCTTCTTTGGAATAAAGATACACATTTTCTACTTTTTAAAACTGCCTTCTTTGAATAAATGTATCAGTTCACACAGACTCACCCGATTGCATAAAGTCTTCAGACTTTTTTTTTTCTCCTTTGAATTCTCCTTAAGTCTACTGGTTGACTCATATGACATTCTGCATAAGAAACTAGCCAACTGAATTGAATTGAATTGAGTGGACTGTATGAACCCAAGATAGCATATGTGATAAGAAGGGTTGTTCTGTTGACCTCCAAGTCACACGAAGCCTGAAAATTCACATTGCTGGAGTAAAACGGTGAATAATAAACATGGGTGTCACTTTTACGAGTTCATGAATTAAGTTATTTATTCACCCATACGCTCCATCTCTCTTCAAACTGTTTTATCAATGGTCTTTGCTCCAAAGTATGTTTGAAAAGCAGGGCAAAGCACAAAAATAAATAAATAATAGAAATCTACTCTGTATGGTCTAATTTTTTAGCTATACTTCTTCAAGTCATGGGTTATTCTGTAAGACTATGGAATTTTCTGTTCTCTCTAGAGATTTTTGATGATGGGGAATCTTTCAGTAAGAAAGATATATAAACTGGTACAAAGAATATGCAGAAGGGAGCATAACTGTCAATCAATCATAGTAGAGCTTGAAGGGACCTTGGAGGTCTTCTAGTCCAACCCCCTGCTCAAGCAGGAGACCCAATATAATTTCAGACAAGTGACTGTCCAGTCTTTTCTTAAAAACTTAAAAACCTTCAGTGATAGGCTTGCCAGATGTCCACTATTTGAGCGGACAGTCCGCTTTTTTCACATTATGTTCACTATTTTTTTTTTTCACAAAATAGTGGACATTTTTTTTTTATTCAAAAGCTTTATGATGAAATGGTACCTAATCTAAAGCTGTACAGTCTAAGAGAATAAGGATAGGAGAATCGGGTTTTGTCTTTTTTTTCATAAATTAGAATGAGACAAAGATCGAATATCCATTGAACTCGATTCTCCGAAAAAATTAATGATGAGATTAAAATAAAAATATATTATAAAATTATGTACAGTTCACATTTTTAAAATGTATTGTAGCTTGTGTCGACTGACCTAAAATGGCGTCGAGTGATGAGAGTGACAGCGGCGAGATTTCGAATTCTTTAAAACAAAAGAGAGGAGTGTGCAAATACACCAAAGTTTATGTTCATCTGCAGGGCGATTCATCCCTTGATAAGTGGACGTACTTTTTCAAGAAAGAGCCAGCTCCGAGTTTACTGAAACTGTTCCAGTATTGTGCATCAATTCCGGTATCAAATGCAAACATTGAACAAATTTTCAGCGTCATGGGAAATTTGTGGACTGACGAACGTAACCGACTGCTTGTACCATCAGTTCGAAGTGAACTTTGTATATTTTTTAATATTTCTCAACGTTGTACTGAAATTAAAGAATTATTCCTTAAACACAAAGAATTGATCAAAGCTGCACAGTCAGATAAAAAATACACACGACAGCAAAGTAAAATGTAATTTAATATTTTACATATTATTATAATATATTTGATGTTTTGAATTTTAAGTAAAGTTTTGAAGTGATTATTTTAATACGTGTTAAAATGTTTGTAAGAAAATATATAATTTAATTGTAATTTTTTTTTATTTTTTTTTACTACTTAACACCCCCCGCCCCCCCGCTTGTCCGCTATTTTTTGGAAGCAGACCTGGCAACCCTATTCAGTGATGAAGCATCCATAATTTCTGAAGGCAAAGCTGTTCCACTGGTTAATTGTTCATTGTTAGGAAATTTCTCCTAAATTCCAGGTTGATTAATTTCCATCCATTGCTTCTTGTCCTGCCTTCTTGTGTTTTGGAGAGTAGGTTGACCCCCTCTTCTTGTGACAGCCCCTCAAACACTAGAATACTGCTATCATGTCTCCCCTAGTCCTTCTTTTCTCTAGGCTAGCCATACCCAGTTCCTGCAACTGTTCTTCGTATGTTTTAGTCTCCAGGCTTTTAATCTCTTGCATTTCTCTGAATATCAAAACATAGCAGCTACCATTGTGCTTTCCCGCTCATTCCCACTGCTCCCCCACATTTCAATATCAATGTTAGTTAAGTCAGGATCACCTATAATCATGTCTTGGCATCCGGCCAATGCTTCGTCATTGAAAAAGTCAATATACTAGTTGCAACTGCACAGTTGAAGTCTTCCTTTGTCATGCTGACACATTTATTTATTTCAAGAGTTACAAGGTCATTCAACTCAGGCCGTGTGACTCTGGGGCAGTGGTGAAATGTAAAATTTGTTACTGCCGGTTCTGTGGGCATGGCTGGGGGGGTGGGTAATGTGACTGGGTGGGCATGGCCAACTTTTTTTTTTTTTTTACTTTTAAAAGCATTTTTTCTACAACCTGGTAAGAGCCTGGTGGCGCAGCAGACTAATAGCCTGTTATTAACATTCAGCTGCTTGCAATTACTGCAAGTTCGAATCTCGCCAAGGCTCAAGGTTGACTCAGCCTTCCATCCTTTCTAAGGTAGGTAAATTGAGGACCCAGTTTGTGGGGGCAATAAGCTGACTTTGTATAAATATACAAAAGGATGAAGGCTATTGCTGAGCACATTGTAAGCCGCCCTGAGTCTCCGGAGAAGGGCGGCATATAAATCAAATTAGGAAAAAAAAAAACCTCTTTGGGTCGAAGAGGTTGTTTAAAAAATGCTTTTAAAAGGCTCTGATGATCCCAGCTGAGTTGCCTGATCGTCAGAGGCTTTTGTTTTCTTTTAAAAGCATTTTTTCGGTCTCTGATGATCACACAGCTCAGCTGGGCATGGAGGGTGGGGGGCAGGGATTTTTGCTACCGGTTCTCCGAACCACCCGCCGCCATCGCTACCGGATCTGGCGATTCGGTCCGAACCGGGAGCATTTCATCCCTCAGGCCATGTGACTCTGGAGACTGTACAACATAAATGCATAATATTAATAAAAAGTGCATAATATTAATAAAAAAAAGTTTTAAAAATTAGCAACTAAAAATACAAAAGCTAAAATGTACAATGGCAACAATGCACAGAACAAGACCAAAACCTCCTTAGGGGACAGCCTCACCTGTCCTCTAGTGCTTGGAGAATTAAAAGGGGTTGGGGCAGGAGTGAAATGCTCCCGGTTCAGACGATCCAGTAGCGATTGTGGCAGGTGGTTCGGAGAACTGGTAGCGATGGTGGCGCGAGACTCCACCCACCCCCTGGGTGTTGTTACTTCCTGGTTTTAACCAGGAAGTAATGTGTTTTTACCCTCTGCGCATGCACAGATTTTGTCTTTGAGTGGGTGAGGACAATGCTGAAATGGTAGCGATTAGCACTTAATTATGACTAGCCTCCAATAACCTTAAGAAAAATTTTATTTGATTTTTATTTCACCTTTATTTCTTTATAAGCAACTCAAGGTAGGAAAGACACACAATACTCCTTCCTCCTTCTGTTCTTCCCAACAACAAGCCTGTGAGATGGGCTTGCCTGTGAGTGATTGGCACCCAGATGATTATTCAAGCTAAGGTGGGACTAGAACTCACCATCTCCTGGTTTTCTAGCATGGTTCCTTTGCCACTAGACCAAACTGGCTTTTACGAGTTGTTAAGTTACTACATGCAGCTTCTTTGTACAAACCTCATTCTTTTGTAGGACAAAGAGCTGCCAACTTCAATTGTGTGGTATTACAAAAATTTGTCTTTTTCTCAGAGATGCTTTTGGGAATTCCAGTGAACAAGCAGCCCATTAAGGTGGGCAGAGTGCTGTAGCAAGTACAACATGCAATTCCTATTTTGCACTGTCATGAGACAGGTGATGTAAGAGTCCCTAATTTCGGCAATTGCACCATTTTAATGTGGGGTCAGCCAAATGTCAAAAAAAAAAAAAAAATCTAGACTAAATGTTCAGAAAAGCACCGGAGCATAATTTACATCATTTCTGTGATTCATACTGAGGGAAATTGTACATGCACCAAGGCAGTACATGATGCAATCCCATAATCAGATTTTGTTGGTTTTGATAATACTGTGAATACAGTTACTTTTTCTTTTAAAAAAACCCCCCTGTTTGTGTAGTTTCGATGGCCAGGTCGCAATATTTCATGATTTTTTCCAGTTCTTTTTCTTCGACTCTGGCATCTCCTGGTACCCCAATGTCAATAAATTGTACGTTTCAGTTTTCGACAACTGTGATATCTGGCGCGTTGTGTTCCAAGTGACAATCCATCTGTATTCGAAAGTCCCACAAGATCTTCACCTTCTCATTTTCTATAACTTTTTCCACTTTATGTTCCCATGACTTTTTGGATACAGGAAAGTTGTATTTTCTACATAATGACCAATGGACTAATTTAGTAACTCAGTCGTGTCTACCTTTGTAATCAGTTTGTGCGATTTTGCTGCATTCACATATTAAATGTGAAACAGTTTCGACTTTGTTGTTGCAAAGTCAACAGTTTGGATTGTCGGTGGATTTTTGTATCTTTGTTTTCATGGCATTAGTTTGTAGTGCTTGTTTTTAAGCAGCGAGTATTAAACCATCCGTTTCTTTCTTGATGGTTCCCATCTTAAGACATGCCCATGTAAAGTTGTCATCACATTTTCCTTCAATGTTTTTCAAGTGCTATCCATGCAAAGCTTTAATTTCCCATCTATTTAATCTGTCATCCAGCTGTTTTTCCTTATATTCTGTCTTTGTTTCTATTGTTTTTATAATGTTCTCCGTTTTCACAGCCTGCAGCAATTTTTCAGTACTTTGGTTCATGTAATCATTCAAACTTCATTTTTCTTCTTCTACCCCCTATTTTTCTTGCCAGGTACAACCTGTCGATGTCACTTCGTGGATGTAAAGTTGGTACATATTCAAAAGTTTGTGTGTTTTCCGGTCAAACTTTTGAATTATTATTCTCTTTTATTCATTAAAAATGAAACTCAGTCAACTGGACATTTAAAAATGTGTCACAAATACCAAATGACTGGTATTGAATTATTATTATTATTATTATTATTATTATTATTATTATTATTATTTAATCTTTAGTGAGATTCACAGCCTTTGAGGCTGGTTAATAGCTCAGCAGCTCGAGTCCTAACCAAGGACCTAGGAACTGTTAAGGTATCGTTGGAGGATGTAAGCTGTTCCAAGTAAGGTGGTTTTTTGTAGAGTCAAAATGTTCAAGTCCGGCAAATTTAGAATTTCTAAATAGCGGGGTAGCCCTTTGGGGCCCTTTGCTCCAAGGGCTCCAATTACAATCGGGACAAACACGATTTCTTTTTCCACAGTCGCTCAACTTCAATTTGCAAGTCCCGGTACTTTGTGATTTTTTTCTTGCTGCTTATCTTCAATCCGTGCATCACCAGGTATTGCAATGTCAATGAACCATACTTTTTTCTTTTCAACTATTGTTATGTCAGGTGTGTTGTGGACCAAGTGCCTGTCAGTCTGAATCCTAAAGTCCCACAAGATCTTGAGTTTCTCATTCTCTAAAACTTTCTCAACCTGATGTTCCCAGTGGTTTTTGCTGTACTCAAATCCAAACTTCTGGCACAATTTCCAGTGAATGATCTTAGCAACACGGTCATGGCGTTGTAGGTAGTCAGTTTGTGAAATTTTGCTGCACCCACTGATCAGGTGGTCGACTGTCTCATCTTTCTCATTGCAGAGGCGGCATTTGCTGTTGGTGGTAACATGTTGAATTTTTGCCTTCATGCAGTTTGTGGCTAGGGCTTGTTCTTAAGCTGCCAAAATAAAGCTTTCTGTTTCTTTTTTCAGTTATTATTATTATTATTATTATTATTGGTTAATCTTTAGTGAGATTCACAGCCTTTGAGGCTGGTTAATAGCTCAGCAGCTCGAGTCCTAACCAAGGACCCAGGAACTGTTAAGGTATCGTCAGAGGATGTAACCTGTTCCGAGTAAGGTGGTTTTTTGTAGAGTCAAAATGTTCAAGTCCGGCAAATTTAGAATTTCCAAATACCGGGGTAGCCCTTTGGGTATTGCTCCAAGGGCTCCAATTACAATCGGGACAACACACGATTTCTTTTTCCACAGTCGCTCAACTTCAATTTGCAAATTATTATTATTATTACTATTACTATTACTATTACTATTATTATTATTATTATTATTATTATTATTATTATTATTATTATTACTATTACTATTATGTAATCTTATATATGCTTGACAAAATAAATAAATAAAATAAATAAATAAAAATTGCTGAAAGGGTTTTGAGCCCGGTGAAACTTCACTTTTTCCAAATGCCCGATTACAACTAAAACTCAGGGTCCGTGGGGAAAAAAAACAACAACCACCCTGCGGTATCGGGACACTCATTTAACTCGCCACGCCAAGTTTCCGAAAAAATTCTGGAGGCGCATCTTAAAAACAAACGAGATTAAATTTTGTCCCTTACCGGCCGCCGTTGGACGTCATTCCTTTGCCCTATTTCCTTGGGCGAAACCATAAGGCCAAGGGACGGAGGGGGGGATCATCCCGGAACGTGGTTGCGTCCAGGCGAACATTTTCTCAACGCGGTTTGGCTCAGTTGATTCCCCTGCAGGTAGAATCGATGCGTTCGTTTCGCTCGCGTGGCTTTTGCGCGGCCGGGGTTGCGTGTTTGTCCTCGGTTTTTAAAAAGGGGCATGCATATTTTTTTTAAAAAAAAAAAACATAACTTGAAATGAGTTATTTTTCCCCCTCCCTTTCTTCCGCTTGCTTGCTTGCTTGCTATCCTGAGTAAAGCTCACGTGGACAAATTGCAGGCGCGCTTGTTAGGATAGGGCGCAAACCCTCCCCTCCCGACCCCGGGGGGGCTGCATTCACACAACCTGAATAAGCAAACCCCGGGGGTTGCATTGGCAACCAGCTGCAAACCTTGGTTAGTTCGAGGGCAGATTTAGCCTGCTGGGTATGCATGCAATCCATCTGTAAATGCAAATTTGGTTAGGTTTTTTTTTTTTTTTAATGCTTCTGGATTCTTGCGCAAATCCCCAGAAACAAGGGCGTCTTGTGTGAATTGGGCCCGAGTTGCGGGATCATGATTGCTAAAGGCGGGGATCGGGAGAAGATCCGCAGCTGTGTGATTACAAAGATCAAATTCCAAGAAATCCTCACGACATTATGCTGCTCTTATTCTGCGACTTAACCAGGATCCTATAGTCGCCTCGTTCTGGTTTCCTAGCATGTGGGACTACAACTCCCACTATTCCCAACCAGCGAGTTGAAAGCCATGACCCCAAAAACATACATGATTGGTAAAAAAAGTCATGTTTGATTAATTTTGCAAATCATCCAAAGGATTTTGGTTGCATAGAAAATGGAAGAAAACTAGAAATATCCAGCTTTGGCTTTCATGGAAGAGAAAACTAAGATAGGAATTAAGAGTCATCTGGAGTGGGAACTGGGAAGAGAGGCTTTGATTACAAGCTGTAATGTGGCTTGTTGGTCCAGCCACCAGGGTTTGACATGATTTAGGAGATTTAGCTGGCTGTAATTGAACAAACCTAGGTTTAGCATAAGTTTTACCTGTCTGTAATTGAACAAACCAAGGTTTAGCAGGATGTATAAGTTTTGACCTGTCTGTAATTGAACAAACCAAGGTTTAGCAGGATGTATAAGCTCTGCCAAAGACTGTACACACAACTGGCGGGGGAGGCCAAGAGGAAGACTTGTTTAGGGATGGGTTACCTTGCTGCCTCTGGCTGCATTCACACAAGAGCTTCATTTAGTTTCTGGACCAGGCTAAAAACCAAGAAACAATCAGTTTCACCTTAGGCATGAAAACCAGCTGGGGGAACCTTCTTCTTTCTGTGCCCGACCCACCTCACAGGGTTGTTGTAGGGAAAAGAGTAGGAAGGAGCATTAGGTATACAGGTAATCCTCGACGTTCGGGCCCAATTGAGCCCAAAATATAAGTTGCTAGGTGAGACATTTGCTAAGTGAATTTTGCCCCATTTTACGACCTTTCTTGCCACAGTTGTTAAGCGAATCACAGAAGTTCTTACGTTAGTCACACGGTCATTAAATAAATCTGCCTCCCCCGCCCCCTTTGACTTTGCTGGTGAGAAGGTCGCAAAAGGGGACCTCGGGACACTGCAACCCGTCATAAGTACGAGCTAGTTGTCCAGCATCCAAATATATCCCATGACTACGGGGCTCGTGCTGCAACGGTCGTAAGTTTGAAAAAGGGTCACGAGTCGCTTTTTCCAGTGCCGTGGCAACTTCCAACGGTCAGTCCCTAAACAAACTGTTGTAAGTCGAGGACCAGCTGTATTCAATGCCTTTTGAGTTATTTATAATTTTTTTAAAAAAAAAAGGCAAGAGAGAGGTTAGCCAAAAAAAAAAAAAACAAACCCAACCAGAAACCAAACCCAAAAAAGCACCTTCCCCCCAACCTCCAGATGCGCAGAAGCGGCTGACCCGGGTTCAGGCGGGTTGTGTGAAGGCAGCCAAGGGAAAGCTGCTTCCGTCACGGCTACCTCATCGCCTGCCTGCCTCTCTCTGCTGAGAGAGAAAATAACAGGAAGGTGCCCATTGGCCGAGTGCGGTAGAGCCTCCCTGTGGCTTGCCGGGCTTTAAACCTCGCTTTCTCCTGGCTCCGGCTCTGGAAGGGATGCGGTGGGGCGCTGCGCCCAGCTCCCCGCGGGGACAGCATGACCCGGCGCGATCAGCTCATGAAGGGAAGACCCCAGAGGCAGCCTGAAGCCGGCACTGATTCCCGGCCGGGTGAGTGACGGCAGGAAGGATGCTCTGATGGAGGGAAGGATGCAGGGAGGACCATGCCCATTGCAGGCGATGCTGGGGAGGGAAGGGATGATGGTGGGAAGCTCCCCTCCCTCCCCATCCAGCTGGGCTTCACGCGGGGCTCTCTGCTGGTGAAAAACAGAGGAGGAGGAGGAGATCCGTCACTCTCCCACCCCGCTTGCAAACAAGCAAAGCCGGCTTTTTTTAAAAAAAAACTTGGGTGCATTGCAGCAAAATCTGCTTTTGGTCGGGGGGGGGGGCAAATCTGTGATCGCACCGGCACTCAATTTCAGGCCATATTGATGTAGGGATTGGGTGGGTGGGTTTGGTTTGGGGGTGGGTGGGTGGGTGGGTGGGTGAGAATAGCGGCCTGTTGGGGGGAAGGGTTAGCCTGACAGATCCAGAGGGGATCTCTCTTCCCTCCCCTCCCCAAGCGTCGTTCATTACAATACACACAACCCTGGGAAGTGAATTCATCTATTTTACTAGGTTCTGGCAAAGGGAGGTTGGAAAGGAAGAGGCAGTCAGCGGCCAAACCCAGGGTTTAAAACTAAACCGCGGCTTCCTCCTCCTTGGTGAATGTCTAGCCGGGTTAGCGGGTTGAGCTGAAGCGTGTCTGTAGGGTCTCCTGCTCGTGCAAGGGAGGTGGACTAGATGACCTCCAAGGTCCCTTCCAACTTTGTTATTCTAGGTTGTGTGAAACCTGGTTGGGGGGGGCATGCATGCTCTTGTTTTTTAGGGCTTGGGCTTTGATTTCGTGGGATGGCGGCCTTTCTAGGTGCAAAACGATGCTGGGTTGGAGAACCAGAATTGAGCAGATGATGACATCCCGGTGATGTCATCACACCCAAAAGCACCACTTGCTTTTATTTTATTAGGTTATTTATTAGACGTATAGGCCTCTCGTCTCGTTATCCAAAGCCACTCGACATACAGTAACTTCTGTCATTGTTTTGGTGCCATCGGGGTTTGCGACAGCCACCGCTGATCAGAATGCACCAGAATTTGAATACAGAACCCTTCCGGGCAGGCTAAAGTCCCCAAGTCCCTTGGGAGAAGGTGCGGTATATAAATTTGAAATAAAATAAAATAAATAAAGGGGGGGGGGAGTTAATGCTCGCATGAACTGGGGTGCACTATCTCTGATCACTCCTATTTACAGATACCCTTTTTCTGAATTCCGCCCCACCAACCTTCACCATGGTATCCCAATTCCTTGCAGGTCTGCTGAGAAATAAATTCTAATAGTGCACGCTGAGTTCCCACAAACAGCATTTGAATGGGGCAGACTGACTCCCCAGCTGAGAGCCAACAATTCCGATCGATTCTTATTGGCTATGATGGGCTGCCTTGAGTGTTATATAGCAGGGGTCTCCAACCTTGGTAACTTTAAGCCTGGCAGACTTCAACTCCCAGAATTCTGGGAGTTGAAGTCCAACAGGCTTAAAAGTTGCCAAGGTTGGAGACTCATGTTATACAGGACAGGTGGTCCTCAACTTATGATCACAATTGGGAACAGACTTTCCAGTGCTAAGCAAGGAATTTATCAATTTTGTGGAATCGAAGATATGCCATGAACTACTCTCAATTTGATATTTGGCATCTTTAAAAGCCTCCCTCGCAGTTCTAGACAGGTTGCGGCCTAGAATTGCCTAGAAACTGCAATTCTAATATCTGCAGTTTTCTCCGGACGCCTCGAGCCATATAGTTCCAAGAACGAGCTTCCAGATGTTTTGCGTTTCAGCATCCTCTGGCCTCCACCAGCTTGGCTGCTGGCAAGGCAATTTGGGGGTGTGGGGGGGGGGTTTATAGTCCACATTCCTTTCTGTGGCTTTCTGTATGTGGATGCCAGGTTAGAAATGCACCCACATCTCCCACATTTTGCATTTTCTAATGCACAGTTTTGATTCAGTAAAATGGGGGGGGGGGGGGTACCCTCCAGTTCCAGAGAATCCTTCATCTCTGGTTGTTCAAGCCCCCATTTTCTCTCTTCCCTCCTCCCCCTTTGCTCAGAGCAGCTGAACTCTGGTAGCACATCTCATTTCTCCCATCAATATACTAATTTCTCTTCTCCGTCCTGTATTCTGAACATGTTGCCATAGCAACTCCACACTTATGCCAAGTTGAGCAATAGAAGAATCACGCCGTAATTGGATCCCAGGGCCTTGTGAGATACAGGGAGAGCCCCTAAGGCAGTGTTTCTCAACCTTGGAAGCTTGAAGATGGGTGGACTTCAACTCCCAGAATCCCCCAGCCAGCAGCGCTGGCTGGGGGATTCTGGGAATTGAAGTCCACCCATCTTCAGGCTACCAAGGTTGAGAAACACTGCCCTAAGGGAACCAAGCTATTGAAATGCTGCTGGTTAATGGAGGTCTAATCTATATACCCCAAAAACTACTCCATAACCAAACCTAAGCTAATGTCACAGTTCCAAGTAACACCCCCAACGAAAGGAAACTCCGAGGTTAGAAGTTCCTCAAAGTTCCATTTTATTAGAGAGGTCCTATTGGCCACATCTACCCTAAGGAAGGCTGAGCGTCAAAAGAATGGAGGCCTTTGAATGATGGTGCTGGAGAAGACTCCTGCGAGTCCCTTGGACTGCAAGGCGATCCAATCAGTCAGTCCTAGAGGAGATCAACTGCTCTTTAGAAGGCCAGATCCTGAAGACGAAACTCAGATATTTTGGCCACCTAATGAGAAGGAAGGACTCACTGGAGAAAGAGCCTAATGCTGGGAACGATGGAGGGCAAAAGAAGAAGAGGACGGCAGAGAACGTGGTGGTTGGATGGAGTCATTGAAGCAGTCGGTGTGAGCTTAAATGGACTCCAGAGGATGGTAGAGGACAGGAAGGCCTGGAGGAACGTTGTCCATGGGGTTGCGATGGGTTGAACACGACCTCGCAATTAACAACAACAATTGGCACATCTGGGAAAACCCGAATCTGAAAGCTTCCAGGTTTTCCCCACCCAAAAGAAATTCCAAGTCCCTTCCCCCTGCATCCACATGTCCCATCACATGGTCCAATCAATGCACTGTCCCAACTGGAGCTGCCTCCCAGTCACACCCCTCCAAGTGCAGGGCAGAGTGGCCTTGACTCTCGGAGAAAGGAATGTTGTTATGGCTAGATACCTTCCCCACTCCATACAATCTCCCCTTCCAGTTTCCCACAGCATTAAATGTGGCAGCCCTGAAGATCCAAAGTAAAAGATGGCTTCCAGAGCTGACACTAGGTTGGCAAGCAAATTTTGCCTGCTGATGCGTAATCGTGATGGTTAGTTAGGGCGTGAGGGGTGAGGGGTAGGAGGGGAAGAAGGAACAAAGTTGAGTAATTACTCAGTTTTGCTCACCATGGGCGATCAAAGAAGGGATTTGGCCCCAGGAGATAAGTCTCCTGGGGCCAAATTGCATTACAGGTTGTCCTTGACTTACAACAATTCATTTAGTGGCCATTCAAAGTTACAAAAGTGACTTACGACCATTTTTCAGTTACAGACTTTGCAGCATCCCCATAATCATGTGATTGAAATTCAAACGCTTGGCCTCTGGTTCATAAATACGGTTGCTATGTTCTGTGATCCTGTTTTGCGACCTTCTGACAAGCGAAGTCAATGGGGAAACTGGATTCAATTAACAACCGGGTTACATTTTGGCCAGAAATCAGAAGTAAACACCAGTTTCTAACAAAAACTTCGTAAGACCGAGTCACGTGACATGAATGCCACAAACAGCCATAAATGCAGGCCATTTTGCCTTCTGCACAAAATGTGGTCACATGACCTCAACCGATGAGCGGGCAGATATCAGATCTTCGAATCCGTGTCACAAATCCCATTTTCAGGCTCTGTTGTAATTTTGAATGGTTGCTAAGCAACCCATTATAAGTCGAGGACTACCTGTACAGATCTGAATGGGTGGTAAATAGGAAGACTGATCCCAAAGTTACTTTTTCATCCCTGCTGAAACTGCAAACAGACACTAAAAGAGGCAGTTCTAGTAGATTTCTAGTAGTTAGTGAGATAATTTTCAGGCATGCATCGTTTGGTAAAACAAACCCTGTTTTGTTTAGGGTAGATTTCTTTTCTGAAAGGATGTATAAAGCTTATTTAAAACTGAACCTGAATTCTCTCCAACTCCCCCTCCCCACTTTATTCTCTCCCCACCCCCCAACTCCCATGCCTGCAGGTTATATTCTCACCCGACCAACCCTTGTCCTCATGCTGGAAAGGGGAGAAAAACCCTGCGTGAGCAATAGCAAGAACGGAGTGGGGAGCAACCCGCTGAGTAGCAGTGTCACAGGTAAGGAAAAGCTGGGCGAGGAATGTGGTTGTTTTACAGTGTTTCCCCGAAAATACAACCTACTCCGAAAGTAAGCCCTAGTTTGATTTTTTTTTACATGTTCACCCAATATAAATCCTAATTAAGATCCTAATTAAGATTTTATTTATTTATTTATTTATTTATTAAGATCCCACCCACTCCAGGATGCATGGGTAAAAATTACCATATTTTTTGGAGTATAAGATGCACTGGAGTATAAGATGCACCTTAGTTTTTGGGAGGAAAATAAGAAAAAAACTGATTGGCAGGTGGATCGGCCTCCTGGAATACCCCCAATCAACTGTTCCCAAAGGTGAATTTTAGAAACAGGTTTGTTGGTTGTGAGTTCTGTGCCTTGCTTTTTTTTCAGCCTCTGAAACTTCTGAAACTCTGTTTCAGAAAAAACTTTTTTTTCTGCCTCTGAAAGCCTCCGAAACAGAGCTTCAGAAAAAAAGCCTCTGAAGTTTCAGAGGCTTTTTTTCTGAAGCTCTGTTTCGGAGTCTTTTTTTCTGAAGCTTCTTTCAGAGGCTTTTTTCAATCTCTGAAACTTCCATTTGAGAGGCTGGGCGGGGCTACATTCGAAGTATAAGATGCACCCAGATTTTCACCCTCTTTTTTGGGGAAAAAAGGTGTGTCTTATATTCCGAAAAGTACGGTAAACTAGGGTGGGGATGCAGGGGTGGAGCTGCCCTACTACGTACCTTCGGACAGTTGCAGCCAGGCCTCGCACACCCCGAAACATGCCTTGCTGGCCCATTTCTTCTGCAGCTGGCAAGGCTTTCCTGAAGGCCTCTGCAGCCAATAACAGAGCTCCGGATCGATCCTTCAGGAAAGCCTTGCTGGTCAAAAAATTTCCTGAAGGCCTCTGACAGCGAAAAGGATGCCGGTGGTGACACACGCAAGTGAGGTGAGTCAGTGGATGACATCCCCACCTCCCCCCACCGGAAATAAGATGGTGTCTTTTTTGGTGGAGATAGATAGATAGATAGATAGATAGATAGATAGATAGATAGATAGATAGATAGATAGATAGATAGATAATCTATCTATCTATCTATCTATCTATATATATATATATCTATATATCTATATATCAGGGTCTTATTTTCGGGGAAACACGGTATTGTTTGCACAAACAATGGAAAAAGTTGTGCTTCTCCAAATTGTGCAAATCCAAAAGATCACGATGCATTCTTTGGATAAAACAGCAAATACTTAAAAAAAAACCACCATGATTCCCTCCATTTAACCTCTGCCTAATGTCAAATATAGGTAGTCCTCATTTACTGACTGTAATTGGGACTGGGAACTCTGTCACTAAGCAACAGTCATAAAGCACAACTTCATATGACTGCCTCAACTTAATGATGGCAGTCCCTGCTGTCCCCCATTGCTGTCGTTAGGCGAATCCTACACAGTTGGAGCATCCTGTAGGCGCAGAATCACCGTCTATGATCTTCTGCCAGCTTCCCTATTGACTTCGCTCGTCGGAGGCTGGCAGCGAAGGCCATAAAGGGCAATCATGGGATGTCACAACAGTTGTAAGCGCTGCCAGTTGTGTAGCATCCAAATTTGGATGTCGTAACTGCAACATCCCAGCGACCACAAGTTGCTGGGATGTTGCAATGGCAAGGCGATGGCCTAGCGGCTTACCGAATCGTCATCATCAACAGCAACAACGATGAGAATCCGTCATAAAAACCCTCTCATTCAGGGCCATCGTAACTTTGACTAGTTGCTGGACAAGTGGTTGCTAAGCAAGGACTGCCTGTATTCTACCTGCAGAATAATTGGCAAACAGCACAAATTTGAGGTAGGAAAGTGGAGTGTTTGATAAGGAATCCTCTATTTATTTAATTTTTTAATTTTTTCTCCCTTCCTTCCAGATTCTCAGGCCTTGAAAGAGAACACCAAATCACCTTCGCCCTCGACTCTGTCTTCCCCACCCGCCACGGAGTCTCCCAAGCCACCCCGTCCCCGCCGGCGGCGGCCTCCCGCTGTCTTGCCTTCCGATCGTCCATATCAATGCAAAGATTGTGGCAAGCGCTTTGTGTACCGCTCCAAACTGGCCACCCACCAATGGACTCATTGCGCCGAGCGCCCCTATAAATGCCCCGACTGCCCCAAGAGTTTTAGCTATCCGTCCAAGTTGGCCGCCCACCGACGTACACACACTGGGGAGCGCCCCTTCCCCTGCTCTCTGTGCCCCAAGCGCTTCGGACATCGCTCCAAGCTGGCCGCCCACCAGTGGATTCACACGCCGGAGCGCCCGTATAAATGTGCCGATTGCCCCAAGAGCTTCTGCTACCCTTCCAAGCTGGCTGCCCACCGCCGCACGCACACGGGGCAGCGGCCATACCCCTGCAGCCGCTGCGGGAAGAGTTTTTGCTACCCTTCCAAACTGGCTGCTCATCAACAGATCCACGCGGCCACCGCAGCGGGACAGCCTTACCCGTGCATGCGCTGCAGCAAGAGCTTCCGGCAGCTGCGCAACCTCACCCTTCACCAACGGGTGCACGAGGATGGAGAAGCAGGCGATGACTTAGCCCAGGACAAAAGCCACAGCAGTGGAGACAGGCCCTAAGTTGTAACCGCTGGGCTCTGCGAGGGCGCAGGGAGAAACTCGGATAATTTGAAAACTTGGTAGCTGTGGGATCGTTGTAAATAATGGAAAGTTATGGTGGAGCTCAGGGTTGCACCGTAACCTCCAGCAACCCATAACTTCTCTGTTCTCGGCTTTGATGGCAAAACTGCCGCAGGACAGGCTCCCCCTCAAGAAGCCAAGTTGTGCGCGCCATGCTGATCGCTGTTCTGGTAACCTTGTTTCTTCAGTGACCAATGGCCTATTCTACCACCTCGTTTAAGTTATGCAGACTTCTGCACCTTCGCGATTTGTTTTGCTTCAGTTTTAACCTTCCGGTTCTCAGCAGACAGTCCTGGTCCCTCCATTGTCCACGTCAGTTCCGTGCCAACAAAACAAAACAAAAAAAACCCACCGTTGAGATTCCCACACTAATTGCGTTTAGAGAATGCCTGCACCAGAGCAGAACCTGTTGTGTGCTTTGCACAAAAGGAGAAATCTCTGTCTGTGGCCGTGTATAGTTTTGTTTTATGCTCAACTGGTGCATGCTTGTGTCAGAATGTGGAACTCAGCATACCTGTCATCCAAGGGTCTATAACTTGTATCTTCACTGTGAATTATACAGGGGGCTACGTTGCAGCTGCCTTGACCAGTCAACCTTTTGCCCGTGGAAATCGGGAGGTTTAATATGCATGAACTGAGCACATCATATTGGACAGGAGTTGTGTCTACTTTAAAGAAGAAATCTCTTTGATTTTTTTTTTGTTTTACAAAACAAAAGCGGAGTCTGACAATGTGGCAATTGGTGAAATCCACCAGTGGGATCACTTAAGACACAAATCCCAGGAAAGAGTAGGCAACATTTATGTTTTAAAAGGGTTGTAGAAGCAAGAAAAATCGGCAAATTCACGCCACCGTCTAGGTTTGTCGTTTACACATTGCATCAAAAGATGCCTCAGGCCACTTCAGGATTAGTGTGGGTAGTGTATTAAGGGTGAAGCAAATGCATCGATAGTACGGATAGAAAGCAGATTTTACACATGAATTTCTTGGGCTAAAAGGGACTATAATTTTATTTTCACCATGTAGTACACACAATTTTATAGCCTGCTTCCTTGTTAACTCCTATGTGTTTGGTTTCCTTGTACCACATGCCTAAAGACACCGAAAGTTTCCATTTTGCCCTCATTATTGAATATTAAGTTCCCTCTCGGATTTTTCTCTCCACCCGTTTCTCTCCCGTGCTCTTCTAGACTCAAGTCCGCTTTTCACTGCTATCCACAATTTATACACACACTTTTTTTTCCCAATAACTGGTAAAACCTAGTACAGGTAGTCCTCGACTTACGAACACAATTGAGCCCAGAGGTTCAGTTGTTAAGCGAGACATTTATTAAGTGAGTTTTGCTCCATTTTACAACCTTTCTTGCCAATGCTGTTAAGCGAATCACTGCAGTTGTTAAGTTAGTTAACACGGTTATTAAACGAATCTGACTTCCCCATTGACTGCTGGTCAGAAGATAATCACAGGAGCCCGGGGACTCTGCCACTGTCATAAATATGAGTCAGTTGCCCAGCATTTGAATTCTGATCATGTGACCGTGGGGGATGCTGCAACAGTCGTTAAGTGGGAAAACGGTCCGTGTGTCACTTTTTCCAGTGCTCTTGTAACTTTCAACGGTCACAAAATGAACTGAAAGTAAGTCGAAGGCTACCTGCAGTACATCTTTCCACTTCCTCACAAACTAGCACACGCCGACTTCCCTATAATTCAGATTTGGGTGAAAGGCAGGTGGAAGTATGTGTGATTGGTTCCTAGTCTGTTTGTAGCTGTAGTAAAAAACAAAACAAAACGAAAGCTCCATTAGATGCTGGAGTTTTTGTCTTATTTTTCTTGAAATAAAATAAAATATGAAAGCAAAACACCGTTTTGAAGTTAAGGTATGCTTGGTGCATGTGAGAAAATGTTCGGGGGTTTTAAGGTAAGTTGGTCACAAAGGGAAGGTCCAGCATGTGAGCTAGAACAGGGGTCTCCAGCCTTGGCAACTTTAAGCCTGGCGGACTTCAACTCCCAGAAATCAGCTTTGCTGGCTGGGGAATTCTGGGAGTTGAAGTCTTAACAGGCTTAAAGTGGCCAAGGTTGGAGATCCCTGAGCTCGAAATAATCTGTGTACTGGTAGTCCTCAACTTAATAACCAGAAGGGACCCTGCCTATTGTTCATAAGTTGTGATGATCATAAAGCCAACATCATCACATAACCAAACCCGTTATTTTTTTTTTGTAGCCGTTGTAAAACAAATCCATTGTTCGCTATGAGCTGTTTTTGACACACACACAAAAAAAGGGGGGGAGGGGGAAAGTAAAACGTGATCATGAAATGCTGCCAATGGTCATAAATGAAGGTCAGTTGTCAAACATCCAACTAGGAGGGCTTGTGACCCTGAGGGGAGGGGAAGGTGGCCATCTAAACTTCAGAACCAGGTCTTAAGTTCCTTTGGGTATGTCATAACTTTGAATGGTCACTCAGCAACCGGTAGTAAATCAAGGACTGCCTGTATTACCAAAAGCCCCATTTCTGCATCTTGGATGGCAAAGACAGGTTAGAATTAGAATAACAGTTGGAAGGGGCCTTGGAGGTCTTCTAGTCCAATCCCCTGCTCAGGCAGGGAACCCTATGCTATTTCACTCAAATGGCTGTCCAATCTCTTCTTAAAAACTTCCAGCGTTGGAGCATTTACAACTTCTGGAGGCAAATTGTTCCACTGATTCATTGTTGTAACTGTCAGGAATTTTCTCCTTAGTTCTAAGTTGCTTCTCTCCTTGATTAGTTTTCACCCATTGCTTCTTGTCCTGCCCTCAGGTGCTTTGGAGAATAGCTTGACTCCCTTTTCTTTGGGGCAGCCCCTGAGATATTGGAAGACTGCTATCATGTCTCCCCTAGTCCTTCTCTTCCTTAGCCTCCAGTCCCCTAATCATCTTTGTTGCTCTTCTCTGCACTCTTTCTAGAATCTCCACATCTTTTTTACATCGTGGTGACCAAAACTGAATGCCGTATTCCAAGTGTGGCCTTACCAAGGCATCTAAAAGCTTATCTTCTCACTGAGGGAACAGGAGTCCTACTTGAGCTCACAGAGGAATATTATCTTTCCCTGGCAGTGTTGATAAGTTCTTAAAAGATACCGCTTGGAGACTTGCATCTTGTTTTATTAAAACATAACATGATATAGGAAAAGAGAACAAGAATACACCCCGTGAAGTTTTGTCGCTGGAACCTCGGAACAACTGCTAAACCAAGGTGTAAATTTATAGAAAACAAAGCAAGCCCTTCGGTCTTTGTGAAACATGGACTGTACAATAGTAAAACATTTCAGCTAGTTTAGCTGCCAAGGCTAACTCCTTTCTCCTTACAATTTAGCATCCTTAAAAGAGACACATGCAAATTTCTTTTGTGCTCTTTTTAATGTGCTCTGAAAAGCTAATTTCTTGACACAAGCCTCCCTTGCAAATATTCCATCCTCCAAGACCAGGAATATGAGTCTAAAACAATCTTCTCCAATCCTGGCTCCTTCGAGACATGTACATTTTTATTCCCAGAATTCTCTGTTAACTATTAGAATGGTTAGGGAATTCTGGGAACTGAAGTCCATAAACTGCAGTGTCCTTTGTTGGGGGAAGACATCATCTGTTACCAAGGAAAATCCACTCAAGTTGAAAAGAACTGAGCAAATGCCATCCAGAATGGAACATATTTTTAGACGCTCCTTATCTGGTCAAATTCTGAATTGCCAGGATAAAGGATGAGAAGGGATGTGAGAGTACAGCCAAAATTATTCTATGTCTTGATTTTTTATTTAAAAAAAAAAAAAAAAGAAGTAGGAAGGAGAACTCCCTCAAGTATCTCGCTCCTAATTATATGGTTGAGAGTTCCAGCACATAAAACAAAATTTAGGCCCCAGGGAAAAATCTCTGGTTTTCATCTTGGAATCTTTATACAAAAAGAAAAAATCTGCTTGAGAAGAATGAATAGACTGCAATTGACGGATGTCTCAATGAGAGATGGACCTCCAATTCTACAGTGCCCATCACAAGTAAAACACTCCCCACAATCGATTTAACATTTTTTTCCCCTGTGAAAGCAAGGAAGTAAGAACGAAGAGTAGAATGGCTGGTTTGATCACAAACTGGGAAATAAGAAATCAGCTGTAAAAATGAGGTAGATTATTCAAGACCTCCCGGCCCAGTTTATAGCAACTGAAAAGTGGGAAGGAACATGAACTTTGGGGAATGTGATGTCATTCTGAAATTGTCTTAACCTCAAGAGCTTTAAAATGCATGGACTTCAACTCCCAGAGTTCCCCAAACCAGAATTCTGGCTGGGGAATTCTGCTGGCTAAGGTATTCTGGGAGCTGCAGTTCACTCGTTTTAAAGTTGCCAAGGTTAAGAAACGCTACTCTGAAAAGAACGCGTAAAAATGGTCCAATATTTTTCGTTCCGAAGAAGCGGTGGGGTGGGGGGCAAAACAATTCATAGTGAAACTGACGATGCTCTGCGGAAATGAACAATTCCATCCTGAAATTAACTAAAGCAGTTTCTTATTTTCCTACAGAGGAACCTGGAAAAATTCATTGAAAATGAAAAGGAAGACTTCAGCCACATGAGCCTACCCCAGAAATTGTGATTTAGTTTAAGCAATCAGGGTTTCTTCTAATACTTCCGTTCTCAACTTTGCTACCATCGTATATCTAGGCTGGGGGTCTCCAACCTTGGCAACTTTAAGCCTGGCGGACTTCAACTCCCAGAATTCAGCTTTGCTGGCTGAGGAATTCTAGGAGTTGAAGTCCGCCAGGCTTAAAATTCCCAAGGTTGGAGACCCCTGATTTAGGCCAAACACCCTCCTCTTAGAATAATTGGTCAGGGAAAGTGTTCACTTAATTAACGGAGCCCATACATAACACTTCTAATCAGTGTTGCAATTGTCAAAACAAGCCAGGATTGGGTGGGGATTATGGGACGCAGTTTTTTCCTGGGTGTTTTTTTCTTTCCTTCTGAAAAACATGCACATGGAAGGCATGAATGCAATTTGTCGATCGCGGCATTTTAAAAACAAGCTCGGCTTTGTCTGCAGATGGGACAACCCACCGAGGTTTACCTACACCAATGATGGCGACGAGCCCCATCTCTACTATCGTGAAGCTGGAACCACCCTGGGTGAGAAATGGGACAGTTTTTTTTCTTCTACGAAACCCCCAAACTCCCTGCTAGGAAAATCAAGGTTTGCTGCTGTCGGGGTTTGGTACGTAGAAAGCTCTTTCCATAGGGAGAGGCAAAAAGATGCTCAGCCAGAACACATCCCCACAATGCCCTGGGAAGACGAAGAAGAGAAAGAGGAGTACCAATATAAGTGGGTCGTGAGAAGGGCAAGAAATACCGAGGCGCGCAAAGAGGTCTGTGAATTTGGTTCTGTACATTAACTTTTGCCTTTGTTGAACCCTGGGCTCTTAATTTTAAGGGAGCGCCTTCTCCATCCTGGAAGATGACCCTAGCGCTGTTCCAGAGCAGCCCACAGCAAGCATTGCTTTCCAAAAGCAGACTGGTTTCTGACATGATCTGGTGGAACTGGATGGGGAAAGAAAAAAAAAACGCAACCAAAGACCATCCAAACCACCCCAAGGTTGGAGGGCTTCAGAGGGAGGCAATTTCTCCCAATGGGAGTGTCCTGTTTCAACTAGCCAGCAGGCTAAGGATCTTCCCCCAAAAGAGACGAATATACATTATATACAAACTCCGGCAGGTAAATCCTCCTACACTCGCGGCACCACGACGTATGGCTGGTGGGGAATCAGCTTCTGCCGGTCGTTGCAGTTGTAGATCCAACGGGGACGCACGAAGGAAAGGTTGGGGTTGTCATTCAGAGCCTGAAGCCAAAATTAAGGAAAGAGACCATCCAACAGTCTCGGAGCTGCTCATAGTGGCAGAACCCAGCCTATTTGCAGACAGAGACTGTTGAAGCTGGCTAATCATCATCATCATCATCATCTTTTAATGACCCCATAATCCCTTGCAGGGGTGGAGTCTGGGCAACTGAATGGAGCTGAGTGATTACTGGCCGGATGCCTTTCCTGTCACCAATGCGGCGTTATATTCAGCAGATATATTCTCATGTGTCCAGAGAGAGTAATAGCTGCCTCTACCCTAGGATCAAACTCACAGCCTCCTGATTGTGAGACGAGAGCTTCACCTCTAGGCCATCGCACCACTCACCGCTGAAGCTGGCTAATACCGGCATTCAAATTAATATTTTTCTCCTCCTCCTCTTTCTGGGAACTTCATCTGGTGCGTCAACTCAGAGCCAGTACGGCAGTGGTTCTCATCCTTGGGACTTCAACTCCCAGAATTCCCCTGCTGGTGTTGAAAGTCCAACCCATCTTAAAAGTTTCCAAGGTTGAGAAATGCTACAACACCGTGCAATGGCTCCTCCAATTTGTTCAATGAAAGAGAGGAGTCCTCCAAAATTTCCCCTATCACCATCTCATCCCCTTTTCTCCTTTCAACAATTTCATTAACCCTTATCTGGTGCCAATTTAGCACTGACTAGGTTCTTGTGTAAAAGATTCCTAGGGGTTTTACAGAGTTGGAAGGGACCTTGTAGCAGTGGTGAAATCCCAATTTTTTTTACTACCGGTTCTATGGGCGTGGTGTGGCTTGGTGGGCGTGGCAGGGGAAGGATACTGCAAAATCCCCATTCCCTCCCCATTCCAGGGGGAAGGATATTACAAAATCTCCAATCCCACCCCACTCTGGGGCCAGCCAGAGGTGATATTTGCCGGTTCTCTGAACTGCTCAAAATTTCTGCTACTGGTTCTCCAGAACCTGCTGAATTTCACCCCTGCCTTGTAGGTCATCCCCCCCCCCCCCGCACCCACCCACCCAAGCAGGAGACCATTCACCATTTCTGACAGATTCTGAAATGGAATTTAACATATCGTCTTGATTCTTTGGCTCCTGACGTTAGCGCAGTTCCTAGCCGTCACAAGACTGGGTGTATACCCTGCTCAATGTAAATTTGACCATTCCTCAAAGGTCTTCAGAATTGTAGCACGGGTGGTCCTATCGGTTTTGTTAAATGGTTTAAAGGTCTGGGCTAATTTCCCCGAAGCCCTAAAGATCCCAGCTCACCTCATCAAACGTGTCGTCCCATTCTTGAGCCGTGATCACATAATTTACATGCTCGTTCATGTAGTCCTCCACTTCCCTGCAAGAAGTCAAAATGTGCGGCCTTTAAGAGAGAGTTTTCTGCTTCTCTAGAGATAAGAAATCATCTAGGAAAAGGGTCTCCAACTCCTGGTCCACGGACTGGTACCAGTCGGCAGCCCGTTGGGAATTAAGAGTGTGCAAAGCTGCATATATATTATACACACATGAGTTTGGGTGAAGAGTTGATTCTCTCTCTCTCTCTCTCTCTCTCTCTCTCTCTCTCTCTCTCTCTCTCTCTCTCTCTCTCTCCTTCCCTCCCTCCCTCCCTCCCTCTCTCTCAGCAACAGCTGTGAATTCTGTTCATTCACAGACCTAATTAGCAAAGCCACCTAGAGTTCACAATCAAACAGAGCTTCAGACTATAAACTGAACAGAATTAACAACGTTGCTTCCTGCAAAGGCCCATGTGCCTTTGCTCCTCCTTTAAGTCTTATGGGAGGGGCCAATCATCTCCAAGCTCGACTCCCGAGTCGTCCCTTTTCTTTTAACTTCTCTTGCCTTCTGGCAGCTCTGTGCATGCGCGCACTGGGAACAGGCTCCCCCTGTTCCTCTGCCTCGCTGAGGTCGGACTCGGGAGGCTCCAGAGACGGCACATACCTCCCAAATGGCCCTTTTTCTGCCCCCGACGCAGAGCCCTCATCCGAACCTTCCCCAGACTCCAGGACTGGCCCATGTTCCTCCCCAGCCGACTCACTGTCCGACTCCGCTGCCAGTTCTGCAGCGCAGGCCGCCGGCAGATCAAAACACACACACTCACTCTCTCTCTCTCTAAATCAACTCTTCACCCAAGCTGTCAAAGCAGATGAAAATATATATATACGGCACCTTCTACGTCATATTTAGGAACTGGGAGAGCCCTACAGTAATATTCTGGTAAAAACTCACCCATTAAAAGCTATGATGTAGCGATTCAAGAGGCGTCGTTCCTGAGAAGGGAATTCACCATAAAGGAAGAAGCATTTGCCCACAAACAGATCTGGAAAGGAAAAGCAAAGATCCTTTAAAAGCAGAATGAAGAACAGGACAACCCAAACATACCCATTCGTTCTCTAATCATTCAGCCAGTTTCATCTAGTGGTTTAAGGCAGCAGGCTAGAGACCAGGAAATGGCGAGTTCTAATCCTGCCTCAAGCATGAAAACTAACTGGGTGACTTTGGGCCAGTCACACACACACACACACACACTCTCTCTCTCTCTCTCTCTCTCTCTCTCTCTCTCTCAGCACCTCACTTAAAAACTGCACCCCTTAGCACACACATTGCTAAGGCATCATTTTGAGGGTAGGAATTGAAACAGCTTATGTCCAGGATGCGAGGAGTCTGTAAATATTTTCGCAGCCCTCTTTTGACTCGTGCAGTATACAGATCCTCAATGGAAGGCAGGTTGGTAGTAATTGTCTTTTTATGTACACTGAGAGCATATGCACCAGACAATTTCCTTGTGTGTCTAATCACACTTGGCCAATAAAGAATTCAATTCAATTCTATGGATCTTACAGTTCCAACTATGGTCATAAATCGGGGGCTGCCTGTATTAGATACTGATTATTTAGCTAAAGAGTAATGGACTAATAATCCCACAGATTGGTACTTCGATTAAGAAAAAAGGAAAGAAATACCAAACTTTAGATTGGTTTGGACAAACCTGGAAGTTCTGGGATAGGCTGATCTGGCTCCACCTGTTCCTCAACGTCTGTGTTCTCGTCAGTGGAACCAGCGTAGGGGTCATTGTCTGGTTCTGGGATGATCCTCCGTCCGCCTTGCTGCTTTTTGCGGTGTTCCTCTTCGACTCTAAGCCAGAGGAGACATAGAATTAGCTTTGGGAAAGGATCCACCACAAACCCCCAAAAGGCCTCCAGGCTTCAACCCACAGAATCTATTATGGTAAGCTCTGTTTCAGTTATTAAGTGATGCAGCCCGCAGAGGAAGGGTCAACTATGACAGGGATCACTCGGACCAACCTCCTTAACTCGTCATCGGTGTCACCAGACCCTTCGTCTCCATTGTCTTGAAGACCTAAGAGGCAGCAGAAAAGGCAGAAAGGAAACATCAGCAATCTCTTTTATGTCCCCACTGTCAAAACTGCTGGGTAAACTGTTGTGATCACTGGTGGAGAGGATGGCTGATGAGCTGTCCCAGAGAAGCAAGAATCCTTCATTAACACACTTCATGAAGTGTGGTAAGGCCACACTTAGAATACTGCATTCAGTTTTGGTCGCCATGATGTAAAAAAAAGATGTGGAGACTCTAGAAAGAGTTCAGAGAAGATGATTAGGGGACTGGAGGCTAAAACATATGAAGAAGGGTTGCAGGAACTGGGGATGTCTAGTTTAATGAAAAGAAGGACTAGGGGAGACATGATAGCAGTCTGCCAATATCTCAGGGGCTGCCCCAAAGAAGAGGGAGTCAAGCTATTCTCCAAAGCACCTGAGGGTAGGACAAGAAACATCGGACGGAAATTGATCAAGGAGAGAAGCAACTTAAAACTAAGGAGAAATTTCCTGACAGTTAGAACAATTAATCAGTCGAACAACTTGCCTCCAGAGGTTGTAAATGCTCCAAAACTGGAAGCTTTTAAGATGTTGGATAACCATTTGGCTGAAGTGGTGTAGGGTTTCCTGCCTAAGCAGGGGGTTGGACTAGAAGACCTCCAAGATCCCTTCCAACTCTGTTTCTATTCTATTCTATTCTATTCTATTCTATTCTATTCTATTCTATTCTATTCTATTCTATTCTATTCTTTTCTTTTCTATTCTATTCTATTCTATTCTATTCTATTCTATTCTATTCTATTCTATTCCCCATCCCATCCCATCCCATCCCATCCCATCCTATCATCTATTCTTATTCTATTCTATTCTAACCCCTTCAATAATCTCCACAAGGTTATTCAGTTAAAGCAGAGCTATGAGTCTGGAAGGTGGTTAGATGTTAAATAAATTAACCTCAAGGACATATGTGACAGAGGTAGGACAAAAGGCAACTGAATATAATTCTAAAAACATTTTTACAAAAGCCTATGTATCTGGAAGAGTGCATTCAATGATTTTTTGTTTGTTTGTTTTACATATGCCCTAACATGGAGGAAGGAGACACTCGGTATTCAACATAAATTGAAATTGCAGAAATTGACATTGTATTATTCTTGTTTTATTCTTTCTATCTATAATACATTCCTTTACTGATATAAGTAAACATTGGCTATTTTATTTTGTTTTTTTTAAAAAAAAACAATCTCTACAAGATGGATAGAGAGAAACACCTGAATCTTGGTTTCAAACACCCATGCTCCACACACCACCAGCCACACTCCTGCCAACGAAGGATTCTGTGGGAGCAATGTTCCTCTGCATCCCCAAATATAGGGTCTACTCTACCTGCAAATTTCTCATCCCCGCTGGATGCCCTTGAATTGTTGTGGATGTTGCTGTTCTGAGAGGTGGTGGGCTCTTCCTCTTCCTCCCCGGAAGACACTTTCGGTGGCACCGCCTGCAATATTTTGGGGCTGGTGGCAGGCTTAACTTTGTGGTTGGGGCTGGGCACACTGGTTTTCTGGCACAGAAAAGACAGGGTTCAATTGCAGAGAAAGGCAAACTGACCTGCAGCTAGTTTTTGAACATTTCTTGGTCATTAAATTCCGATATTGATTAATTTTTAAAATTGATTTATATTCCGCTTTAATTATTTCTGTAGTTAACTCAAGACAGTGAACATATCATCCAGCACACCTTCTTCCTTCTATTTTCCCCAGAATAACAACTCTATTGGTCAGTTGGGCTGAGAGGAAGTGACTGGCCCAAAGTTACCCAGCTGGCTTTCATAGCTAAAGCGAGACTACAACTCACAATCTCCTGGTAACTGGTCCAAAGTCACCCATCTGTCTTTCATGGCTGAAGTGAGACTAGAACTCACAATCTCCTGGTGACTGGCCCAAAGTCACCCAGCTGGATAAGGCAGGACTAGAACTCACGGTTCCTTGCTTTCTAGCCTGGTGCCTTAACCACTAGACTAAACTGGCTCTCCTCACAAAGATTCCTGATATATTCCCGACAGAGGCAAAACACTCTTAAAGGATTAGAATCTCATGGCTTACACTAATGTCCAGGTTGCAAAATAACAAGTCAAATCAGGTAAGAAAAACCTACAGTGAAACTCACTGTATACCACAGTAACGGAAACGTCCCCCAAACACACACATCTAATCTACCTGTTGAGGAGTCAAAGGTCTGCGAGGCGGAGCTGGGGTCTCCTCCTCACTCTCCTCTTCCTGTTCGCTGCTGGATGAGTCGGGGCCACCCATCACGTACCTAGGAAAGGGAGCCTGCCAGTTATAGCCTGAAATGAAAATGGAGCGGAAATCCACCTAGCTCCAGTTCCCCTTGGCAACTCACCTTTTGCAGGGTAAGCACCGACGGGTACGGTGGCAGTCCAGGATCCACTCTTTCCGTACAATGGTGCCCCCGAGCCCTTTCACCTGGCTATATTTGGGGGTGTTGGCAAAGGCACAGCTAGAAGGAGAAACAGAGTCATTCAGCATTGAAGGATCCATTGCAATGTATCAGGTACCAGTATGAAACCTATCAGCTTAGTATAGTGGTAAAGGCACCAAAAAACCAGGAGACCGGGATTTCTAGTCCTACTTTAGGCATGAAAGCACGCTGGGTGACTTTGGGCCAATCCCCAGGTGACTATGAGTTCTAGTCCTGCCTTAGGCATGAAAGCACACTGGGTGACTTTGGGCCAATCCCCAGGTGACTTTGAGTTCTAGTCCCGCCTTAGGCATGAAAGCCAGCTGGGTGACTTTGGACCAATCACCAAGAGACGGTGAGTTCTAGTCCCGCCTTAGACATGAAAGCTGGCTGGGTGACTTTGGGCCAATCCCAATCTCTATTCATTCACATTTCATTTTGACCTTCCTTTGGCATTTTTAAAAAATCCTTTTTAAGACTTATTCTATCCCGCTATTTCCTCGATATTAGTGTAACTTGATATTAGAGCTGGCCGTAGTGAGTTGGCCATGGTGAATTGTCCGAGGCAAGTTATTATAGACCCTCGCAAAATTGGGAGTCTCTTTTGAGTTCTTCTTTTACAAAGCTGAGATCTTGGGCTCCCTAAGTAGAGCATTTTTTTTAATTTGATTTATATGCTGCCCTTCTCCGGAGACTCAGGGCGGCTTACAATGTGCTAAGCAATAGCCTTCATACTTTTGTATATTTATACAAAGTCAGCTTATTGCCCCCACAAACTGGGTCCTCAATTTACCTACCTTAGAAAAGATGGAAGGCTGAGTCAACCTTGAGCCTGGCGAGATTCGAACCTGCAGTAATTGCAGGCAGCTGGTCTTAATAACAGGGTGCTTTAGACCACTGTACTACCAAGGCTCTTATTTGAGGTTGCAATGGCTTAACTTTTAGGAAATGGGGAAAAAATGAAAACCACGCATGTTTTAGGAAGGTAGATCCACTGGGTACCAGACACGTACATGAGGTGAGTGCTGTCAGGGGACCAGTCTGGACGGTACTTGGCCCCCATCTCCAAGGCCTTGTCCCTTAATTCAGAGCGAAAGGGGTTCTGGAAGCCGCTCAGCACGAAGACAGTACCCTGTAAGAGTTGCTGGAAAGGCCCGTTTGCTGCCGTGTCCTCTGAAGACTGTGTGGGAAGAGCTTTTTTCAAAGGCAGCGTCTTCTGGGGTGGAGACGTGGAGAGAGAAACTGCAAATCAACAAAGACAAAACGCAAAGGTTAGGTTAAGAGGCAACTCCGAATCGTTGCTCATTCTTTCATGTAAATTACCCAGCCTACTGTACTAAGCCGGCGCTTAGAAATCCAACTCAAAAAAGTGACGTGCTCAAAAATATTGACATCAAACGAATTTGCTTGATGTATTTTTGGGTCATTTGTTTTGCTGCTTCCTTTTACGTTAGTTTGCATTTTAATATTTGATTCTGGAACGTAATAAAGATATAATAGTAATAATAGCAATAGCACGTAAGACTTATATACCGCTTCACAGTGCTTTACAGCCCTCTCTATACAGTTTACCGAGTCAGCCTATTGCCCCCAACAATCTGGATCCTCATTTTACCCACCTCCGAAGGACGGAAGGCTGAGTCAACCTTGAGCCTGGTGAGATTCAAAAAGCCAAATTGCAGGCAGCCGGCAGGCAGCAGAAGTAGCCTGCAGTACTGCGCTTTAACCACTGTGCCACCATGGCTCATAATAATAAAGTAATGTGCTGAAAACATTTGGGTTCAGGGCTATGGCTTGTACAACTGCTTATCATTTTATCTTAATATTGTTTGCCACTCAGGGACACTTGTTGAGATTGTTAGCCACGCAAACGGACTATTGATTAAATAAATAGATGAATTTAAAAAAATGTTCTGTATTGCATGGATTTTTCAACTTGCAAGTTTCCCCCTTTCTTCACACACCTTTGTGTTTTTTGGAAGGTGGGTGTGTAACGCGGGACTTATCAGGGATAGCTTTCTTGGTTGCTGATGAGAGGCCAGCATTTTCTTTGCTGAACTCAAACTTCCTTTTGACTGGGGTGGGTTCCTGCAAAGACAAGAAAACTTAAGACTGCAACTAATCCTAAAATACTTGGGACAGAAGCTTCTCCCAACTTCATTGGATTTACTTCTAAGACAAATATAGGCTTACGGATCGTTTAAGATTGGCTGTAAATAATTCTAGGACCCATGCTGCTGCTCTGGCCCATGAATAAACCATGCTCATGTGCCTAGAGAGGCAACATAGTAAGATTGCGGAATGGAAGTACAAGTAGTCCTTTCTTAACAAAAATAACTGGGAACAGAATTTCGGTCGCTAAGTGACACAGTCATAAAAACATATCATGATAAGACACCGTAGCAACTTATGACGGCAGTTCCAGCACTTCTAGTTGCCATGATTAAACAACATCACATGGGGTCCATTTGCGACCTCCTGCCAGTTCCCTCATGGACTCCGCTTGTAAAAAGTTGATGGTGAAGGTTGCAAATAGAGAACACGTGAGCATAGGATGCTGCAAGGACTTGCTTCCTCCAAGACAAGTCATTGAGCAGTCAGATCACAATCACATGAATGCAGGGGTGGACTGCTGGGGGTTTGCATGGGTTCGGGAGAACCTCTAGCTAAGATTCTGTGCAGTTCGGAGAACCTCCAAATCCCACTCCTGGCTGGCCCCGCCCACCCCAGCCTGCCCCTCCCAGGAGTCCCCACCTGGCCCGTTTTGGATGCAGGTAAGTGCAGGGCACACACGAAGGCTCGAGGAGGGTGAAAAAGTCCTACCAGAAGTTCGGGAAGGCCAGAAATGGGCCTGTTTCTGGTCTCAAGACAGACTCTGGAGCCTGGGGAGGGCATTTTCACCCTCCCGGAGGCTTGACAAAAGCCTCCAGAGCCCGGAGAGAGCAAAACTGCCCACCGCACCGTGGAGCAGGAGGCCGACTAGGCCATGCCCACCATGGCCATGCCCACCCAGCAACTGGGCAGAGAACCCCTTGCTAAAATTTTTGAAGCAGACCCCTGCATGAATCTGGCAATGCTGTTAACAGTTGCAGCTAGGAGGACCAGTCATAAGTACCACTCATTCAGTTAAAGAAGGAATTTATATTTGTTTCTCCGCTTGGACAGCAAATTAGAGACAGGAAAAAAGGTTGGAGGTCGACCGCTTCCCACCACCGCCCCCATTCCCCTATGGCTTCTATTTCCTCTTCTTTACCTTGGGTGAGGTTTTGGTGGTGGGCTTGTCCACCATAGATGGTGAAGAGTCAGGAGAAAGAGATTTGTTGGTCTGCAGTGAGGCGGCAGCATAACTGGGTGAAGGCTGGTCATTCTGAGATGCTGCAAGAATAGTAATTGTTATCATCATCATGTTTCCAGTCTCGATGTGGATATCTACACATGCAGAAAACACTGCAAATGCTAAAGAGTAGATAAAGCGTTAGAACGGACACTTTCAGCTGGAAAAAAAGTTTCATTTCAAGAACGGCCAAATGAAGAAGGAAACCGATCACACTTTTAGTCTTCTCATCGTTCCCACCACCCATCTCCTCCCACTTCTGACTGCATGACTGTAACTTTGTTGCTGGTATCCTTACGATTTATATTGATATTGTTTCCTAGTATGAGTTGATTGCTTATTTGTACCCTGTGACTATCATTAAGTGTTGTACCTTATGATTCTTGATGAATGTATCTTTCCTTTTTATGAATTCCTTGTGTGTCCAATCACACTTGGCCAATAAAAGAATTCTAATCTATTCTATTTATCAGATTCTATTTGATAATAGCAATTAGTGTTATTGATACAGCCTGCATTGCAAAGGCAAAATCTCACATATTATCAGCTTCTAAGTTACAGCAGAGAAAGGCTACTGCCTCCTGTTGGCTGGATGATAAATAATAACTGTGACCTTCTGATGGCTTTTAGGTAGGATAAAAAAAACTTGTGAGAATTACCTTTAGGAGGGGAGACCAGGGGTTTACTGGCACGGCTGAAAAAGAGAGCACCAGGTTTCAGAGAGCTGGAGTTGCTGTCATCCTCCTTCACCTTAAACTGGCCCAATTTGGTGACCTTCTGATGCAGGTGGAAGAAAAAGAGAACGAGATACCCAGATTTTAAAGAAGGGTCATAGTGTTGTGGCTCACCAGCGGCCAGTGGAGCTGGCAGCAGATTCGGACAGTGAAGAGGTTGGGGAGGAACATGGGCCAATCCTGGAGTCAGGGGAAGGCTCTGATGAGGGCTCTGCGTCGGAGGCAGAGAGGGGGCCAGGGCCGTCCAGCAGTTATCAGCTACCTTCGGAGTCGGAGATAAATGGGGCAGAAGAACAGCTGGAGCCTGTTCCCAGTCTGCGCATGCACAGAGTTGCCAGACGAAGGGAACAGCTAAAGAACAAGGGTCGACTCAGGAGTAAAGCCACAGGTGGATGATGAATGGCCCCTCCCAAGGGGAATAAAAGAGGAGCAAAAGGGGAGGGGAGTTTGCAGGAGACAATTAGTTCGCTTAATTGGTTCGTGACTCTCAGAGACTCCTTGCCAAGTTTTGAAGATATCGGCCTGCCAGCTCCCCAAGCCAGATAAGGTCTGCGACTGTAAATTCTCCCTTGAAAGACTTTGCTGGATGTGAATGAGAGGAATTCACAGTAACTTAACAACAAGGGTTTTTTGTCGGGACAAGGAGTCTGCTTCATGCTCTTGGGAAGCCTAGGTCAGAACACATAGATGTTGGAAGGGATCACGTAATTCAAGGTGATGCTCACCGGTGAAGCCGCTTTGGAATGTGTCTCGCTGCTGTCTGGAGGAGAATGAAACCTCACGAAGGAAAGGCCATACGCCAGAGACTGAAGAGAGAAGGAAGAGGATTCAGATTTAGGCAAATCAGGCAGCCATAAAGCAATTATCGTTCTGTGAGTGCAACTGCCTTCTCTAATGACAGACCACATTCCCTCCAGAGGCGGGACACAAACCAGCTTTATAACAGAAGGCAGATAAAATCTATGAGTGACTAAAAAACGTTAGAAACAAGACTAGCATTACTATAGCCGTCTTGGGGGACATACGCACGGATGGAGGATTCAGCTTCTACAAGTCCCAACTCCAAAGAAATCTGAAATCTGGAGGGTTCCCTGGGGAGCTTAATAAGTCAACAAGAAAGGTTTGACCCTATTGAGAGCTTGCAAATTTTCTCTTCCTATCATCCCTTAAGGCAGGGGTGTCAAACTTGATCCTCATTGGTGCCATATCAGGATTTTGTTTGCCCCGAGGGGGGGGGGGGGGGGGCATGGCCTAGCCATCACGGCTGTGCGGACATGGCCAGGGTGGCATGGGCCGGTCCCTCACCATGGCCCCGCGGGATGACTCTGGGTCTATCGCAGGCCAGATCCCGCCTGTGGGCTGCATGTTTGACACGTCTGCCTTAGGGATAATCTTGCTTAATATAAATGGCTAATAAGGTAAAGGTAAAGGTTCCCCTCGCATATATGTGCTATCCGTTCCCGACTCTAGGGGGCAGTGCTCATCTCCGATTCAAAGCCGAAGAGCCAGCGCTGTCCGAAGACGACTCTCCATGTGACCAGCATGACTAAACGCCAAAGGCACACGGAACACTGTTACCTTCCCACCAAATGTGGTCCCTCTTTCTCTACTTGCATTTTTTACCTGCTTTCGATCTGCTAGGTTGGCAGAAGCTGGGACAAGTAATGGGAGCTCATCCCGTTACGCGGCACTAGGGATTCGAACCGCTGAACTGCCGACCTTTCGATCGACAAGCTCAGCATCTTAGCCACTGAGCCACCGCATCCTAAGTAAATGGCTAATAACTGTTACCTTTTTTAATCCTAGAGTTTAAGTGCTCTTTTGAGAGAAGTTACCCCATTAGTAAAATTGCGATTCAACATTAATATACTTGGGAATCACTGAAGCCAGCGAGCTTTATTTCTGAGTAAACATTCACAAGATAAGGCTATAAAAAGGGACCGGCTAGATTTTAACTCATTCAGCTATCTGTAGACTTTCATCTAGAAAAGGCATAATTGTGAACTTCTGGAGGTGAAACTTTACCTCACCTCCAGAAAGGTGAATACCCAGAAATTTAGGGTCACATTTAGAAGAAATTAATATTCACAACTTCTTGTTTGCCAGATAATCATCCAAACTGCCCGAGATCGACTTCTTTTCTCATATACAAAATGATGACTCTCTCACCTTTGAAATGCAGTTATGAGGAGGCATGGAACCCATTTTGATAGATACTAAACACAACAATTGCTAAAGAGTATACTAAAAAAAGTATCAGCTCCTTAGCAAGTCTCTGAGGAAGAAATAAATGCAGAAGTCCATGGCAGACTCCGGCCAGCATCCCATATATTTTGTTTCCAAAATATAAACCTTGGTATATGGCTGGGTACAAACAATCTTAACTCGGTCCCACTTCTTCTCAGCTGTCGCCTTCACCAGTTTATCTGGCCCAAACATACGGACTCTGTTCAAGTTGGTGCTACTCTTGCTCTCTGAGGGAGACATGAAGGAGGATGTAACCAACAGCACCTGAGATGGAATGGAAAGCACTACAGTGGAGATCAAGAGACACAGGTTTTTGGAAAATACATCTCTCATTAAATTCCAGTCTTAATCCAGAAGTAAAGGTAAAGGTTTCCCTCACACATATGTGCTAGTCATTCCTGACTCTAGGGGGCGGTGCTCATCTCCGTTTCAAAGCCGAAGAGCCAGCGCTGTCCAAAGACGTCTTCGTGGTCATGTGGCCGGCATGACTAAATGCCAAAGGCGCACGGAACGCTGTTACCTTCCCACCAAAGGTGGTCCCTGTTTTTCTACTTGCATTTTTTATGCGCTTTCGAACTGCTAGGCTGGCAGAAGCTGGGACAAGAAACGGGAGCTCACCCCGTTACGCAGCGCTAGGGATTCGAACCGCTGAACTGCCGACCTTTCGATCGACAAGCTCAGCGTTTTACCACTGAGCCATTGCGTCCCTTTTAATCCTTATAATCCAGAAGAGTCCTCCCCAAACTGCCTGAGAGCAAAGCCACAGCACACCAAATCAGCATTGGGGCTCTTGAGGGAAAAGTGTCACACACAGGAAAAATCCCGACATGGATAATAAACACAGGGGGAAAGCAGGGTCCCTCTTGTGCCTCTTAATGCAGGGGTGTCAAACTTGTGACATGTTGTTGTCACGTGACGTATCACAACTCCCTCCCCTTTGCTAAAACGGGGGTGGGCGTGGCCAGTGTGTGACCATCTGGCCCGTGGGCCGCAAGTTTGACACCCGTTGTAGTGTTTTTGCCTAAACTGCTAAGCAGTCAGCCTGTGTTACACACACACACCTGTATTCAAATGATGTTTGGTTTACACTGCTGGAATTTGTGATTGTACATAATCAAATGGAACAAAGGAAATAACACCAAACCCCCTTCACTGAAAACACAAGAAGTACCACTGTTGCTGTGATGGCAACCTTCGGACAACACCAAATTCACTCACCTCATAATTCTGCTCACTGGAAGAGGCAGAGCTGCCAGCCAGCACTTCCACAAAGGCAGAGCCTTCATTGCCAATATCAATGCTGTGAATCTGCTCCTCTTTTTCAAACTGTGAGGGGAGGAGAGTACCGTAAGAGAATTGTGGAAAATGCAGGAAAGGAATCCCTATAGGCCCAGGTCTTAACAATTAGTTATTGATTTAACCAAATATGTACCAACCATGTATATGAGCCATGCGAAGAGCAAATAAAACTACCCTATACTAAATCAGGATCAAGCCCATTATGATCCAATTTGACTGACAGCGATTATTTAAGACAGAAAAGTTTTCCTTTTCCAGCTGCTGCTTTTTCTAAGATCTTAACAGTAGATAATTTTGAGGAGACTGGTGGACGGCTGACCATAGAGTAACGCACTGCAGAACCATAATTAACTAAATAGGAGAATTATGAAGAAATTCCAAATAGTACCTGAAAAGCATTTATTTCTGTTATATACAGTACATATACATGTATGTATGGGTAAAGGTAAAGGTTCCCCTCGCACATATGGGCTAGTCGTTCCTGACTCTAGGGGGTGCTGCTCATTTCCGTTTCAAAGCCGAAGAGCCAGCGCTGTCCGAAGACGTCTCCGTGGTCATGTGGCCGGCATGACTAAATGCCAAAGGCGCACAGAGTGCTGTTCCCTTCCCACCAAAGGTGGTCCCTATTTATCTACTTGCATTTTTTATGTGGTTTCGAACTGCTAAATTGGCAGAAGCTGGGACAAGGAATGGGAGCTCACCCCGTTACGCGGCGCTAGGGATTCGAACCGCTGAACTGCCGACCTTTCGATCGACAAGCTCAGTGTTTTAGCCACTGAGTCCCTACACATGTATGTACACATATACACATACACACAGAGAGAGAGAAATTGGCTTGAAGAACTATAATTTATATGAACACGACTCTAACAGTATAAATATGCTTACAGCAAGTTATCATACTGCAAGTGTTACAAGAAAGTGTTGGGGACTGATCTCACCAAGGGATTAGCGGAAACTCACTTGTAATATGACCGAAACTTGCTTTTCCCCAGCCTGGGCAGCCTTCCACTTGCGATAGGTGTCAGCCTTGAGCAGGTTCTCAGCACAATGCGTCTGGGGACAGGAGAAGACGCTAAATCAATGGCAAGAAAACAATCCTACTATCCATACATCCCTTCTTTTCTCCTCCTTAGCCACTTTTCCTTTCCTCCTCCCCAATGGTCTTAGACTGGGTTTACCCAGCACGCTTCAACTTTAAATCCTTGATGGTACAGTGGTTTAATGCACCCTGTTATTAACACAGCTGCCTGCAATTTCTGCTGGTTCGAATCTCTCCAAGGCTCAAGGTTGACTCAGCCTTCCATCCTTTCTAAGGTAGGTGAAACGAGGACCCAGTTTGTGGGGGCAATAAGCTGACTTTGTATAAAATATACAAAAGAATGAAGGCTATTGCTTAACGCATTGTAAGCCGCCCTGAGTCTCCGGAGAAGGGCGGCATATAAATCAAATTTTTTTAAAAAAAAAAAAACCCATCAGAATGCACCATTGCTTTGTTCTGATTTGCCTTTCTCTTTCTTTCTCTCTCTTTTCTTTTTTCTCTTTCTTTCTTTTTTTAGGTAGGTGACATGATTAGAAGCTAGAATAAATGACAGAAAGAAGAGAAAGGGGAACTTTACTGTATATATTTTTATAAGACGAAATGAAAGCAACAACAAGAGAAAATGTGGAATGATAGACTGCAACATAATATAAATGTGTATTGTTATTAGAAATACATAAGCTGATAGAATGAAATAATTATGATTAACTTTATTAGTTTTTATTTGCATTAGAATGTATGACACCCCCAGGAGCCACACTGTTCACGCACTGATTTGAGATATTTATTAAAAAAAATAAAATAAAAAAACGTGTAGAATTTTTTTTAAAAAAAAAGAAGAAAGCACCGTTTACTCTCTTTCTGGCATTTTTCAACCTCAGCAGCATTAAGATGTGTGGATTTCAATTCCTAGAATTCCTTACCTAGCTTCTGGGAAATTGAAACCCACACATCTTAAAAAGTTGCTGAGGTTGAGCAACCCAACTGAGCTCTATTCTGGCTTCCAGTAATGCAATGGCCTAATTTCATGAAACAGGCAAAACGGACCATCCCAAACCCAGTTCAGTCAAGTGTGTTATGCTAGCCCAGTATAATTGGGTTCAATTGTGATCGTAAGTCAAGGACTACCAGTACTATGACAGTCCTAAGCCATCTATTCCCTGAGAGACAAGCTGATAAAATTGGTAGACTCGCACACATCCCTTTCTTCCCCCTCTTATGATCCCCCTCTCTTCTTCTTCTTTTTCCCCTCTCTGTCTCTTTGATTAGGTCCACCCAACACACACCAAGCCTTAAAACGAGGGGATCACAATGGTTTGTTCCTATGACATCCTAGATCCATGATGGCGAACCTATGGCACGTGTGCCACAGGTGGCACGTGTAGCCATATCAGTGGGCACGCCAGCTCAGCTCTGGCGCACATGTATACGCCGGCCACCTGATTTTCAGGCCTTTTGGGCCCACCAGAAGTAGGGAAACAGGCTGTTTCCTGCCTCAGGAGGGCCTGGAGAGGTTGGGGAAGGCTGTTTTCGCCCTCCCCAGATGCATAGAGAGGATCTGGAGCCAGGTGACAAAGAAAAATGGGCCTATCGGGCCATCGCATGCCAGGAGCGGGGGTGGGAGGGCAGGTTGGATGCGCATGCACAGGGTGGGGCACATAGAATTATGGGTGTGGGCACGCGCGCACGTGTGAACCTCCCCCATGCCTCCCTTCCTGGCATGCGATGGCAAAAAGGTTAGCCATCACTGTCCTAGATGCTCAACCTCTATGGAGATTCTCAGTCTATCCAGGTCACAGTTCTCATCGCAAAGGTGCTTTTTCAAGAGGCAGCTCGACTTGCTTGTTTTTTCTTTGTAAGACGTTTCGCTTCTCATCCAAGAAGCTTCTTCAGCTCTGACTGGATGGTGGGGAATGGAAGGATTTATAGACCTTGCGGACAGCTGGTCATTTGCATCCTTTTAGCGAGTGGATTTATCTGTGTCATCAGGTTGCAAATGGCCGTGGAGCCTTCTTGGAACAGCTGAAAGGACTGTATTGTAGACAGGAGATAGATGATGTCGTATCCCTCCCCCTCTGTTGAGAGAGAGGGTTGTTCAATTTTGACACCCATGGCCTCTTTGACCCCTTTCAAACCAGCGATCCTCTCTATCCAAAATGTGGGATCTGCTGCCTTCAAAAGAGCGGTCTATGTCTTTTTAATTGTAGATGGGACTGCGATATCTTGTCCCGATGGGTTTGTTTTATGTTTGTGCCATGCGCTTATGAAGTGGCTGTTTTGTTTCCCCCATCGCTTCTCATCCAAAAAGCTTCAGAAGTCAAGTCCAGTTGCCTCTCTCTTGAAAAAGCACCTTAGGGATCCCAGATGTTGAAACCCAATCATCCAGGTTAGCGCTTAAGAAGGCAATGGTAGTTTTTTTCCCCTCCATCCTGACGACCATTGCTGGGTTCCCCCCCAAAACGTTGGAGTCCAAAGTAGCCATTCTGTTTTTTGTCAGATCTAGGTCCTCCACTCTTCCTTTCGCAACAGAATACCTTATGCCACCAGACTTGAAATTTTGGCCTTAGACAACTTAGAACTTCGCCGTCTTCTGTCTGACCTAAGTGTAGTACATAAAATTATCTGCTACAATGTCCTACCTGTCAATGAATACTTCAGCTTCAACCACAACAATACAGGAGCACACAATAGATACAAACTTAAGGTAAACCGCTCCAAACTCGATTGCAGAAAATAGGATTTCAGCAACAGAGTGGTCAACGCCTGGAATGCACTACCTGACTCTGTGGTTTCATCCCCAAACCCCCCAAAATTTTAACCTTAGACCAGGGCGGTCTCCAAACTTGGAATCTTTAAGCCTTGTGGACTACAACTCCCAGAATTCCCCAGCCAGACATGCTGGCTGGGGAATTCTGGGAGTTGAAATCCACAAGGCTTAAAAAGTTTTCAAGTTTGGAGATCTCTGCCTTCAAACTGTCTACTGTTGAGCTCACCTTATTCCTTACAGGTCCGTAAGGGGCATGCATAAGCACACCAGCGTGCCTACCGTCCCTGTCCTAAGGTTCCCCTTTTATCCGTAACCATCCCATGTATTCATAATCATGTTTATTATACATTTCATGGATTCAACAATCATGTTTATACTTTTATAGGTAATCTTATGTGCTTGACAAAATAAATAAAACAAAAAATAAATAAAGATATCGTGTCATGGCCTTGTCCAGTGGAGGGCTGCATTGCCTGCGCCAGGGGTCTCCAACCTTGGCTCCTTTTAAGCCTGCAGGACTTCAACTCCCAGAATCCCTCAGCCAGCAAAGGGGTCTCCAACCTTGGCCCCTTTAAGCCTGGAGGACTTCAACTCCCAGAATTCCTCAGCCAGCAAAGGGGTCTCCAACCTTGGCCCCTTTAAGCCTGGAGGACTTCAACTCCCAGAATCCCCCAGTCAGCAAAGGGGTCTCCAACCTTGGCCCCTTTAAGCCTGGAGGATTTCAACTCCCAGAATCCCCCAGCCAGCAAAGGGGTCTCCAACTTTGGCCCCTTTAAGCCTGGAGGACTTCAACTCCCAGAATCCCCCAGCCAGCAAAGGGGTCTCCAACCTTGGCCCCTTTAAGCCTGGAGGACTTCAACTCCCAGAATCCCCCAGCCAGCAAAGGGGTCTCCAACCTTGGCCCCTTTAAGCCTGGAGGACTTCAACTCCCAGAATTCCCCAGCCAGCAAAGGGGTCTCCAACCTTGGCAAAGCTGGCTGGGGCATTCTGGGAGTTGAAGTCCTCCAGGCTTAAAGGGGTCAAGGTTGGAGACCCCTGGTCTGTACGGTTTCTATCCACCCCCGAATAAACCTGGATGCTCTTCCAGGGCCCACCGCCCCCATATCTGACTCCCCACCCCCCTTTCCACGCCGCCTCACAATGGCCGCCTCCACCCCCACAATTTAACAGGCCCATCTCTCCGCTGCCTTGCTTGCTCCCGGAGCGGAAGCCGCCGCCAATCCCCATTGGAAGCCGCGCTACCGTGTCGGAGCTGCTCGCGGAGACCACATGTCGGATCTCGATCTCCGGCATGGCCCGCCACTTTCTGTCACCCGCCGCCGTCACCCGGTAGGAAAACTCCGCCAAGCGCCGGAAACGGGGCGCTCTATACCCTTCCTCTCCCGACGCTCGTCTCTATGATTCCCTTCCCACTTGTGTGCCCCGGGCATCGCTCGGCGCGCAAACTCAAATCGACGTCTTTCCTAGAGCGAGCGGAGGGACTTGGGGGAAGGGGGAGGGAAATGAAACTCGTGGCGCATGCTCAGATTCGCGCCTTTCGATCGTGACGCTGGAGCGTCGAAGCGCGGTCTTTGGCTTCTGCGCATGCGTTATTCCCCACCCACCCATCGTCGCCTTTCTGCGCGGGTTAGGTTTTTCAAAATTTGGACATTTTTGAGACGCGCGGAACTTCAGTTCCCAGAATTCCTCAGCCAGCATAGTCTTTTTGAGGAATTCTGGGAATTTGAAGGCCACACAAAGTGACCAAGTCTGATGAAATCTCTAGTGTGGAGGAGGAAGTAAAATACCTTAAGCTTATCTCTGAAAAGGCAAATTATAAAATTATAAAAAATGAATGAGCCTGTCCCTTTTTATTTGTATCCATTTCATGTATTCATAATCATGGTTATATTTTTATTTGTAATCTTATATATGCTTGAACAAAAATAAATAAATAAATAAAAATAAAGCATCAACAAAAGTAGCAATGCATTATTTCTATGAGTCGGGTTATTAATCTAGTATTGACATGCTTGCTATTCAGTAGTTTTAAAAAAAAATCCTGGAAAAAAAATTTAATAGAGCAATGCTTCCCAACCTTGGCAACTTTTAAGATGGATGGACGTCAACTCCCAGAATTGACCAGCCAGCAGCAAAGATGGAGAGAAACTGCCACGGGGACAGAAAATTGATTTATTATAATATGCTTCACCATCCTGATCCTGGCAATGTTGGATTTAAAAAGTGGTATTGGTTGCTTCGGAAGTTGGAATCTAACATATCTGAAGGTTGCCTGATTTGGAAAAGGATGATGGACACCATAGTTTTACATTAGTTGGTGTCAGTGTTTTAAAACCTGACCCTTCCCTCCCATTCCAAGGATCCAGACTAGATAGATTTAGCCAGAGTTGTGGGGCAGTACCCCCTAGAACAGTGTTTCTCAACCTTGGTAGCTTGAAGATAGGTGGACTGGCTGGGGGATTCTGGGAGTTGAAGACCACCCATCTTCAAGCTTCCAAGGTTGAGAAACACTGCCCTAGAAGAATCCAGGTCATAGCTTGGAAGTTCTAAATTTTTACATTCTTGATGTACCCAAGACTGCCTTTAAAATGGTTACAGCATAACAATCCATAACGTGGTTTGTTTTATTTGGGTTTAATATATTGGGTGAACCAGTTCACCCAATATATCATAATTTATAACTTAAAACGGATGCTGTGATCTCAAAATGTCCTAATATAGGGTTCATAATGTTTCTGAATTTTAGTTAATGCTGAGACCTTTGGGGCTTCGCAATCTTTCATTAGTGCTCAAATCTGAGAGGAGCATCCTATTTAATTGCCTGGTGTGGCTACAGGTAGTAATATTATTTCCTCTCCAAAACTGGTCCAGAAACACACATCTTTTTTCAGAAGTCAGTGTTACTTCTCTTCGGATTCACATACTCTTGGAATTTCTTTAGCTCCCAGTTCTCTCTAAGGAGAACTGAGTTTGTTCGAATCCCTGTGTTAGCTGTTGAGCTGTTTCAGGGTTGATTAACAGCACAGTAAAGTTTTATATACCCAGAAGTCCTTTGTAGACTGCAACTCTACACCCGGTGCAAAAAGTGACGATCATACTGGGGTTATACTGGCCATTTCCAACTGGGAATAACCATAGCCACAACCCTAGAATTATCCAGTCATCAGGATGCAAAAGAGTGGCCAAAATCTTGAAAACTAAACCCTTCAAGGAAGGCTCTCAGCACCTGGAACTGCTGCTAAAAAGCCTGCTTGCCCCCAGATTCTCAATGAACCTCCACCCCCTTATACATATACACAAACACACATTTTGTTACTCTTGGAAATAAAGGCAATCTGAAGAGGTTGTTCTGTATGATTGCAATCTTGGCATCCAGGTGGCTGTCCCCCCCTCCTTCCCACTGCCAAGCTACAGTGAAAATTTAGATGACCGGGACTTGGTCCCAATGCAAATGGGGTCATTTGTTCTGGACAAAATGTGAAGTGGCTTTTAGATTTTAGATAAGGAAGCATTCCTCCTTGCTCTGGCTTTCTTTTTATATTCCATGAATTGAAACACAACACCTTAGCTCCCCCCCTTGCCAAGCACAAGAGACATTTTAGAAAATGAAGCTGGTTGTGCTCCTTTTGGCGAAGACACCTGGCACACAAAGGGGCCTCTTGAGGCCATCAGCAGACAAGGAAATCAGCTGTGAAGAGAACCAAGTGGGGCTGCGCAGGTTTTAAGTGCCTCTCAAGCCAATCGTGTTTACTCACTCCCTCACCCTTATGTAACTGGTCCAGTATATATTCCCCCGCTCAGGATGCTTCCACCTCAGAATCTACGGATCTGCAGATTATGGGATTCACCAACATGGCATCTTTGTCCAGCCTCAGCTTCCTTCTGGCCACACTCATAACTCAAGGTAAGTTTGCTTTGAGCTAGTTATGGACACTGCAGTCTTATAGCTAGAGTTAAAGGCAAGGTGGATGCATCCATTCTCAGAGATGTGCTTGTATCCTTGAACATTTTTACCTTGCTCTAGAGGCCATGGGTTAGAAGAGGGGGTCAACCTATTTTCCAAAGCACCAGAAGGCAAGACAAGAAACAATGGATGGAAACTAATCAAGGAGAGGTGCAACCTAGAACTGAGGAGAAATTTCCTGACAGTAAGAACAATTAACTCGTGGAATGGCTTGCCTTCAGAAGTGGGTGCTCCATCACTGGAGGCTTTTAGAAAGAGACTGGACACTTGTCTAGAGTGGTATAGAGTCTCCTGCTTGAGCAGGGGGTTGGACTAGAAGATCTCCAAGGTCCCTTCCAACTCTGTTATTCTGAGTGTGGACTCAAGAGGGGCTACCAAAGACAGACAACCTCATTTGATGAAGGCCAGGAACTCTAGCTGGATTTCCTACATCTTCTCATTCTGATGAAATTCTGACCTACAGTTTCTCCACACTGGTGTTTCTTAAAGTGTGGTCCGATGAACCCTAAGGGCCCCTCAAACTCATCTCGGGGGTCTCCAAAATCAAAATTAAATAGGGAAGATATTGACAAAAGTTTAAAACAATGTCACTCTTTTCTTCTCTTCCCTCTCTCTCTCTCTCTCTCTCTCTCTCTCTCTCGTTTAAAAATATCAGTTTTTTTCATGAAAAAATATTATTTAAAATCTCATGGGTTTAAATATTGCTGCTTTTATATGCTTCAATAAATATTCTGAAAATGCATCAATTTTCATATGGTAAATATCAATAAAGGCAACCCATGCAAAACAAAAGCTCCTTGAGGGGGCGTCTTCATAATTTTTAAAACTGGGAAGAACACGAAGTTTAAGAAATGCTACTCTGCACCATGAGATGTATTCAGTGAAGCCTAGTTTCTCCATTGTAGTTTATCAAATAAGCCACATCTCATCTGTGTTGTTTTCTCCAGGTTCCTGTTTGATCTGTGAGACCTGTCAAGATCCAGGCAAAGACTGCACTGGCTTGAGCCGCACCTGTGGAGAGACTGAAGATACCTGCCTTACCTTTGTAGGAATAAATTCCTTGTGTGAGTAATAGATAGACTTGCTTTGAACCAGCAGAGGGAGTTAAGAGATCTAAGTTCCCAGAAGAGCACGTAGAACAAACTATGGTTACTAAACTACTTTCAACTGGGCAACCTTATCACTAAAATGTTGGAGGTCTTCCCAATATGTTGATTGATTGATACATGTCTACTTACTGGTATAGTATGGACATTAGAGAAAATAATAAACTGTTTAACCATTATAAAACATGCCGCCCACCCTTTGGACCCTATGATACCCTTTGAAGATCCAGTTGGCCCCATTGAAGGGGTTGTTTGGCCTTCCATAAAGTCTTTGATACCTGGTTCTATCACCAAACTTTGCAGGGGGGGGGGAGGGGGTCAGGAAATTATATATTATCAATATATAATATTGTTAGCCACTCAGAGCAATTAACTTGAAATGGGCAGATCTGCTGGTCTAATGATCAAATAAAAATCAACCGATTGATTGACTGACTGAGATGGGAAGCCATTTCAGTCAAATATGTAAATATTTCCCAAAATAGAATTTTTTTAAAAAGGATGGAATAAATAAATTAACAATAGGTATGCTATTGTTTTCTTCCCGTACCCTAACGGATAGTCTTGCACTCGGCTGAAGAGGTTGTAAAAAAAAAATGCTTTTAAAAGCCTCTGACGATCCCAGCTGAGCCGCGCGATCATCAGAGGCTTTTTTTTAACTTTTAAAAGCATTTTTTCGGCCGAAGAGGTTGTAGAAAAAAATGCTTTTAAAAGTGAAAAAAAACCCGCCTCTGATGATCACGCGGCTCAGCTGGGCATGGGAGGGGCACAGGGGTTTTTGCTACCGGTTCTCCGAATCACCCGCTGCCATCACTAACGGATTGGGTAATCCGGTCCGAACTGAGAGCATTTCATCCCTGGCCTGGAGGCTTTATTTTTGCAGGTAGTGTATTCTGGAGCTCAGCTCTGCAGGGAATCAAAAGCTGAGTTAGGTTACACTCTGTACATGCTCCGATCCTTTCAGTACTTTCATTTATTTAACCAAACAAATTTTCAGCAAACCTCTCTTATCTACTTTTTCTTCACCAGGGTCTGAGAAAATCACCGAGACTGTCAAAGTTTGCTCCGCTCGCAGCAACTGCCAGCCTGGACCAATCAGTGTCACCATCAACTCTGAGATCCATTTCCGGAGCGCCTCCAGCTGTTGCCAAGAAGACCTGTGCAACAAAAAAAAGTTAGATAGTAAGGAACCGTTTGTCTTCTCCCCGACCAAAGTTCCTGAAGTTACTCAGGAACTTTGGAGGAGTTCCTTCCTCCTCCAAATTTTCACTGGGGTTGCTTGTTTCCATGTATTCTTTTTTTCTACCTAATTCAGCATACCCAGTTGGAGCAGTCAGCAGGCCCAACTCTGCTCAAAATTTAAGCCTTTTAAAAAATTAATTTTACATGGTTTATAAATCTTTCCAGTCAAAGCTGGCTCGTAGTGGCACATCAGCCCTGTCTCTGTAAACACCAGATTAAAACCAGGGGTGGGCTTCAAAAATTTTAGCAAAGGGGTTCTCTGACTGGTTGTTGGGTGAGCATGGCCATGATGGGTATGGCCTAGTTGGCCTCCTGTACCACGGTGGTGATGGGGGCTTTTTTGCCTTCTCCGGGCTCCGGAGGCTATCCTTAAGCTTCCGGGAGGGTGAAAACAGCCTCCCCAGGCTCCGGAGGCCCTCTGGAGGCCAGAAATTGGCCTGTTTCCAGCCTTTCCAAACTTCCAGTAGATCCATTTTTTGCCCTCCCCAAGCCTCTGCATGCGCCCTGCACTTACTTGTGTAAGGTCCGGCTGTACGCTTAAGCCCTCAGTGAACCAAAAAGAAAGACTTAAATGGAGGCTTGAATAAGAATCAACATTTAACCTTTGATCAAAGACAAAAGGCTGGGTAAAACCATTCCAAACACATACAAAGAGATATGTATATGGGAGGGCTCACACCTTCAGAGAAGATGTAACCTCTTTTTATACCTTTAAAACACCAGTTAAATCCCCAACTCTGGCCCTCTAATTTATGTTTGTGTATTCTTTGTTGCCCTGCGAAGGAATCTAAACTTCCAATTAGTCTTATCTTAAGCATTTCTTTGTTTATTTAATTGGCCATTTAGCCCTTGGCTCTTGAAGACAGGATCTTATCCAGATCAAACATAAATTAGGACTGAGGTGTAAATTATCCCTTTGTTGATGGCTGTAGTTCCAACAGAGATACGTACCATGTTTTTAGATGGCACAGAAAGAGATTGATATGAGTTCAGGTCAAATGGCAGGGACATACGTTTGACAAATACCAGATACATTTCAGAGGCCTAATAAAAATATGTTTGTAACAGGAGATACAAATAGAAAGGAATAAAATATGTGATACAAATACAAAAGCACAATATATATGTTACAGGAACCTAATGATTACAGAATAACAAGCTTTTACTAAATCTAGTATATCAGTATCTTATATTCTATCTTTATTATTGTTTCCCTACTCTTGCATCCAAAATGGGCCATGTGGGGACTCCTGGGAGGGGCGGAGTGGGCGGGGCGGGGCAAGGCCAGCCAGGAGTGGGATTTGAGGGTTCTCCGAACTGCACAGAATCTTAGCTAGAGGTTCTCCCGAACCCCTGCGAACTCCCAGCAGCCCACCTCTGATTAAAACAAGCCATGGAGATAAAAAAAATAAAACCATTTCATGCTACAATTCATAGGAAAGAGTATGAAGGAAACCAGGAACTCCACAGGACAAAATTCAAACTTCCTTCCTCAAATTTCCTAACCTGCCAGGCATAGTTTTCTTAAAATTAAGAGGGAAGATCCAAGATTTAGATCTCCAAGGGAATGTCCCCTTTTCAAACTGAACATCAGTTTTGCTGATGAACAGCAAGAAACACATGGAGAAGCATTTTTTTTTATGCATTTCAAAGGACCTCCCTCTTGATGAATTCACTATAAAGGAAGCTGAGAAATTCCACTTGCAATTTCCAAGATTCTGTATTTTCCCTAGAATAACAATCAGGATATTTAGTGGAAAACGTCTGGGAGAACTTCTGCATTTTTAACAAAAGAACTCTTTTGCTGCCCTAGATTAATTCGGCTCTCCTCCAACACTGCCTACTGAAACCTGTATTGTTCATATTTCCTTGATCTTACCTAGCTGAGTGGCTCATCTCAGTGTTTCTCCACCTTGACAACTTGAAGAACTGTGGACTTCAACTCCCAGAATTCATAGGCATGCTGGCTGGGAAATTTTATTTATTTATTTATTTATTTATTTATTTATTTATTATTTGTCAAGCATGTATAAGATAACTGATATAAGTATAAACATGATTTTGAATACATAAAAGGGATACAAATAAAAGGGAACTGTAGGCACACTGGTGCACATGCCCACCCCCTTACAGACCTCTTAGGAATGGGGTGAGGTTTACAGTAGACAGTCTAAGGGTAAAGTTTTGGGTGTTTGGGGAAGAAACCACAGAGTCAGGTAGTGCATTCCAGGCATTGACCACTCTGTTGCTGAAGTCATATTTTCCGCAATCGACTTTGGAACGCTTCACTTTAAGTTTGTATCTATTGTGTGCTCCTATATTGTTGTGGTTGAAGCTGAAGTAGTCATTGATAGGTAGGATATTATAATAGATGATTTTATGTACTACGCTTAGGTCAGACCGAAAGCGGTGTAGTTTAAAGTTGTCTAAGCCCAAAATGTCAAGTCTGGTGGCATAAGGTATTAATGTACAATATGCAGTGCGGGTTCCAGACAGATGAGTTGTATTTGAGAATTGGTCTAGCAAATGTTTTGTATGCTCTAGTCAGCAGTACAATATTACCAGAGAAGTAGCTACGCAAGATTAGGTTAACAACTCTTAATGCCTTTTTGGCAATGTTATTATAGTGGGCTCGGGCACTTAGATCATTAGAGATGAGTACTCCAAGATCCTTGACAGAGTGAGGGTCGTCTACAAGGTCATGTCCATCCAGCTTGTATTTTATGTTCTGATTTTTTTTTGCCAATGTGTGAAAAATTCTAGGAGTTGAAGTCCATACATGCTAGCCAGGGGTGGGTTCTATTTATCTTTACTACCGGTTCGCAACGGGATCGCGTGAGCTCGCTCACTTGCTTTGCTCGCGCATGCGCCTTGGTTCTGATGACATCAGGGTCAGTGGGCGGAGCCTCCCACTGGTTTTACTACCAGTTCTATAGAACCGGTCCAAACCGGGGGCAACACACCACTGATGCTAGCTGGGGAATTTGCACATCTTCAAGCTGCCGAGGTTGAGAAACACTGTCTGTTATCACCTCTTTCTGGTGTTCCTTCTCCTACTTCTCTCTGCACCATCATCCTCCAGAGAGCCTTTCCATGGCCTCTTTGAGGGATTTTCGGTAAATTCTTCTTGCGCGAAAAGCAAACAAGGAGAAATACCTTTTCTTATCTACTTCCCCAGCTCTGTTAGGTTCCTGGCAACTTCCTAGATCGTTATGTTAAGGCTTCTTTGTTAGGTTTTCTCCTGCCTCTTCTCATTTTTTCAAATCAAAGGTTGTTGGAACACCTAGGCAAGAGCCTTGGTGGCGCAGCAGACTAAAGTGCTGTTAATTAGCATCAGCTGCCTGCAATTACTGCAAGTTCAAATCTCACCAGGCTTAAGGTTGACTCAGCCTTCCATCCTTCCGAGGTAGGTAAAATGAGGACCCGGTTTGTGGGGGCAATAAACTGACTTTGTATAAAAAAAGAACAACGCTTGGGTGACGGGGCAAAAGCCCTACTAAAGCAGGTATATACAAAAGTATGAAGGCTATTGCTTAACGCATTGTAAGCCACCCTGAGTCTCCGGAGAAGGGCGGCATATAAATTGAACTAATAAATAAATAAATAAATAAATAAATAAATAAATAAATAAATAGGCAACCATCTTGCAAAACTGTCTGACTGCAGGTGATTAAGACACTGCAGTCTTCCATAGAATAATGACCTCAGCTACAATTCCTTCTCTTTGTCTCAAAGAGAAATTGCCTTGCCTGCTACCCACAAAACAATAAAACTGTAATTAACAGCGTATCATCAGCTGAAATTGAAACAATCCACTTGGTGTTTTTGAACCAGCCTGGAATGAAACCGTGGTGCGTCTCCCCCTCCCTGTAATTCCCAAATTTGATTGGAAGTAGTAACTCATTCAGAATTCCAGTAGGACAATGGACTTTCCCTGGAATTCTATGAGACTTGTGTGTAGGTATGATCATAAATATGTCAGTTTAATATCAGAGTTCCAAGTAATATACCCATAGCAAGCAAAACTCCAAGGCAGTTAGATTCCATAAAGAAAAGTTTTATTGGGTATATCATATTGGCACAGTTCTGGTGAAAACCGACTCTGAAGGTTCTTGTGGTTTTTCACCTAATTAAAAGTAAAAGTTTTTCCCTTTCCCCAAACAATCAGTCACATGGTCTAATCAAGGTGCCGTCCAGTTGCCTGGTAGCGTCACTCCTCCTTTCTCTGACCAGGTGTGAGAATGTCCTTGGTTCCCAAGAGAAAGTATTTTGTTTCGGCTACAAAACCCCAGCTATCTCTATTCCCTCCCTCCCTATCCCTCAGCTCCAGTGTGACAAGACTGAAGCTTCAAAATGGCCTCGGTCAGGTCAGCTTCAGGGTTGACATCCAGTGCAATAAATCCATGCCTGCGAATGCTTTATTTATATATAGTGGTATATCATTAAGGGCTGCTGAACTAAGGCTTCAATATGGCATAATCTTTGTAGTGCCCCCTGAGAATACCACCCTCAATGGACTGACCTGCCCAGCTTGCTTTGTCCTTGACTCGGATCAGTGTGAAAGAATTGAGTCTCTGAACTGCGTAGGAGAAGACAATCATTGTATAACCTCATCTGGAACCTTGATTGCTGGTAAGTTTTATTTGCATTTGCATTCTCATGTTGTAGGGTCAACACTGTCAGGATTCTGACGGATGCCCTAATTAAATCATGAGTCTCAAGCCAAGCTTCAAAATAAACCCAGTTATTTATTAAGAACTTCATGTCGGCACATTCCCAAGTGAAGCCAGCTCTGACTCTACATAATTTACGCTCCAATTATGACCCTGTTTCCCCCCCGCTCCCCCAGGGTGTGTCATTAATCACATTTGCCAATGGAGCAATTTTGCGGGTTGTAGAGGTCACTCCCCTCAGCTGTAGGTAACCCTGGGATACAGCCATGAGAGAGATAAGTGTGGAATGTGCATCTGCCTTTGACTGCTATGCCATTTTGCCGGTTTCCCTTCCCCACTGGCCTATGGCAACTCGAGAGCAGGCCAGGGATGCTTTGCAAGTTGACAAATAGCTGGTCACACGTGTAGAAGTCAAAAAGTGTTTTGTGTGAACCAGGTCAAAAGGCAGGTTAATGGCCAGTATGTAAGATACTATCCCTGTAGCTGAGAGACTGTTCTTCAGAACATGAATAACAGAGTTGGAAGGGACCTTCAGTCCAACCCCCTGCTCAAGCAGCAAAATCCTATACCAGTGAGGGCTAACCTTTTTGCCATCGCGTGCCAAAAGCAGGGGGAATGCAGGGGGATTGCGCGCATGCCCACATCCACCACCCCATGCATGTGCACGTAACCCCCCCTGCACTCCCCCCAGCTTTTGGCACATGACGGTAAAAAGGTTACCAGTGGGCCTAGTAGTCCCATTTTTCGCTCTCCCCAGGCTCCAGAGGCTTTCCTGGAGCCTGGGGAGGGTGAAAACAGCCCCCCTCCCCCCCGGAGGCCCTCCAGAGGCTGTAAATGGCTCGTTTCCCAACTTTCAGTGGGCCCGGAAGGCCCGAAAATCAGCTGGCTGGCACGCACCTGTGGGTTGGAGCTGAATTGGGGCAATGCTTGCGTGCCCACAGATATGGCTCCGCGTGCCACCTGTGGCATACGTGCCATAGGTTCGCCATCATGGCCCTATACCATTTCAGACCAGTGCCTGTCCAGTGTCTTCTTAAAAACCTCCAGTGTTGGAGCATCTACAACTTCTGGAGGCAAAACATCCCACAGATTGTTTTCACTGTCAGGAAATTCCTCCTTAGTTCTAGATTGATTCTCTCCTTGATTAGTTTCCATCCGTTGCTTCTTGTCCTGTCTTCAGGTGCTTCGGAGAATAGATTGACTCTCTCTTCTTTGTGGCAGCCCCTTAGATCAGGGGCCTCCAACCTTGGCAACTGTACAACGTGTGGACTTCAACTCCCAGAATTCCTCAGCCAGTGCATGTTGGCTGAGGAATTCTGGGAGTTGAAGTCCACACGTCGTACAGTTGCCAAGGTTGGAGACCCCTGTCTTAGATATTGGAAGACTGCTATCATGTCACCCCCTAGTCCTTCTTTTCATCAAACTAGACCTACCCAATTCCTGCAACCGAACCATTTGGAGTGGATAGCAGAGGTAGGATATGAACAGGCAACCTGGCAGCTTTCTCCTTTCGGATGTCACAAGGAGACCTTAACCGACTGAATTTTTGGCCCTCAGGAGGTGTTCCTATGAAGTTTGCTTCCAGAGGCTGCAGCTCTGCCTCAGCATGCACCCTGCCCTTGGATACCGACATTTACTCTGCAGGACTCACTTTTCATCTCAAGAAAATTGGGTGCAGCCCAGCTGTGAAAGCCAACAGCACCTAGGGAGGCCCTGGTGATAAAGGCCTCTGAAGAATCCCCTCAGAAGATTTTCCCCCTTCAATGTCTTGCAACTTGGGAATGTGGACCTGATAATTATCTCCTTTTACTGAATGTAATGAATAAACAGCATGAAAAAACAGCACAAATGTGTATTGATTTTTTAAAAAAATCTCACTTTTTTAATTTTTCTAAAAAAAAAACGTTCAAAGCATACCTAATATTCCTTCCTCTTCTTAAAAATAGGATTCTCGTTTCCCTGATTATAAAAGGGAAGAGATTGGGGGATTGTATTCATATATTTATTTGCCTTTATTTATAGAACAAAACAGAACAAAGGAAAAAATAATAGAAAAAAATTAAAAAAGGAGCAAAACTACCAAAAAAATTACACAAATACATCACACACAGTATATAATTATTGTTCTTTTCCTCCCTTTTATGTAAATGTGTACATATAGGAGAAGCCTAGATAATGTATATGGCTTATCATAACTTATAATATCTATATAAAGTTTTGTGTTACAATTTCATAGAGTCGGTAGTTGAGAGGGACCTCAGAGTTCTTCGCTCAATCCCCTGCCCAGAGCAGGACTCCTCATATAGGTTATCCTCATTTAGTGACTGCCTCATTTAGCAACTGTTCACAGTTACGACAGTAATAAAAAAAAAGTAACTTTATGACTGGACCTCACATCTTCATAGGTTTATAAAGCAAAGGAAAGCTGAAATACAATCCTAAACACAGTTGTGTTTTCATTTAGCACCTGTTTTACTTAAGATTGAGTTGCCGGTCCATTTGTGGTCATTAAATGAGGACTACCTATATCATTCTGGACAAATGACTATTTCTGAACATTTCTTGAAAGCCTTCAATTATTTCAAATGAAGAAAAGCACTTTCTTCATTTCATTGAAGCCATGCTTAATCAACAAGCAACTGTTTCAAAAGCCCTAATAATATTATTATCTTTCATCCTGAAGGGGACATAAATATATCTTTCCAATGTTTAATTAGTCTCTTAGCAATAAGAACAGTACAGTCTGTTGTGCAAGCATCAGTTTCCATGTAGTGGCTATGAAGCCACTACACTATGAAGCTGAAGAAAATACAGGTGTACAAAAGTATTAAGCCAGGGTTATCCAATTTTAACACCTGTGGACTTCAACTCCCAGAATTCCCCAGCCAGCCATGTCCATAAGTCTTAAAGTTGGACATTTCTGTATTAAACCTTGTCTCAAAGTCAAATTAATTAATATATGCAATTGCTTCTTCTCAGAACCTCAGGATCTGGAAAGGCATACATTTTAATGAAGTATTATTCTCATTTATCTAATACAATGTTTCTCAAACTTGGCAAATTTAAGACTCCTGGACTTCAGCTCCCAAAACTCCTCAGCTAAATGACTCTGACGATTAAAAGCTGAGTTGCCTGATCATCAGAGGCTTTTTTTCTTTTAAATGCCTCTGACGATCCAACCTGAGTTGCCTGATCGGCAGAGGCTTTTTAAAAGCCTCTGTCAATCAGGCAACTCAGCTTGGATCGTAGAGGCATTTAAAAGAAAAAAAGCCTCTGATGATCGCGGAGCTCAGCTGGGCATGGGGGGGGGGCAGGAATTTTTGCTACCGGTTCTCCAAACCACCCACCTCCATCACTACTGGATCAGGTGATCCCGTCTGAACCGGGAGCATTTCACTCCAGATACACAAAGATGTCACAGCGAATTTAGCTTCCTGCTCAACTACGTTGCTTTAGAAAAGCCACAAAATTCTTTTTCATAACCACAAAGCTGGCACCTTTGCATGACCCTCATTGTCCTGTACAATAAACTGGTGTATTCCTTGCCAAAAGGCACAAGGTACATTGTTTGTAGGTACATATTTAATTCTTTCTCTTCCTTGAAAAAGGAAGAGGGAATTTCCTATACCCAATGAAGCTTCATTGAGAATGCATGAGGATTGGGCCTCAGGCTGGATGGGGCGGATGGACAATCCAATAGGTCGAAAGATGAACTAAAAAAATTCATTTTGTTCGGGGAAAAAAGTGGACGGTCCAGATGGATATGTCCTATCTCCATTTGTACCCTTAATATCTTTTACCCATAGCCCAAAAATTCATTGGAGAAAAATTTACCCAAGCATTTTCACCCAATATAAACTCAGGACAGGCTCACCCACGGTCCAGGGATGTGAGTCATAGCAAGAGACATCAAAGGCAAGAAGGTAGCTCCAGTGGCATGATCAGAGTCCCACTTTTTATACAGTATATGTCATGGATTTGCACCCTCCAAGAAGGGCAGATGGAATGCCGGTGGCAGCAAGCCGTCAATTCTGCACCCCTATCCTAGCAGCCCCATTTATGTTTCTTGTTAACATTCATTTTAGGCTTTCTCACAAGAATGTTAAGGGAACTAATTCCTGACTCAATGTATTGTGTGAATCCATATATGGGTAACCAGTGAAGTGTGTTGGGCAGACACTGTCCATAGCAAATCTTTTCAGAGGGAGTGAGGGAAGGAGAATGGTGGGTGGGTGTTGTGACCCAGGCCCACATAGTTAGTATTAAATACAAAACAGTTCCAAAAAAACAAACAGAATTTATTAAAACAGCTGAGAATTAACTCATTCTCAGCGTATTCCAAATTAAACGAAAGCAAAGTTCTCAAAACACCATTCTTCAGTTGATCTCTGACCTTGGGATAATTAGGCAAATTGCCAAAGGCTTTTCTTGGCAACAGTTCAGGAACAGAAGACGCTGACAAGAAAGAAATACATCCAAACACAAAGCAAATCTCTCAACAGTTGTTTTCCGGCAAAGAGGCTAAGAGCTGTTGCTGGTCTTTTAAGGCTTATGGGAGGAGCCAATCATCTCGTGGGCCTACTCCCGAGTCATCCTCTCTGCTTTAGCTGCTCCTACCTTCTGGCAGCTCTTCTCATACGTGCACTAGGAACAGGCTCCTTCTGTTCCTCTGCCTCTCTATTGTCAGCCTCTGGAGGCTCTGAAATCTGTGCATCACTCCCCGATGGCCCTGGCCCCATCTCTGCCTCCGATGCAGAGCCCTCACCCGGGCCTTCCCCTGCCTCCAGGACTGGCCCATGTTCTTCCTCAGTCTCATCACTCTCCGACTCCGCTGCCAGCTCTGCAGGCAGCTGGCAGACCACAACAGTAGGTAAGAAGGAAGGAAGGAAGGAAGGAAGGAAGGAAGGAAGGAAGGAAGGAAGGAAGGAAGGAAGGGATTACAAACTACGCAATCAAGGTTAATCACATCATGCCAAATGCTTTTAGGAAAAAGTCAACCGCCATAATCCTAACCTCTTTTTCACAACTCTTGTAACACAGTAATCTAATACATGTTGGTCAGCTGAGCGCATGCGAGAGACCAGTGTTTCCAATTACACATCCCTGCATCATTGTGTGTCTTTGCTTTGGCTAACAATTTATTTTATTTTTTTTATTTTTATTTTATTTCGAATTTATATACTGCACCTTCTCCCGAGGGACTCAAGGCGGTGTACAGCCAGGTAAAAACATACAATACAAACATTAAAAACAGGTAAAAGGATATATATTAATTTGGCACCAATTTTAACATAACAAACCAATTAAAAATGTTTAAAAAATATGTTAAGCCAGCCCGGCTTGCTGAAAAAAGAAAGTTTTAAGGGCACGGCGGAAGGCACCAAGGTCTTGGATTCTCCTTATCTCTGGGGGCAGCTGGTTCCATAGGGTAGGTGACCCCACAGAGAAGGCCCTCCCCCTGGGGGTCACCAGCCTACATTGTTTGGCTGATGGCACCCCAAGGAGGCCCTCTCTGTGGGAGCGCACAGGTCGGTGGGAGGCCGTCGGTAGCAGCAGGCGGTCTCGAAGATAACTAGGTCCTATGCCATGGAGCACTTTAAAGGTGGTAAGCAACACCTTGAAGCACACTTGGAAGACCACTGGGAACCAGTGCAGCTCACGCAGGAGCGGTGTTATGTGGGAGCACCAGGCAGCTCCCGTAATTACCCGCGCGGCCGCATTCTGGACCAGTTGGAGCCTCCGGGTGCTCCTCAAGGGGAGCTCCATGTAGAGAGTGTTGCAGTAGTCCAGGCGCGAGGTTACGAGGGTGTAAGTGACTGTGCACAGGGAATCCCGATCAAGAAAGGGCCGCAACTAGCGGATCAGGCGGACCTGACAAAAGGTCCCCCTGGCTACAGCCGTCAGATGCTCCTCCAAGGACAGCTGCGTATCCAGGAGGACTCCCAGATTGCGCGCCCTCTCTGCAGGGGCCAAAGACTCGCCCCCGATAGTCAGTGATGGAGTCAACTGACTATATCGGGATGCCGGGAACCACAGCCACTCAGTCTTGGAAGAGTTGAGCCTGAGCCTGTTCCTCCCCATCCAGATCTGCACAGCCTCCAGGCACTGGGACATCACTTCAAGGGCATCGTTGGGGTAGCCTGGGATGGAGATGTACAGCTGGGTGTCATCAGCGTACTGATGGTACTTCACCCCAAAGCCACGGATGATCTCACCCAGCGGCTTCACATAAATGTTGAACAGAAGGGGCGAGAGGACCGACCCCTGAGGCACTCCACATATGAGAGGCCTCGAGGTTGACCTCTGCCCCCCTGCCAACACGAACTGCGACCGGTCTGAGAGAAAGGAGGAGAACCACCGTAACACGGTGCCCCCCATCCCAAACTCTTCCAACCGGTGCAGCATGATACCATGGTCGATGGTATCAAAAGCTGCTGAGAGATCTAACAGGGCTAGAACAGAGGAGCAACCCCTGTCCCTCACCCTCCAGAGATCATCTACCAACGCGACCAATGCCGTTTCCGTGCTGTGCCCAGGCCTGAAACCCGACTGGAACGGATCTAGATAAGACGTTTCCTCCAGGAATTATGGAAACTATCGCGCGACCACACTCTCAACAACCTTCGCCACAAAGCGAAGGTTGGAGACAGGACGATAGTTGGCTAATACTGCCGGGTCCAGGGAAGGCTTCTTGAGGAGAGGCCTCACCACCGCCTCTTTCAAGGCAGTGGGGAAGTAACCCTCACTCAATGAAGCTTTGATAATTCCCTGGAGCCAGCCTCGTGTAACCTCCCGGGAAGCCAGTACTAACCAGGAGGGACACGGGTCCAGTAAACATGTGGCTGCACTAAGTCTCCCCAAAATCCTGTCCACCTCATCAGGAGTCACAGAGTCAAACTCTTCCCAGATAATGTTCTCAGGACTGTTCCTCGTCACCCTGCCCGAATCTACCCAGTCAGAGTCCAAATCCTGCCGGATCTGAGCGATTTTGTCATACAGATACCATCCAAAATCCTCAGCCCTGCCCTCCAGGGGGTGAACCCGGATGGAGGAGGGAGCGGGTCACCCTGAACAGGGCGGCCGGACGATTCTCTGATGATACAATAAGAGCGGAAAAGTAATTAAACTTTGCCGCTTTTATCGCTACTAGGTAGGTCTTAATGTGGGCGAGGGAAATTATTTTGCCCAGCAAGTGGGTAAATACCTTGTGTTTGATTTCCACAAAATCTGGCCAAGTCTAAAGTCCAATTTAAAAAAAAGACTTATAGGGGCAAATATTTACACATTCTGTATGTCCAAGGAAACACAGATTTGATTTCCTTCATGCAACGAGCAGGATATTACTGTCCCAAGAAATCCCCTGTTGCACTGTTTCTCAACTTTGGCTGCTTTAAGACGCGTGGAAGTCCACACCTCTTAAAGTGGCCAAGATTGAGAAACATTGCTCTATTGTATGCCTCTTGGGAAAAAAATATAAATGAGAGGCCTTGGATTTGCAAGATGGAAACAGAAGCAGAAGCTGGGACAAGTAACGGGAGCTCACCCTGTTATGCAGCACTAGGGATTCAAACCCCTGAACTGCCGACCTTTCGATCGACAAGCTCAGTGTCTTAGCCACTGAGCCACCGTGTCATATATATATATATAGTCCTTTTGGAGTGGGGTGGAGATTTTAGGAAACCGCATTCACATTTGATGCTTTTTCCATCCGGTTTTGGCAGCCCAATCTGGAGTTGCGGGCAGGATTAAAAAAAAAGCGAGTGAATGCCTCTTTGAGAGTGACTTATCCCAGTCTGTGAAATGGGGCCAAAGTTCCTTCTTATCTCTTCCTTCCCTGGAGAAACGGCTGCAGAAGCTTTCCCATGGTTGCCTCCAGCATTATTCACCTACATCTTGCTTAATGCACGAGACCCCGCCACTGTGGGAGATAAAACAAGAGCTCCACCTACGTCATTTGAGAAGTGGTTGGCCCTCGCCTTCTTTCTAAGGGCTGAGAGAAAGTGACTGGCTCAAATAAACCCCAGCTGGCTTCATGCCTGGCTTCATGCCAGAACTCATAACGTCCCATTTTCACGACTTGTGCCTTACACACCGCACCAAACCGGATCTTTTGTTTCTCTCTGCCAGATGCATAGCATAAAAACCAAAATTTATGCTTTAAAATAGCAGTCCCCAACATTTCAGCTTTACGGACCAGCAGTGTGTGTGTGTGTGGGGGGGGTTTGAGACAAGATGGCTCCACATGAATGACGGGTCAGTGGTTGCACAGTGCAGGCACACATGCATTCTGCCCAACAGGGGTGGGCTTCAAAAATTTTAGCAAGAGGTTCTCTGCCCAGTTGCTGGGTGGGCGTAGCCATGGGGGTGTGGCCTAGTCAGCTTCCTGCATCACGCCGGGAGAGGGGGTTCACCCTCCCCAGGCTCTGGAGGCTTTCCTTGAGGTGAAAACGGGCTCCCCCGGGCTCCACAGGCCCTCCAGAGGCTGGAAACAGGCACATTTCTGGACTTCTGGTACTTCCAGTAGGTCCATTTTTCACCCTCCCAGAGCCTCCACGCAGGCCCTGCACTTACCTTGCGTCCAAAACGGACTGTGTGGAGACTCCTGGGAGGGGCGGGGTGGGGAGGGCGGGATCAGCCAATCCTTGCAACTACCTGTTCGGCGAACCAGATTAAAATTAACATCCAATTCGCCCAAACTGGTCCGAATCGGCTGAATCCCACCCTTGCTGCCCACAGAAATGGAGCTTAGCGCACGCATATGTTTTCCCGCCGCTTGCACAAGTGGAGCTGTGTGTCAGGGTTCCAAGTAACAACCCCAAAACAATCAAAACTCTGAGGCCTAGAGTTTCCTCAAAGTATAAATTTATTAGGAATGTCATATTGGCATAGCTGGTGAAAACCCGACTCTGAAGGACCAGGAGTTTTCCCCACCCAAATTAAAATCCCAAGTTTCTATCTCTATCTTCCCCCCTCACGTTCCCACAGCTCCGACTGGCCTCGCTGTGGCAGCCCTGAGGATGGTCCCAAAGCGGCTTCAGGGCTGACAGTGTGTACATGTGTGTACAATTTTTTTTAAAAGTGTTTTTAAGTGTTTTGTTTATTGTTTTTAATTAACAGGGCCAAATTTATATATGTATATTTTTAACTGTATTTTAATATTTGTACTTGATGTTTTTACTTGGCTGTTCACCGTCCTGAGTCCTCAGGGAGAAGGGCGGTATACAAATTCAAAATAAAATAAAATAAATAAATGTATGGCAAGAGGTGGGCGGTTCTGAATGGGCCACGGCCCGGGAGTTGGGGGGGGGGGACCCCTGCTTTAAAACATCATGATTGTTTTAAAACACACACCGTCCGAATCACAGGCAACAATTTCTAAAGGATGGAAGGGATCGTTTTCAAAGCCGCTAGCAATTAATCCCAAAAGGAAATTATATGAAAGTATGCTCAAGTAACACATCTGTTTTGTGAAGGCAAAGCCGCCTGCATCAGTTGATTGCTACAGAAAGGATTGTTAGACTTTTTAAATCTAGAGTGAACTAGCCTATATAGGTTTAATTTGTCATGAAAATTACCGGGAGAGGTTTAGTTTACCCAGATTTCAGAAGAACAATTATGTGCATAGTTATGAAACTTCTTAATCGCTGAGACTATGACCAATGCTTCAAGCTGTAATGTATATAACTTCATCGTTCTAAAGCCATTGTTCGGGAATAAAAGATATTGGGTGTATCCCAACTGTCAGACACTGGATGGCTAAACCCAACACAGACACCAAAGAATGAGGACTCACAAGGGGTAGCTTCCTTTATCATAATGGACAAGGAGAAAAATTATTTGGCTTTTTTTACAGTTCCTCCTAGCCCCTTTGCCAGTGGTGGGATCAGAGGTGGGTTTCAGCAGGTTCTGACCAGTTCTGGAGAACCGGTAGTGGAAATTTTGAATAGTTCAGAGAACCGGTAGTAAAAATTCTGACTGGCACCACCCCCATCTATTCCCTGCCTCCCAAGTCCCAGCTGATCGGGAGGAAATGGGGATTTTGCGGTAACCTTCCCCTGGAGTGGGGAGGGAATGGAGATTTTACAGTATCCTTCCCCTGCCATGCCCACCAAGCCACACCCACCAAGCCATGTCATGCCCATCAAGCTATGCCCACAGAACCAGTAGTAAAAAAATTTGAAACCCACCACTGGGTGAGATTCAACCGGTTCTGTCCGGTTCAGGCTAACCGAAGGTAGCGTCGACTGTGTTAGGCCCCGCCCACCCGCCTGGATGTAATGATGTCCTATTTACCCACGTTCTGGCGGACGTGCGCATGCGCGGAAGGCATGCATGTGTGCAAAGAACATGCGCAGGAGGCCGAGCATGTGTGGAAGGTGGCGCGCGCGCTTACATTTGCAAACCGGTTGGGAAGGTAAGTGAATCCCACTTCTGCCCTTTGCCCAGCAGGCAATCCAAGCTTTCTGCTGAAGCAGCCTTGTTTTTCAAAAGATAAAGTAAACCTCGAGGAGTTTGATGAAAACCTGATTTGTAGACCCAACTTCAGAATAGGAAAGGCCAAAGCTGTACGAAGACATGGTTGGGGTATGCATTGTTCCTTGATGGCTCCTTGATGAAGTTAATGGTTCTTGATCTGCTAAGGCTGGCAAGGGAAGTGATTATAGGTAAATCCTCAACGTACGACCACCATGGAGCCCAGAATTTCCGTGGTTAAGAGAGAAATTTGTTCGGTGAGTTTTGCCCCATTTTACGACCTTTCTCATCACATGTGTGAAGTGAATCACTGCAGTTCTTAAATTAGTAACACGGCGCTGAAGTGAATCTGGCTTTCCCCATTGATTTTGCTTGTCAGAAGGTTGCAGAAGGGGAACACACGACCAGGGGTGAAATGTAAAATTTGTTACCACCGGTTCTGTGGACGTGGGTGGGTGGTGGGGGGCTAATGTGACTGGGTGTGCGTGGCCAACTTTCTTTTTTTTTTTAATTTTTCAAAGCATTTTTTTCTAATGCTTTGAAAAGCCTCTCTGCCGATCAGGCAACTCAGCTGGGATCGTCAGAGACTTTTCAAAGCATTTTTTTAACCACCTCTTCGGCCAAGAGGCTGCAGAAAAAAATGCTTTGAAAAGTCTCTGATGATCTCCCAGTTTCCAGCATGTGCATGTGCATCAGCCAGGTGGTCTTCAGGCACGCATGCACACCAGAAACCGGAAGACCAGGTGGACAGTGCGTATGCGTGCTCCGGAAACCAGAAGACGATCTTCCCAGCACGCACAGGCGCACCATGGAGCTGCTCTTCCGGTTTCCGGCAAACACACACGCACGCACTCACCCCCATTTCAGCACTCGGTGCCGAAAAGGTTCGCCAACACTGGGGTAGACTAACAACAACTGACTATACTTTTGCTGCATTCTCTAAACCAGGGATTCCCTGCCTTAGCAACTTTAAGAGGTATGAATTCCAGAATTCCTCAGTCAGCACGTTTACTGAAGGATTTTGTGAGTTTTGAGTGTGACATTTCATTTCTATTTTCTTCCATGGGTGGGGTGGTTAATCAACAGGGGAAAAAATATGAGACAATAGAGAGCAAAACGATTTTTACTTCCTTATACCTGAGGGCGTAACAAAAGGAGTCCTAACTATTTCTAGATAATGCAAGTAGGAAATAATTAGCATGCTTTGGAGGAGGAGAAGTGAAGGAAGATGTCAATTTCTCTCCACCGTGTCCTCTTTCGGTCTGGTGGTGCATTTTACCCCCGAATTCATGGCATGTCTGTGTCTAAGGGAGTTTACTGTTAGGGGTCTCCTGCAATACATGCAGAGGTTTAAAAAAAATTATCTTCAGGGCATTTGTCACAAGATGGGGGATCTGGCCAAAGCTTGCCTCCAGCCTTCCCTTTCCTGGAAAGCCAGCATGCCGCCCAAGTGGCCAATGAATTGGCTACTGGCTACTGACAACCTGATCAGAATAACAGAAGAGATGGAAGGGACTTGGGAGGTCTTCTAGCCCAACCCCCTGCTCAAGTAGGAAACCCTGTAACATTTCTGACAAATGGCTGTCCAATCTTTTCTTAAAAACTTCCGGTGTTGGAGCATTCACAACTTCTGGGGACAAACCATTCCGCTGATTATTTATTTATGTATTTATTTTGTCGCATTTCTATGCCACCCAACTCCCAAAGGACTCTGGGCGGTTTACAACAGAGAATAAAACAATGCAACAATATCCCATACAAAAGTTAAAAGAAGACATTAAAACGTTAAAACGTTAAAACACATACACTCCAATTTGTGGCCGGGTCTCACAAGATCACTATAACGAGATCAATGGCCCCAGGCCTGCCGGAAGAGTTAGGTCTTCACCGCTTTCCGGAAGGCCAATAGGGTGGGGATGGTCCGGACTTCAGGAGGTAATTGGTTCCAGAGAGCTGGGGCAGCCACAGAGAAGCCCCACCCCACCCCCGCGGGCCCGCCAGCTGACATTGTTTAGCTGATGGGACCCGAAGGAGACCGACTCTATGGGATCTTACCAGTCGCTGGGAGCTATGTGGTAGAAGGTGGTCTCGAAGATAGCTTGGTCCTGAGCCATGTAGGGCTTTAAAGGTAATAACCAACACCTTGAATTGCGCCCGGAGACCGATAGGGAGCCAGTGCAGCTCGTGGAGAATTGGTGTAATGTGGGTGTATCTAGATGCACCCACTATAACTCGCATAGCTGCATTCTGGACCAACTGTAGTCTCTGAACACTTTTCAAGGGTAGCCCCATATAGAGCGCGTTGCAATAGGCCAACCGTGAGGTGACAAGGGCATGAGTGACTGTGAGGAGAGCCTCCTGATCCAAGTAGTGTCGAAATTGGTTGCAATAGGCCAACTGTGAGGTGACAAGGGCATGAGTGACTGTGAGGAGAGCCTCCTGATCCAAGTAGTGTCGAAATTGTGCAAAGGTCCCCCTAGCTACAGCTGTCAGATGTTGTTCCAATCTCAGCTGTGAGTCTAGAAGGACACCCAAATTGTGAGCCCATTCTGAGGGGGGCACTTTCTCTCCCCCCAGAACCAAGGATGGACAATCAACATAGTCTTTAGGGGCCCATACCCAGAGCAATTTGGTCTTATCTAAGTCTGAGCCTGTTGACTCCCATCCAGATCCTCACAGCCTCCAGGCACCGGCACATCACATCTATCGCCTCACTGAACTGACGATTAATTGTTCCATCTATCAGGAAGTTTCTCCTTAGTTTTACCTTGCTTCTCTCCTTGATTAGTTTCCATCCATTGCTTCTTCTCCAGCGTTCAGGTGCTTTGGAGAAGAGCTTGATTCCCTCTTCTTTGTGGCAGCCCCTCAGATATTGGAACGCTGCTATCATGTCACCCCCTAGTCCTTCTTTTCATTAGACTAGACATACCCAATTCCTGCCACCATTCTTCATATTTTTTTTTAATTTATAATTTTATTATAACATATATATGACATTCACATAACATACAACATATACGTATCTCTTTTAAACATTGTTTCTTCGTGGTCTTTTTTCTATTATTTTATCTTTCCTCCCCTATGTCTTCATTTCTTTCTTTCTTTTTCCCATTGTCCTTCCCCCCCCCTTTGATTACAATATGCTTTTTAGCTTTAACAAGCTTAACTTTATACATTTCTCTACAATTATTATACACATATTTTAATTATATCTTTAATATTATACATTTCTATATTCTTGTTATATAAAAATTTTCTTTTTTATTTATACTGTTTGTTTTTGTCCGTTTCTATACATTTTTATTCCGCTCCATACATTTGTTATGTATATATTTTATACTTCTAATTTTTTCCCCTGATAGTTATTATTCTTTATTTCTCACCTTAAGCCATTTATACCATTTATTCCATATTCTATAATAATCTGTCTCTTCTTTTTCTTAAATTTCTTTTGTTAATTTATCCATCTCAGCACATTCTAAAATCTTATCTATCAATCATTCTTCATATGTTTTAATCTTCAGTCTCCAGGCAAAAAAGTATCTTCAGGGTACTTGTCACAAGATGGGGAATCGAGCCAAAACTTACCTCCACCCATTCGCTTTCCTGGAAAGCCAGCAGTCTACCAATGCAGCTGATGAATTGGCTACTGACAGCCTGATCCGTTTACCTCATAAGGTGTCTAACTGCCTTACCCAATCTGGGTGTCTTTGGAAGGTGTGGTCCAACATCCATAATTTCCCAGCAACTAAGGTCATCTTCCGGGAGTTGGACCCTATTTCTGTGTATAAGAGCCTTAATCTTAACTTGGCCTCAAACAAGGCATCTTTGCTCAAACTCAGACAGGCAGGATCTGATATGTTTATATCTATTTATTTGATTCCTATCCTGCCTTTCGTTCAACTGAAGGAGCATCTTCAGAGGTGATATTCAGCCGGTTTGGACCGGTTTGCCCGAACCGGTAGCGGAAATTGCTGGTGCCTGCCCACCCACCCACCTGCCCTGGCTCTATGTCGTCCTATTTAGGCACATTTTTGAGGCCGGGCACATGCACAGAAGGCGCACGTGTGAGCAAAGCACATGCACAAAAGGCCAGGCGCATGTGCAGAAGGCAGGCATACACTCAAACCAGTAGCACCATAATGTGGAACCCACCACTGGGCATCTTCCTATTTTCTCCCACAATAACCCCGCATGAGGTAGGCAGAAGAACTTGCTGTATCTCTTCTGATTCTTCTTCTGGTCCTTTTAATGGTCTGCACAAACAGAAGCTTCAAGACTAAGGAGAGATGGCCACATGCTAGCCAGGGAATTCTGGGAGTTGACGTCCACGCATTTTTTTAAAAGATGCTAAGGTTAAGAAACACTGGTCTGGGATGAGCTGAGGTTTCCTGCTCTAGGCAGGGGTTTGGCCTATGATTCCATTCTTTTCATTATTAGAACACAAAAAATTCCATACTTTTGCAATGGCAGGAGGATAGATAGATAGATAGATAGATAGATAGATAGATAGATAGATAGATAGATAGATAGATGATAGATAGATAGATAGATAGATAGATAGATGATATAGGTAGGTAGATAGATAGATAGGTAGATAGATAGATAGATAGATAGATGATAGATAGATAGGTAGGTAGATAGATGATAGATAGATAGATAGATAGATAGATAGATAGATAGATAGATAGATGATAGATAGATAGGTAGGTAGATAGATAGATGATAGATAGATAGGTAGATAGATAGATAGATGATAGATAGATAGATAGATAGGTAGATGATAGATAGATAGATAGATAGATAGATAGATAGATAGATAGATGATAGATAGATAGATAGATAGATAGATGATAGATAGATAGATAGATAGATAGATAGATAGATAGATGATAGATAGGTAGGTAGATAGATAGATAGATGATAGATAGATAGGTAGATAGATAGATAGATAGATGATAGATAGATAGATAGGTAGATAGATAGTAGATAGATAGATAGATAGATAGATAGATAGATAGATGATAGATAGATAGATAGATAGATGATAGATAGATAGATAGGTAGATAGATAGATGATAGATAGATAGATGATAGATAGATAGATAGATAGATAGATAGATAGATGATAGATAGATAGGTAGGTAGATAGATAGATAGATAGATAGATAGATGATAGATAGATAGATAGATAGATAGATAGATAGATAGATAGATGATAGATAGATAGGTAGGTAGGTAGATAGAAAGAATTCTTTATTGGCAAGTGTGATTGGACACACAAGGAATTTGTCTTTGTGCATAGGCTCTCAATGTACATAAAAGAAAAGATACGTTCGTCAAGAATCATAATGTACAACACTTAATGATAGTCATAGGGTACAAATAAGCAATCAAATCATACTAGGAAACAATCAATATAAATCATAAGGATACAGTAACAAGTTACAGTCATACAGTCCAGGGGTATTTAGTCCAGTCCACTATTTACCTTTACTACTGGTTTGCAGAGGGGCCTCACGCCTGCTCTTCTGCGCACGCGCAGAAGCATTTTGATGATGTCGGGGTCAGTGGGTGGAGCCTCCCACTGGTTTTACTACCGGTTCTATAGAATCGGTGCGAACTGGGGGCAACCCACCACTGATACAGTCGCAAGTGGGAGGAGATGGGTGATAGGAACGATGACAAGATTAATAGTAATAGTAATGCAGTCTTAGTGAATAGTTTGACAGTGTTGAAGGAATTATTTGTTTAGCAGAGCGATGGCGTTTGGGAAAAAGCTGTTCTTGTGTCTAGTTGTTCTAGTAAACCAGAGAGTACTGCCGATCAATACTTAGAAACCTAGTGCGTTTACCAGTGCCTTTTGCCGTCTTCTATAGCTGCCTTTTAAGAAGTACATTTCCCAGACCAGCAGTACACCTCAACATGAATCATTCGTTTGCCCCACTATGTTACCTTGTTTATTTTAATCTCATATCCGCTCCGCCCATCCAAATATAAAGAGGCACCAGAACGACTGTGCCCTTATTTTGCCTATAAGCATCGTACCACAAAAGTTATCAAGGAGCCAGAGAGAAAATCAAACAGGTAAGAGAGGAATTTATATATTCACGGTGTTCAATCTTTTCAATTTGCGCCTGGGATTGCTCAAGTGGAGCTATGCTTATGAAGGAAACTGATTTGATTCGGCTCTTCTCTGTTGTGTAGACGAAGTTTGGTGATTTTCTTGGGAGGGGAGAGAAATACCATTTGTGGGTTTGTTTTTTTTTGCTACCTTGGCCTGAGTATTCCTGGCTCTTGGAATCACTATGGATGAGGCAGGAAATAGGAAAAGTTTAGGTAACCCATTAATGCCCTGGTAGTTACCGATGGGAATTTTGAAGTCCTAGATATCTTAGAGAGCTTCATTTTCTTCCATCATTCCTCATGGACTTCTTTGAGGAAGGATTGCAAAAGTTGTGGATTCATTCAAGGTGCTAAGTTTTACTTCAACCCCGCAGTGAAATAAGTTTTAAGCATTTGCAGGTTTACTTACTCCTTTGTGTATTTATTTCGTTTCTTGTGCCACATCTCACAAGCTTTCTCCATCTCATGAGATTTCTACATTTTGGGGAAGGAGGCAACTGGAACATTACATGAAGTGATATAATACTGGATCTGGCTCAATTCATACATTTGCAGCTGTTGCTTTCATATTTTTCTCTAATTTGCATAGAGAAAAAAGGTACATCTGCCTAGGAAACAAAGAAACATCTCTTATCTTCTCAAAGACATCCCTTTTTTTTCAACCTGTAGGCATAGCTACTACCTTAGCGCTCATTCTAATTGCTTCCTGCTGGATATGATCTATTGTTTTACATTTGCATGTTGTGGACCTTTAAAGCACAGTGTGTTTGTTCTAGTTGAAGATATCTTGAAACAAGATATAGTCACTCCATCAGCTGCTGTTTTATGTTAAAAAAAACAGCACTGGGACTGATATCGCCCACCTCCTTATTTGTGCAAAATAGTCCAGACTTTAAAGAGAAGAATTAAAACTAAACACCGACACCATTTGAATAATTCATAATGGCACCAAAATGGCTTTTTATAGCAAAATGCAAGATTGTTATCTCTGCCTCCATTCTAGACTGGAATTAAAGGAAGGTGCCAGAAGGTTTTTTTTAAACAAACAAACAAACAAACAAACTCTGCTTTGCCCCTTGTTAGGGGTCTTTAATAATGTGTTTGAAAATATTAAAAGCAAGGTATTAAAAACGGCAGCACTAATAGGAAAAAAAATATTGATAAATGGCACTTATATAGTGAAGTGAGTAGGCGGATTAAAAAAAAAACCACCCTTCTAGATACATTATGATGACTCAAAGAAAGCTAACCAACAAAAAAGATTATACAATACTACCATGTTTCCCCAAAAATAAAACCTATCCTGAAAATAAGCCCTAGGTTGATTTTTACATATGCACCCAATATAAGCCCTACCCCCTAAATAAGCCCCACCCACTCCATTGCACCTGGTTACATAGGGTGGGGCAAGCGTACAGGTAAAAATCAAGCTAGGGTTGATGGAGATGGGGGAGGAGCTGCTTACATTCAGACAGTTGCAGCCAGGCCTTGCACACCAAGACACATGCCTTGCCCACTTCTTCTGCAGCCGCTTGCTGCTGCTTGCGCCCATCACCTCCAACCTCCATTTTGCCATCAGAGGTGCCATCAGAGCTTGTTTCTCAGCTGCAGAGGACTTTCCTGAAGGCCCCTGATGGTGATACAGAGGCTGGGGCACTGTGTATGAGCAGCAGCAAGTGGTAACAGAGGTGGGCCAGCAGCTGCCACATGGGCTCCTGCTGGGCGGGACTGTCGATGCCACCACCGTGAGGTGAGACAGTAGAAGACATTCCCCAAAAATAAGACCTAATGCCTCTTTTGGAGGGGGGGAAAAAGACCGGGTCTTATTTGCAGGGAAACACGAGTACTGATGGGATTATAAAATTAGTTTATCATAAAATTCAGCAGTCTTTCAATTCTTGAAGGACTGCCACACAGGGAAGAGGGTGTAGGGTTTTTTTTTTTCCTCCCTAGCACTCAAGAATCTGACAAGAAGTCACAAAAAATTGAAGCTATATATATATAGAGAGAGATTCAAACTTGGTAAGGTGGCATCTCCTGATAATAGCCATTATGAAGCAGTTGGAGAATCAACCTCCTGGAGTTGTGGTGGCTTCATCATTGGGAGCTTTGAAGCAAAGTTTGGATAGCCAATGCTTTGAAATCGTGCTTCTCAACCTTGGCAACTTTAAAATGTGTGGACTTCAACTCCCAGAATTCCCCAGGCAGCCTTGCTTCTCAGCAATTTTAAGAAGTGTGGACTTCACCTCACAGAATTCTGCAGTCAGCGAAGGGATTCTCTCAGGAGTGAAATCCAGCAGGTTCTGACAGGTTCTGGAGAACTGGTAGCGGAAATTTTGAGTAGTTCGGAGAACCCATAGTGGAAATTTTGAGTAGTTCGGAGAACCGACAAATACCACCTCTGGCTGGCCCCAGAGTTGGGTGGAAATGGAGATTTTGCAATATCCTTCCCCCAGGAGTGGGGAGGGAATGGGGATTTTGCAGTATACTTCCCCTGGAGTGGGGTGGGAATGGAGATTTTTCAATATCCTTTCCCTGCCATGCCCACCAAGCCACACCCACAGAACCGGCAGTAAAAAAAAATTGGATTTCACCACTGGATTCTCTGTAGGTTTGAAATTCAATTTTTGTCAACAGCCTCATAATTCTCCAACTCTTGCCTAGTTTCTCTGCCAAGGCATCAATCCCAGATACAACCAATCTGGCTTCCTGAAGCAAGTTCCAGGATTCCTCCTTTCCAATCAGGTCTACAAATCGGGTGTTTCTTGGTGGTCTCCCATTCATGTAGCCACCAATTCTGACCCTCTTCCCTTTTCAGAAATCAGCCAGGGTCAGCCAGGACAAGCATATATATTTAATTTCATTTACATTTGTACAGTATTTGTATTAAAATTCAGCCGCTTTTAGTTTTCCCTATGGCCCTCAGCCAAAACTAAAGTGCCCAATGACAGACAGAAATTGTCATTTAGGGTGGGGAAGACTAGGCCGTGAAGAATTGGGAAATGTCTAAGCCATCATGAATAGAAGGTAGTTTCTATTTCCTCCACTGTAATTTTACACCTTTGAAGCAATGTTTCTCCCAAATATACTCATTATTTTTCCAGTCAGAGAATTTTAGAAATCATATCCAGAAAAAAGAAAAAACGCTATCCAACTCACAATTCACCAGTTTCACGAGCTGGCTTCCAAGTTTCCATTTGCTCATTTGCCATATTAATTCTCTCTTGCTCTTTCTTCCTCACAAATGTCTAACCTGAAGAAATTCGTTGTCGGAACATTTATCTCTGTGCAAGCCAAAAAAGTTCTCCATTCCCAGAAAAAAAAAAATGAAGTATCTTCTTCTTTTCACTGCTTTGATCGCTACAGGTAAGTCCAGTAAATATTTGGATCATAGCCTCTGGGCTGGGTGGGCGGAAGGCAAAGTGTGATGAAATTGTAATCTGCTGTAATTTGGAGATTATTGATTGATTAACATTAAAAATATGTGGGGATCCTTGGTGTTCTCTGAGCTTGCTGGCTTTCTTACAGATATTTCATTACCCTGATAAAGTGCCTGATGGTGTTATATAACTGGGTAATGAGCGACCAGTGTATTAGCAATAGCAGTAGCACTTAGACTTATATACCGCTTCACAGTGCTTTACAGCCCTCTCTAAGCTGTTTAGAGAGTCAGCCTATTTCCCCCAACAATCTGGGTCCTCATTTTACCGACCTCGGAAGGATGGAAGGCTGAGTCAACCTTGAGCCTGGTGAGATCTGAACTGCCAAATTGCAGGCAGTTGGCAGTCAGCAGAAGTAGCCTGCAGTACCGCACTCTAACCACTGTGCCACCGCAGCTTATTGACACATAAATGATGCATAAACCATGATTAGGACAAGTTTTTACAGGATCAGAGAGGATGCACTGGTCACCATTCCTTGGAAAAAAGAATTAGTTCAGAAAGCATAAATAAATAAATCATTATGTATTTCAATTCAAAATTATTGCTATTTTATTCTTCTTCTTTTTTTCCCACCCAAAACAGCAAATGCCCTTAGCTGCCAATGTTCTACGTGTGATACCAAAGAAACTTGTAAAGTCGAAACGGGGAAATGTTATTCAATCGAGAGGGTAATCGCTACCGGTAAATGCTGACACTTCCTATTTGCTTTTCTGAATAACTACTTCTAGAAACTTTCTCAATTGAAAGAGAGGGAAGGAGGCAGGGAAAGAGGAAGAAAGGAGAGGAGAGGAGAGGAGAGAAAGAGAAGAAGGAAAAGAGAGAGAGAGAGAGAGAAAGAAAGAAAGAAAGAAAGAAAGAAAGAAAGAAAGAAAGAAAGAAAGAAAGAAAGAAAGAAAGAAAGACAGACGGGAAGCAGAAGAGAAAGGAAGAGAGGACGAGGAGAGGAGAATTTTCCAGCATCCACAATTGCTTGGCGTTTGCCCAATCTCCTGGAAAAGTCTCATTTTGGATGGTGTTTAAGCATCATGGCCACAAAAATGTGGCTGAAAATGTCCTTGATCTTACCTTTCCATAATGCCAGGAGATTGTGAAAATTTATACCATGTTTAATTGTTGGGGAACTCATCCTGGTCTCTGTAGACCTAAAAGGTGAAGGCACAGGATTCTAACCCCACACCTGGACTCTACTGAGAAGTATCAATTGTGGGAAGCCTCCATCCCCCTCCTAGGAGAATGAAATATTGGGGGGGGGGATATTAAAAGAGGCAGAATACTATATTTACCCAAAGGAGAAATGGAATTTCCTCCATAGTAAAAAGCCTCTAGCAGATGGGAGGAAGTCTTTAGAAATGGATATTTGGGCTCATTAAGAAATCCAGGCCAATCTATTCATAATCAAAATACCTTCAGCTCAAATGAAGGGATTAAAGAAGGACAGGATATGATCTCCACTTCATTCATTGAGAAAAAGTGGAAACAATTCCAGCCCATTAAAGAAAGGCAGGGTAGCGGCAAAATTAATTACATCTCTTTGACAGGACTAAGCCAAAGGAAGCTGGTGCTTTAGACCCATTTACTAGCCTTTAAGGGATGTGGTGGTTCAGTGGCTAAGACGCTGAGCTTGTCAATCAGAAAGGTCAGCAGTTCAGCGGCTTGAATCCGTAGTGCCGCGTAACGGGGTGAGATCCCGTTCCTTGTCCCAGCTTCTGCCAACCTAGCAGTTCGAAAGCAGGTAAAAAAATGCAAGTAGAGAAATAGGGACCACCTTTGGTGGGAAGGTAACAACGTTCCGTGCACCTTTGGCATTGAGTCATGCCGGCCACATGACCATGAAGACATCTTCAGACAGCGCTGGCTCTTCGGCTTAGAAACGGAGATGAGCATCGCCCCCTAGAGTCAGGAACACAGACTAGAAGATATGTGTGAGGGGAACCTTTACCTTTACCTTTACTAGCCTTTGGGAAACAAGCCAGCCAAAATCAAATAACAAACCACACAATGCAAACCTCCAGATTACAAAGTGCTGTTTAAAAATAAAAACTGTATCAATGTTTGGTGGGCGTGGTGTGGCTTTTCTCCCTGAAAACATCTCATCCAGAAGCTTTTTCGAGAAACGTTTTCAAGGGGAAAAAAAACCCCAAGGAAGTCCAATTGTCATTTGTAAAGCACCCTTGGGACTACTGAGGAGTGTTTTTAACAAACGCCAACAGTTGCCTTTTCAGCTCCTTTGTAACACAGTTTTCCTCCCCTTTCTCCGCAGGGAAAGACAAGCCAGTTAAAGAAACAATTAAAGGCTGCCAGGACGACAAAGTGGATCCAAATATCTGCAAACAGGGATTTATCCTCATGTCCTCTGAGAAGGATTTTTATCTGATGAGCAATATTACATGCTGTGATACAGATTTGTGCAATAAAGATCTCAGTGCAAGTAGGTGGCATTTGTTTGTTTTTTTAAATCGGCTTTTATTTGCATTCCCACCCCCCCGCCGATTCCCATTTCATACAGCCCCCATTTTAATAGCAATCTCTCTGGATGGAATTCTTACTGATAGTTAGGTGACTGTATTTATAATGCACCAGGTAAACTCCCAAGGGACATCAGACTTAAATGTCTAAATTGTCCATTAAAATGTCTGGGGCATTTCAAGGGCTATCAGCAGATTCAAACTCAATGTAATTCGCTCTAATCTTGATTGTAGGAAATATTTATTAGTTCGTTTTATATGCCGCCCTTTTCCGGAGACTCAGGGCGGCTTACAATGCGTTAAGCAATAGCCTTCATACTTTTGTATATACCTGCTTAGTAGGGCTTTCGGCTCCCTCCCCCCACCCCCCCGAACGGTGTTCTATTTTATACAAAGTCAGCTTATTGCCCCCACAAACCGGGTCCTCATTTTACCTACCTTCGAACGGATGGAAGGCTGAGTCAACCTTGAGCCTGGTGAGATTTGAACTTACAGTAATTGCAGGCAGCTGGTGTTATCTTAACAGTGCTTTAGTCTGCTGCGCCACCAAGACTTCTGCAATAGAGTAGTAAATGTCTGGAACACTCTACCTGATCCTGTGGTTAGTCTCGCTAATCTCCATATCTTTTACCTTAAACTGTCTACCGTGGACCTTTCATGTTTCTTAAGAGGTCCCTAAAGGGCCATGCATAAGCGCACCAGCGTGCCTTCTGACCCTATCATACTGTTCCCATTTATATGTGCACATTTTATGTGTTTATGGCTATGTTTTGCTTATTTATTTCCTTTTATTTGTGCCAATTTTTTTTCATGTGTCCATGTCTATGTCTATACTGTTACTTGTTTCCTTGTACTTGTTGACAAATAAATAAATAAATAATAATAATAACCACCTCAGGAAATTAGACCTAAATATCCATTCCATCTAAACCAGAGATCACACCTCCAGCTGGTGATTCAGAACAGGCCCCGCTCCATTGTGCAGAGAATAAATATCTGTCCTTCTACAAATTTTGGGGAGTGGTATCCCCAAAAACGGAACTGGATAAGATTTCCCCTCCCAAATACCCCTGCGATAATTTTGCTCGTGGAAATAGCGCAGAAGGTTCAGCTCCGTGCTAACTCATTGATATCTTAATTCTTGCAGCACTTGAAAGGAGTCTTCCCAAGAGTAATCTGTTTTGCCCATCATGCTTTGCTCTCGATAAGAATTTATGCGATGGCAAATCAATGAACTGCAACGATCTCCAGAAGAAATGCTTCAACATCAGCGGGACAGTCAACAAAAAAGGTAAATCAGAAACATCCCATAGATTCATTACATTTGAATCCAGACTCTTGTCCCAAAAGCTGTACCCGCTTCTAACAGACTCGACTAAACTACAGTTGCAAGTAGAATTTCTATTGCTAAGCAAGCCAGTCATTAAATGAGGTGTGCCTGGTTTTTGCCACAGCTGTTCAGGGATTTCACTGCAGTTGTTAAGTAAATCAAATGGTCATTAAGAGAAGCTGGCTTCCCCCATTGAGTTGGCTTGTTGGACACCTGGTGGGAAGGTCGCAAGTAGCGCTCACATGACCACATGACACTGCAACTCTCCTAAATATATGCCCGTTGCCAAGCACCCAAATCAATTGAACATGGAGAAGCTGTGACTGGAGTTAAGTCACTTTTTTTCAGTGCCGCTGTAACTTTGAACATTCTCTAAGTGAATGGTTGTAAGTTGAGAACTATCTGTAGGAGAAGGAGAAACGATCCCTTAGTCTAAGCCAGGGGTATCAAACTAGATTTCTTCGAGGGCTGGATGTTCTGCCCCAGCTATGGACCCCAAAGAACGCAGCACACACAAAATCTGTACAAACCTTAGTTTACTAAATTAAATCAGTTTTTTTTTCAAACATAGGCTGTTAATTAACTTTCTTAACAGCCTACAAGAATCCAAAGAATAAATAATCTTAATCTTACTATGGTTGGCAGAAAGCCCAGAAGCAATTTGCAGAAAATTAAGATCAAGGCACGAAGGAGAGTGAACGAAGTTGTTCCCTGCAAATTGCTTCAGTCGGCATTCCTCCTTAAATAGGCTAAGGGAGTGGCCAATTAGCCCCAAGCCTTACTCTCGAGGAGACCTCCTCCTGAGGCTGCGTACGGGCCACAACACTAGATCAGCAATGTAGATCTCCGCGAGCTGGTGCAGGGTGGCGGGGTGGGCGGGGAGCAGGGGGGAAAATGGGACAGATGCCTCCTGTAGCAACCTGCTGGCCAAAATGGGGCATGGGTGGGCCACATGCAGCCCCCTGCGCCCCATTTTTGCAGCAAAACCTGGACGGCCTCCTGCAGCACTTTGCTGGCCACACGGGCCACGTGGAGGGTCTCGCGGGGCCTCCATGTGGCCCATGCTGGCTGGGGAATTCTGGGAGTTGAAGTCCACAAGTCTTAAAGTGGCCAAAGTTGGAGACCCCTGGTTTATAGAGCCAGCATATTGCCTCCAATAATCTGGGTCTTTTATTTTACCAGCCATGGAAGGATGGAAGACTGAGTCAACTTTGAGCCAGTGAGAATCGAACTGCCGGCAGTCGGCAGAATTAGCCTGCAATACTGCTTTCTAATCACTGCGCCACCACCGCTCAGATAAAATGTGCAGACATCCCATTGGTTTTACTATCAATTCATTGATTTAGATATGTGTCAAATCAAACAAGTCAGGATCTGAGGAACTTCCTGCCAATAATAATAATAATAATAATAATAATAATAATAATAATAATAATAATAATAATAATAATAACACATTCACTCATCTCTAGTGAAAATTGCAGGGAATTTGGTGCACAGTTGAGCCAAATTCAACATCGCTCCTGGGGAGAAAAACATGCTAATTCTAGTCCTGTCCTACCCCTCCCCCCCAACATCCTTTGGTTTCACAGGAAATTCTACTGGAGTTCAAGATTTCAATGCCAGGGGATGCGCTGTTGAAAACACCATCTTCAAAAAAGGTTTCACCCTATCCTCTGAAGATGCAAAGTATGAACTTGAAAATGTCCAACTTGGGGAAGCCGAATCCAAAAGTGGTGGCAGTCAGATTTCCAGTTGCCTATCTTTTGCTATCTTTCTGCCGAGTGTCCTTTGGTTCCTACTGGACATCTCCCTATATTAACCCCCAACCTGCCAGTGTCCTCTCTACTCAAATGGGGAAAATCTCCCATGGAATTCTACCAAAGAAGGCATAAATCCAAGAAGTTTTGGCTTCAGCAATTGCTGGTGCCCATGTGTCTCTCAATTGCTGGTTTGAGTCTCTTTCTCTGCATCTCTCTCTCTCTCTCTCTTTTCTCTTTGTTCAGTCAAAAGGGATTTTAATTTATCTAATTAATGCATATCTTAAATAAGAATAGAAAGGAATATTGGTGTTAAGGACGTCACGCAAGTAAAGGCATCCCAATGATATAGATACTGTTTCGTTTCATGAGCTTTTTACATAGTGGTTTGAAAAGGCTTGGTTAAGATTGGAGTAGATTAATTGGTTTAAATAATTAAGCTTCCAACGATTGAGGTAAGGCTGCAATCATCATACTGAAGAACAAAAATATATATTGACATGTAGTTTTTTTTTCTGATGATGTATGATTCCCATCTAAGGGGCACTCTGGTGTGCATGTGTGATGCCTCTTGTAAGACAATGCCTGCCATCTTTCATTGTTTCTTCCATTTAAAAAAAAATCAACTCAAAATAAATGTGTCCGGCAATTATTATTTTTTTCCAAAAACAAATTAGCAAACTGTGTTCAGAAGTAAATATTGCTAAATCAAAGGGATCTATTTTCATATAAATGGGTATATGATGCAGACAAGAATGAAGCATAGGGCTGGAAGCAGGGGTGAAATCCAGAAGATTCTGACAGGTTCTGGAGAACTGGTAGTGGAAATTTTGAGTAGTTCGGCGAACCGGCAAATACCACCTCTGGCTGGTCCCAGAGTGGGGTGGGAATGGAGATTTTGCAGTATCCTTCCCCTGGAGTGGGGTGGAAATGGAGATTTTGCAGTATCCTTCCCCTGCCCACCCACCAAGCCACGCATACCATGCCACACCACGCCCACCAAGCCACGCACACAGAACCGGTAGTAAAAAAGTTTGAATTTCACCACTGTCTGGAAGGGAATTTGGAGGGCTTCTGGTCTAAACCCCTGGCCAAGGCAGGAGTCCTTATTCCATCCCTGACGAATAGATAGCCTTTCTTGAAAACCATCAGCGATTATGATCCCACGACCCTGAAAGGCAAATTGTTTCATTGACTAATTGTTCTCACTCTCAGGAAGTTTCTCCTTACTTTTAGGTTGGTTCTCTCCTTGATTAGTTTCGACCCATTGCTCCTTGTCTTGCCCTCAGCGAATCAATTGCAGGTTATCCATTATTTCCTTCTGTACCTTGGTCATGTTTTACTTACAGAAAACTCAAGTTTTACTGATAGCTTCTAAGCAGTGGTGGGATTCAAATAATTTAACAACCGGTTCTCTGTCCTAATGACCGGCTGGGTGGGCATGGCCATGGTGGCATCACTCGGCCTCCCTGCAGTCTCCTGGGAGCAAAAACGGGCCACAGAGGGGCAGGACCATACCCCCCCCCATGCCCCATTTTGGGCATAGTTGGTCTCCCTGCACTTACTTACCTGGGAGCTAAAACGGGGCGTGTGGGGACTTCTGGAAGGGGTGGGGAGGGGAGGGGCCAGCCAGCAATTTAACAACCGGTTCGGCCAAAGTGGTGCGAACCGGTTGAATCCCACCACTGCTTCTAAGGGCCTGGATGACACTAGATCAAGATAAAACTTAAGCCTTCCAACGAGTGGGTTTTAGGGTTGGACCTGGAACAGATCAAGTTTTCTCTTGATTATTTTTTCTTCTTCCTTGTATTTGCATCCTCTCTCTTAAGATTGTGATCAATTCCTATGGACCAGGAATACCGGCCTATGATAGATAGTCAACTCTTCCAATATGAAAAGAGGATACAAAAAAAAACAAAACCCCACACTCTGACCTCTGTGAAGCAAGGTTAATGGGTGGAACCAGAAACCACTAATCAGAATCTACCAGATGTAGTTAATTATTGCGACGGCTAAGGTTAAATAAATTACATTCTGTCTCAGTGAGCTGAGAACTAGGCTGACATTCTGAGTTGCAATATTTTGGTTTTGTATGTGTGGTAAACACAGCCATTGAAATGACATCAACAACCCACACCACTTGTGAGCGAGGTTGGGCCCAACAATGCATTAGCAGTCCTTCAGAGAACTCTTACTTGACATCTGGCCATCTAGGAGGAGAATCTGTCGCATCGTATTTCGTTTGATCCATGCATGATAGAAAAGTAAACCGACAAAGGTAAACAGTACTTGCCTGTGACTTCAGGATTGCTCAATGTGAGAAGAGCACTACAAGTAGTCCTTATTGTCTATGGAGATTCTCAGTCATCCAGGTTATCTCAAAGGTGCTTTGGGATGGAAGGATGGAATGAATGAATGAATGAATGAATGAAATGAAGGATGGAGGATGGAAGGATGGAGGATGAAATCCTTGCATCCTTCACCATTCAGTCAGAACTGAAGAAGCTTCATGGATGAAAAGCAAAACATCTGCAAGGAAAAAATAAGGAAGTCCAATCGCCTTTTGAAAAAGCATCTTTGGGACAAGGACAAGGAGCCTGGATAGCTCAACAGCCAGAGCTCTGTAATTTAAGACCAGCTGTCTGCAATTAAAGTAAGAGCGAATCCCGCCAGGCTCAAGGTTGACTCAGCCTTCCATCCTTTCTAAGGTAGGTAAATTGAGGACCCAGTTTGTGGGGGCAATAAGCTGACTTTGTATAAATATACAAAAGAATGAAGGCTATTGCTTAACGCACTGTAAGCCGCCCTGAGTCTCTGGAGAAGGGCGGCATATAAATCAAATTTAAAAAAAAAAAAAGTAGTTTACACATAGCAATTCCAGCAGTCCTATTAAGTGAGGACCAAGCAGATTGCTAAGGGAGGACCTCACGTGACTACAGCTTGCGACTTCCTGACAGATTCTCCATTAACTTTGTGGCTCACTCTCACATCATAAACATGAGGTGATTATGGGTGCCAAGTGGCCGGATCACAATCATCTTGACAAAAAAATAATGGGTCTTAATGCCCAACCATCTGGAAAACATCACATGGCGAGGCTAAACTAACAAGGTTATTTTCATTAGAAAGGACAGCTGAGTGACGCAATCAACAAGCACACAGCGGTACATCACAGCTGCTGGCAACCCTTTGATACCTCAGCCCATTTTATTGTCAATCATGAATAGTTTATACATTTACAAAACAGCAAAGGGGTTATATATATATATATATATATATATATATATATATATATATATATATATATATGTCTTTTTCTGTTTTTCGTAGGCTTTTATGTGCATATTCTTTCTAGCCAGGTTTTACCTACGTAAGCTAGGTTGTTCTGCAGCTCTGACTGTGTGAAATCTCATTCACCAGCCTCAGAGCTCCTCCTCTGCTGACAAACTGCAACTCTGCGTTGCTCTCTGGGAGACTCAGATAGCTATTTCTGCCTTATAAGGCTTCGTCAGTGAGCCACACCCACTTCTCAGATATTCCCCCTGTAAAGGTACAATGTGTCTTTTTCTGTTTTTCGTAGGCTTTTATGTGCATATTCTTTCTAGCCAGGTTTTACCTACGTAAGCTAGGTTGTTCTGCAGCTCTGACTGTGTGAAATCTCATTCACCAGCCTCAGAGCTCCTCCTCTGCTGACAAACTGCAACTCTGCGTTGCTCTCTGGGAGACTCAGATAGCTATTTCTGCCTTATAAGGCTTCGTCAGTGAGCCACACCCACTTCTCAGATATTCCCCCTGTAAAGGTACAATGTGTCTTTTTCTGTTTTTCGTAGGCTTTTATGTGCATATTCTTTCTAGCCAGGTTTTACCTACGTAAGCTAGGTTGTTCTGCAGCTCTGACTGTGTGAAATCTCATTCACCAGCCTCAGAGCTCCTCCTCTGCTGACAAACTGCAACTCTGCGTTGCTCTCTGGGAGACTCAGATAGCTATTTCTGCCTTAGAGAGAGAGAGCAGAGAGCAACGCAGAGTTGCAGTTTGTCAGCAGAGGAGGAGCTCTGAGGCTGGTGAATGAGATTTCACACAGTCAGAGCTGCAGAACAACCTAGCTTACGTAGGTAAAACCTGGCTAGAAAGAATATGCACATAAAAGCCTACGAAAAACAGAAAAAGACACATTGTACCTTTACAGGGGGAATATCTGAGAAGTGGGTGTGGCTCACTGACGAAGCCTTATAAGGCAGAAATAGCTATCTGAGTCTCCCAGAGAGCAACGCAGAGTTGCAGTTTGTCAGCAGAGGAGGAGCTCTGAGGCTGGTGAATGAGATTTCACACAGTCAGAGCTGCAGAACAACCTAGCTTACGTAGGTAAAACCTGGCTAGAAAGAATATGCACATAAAAGCCTACGAAAAACAGAAAAAGACACATTGTACCTTTACAGGGGGAATATCTGAGAAGTGGGTGTGGCTCACTGACGAAGCCTTATAAGGCAGAAATAGCTATCTGAGTCTCCCAGAGAGCAACGCAGAGTTGCAGTTTGTCAGCAGAGGAGGAGCTCTGAGGCTGGTGAATGAGATTTCACACAGTCAGAGCTGCAGAACAACCTAGCTTACGTAGGTAAAACCTGGCTAGAAAGAATATGCATATATATATATATATATATATATATATATATATATATATATATATATATATATATATATATTTTCTTACTTCTTCGTAGGGTCTATGTGTGTTTTTCTTCTAGCCAGGTTTTCCCTACGTAGCCAAGGTTTTTTTGTAGCTCCAGCTCAGTAGAATCTCATCTACTCGGTTCTGGGCTTTTTTCCTTTCTAACACCTAGCAAGCTTTGACTGCTAGGTGGGAGACCTAAATAGATCCATTTCTAGCTCGTTAGCTGTCGTCAGTAGGCCACACCCACCTCCTCCCTGTAAAGGCATAGTATCAATTTTCTTAGGAAATTGATACTATGAAAAGTATCAGGAAAAAGTATGAAAAGTATCAAGGAAAAAAGCCCAGAACCGAGTAGATGAGATTCTACTGAGCTGGAGCTACAAAAAAAACCTTGGCTACGTAGGGAAAACCTGGCTAAAAGAAAAACACACACACACACACACACACACACACACACACACACACACATATATATATATATATATATATATATATATATATATATATATATGCATATTCTTTCTAGCCAGGTTTTACCTACGTAAGCTAGGTTGTTCTGCAGCTCTGACTGTGTGAAATCTCATTCACAGTCAGAGCTGCAGAACAACCTAGCTTACGTAGGTAAAACCTGGCTAGAAAGAATATGCACATAAAAGCCTACGAAAAACAGAAAAAGACATATATATATATATATATATATATAACTACACAATTCAGAGGACAAAATTTAAAAGACACCGTATTTTTCGGACTATAAGACACACTGGAGTATAAGACACCTACCTTTTGGGGAGAGGAAAACAAGAAAAAAATATCTGCCTTTGCCCATTCGCCACCACCCATTCCTGCGGCCCATTTGTTGTGGCCTGTTCGCTGCGGCCATGGTCCGTTCAGCGCGGCCCATTCGACACGCTGTGTTCACCGCCGTCTGTTTGTTGCCACCATTCGGTGTGGCCCATTCACTGCCGCCGATCCCCACTGCCTGGAACCAGCACAAAATGCAACATGTGGAGGCTAGAAATGCGATGTGCGGAGGCCGAAAACAGCCGAAGGATGGGGGCTGGTGGGTGGGCGGGGCTTCGTCAACATTTGGTGTATAAGACGCACCGCAATTTTCACCCACTTTTAGGGGGAGAAAAAGTGCGTCTTATAGTAAAAGTACAGTAACTTTTACAACACATATACCTTTCAAGGTCAAACTCATCTTTATTACTGCCTAAGCCCAACCACATTAACTCGTACAAACAAAACTTACCATTAATTAATGCCATCCTAACCCACTCATTCTTATCTAACAAAACTCCCTCCCTCCCTCTAGATAGATAGATAGATAGATAGATAGATAGATAGGTAGATAGGTAGATAGATAGGTAGGTAGGTAGGTAGATAGATAGAGATAGAGATAGAGATAGAGATAGAGATAGAGATAGAGATAGAGATAGAGATAGAGATAGAGATAGAGATAGAGATAGAGATAGAGATAGAGATAAAACAGGTCTGATTGGCCTAAAGCTCATTTTTAAAAAAGTGGAAACAGCAACAACAATAAAAAAAGTCTTCAAATTGAATAAACCAACTCTGACAAAAACGAGAGACCAAGATAAGAAGGATTTGCTTCTCAGTGGCTTAGTGGGTAGGAGAGATCAGGCCATCTACTTTCAGAAATTACTGTAAATTTTGTCTTGATTGTAGTCTTTTTGCAAGAACACGAAGTTATATGAGAATTTAATTGCAGCCCAGTTTCATGGTGGCAGCTTTTAGCGAGTGCAATAAGCTAATCATGTTTGCTGGCATCATTTTTTCTTCAATGTTGGGCAACGGCTCCCTCCCAACCCATTCACATGTTGCCAGAAGTAACGATGCACATGTATACACCAACACCCAGACACGTGATCTCAAAAAGGTAACAAACCACACTGGATAACCCCTGGAGCCAGAAACCCCTGGAGATAACCTCAACTGGAAAGTACTTCTTGGTAAAAAAGATTCTGTTGGGTTTCTATAAAAGGTACATCAACGTATCCGCGGAGTCACTAAGAATTGAAGAGACTTTAATTTTTCTCTCTCTCCCTATTAGCTCTTCATTGGGAATCATCGTATTTTTTATTATTTTTGCTATTATTGACTTTGTTCATCATTCAAAGCAGCATGAACTAAAGACTCCACCTTCAAGCCAAATTTGCACACCTGGGTGTTATGTTTATTGTTCCATCCGTTCGAAACAGGACTTCCAACTAAACCAGCCTTTGTATTGTTGCGACATAATGGAGATTTTGTAGACTGACCCATCCCGGATGTTTTTAACCTTTCATTTCTGTTCACTTCTACTCTCAGGCTTTAGGTACAACCGCCGGGAGTTAAAATGGGCCCCTCCCCAATAAAACTAGAGATGGCAATCTGCAGGTTTGTGGGGGGGAGGTGAAAATACATTTTCTGGGTAAGAAAAATATAAGGGAGTGATCAGTGGTGAAATCTGAACCAGTTTACTACCAGTTTGCTGGCTGCGCTGCGCAGTGCGAACCACGCACCAAATGCAAGGTGTCCATGCGCAGTGCACACCAAAAGGAGACATGCGGTAAATAGAACAGTGCACGAGGGGGGGGGGTGATCAGCTGTGGCGTGCAATCTTTTTTTTTTTTTTTTACTTTTAAAAGCATTGCTTTTAAAAAAAAGTCTCTGATGATCCGCGTGGCTCAGCTGGGATCTTCAGAGCCTTTTAAAAGTATTTTTTTTTACAACCTCTTCTACCCAAGAGGTTGTAGAAAAAATGCTTTTAAAAGTTTTTTTTTTAAAAAAGCCTCTGACGATCTAGCAACTCAGCTGACCTTGCTTAATGTCAGGACGGCCTCCTTTCATTATCCAAGAAAGAAAAACCCCGACTCCATTTTCATAGAGAAAGGTAACTTTTACTGGATAAGAACTGAATGCAGTCAAAGAAAAGCAAGGTCTGAAGCAAAGGTGCAAAAATCACATATAGAAAGCTTCCCTCCCCCCAACTGTCCAGCATAAATCATCCAATCCAAAAGTTCTCCAGGGGTCATGTGGGAGCAAACGTCTGGCAGTATCATCCTCTTGCTATGCCACGACCGGTGACCTTGAGACGTTATTAGCTTCAAAGAAAAACGCTGCAGCAAAGATTCACTTTCGTTTTCCTCCAGCTCGCTTCCCCCTCCCAAGAATCTGAAGAGCTCCCCCCTCCCCCTGTTTCATGGCAGCCAAGCAAGTAAGCAATGAAAGAGCAGAAGCTGACAGCTGGGATCGTCAGAGGCTTTTTTTTTTACCTTTTAAAAGCATTTTTTAAACAACCTCTTCAGCCGGAGAGATCGTAGAAAAAAATGCTTTGAAAAGGCTCCGACGATCCCAGCTGAGTGAATGAATAGCACATATGTGCAAGGGGAACCTTTACCTTTTTAATTTAATAGTGTAATTGGCTAAATATCACCCCATAATTGGCTTCGCACAACATCGGTAAACAAGTACAGGTAATCCTCGACTTACAACAGTTCATTTAATGACCGTTTGAAGTTACGACGACACTGGAAAAAAGGGCCTTCTGACAGTTTTTCCACACTCACAACGTCTGTAGCATCCCTCCACTCACGTGATCAAAATTCAGATGCTTGACAACTGGTTCATATTTATGACGGTTGCAGTGTCACATGGTCCTGTTGGAAGGAATGTCCTTCTGGGTTCAGCTCCAAGTGGGGAAAAAGACACTGGAAACATGAGACTGCTTGGAAAGATGGTTTAATGGAAGACAGGATCACATGGTTTGAGTTCCTGAACAGAAAAGGGGCGAGATAGAGCGAGTCCCCGGGTTTTTATGCTCTCCCTGGCTTTGAACTTCCTGGGGCCCTGAAAGAGTATCCTGATTGGTTGTCAGACTCCCAGAGGGTGGGGGTCTTAGCTAGCCTTGCTGGCTGATGTAATCTTCCCAGGTGCCATGTGGTGAGTTTCTGTGCCAGATGTGTCCCATTGTGTTAGTTTCTGTTGCTATTGTGTTGCAGATGGGTCCTATTGTCAAAGATTGAGTTTCTGCCTCTGGCCCATGAACAAAGGTGCGGGGGACAGGAAGGTGGGAGTTGCTTGGTCTTTAAAACATGTTTCTCCATTTCTCAACCAGGGAAACATAATATTCTGCCTTTTTAATATTTCCTAAAATATTTCATTCTTCTAGGAAAGGGGTGGGTGCTAACTTCCTACAGTCCCCTTTTGCGACCTTCCGACAAGCAAAGTCAAACGGGAAGCCAGGTTCACTTAACAACCGTGTTACGTAACTGAACAATGGCAAGGTTTCCCTTAATCACCTTGTCAAGAAAGGTCGTAAAATGGTTCAAAACTTAACAAATGTCTCACTTAACAACCGAAATTTTGGGCTCCAGCGTGATCGTAAATTGAAGACTACCTGTAATCCCATTTTCTTTGTGTGCTGAATAATGCTCAGTTCATTTATCACAATAAGAAAAAAATAATCCCTAAAGTCAACAGTAGCTCTGGTCACATTTGACGGGTTATGCAAATACAGCTTCTAATTTTGGAAACCCACCTGGGCTCTATTGTTGAGTTGAGTTTTCTTGATTTGTTTCAAATCAAATGAATCATCATTACAGAGCTAGAAAAACCAACATCAGGGCGTGGATACAGTCATTAAAAAGAAGTATAAAAAGTTATATTAAGTGGAAAGCAATAATGAACTATAGATGGTATCAGAAATATACAGCAGAAAAGATGTGTAAGAGGCATAGAAGATATAAATACATAATTAGTGGGAACAAAAAAAAGGAGGGGTAGAAATGCAGAGGAGAAAAAAAATGGTATGTGAAAGGTGAAGTATGTACCGTATTTTTCGGAGTATAAGACACACAGGAGTATAAGATGCACCTTAGTTTTTGGGGAGGAGAATAGGGGAAAAAAAATCTGTCTACCAGGTATTCATTTGGCTAGCGTCCTTAGTCTGGTCAGCTTCAGCACATTAGTTGGCTGGTTTTGAGTGCGCTCGCGCTCACTACGCACCTGATTGGGGATAAAAAACAGCTTCTAAAGCACAGCTGATCGTCGGAGAGAGAAGCAATGAGAAAAGCAGGCGAAGCGCGGAAGATCACTTCACTCGCTAGCGCCTCATTAGGGCTGAAAAAAAAGCTTCACAGCTGAGAATCGGAGGGAGCAGGCAAAGCACGGAAGATCGCTAGCGCCTCTTTAGGGCTGAAAAAAAGCTTCGAAAAAGCTACATTCAGAGTATAAGATGCACCCAAAATTTCAGCCTCTTTTAAGGGGGGGGGGAGTGTGTGTTATACTCCAAAAAATACGGTAAGTCAAATTGACTCTACTTTGCAGTGTTGAGTTCTAAACAGAAGGTAGAAATAATCATCTGATGAATTATGAGAACATTTGCATAGAACCTGGAAATGTTGAATGTTGTAACAGGGCTGGTATACAAAATCAACAGGGAGATGTAAAAACTGTGTATCCTGGATAGTTTTGTAATACAGGTAGTCCTCGGTTTATGACCACAATTGGGCCCAAAATTTCTGTGGCTAAACAAAACCTTTGTTAAGTAAGTAACAAGTCATTTACTTGTAATTCGGCTGTCATTTAGAATATGGAGGAGCAGACCTGAGGGGATCGAAATGCTGTGTTTTGGGCTACCAGCTAAGGGGAACATGGTTTTTCTCTAAACATGCCAGTTTCACTAAATCATAATGAAAATAAATTGTGGCAGCGAAAGTATTTGTGTCTGGGTATTTTTCTATGTGAGTGTTTGAATGGACATGAGAAGATAGCTTTGATCACCTGGTCATTCCCTCCTCTGGTGTCATCCATTTTTGACTCAATACAGCTATACTCTTAGCCACTTTTCTTTTGGAATACCTCTAATGATAGAATAGAATAGAATAACGTAGTTCAAAGGGACCTTAGAGGTAGTGGTGGGATTCAAATTTTTACTACCAGTTCTGTGGGCGTGGCTTGGTGGGCGTGGCATGGCTTGGTGGGCGTGGTTTGGTGGGCGTGGCAAGGGAAGGTTACTGCAAAATCCCCATTTCCTCCTGATCAGCTGGGAGGCAGAGAATAGATGGGGGCAGGGCCAGGCAGAGGTGGTATCTACCAGTTCTCCGAACTACTCAAAATTTCTGCTACCGGTTCTCCAGAACTGGTCAAGACCTGCTGAAACCCACCTCTGCTTGAGGTCTTCTAGTCCAATCCCCTGCTTAGGTAGGAAACCCTACACCACTTCAGACAAATGGTTATCCAACATCTTCTTTAAAACTTCCAGTGTTGGAGCATCCACAACTTCTGGAGGCAAGTGGTTTCACTGGTTAATTGTTCTCACTATCAGGAAATTTCTCCTTAGTTCTAAGTTGCTTCTCTTCTTGATTAGTTTCCATCCATTGCTTCTTGTCCTGCCTTCAGTTGCTTTGGAGAATAGCTTGACTCCCTCTTCTTTATGGCAGTCTCCTGCCATTCTTTCTGGTCATATTACAAGAGAGTTGTAATGTAGTAACTGTGAGAGGGATCTTAGTGTCCTAGTGGACAATCACTTAAATATGAGCCAGCAGTGTGTTGCAGCTGCCAAAAACTTTTCTTTTGGAATACCTCCTACCTACCATTCTCTTTTGTCACTGTTAAAAAGTGTTCAAGGATCAAGCCCAATAACTCCATCACACGAGTATTCATTTAGTTAAAGGTCTTAATTCATAACATGTCTCTTCCTTACAGATGTTGGACTGGAACTGGCTCTGGACCGCATGGCTGGACCTTAAGTACCTGTGGGGCAGAGCTAAGGTAAGGAGGGGTCAATGGGTAAGGGTGGACCCTGGGAGTTAATCTCATCAGCTCCCTGCCCCCTGGCATGGGCATGAGGTCAGGTATTTATATGTGACAGTCAAATCTTTCTCCCCAAAGGAAATGGGTCTAAGAAGATATCTAGGAGTTCTTCATAAATGTTGGGAAGAGCTTCTATGTCTAATGCCATGGGAGTTTGGATTAGGTATGCCGGATGCCAAGAAGTATGGCGAATCTATGGCTAGTATGGCTAGGCTATGGCTAGTCTAGAGAAAAGAAGGACTAAGGGTGACATGATAGCAGTATGTCAATATTTGGGGGCTGCCAGAAAGAACAAGGGGTCAACTTATTTTCCAGAGTACCTGAAGGCAGGACAAGAAACAATGGGTGGAAATCAATCAAGGAGAGAAGCAACCTGGAATTTAGGAGAAACTTCCTGACACTGAGGACAATGAACCAATGGAACACCCTCCAAGATCCCTTCCAGGTGCAGTGGTGTTACATGGCCCATTCTTGGGCTACCAAGAACTCCCTGCATCAATGCTCTCTGCACTATCTGTGTGCTAATGTGAATATTGGGTTTTTTTCTCCCTAGAGATTCATGACCAAGTAAGGAGAGTGACAACAATAAGGAGGGCTCTTTGTATATTGCTAGGCATGAGAAGACATGTCCATACAAGCCCAAGGCAGGGACGAGATAACAAGACCCAAGCAAGTCTGATTTATTTATACCTAATCGACAGAATCTTACCAAACTAAAGTTGTAAATTTCTTACCTACATCTTGACAAATTCTAGGGTGTGACTACCATGAACCTCCTCCTCATCCATCTTGGGATTGCACGGTCTCTTAAACTGGACTTCTTTGTGGGAAAACTTTGTGTTGCCAAAAGCCTCTCCCACTGCTCCTACAAGTGCACAATCCATCACCTTATTGTGTAGTATTTGTTAAGATGTCTTCTTGTATGGGAAAGGGAGACTGGTTGAAGAGATTCTACCAAGGGATTGGTCAGATTAGACACAGCATAGTCTGCAAATAGATAGTGGACGAGACAAGAAAATCAGAAGAGACAATCCCAAATCTCTTGGAGTATAAAAAGGATGGGGAGAATTGGACTTTCGGACCTGCCAGATTCTGGTAATGTAGCTTTACAATAAGATAGAATAAGTTTATCTAATTGTGTTCCTATCTGATCTACCAAGAAAGCCTGACACAATTTTCCCCAAATCATTCACAATTCAGAAGTCTTGTTTCTTCCCATATCTGCTAATTTGCCATATAAGTGCAGGCATTTGCACATTCAGTCTTCATCTACTTGTTGTTGTTGTTATTGTTGTTGTTCAGTCACTAAGTCGTGTCTGACTCTTCATGACCCCATGGAGCACAGCCACGCCAGGCCTGCCCATCCTCCACAGTCTCCAAGAGTCTGCCCAAACTCATTCTCACTACATTGATAACAATATCTAACCATCTCATCCTCTGCCACCTCCTTCTTTTGCCTTCAGTCTTTCCCAACATCAGGGTCTTTTCTAATGTGTCCTCTCCTCTCATGATCCCAACAAGCCTCAACCAACTTGTTTGTTCTCCATTGACGTTGCCACTTTCCCCATTTCACTGTGCAAGTTCTTATTACTCTACTTTGTGTGGGATTTGGTGATCACTCATGTCTTCCATTCCACCCACTGGAGGGAATTGCTCCAAAACATCCTACAGGGGAGCCACGCTCCAATAACTATAAAAGTCAGTGCATTCACTGGTTGGCTTCAGGACAACACTGGAGTCACTCTTCAGAGACCATGGCTGCTGCTCTTGTTGTCTTCTTCTGCCTCATCTCCTCGGTCTTATTGACAGGTGGTGAGTATTGCTATTCAACATTGAGATTCTAGAGAGTTGGTAAAGGGAGGTTTCTTACATGGATAAAGACACATGGATAGACAGACATCTTCATCTCTCTGTGTCAACTCGCAAAGCATTCCTGACCTGCTTTCGAGTTGCCATAGGCAGGGGGATAGGGAATCGAGCCTCGCAGCTACAGCGAGGAACAAAGCACATTCCAGCCAGCAAAAGTCAAGGCCATCTCCATGGATACCCACAGTGGCCGGAGGAAGGGACTTCTACAACCCACAAAATTACTTTGTTGGGGAATGTGACTGATGACACACCTTGGAGGGAGGGGAAAACAGGGTCAGAGCTAAGGCACGAATTAAGTGAGGTCAGAGTTGGCTTCACTTGGTCCACGCTGGCAGCTCTGTGCATGCACACATCGGGAACAGGCTCCAGCTCTTCTTGTGCCCCACTGATATCCAACTCCAAAGGCAGCTGACAATTGCCAGACGGCCCTGGCCCCGTCTCTGCCTCTGATGCAGAGCATTCATCAGAGCCTTCCGCAGACCCCAGGATTGGCCCATGTTCCTCCCCAACCTCCTCACTGTCTGAGTCTGCCACCTGCTCTGCTGGACCCCGGCGGGACACAACACCAGCTCCTAATTCAATGTTTTCAACCAAAACACTAAAATGAATGTCATAGATTATAAACCTACCTAACCCTTCCTCATAGTCTCAGGATACTCTGTATTGGTTCTTAATATGCTTGCACCCATTCAGCGTGTTTAGAAGGCTGATCTCAATCAATAATAAAAAGAAGGGTTTGGGAGGGAATCTCATCTGAAGAACTGAATGAAAGATCATGTTTCCTATTTAAAAGCTGAGCTAATTTCTGATACCCTTATTTTTCAATCTCTAACCTTCTAAGATTCAAAAGTTTGGTAGAAATGTTTTAGGAGACACATCTAGAAAAAAATGTTATGAATAGAATAGAATAGAATAGAATAGAATAGAATAGAATAGAATAGAATAGAATAGAATAGAATAGAATAGAATAGAACAGAATAGAATTCTTTATTGGCCAAGTGTGATTGGACACACAAGGAATTTGTCTTGGTGCATACGCTCTTATTGTACATAAAAGAAATGATACGTTCATCACGAATCATAAGATACAACACTTAATGATAGTCATAGGTTACAAATAAGCAATCAGGAAACAATATCAATATAAATCGTAAGGATACCAGCAAAAAAGTTATATAGTCATAAGTGGAAGGAGATGGGTGGTGGGAACTATGAGAAGATTAATAATAGTGCAGACTTAGTGAAGAGTTAGACAGTGTTGAGGGAATTATTTGTTTAGCAGAGTGATGGTGTTCGGGGAAAAACTGTTCTTGTGTCTACCGTATTTCCTGAAAATAAGACCCTGTCTTATTTTTTATTTTTTTTTGAACCCTGAAATAAGCACTTAGTCTTATTGCCATGCACTCAAAAACCCAATTGGGCTTATTATCAGGGGATGTCTTATTTTGGGGAAAACAGGGTAGTTAATTTGGAAGTCTAAAAAGGGTTTTTAAATAACTGTTGCATAACTTGCTTGGCTCACTACATGTATAACCATTTTGCTTCTCTCCTCTGCAGTCACATCGCTAAAATGCCAGACCTGTTTGGCCACTGGAGGAGAATGTAGAAACGAGGACATGGCATTGACGGAGTGTGAACCAGACCAAACATATTGCCTTTCCTTGACTTTCTTTATTTCTCTGAGTGAGTGAAATGTCTTTTCAGTTTAGCTGACAAGTCCATATTACCATCACTCAGTATCTCAAGCATCAAGGAATAGATCAGTTTCCTTGAAGGTGGATTTCACCATTGACTTCAACGTATTCTGCCAATTTCAGTGGGTTATATTTACTAGAAATGTTCTGTTGGCAAAAAATATTGTTTTCTGTTGCTCTGTCGTACATGGAAAACACAGGGAGAAAAGTGGTAAGAGAACGAAAGGGATGCAGTGTTCATTTAACTGTGCAGAATAGTTTCTAGAAGTTCACCGGTCAAAATTAACTCTTCCCCCTTCCCTGAAATAAAAGGAGGAAACCATCTCCAATGGGGTAATTTTGTGCCTTGAAATGCCTGCTTCTGTGCTCTTTCTCCTATTAAGGAAAATTATATCATCTTCTCGACCAGTCAACATCTATTAATACAAGGGATCTTAAATAAAATATTTAATCGAGCACGGTGCTTTTTAAACATTGCTTTTATTTTGTTTTGTTTTTTCTAAATCCCAGCATTTCCTCTCTGTTTCACAGCCACTCCTTCACTCAGATACACGGCTAAGTCTTGTGCAAGGCCTAAGGAATGTACTGATGGCATTTACAGTATCACCTCCGCACAGGGAAAATATGCTCAAGTAAACTTTTTCTGTTGCCAGTCAGACGGTTGCAATAGCCTGCCTCTTCTGTGTAAGTAACTCAACTCAATGTTTCTTTGCATAGCCTTAAATTTGGCAGTACTGTGGGCAGGGAGTGAGAAAGCCGGGGGAGCAAATTTGACCCAGTTTAAGGAGAAAGCAAGGAGATGCGGTGGCTCAGTGGCTAAGACGCTGAGCTTGTTGATCGAAAGGTTGGCAGTTCAGCGGTTCAAATCCCTAGTGCTGCGTAACACGGTGAGCTCCCATGACTTGTCCCAGCTTCTGCCAACCAAGCAGTTTGAAAGCACGTAAAAAAAAAAATGCAAGTAGAAAAATATGGACCACCTTTGGTGGGAAGGGAACAGTGCTCTGTGCGCCTTTGGTGTTTAGGCATGCCGGCCACATGACCACGGAGACGTCTTTGGACAGCACTGGATCTTCGGCTTTCAAACGGAGATGAGCACCGCCCCCTAGAGTCAGGAACGACTAGCACAGATGTGCGAGGGGAATCTTTACCTTTACCTTTTAAGGAGAAAGCAACAGCACCAACATACATGCCTCCAAAGAGATGTAAAGTTTCAATGGAGCAGCAAACTTCAGGGGGAGAGAGGGTGAGGAATAACAGAATAACAGAGTTGGGAGGGACCTTGGAGGTCTTCTAGGCCAACCCCCTGCTCAAGCAGGAAACTCAATACCCGTGATGGAGAACCTATGGCACGCGTACCACAGGTGGCAAGCATAGCCATATCAGTGGACAGGCAGCTCAGCTCTGGCGCACATACGTGCGCCGCCCAGCTGATTTTTGGGCCTTCAGAGCCCACCAGAAGTAAGGAAACACGCTGTTTCCTGCCTCCGGAAGACTTGGGGGGTGGTGGAAGGCCCGTTTTTCTTTCTCACCTGGCTCCAGATCCTCTCTATGCATCTGGGGAGGATGAAAACAGCCTTCCCCACTCCTTCAGAGGCCTTCCCGAGTCCTGAAACGGCCCATTTCCCAACTTCCTGTGGGACAGGAAGTGACTTTTTTGCTGTTCCCCAGCCTCCAGAGACTCCTAGTGAGGCCCTGGAGGCTGGGAACAGTAGCGGGGAGGGAGGGGGGTTGCACACGCATGCGCAGGGCTGGGCACTTGGAATTATGGCTATGGGCATGCGTGCGTGAACCTCCCCCACCACCCTCCTGGCACACAATGGCAAAAAGGTTAGCCATCTCTGCCCTATACCATTTCAGACAAATGGTTATCCAATCTCTTCTTTAAAAATGATGACTTAATGAAAGTTCATTAGTTGAGTGAGCCATTGTTGGGTCAACCACAGGTAGTCCTCAATTTATGGCCACAATTGAGCCCCAAATTTACATTGCTAAGTGAGAAATTTGTTACATGAGCTTTGCCCCATTTTACGACTTATGTTACCACATTTGCTAAGTGAATCACTGCAGTTGTTGAATTAGTAACACGGCTGTTAAGTGAATCTGGCCTTCCCCATTGACTTTGTTTGTCAAAAGGTCGCCAAAGGGGACCACACGACCCCAGGACACAGCAACTGTCATAAATGTGAGTCAGTTGCCAAGCATCCAAATGAAAATCATGCGACCATGAGGATGCTGCCGTGGTCATAAGGGGTGAAAAATCGTCATAAGTCACTTTTTTCAGGGCCGTTATAACTTCGAACGGTCACTAAATGAACCGTGGTAAGTTGAGGACTATCTGTATAAGATAAAAATAGCAGCTATGTGTCAGTGGACAACATGGCAGTCAAGCAACCCAGGTTGAAATGGCTGCCTAGAGTTGCAGTCAACCATTGGAGGAGAAAGAAGAGCTTCAAACAGTGGTGAGTTGTTACTGGTTCGCCCCGGTTTGGGTGAACTGTTAGCAGCCGCGGCGGGAGACTCCGCCCACCCACCCAGATGCTTCTGCACATGTGCAGAAACATCATGCGCGTGTGTGAGCACACACGCACCCACAACCGGTAGTGACGATTTTGGAAACCCACCCCTGGCTTCAATTACTGAAGTTGCCAATCAGAGCTAGGATTGTCCTAAGGGGAAGTGAGCCCTACAGACTATTCTCTCAAAAGGGCTCATAAGGGGTCAAGAGGAGGGGGGGAAACATCTATTCTGAAGGGGAGCTTCAGAACATGCGTCAGGGTGGATTTGTGATGGAGAAGATGGAATGAAGTGTCATCCTCATTCCTGGTCCAGCTCTACCTTCAGACTCTTGGATTACAAATCCTGCCCTGGCTGGGAATCCTGGAAGCCAGAATGAGAAAGGACTTGGGATTTAATATGGGACAGTGGCCATGAAAAAGTTTGCTAACCTTGGGTTGATTCCTACAGTGCCATTCCGTGATGAACTCAAACCCAATGGATTGGTATGTTTTGGATCATACACAAGACACAGAGATTCCCACCAGCCAACTCAGCCAATCCTTTGCCTTGGCCAAGAGACGCGTTGTCTCAACATGAATTTGACCATGAATACATGTGAGTGCAATCTTTTTGTTTTGTTTTTTTCCCCCTAAATCAGAGAAACGATAGAAAGAGAAGAAGAAAATCCAGGTAACAAAAAATAAATAATTAAAATCGGAAACTTTTTTTTTAAATTTGATTTATATGCCCCCCTTCTCCGGAGACAGGGTGGCTTACAATGCGTTAAGCAATAGCCTTCATACTATTGTATATTTATACAAAGTCAGCTTTTGCCCCCACAAACTGGGTCCTCATTTTACCTATCTTAGAAAGGATGGAAGGCTGAGTCAACCTTGAGCCTGGTGAGATTTGAACTTGCAGTAATTGCAGGTAGCAGATGTTAATCCCAATGCTTTTAGTCTGCTGAGCTAAAGTTGGGGGAGGAGATTAAAAATTTGGGAGAGGGAGAGGCAGACTGACTGCAGGATGGCCCAAAAACATCGAAAGAGCATCCATTGCCGTGCTGCTGAAGTTAAAGGTCTAATTACAGTGATGGGAATCAAAGAATTTAACACCCAGTTCTCTGCCCTAATGACCAGCTGAGTGGGCGTGGCCATGGTGGGCGTGGCCAGGGATGTGTGACAGGCAGCATGTACAAAGGATTTTCCCAAAGAGTGGCTACGCTCAGGAGTTTGTCAAGAGGAAAACTATCTTTGTTTTCTAATATCCTCACAATAACGTCTCAAGAGATTCTTATTCTTCCTTTTTGTTCCTTCACAGTTGGAGCTATCCAAGAGGAAGGTTTCTTCCAAGGATGCGCAACCCCAAACGTATGTACCTATCCTGAAGGAGAGATGCGAATGGCCAATGGCCTTGTAACATTCAGCACCACGAAGGAGTGTAGCACTGTGCCATTATCACTTGACAACAGTTTTCTTTCCATGTAGTCAGATTATAGCCTTCTTCCTTTCCCTTTCAGGATGTATAAAAGTGAGAAGGAGGTTGGAGCTTTGGTAGTAAGAGTAACAGAGATTTGGGGTTAAGCATTCTTGAGAGCTTGGTAGTAATTTAAAATATGGAGGAGCAGTCCTGAGAGGGTTGAAATGCTGTGTTTGGGGCTCCTAGCAGCTGAGGGGAAGGTGGTTTTTCTCTAAACATTCCATTTTCACTAAATCATAATGACAATAAATTGTGGTGTTGAAAGCATTTGTGTCTGTGTATTTTCTTAAGGAGTGTTTGGACACCCAGGAGAAGATAGCTTTGATAAAGTGGTCATTCCCTCCTCTATGTCACCCATTCTTGACTCAATTCAGATTAACAGAGTTGGAAGGGACCTGATAGGTCAGTGATGGCTAACTTTTTTGCCATCACGTGCCAAAAATAAGGGGAGCACGGGGGGGTCACGCACGTGCGTTCCCACACCCATAATTCTATACACACGGACCCCCCCCTTGACCCCCCCCCGCTTTTGGCACTCAATGGCACAGTGGGCCTGGTAGGCCTGTTTTTTTGCCCTCCCCAGGCTCCAGAGACTTTCTAGGAGCCTGGAGAGGGTGAAAGCAACCTTCCCCACCCCCCACCCCCAAGAGGCCCTCCAGAGGTCGGAAATGGACCCAACTTCCGATGGGCCCAGAAGGCCTGAAAATCAGATGGCCAGTGCACGCATGCGTGCCAGAGCTCAAACAGAAGATCCTACACCATTTCTGACAAATGGCAGTCCAATCTTTTCTTGAAAGCCTCAAGTGATGAGGCTCCCACAACTTCCAAAGGCAACTTCTGTTCCACTGGTTGATTGTTCTCACTGCCAGAAAATTCCTCCTCATTTCTAGGCTGAATCTCTCCTTGGTCAGTTTCCATCCATTATTCCTTGACTGGCCTTCAGGTGCTTTGGAAAATAGCTTGACCCCCTCCTCTCTGTGGCAGCTATGCCCTTAGCCACTTTTCTTTTGGGATACTTCCTATCCTTCTCTCTTGTCACATTGTAAGAGAGCTGTAATGTAGTAAATGGGAGAGGGATGTTAGTGTCCTAGTGGGACGACCACTTAAATATGAGCCAGCAGAGTGCTGCAGCTGCCAAAAAAAGCCAATGCAGTCCAAGGCTGCAATAACAGAGGGATAGAATCAAGATCACATGAAGTGGTAGTACTGCTTTATAATGCCTTGTTAAGATCACACATAGAATAGTCAGTGCATCCAGTTTCGGTTGCTGCGATAGAAAAACGAGACTCTAGAAAGAGTGCAGAGAAGAGCAACAAAGATGGTTAGGGGACTAGAGGCTAAAACATATTGTTGCAAGAATTGGGTATGTCTAGTCTAGTGAGAAGAAAGACGAAGGGGTCACATGATAGCAGCGTTCCAATATCTCAGTGTTGCCACAAAAAAGAGAGAGTCAAGCTATTCTCCAAAGCACCTGAGGGCAGGACAAGACGCAACGGGAAACTAATCAAGGGGAGAAGCAACCTACAACTAAGGAGAAACTTCCCGATAGTGAGAACAATTAATCTGTGGTATGACCTGCCTCCAAAAGTTATGGGTGATCCAACACTAGAGGTTTTTAAGAAGAAATCGGACAGTTGTTTGGAACGGTATAAGATTGGACTAGAAGACATCCAATAATCCTTCCAACTCTGTTATTCTGTTATTCTGAGTTTAGGAAGATATCTGGGAGCACATCATAAATGTTGGGCAGGTTTCTGAGTCTAGTGGCCTGCAAGTTCAGGTTGAGTATCCCAGACGTCATGGAGTTGCATCCTTCTTGGCATTTCTTCTTTCAGCACCATCTAGGTTTGCCTCCATGGGCTTTTTTCTTGTTGGGAATTCTCTAAAACAGCAACATGAGTCTACATTTCTATGATCTGTTCTGTTTAATTATCAAACCCATGAATCATATCTTTAGTTTTTCTGCTTAATAAAAAAACAGATATTTAAGCAATTATAATATATGAATATAGATATAGACATTGATACTGCCTTTCCTCTGATGAAAGAAGACAATTTGGCCTTTTCAGCAACTTCCATCATCTTCAGCAACCGTTCCTCCATTGTAGGCAGTGAGGAATCCTTCCATATTTGTGCATACAATAACCTTCCCTGCAGTTCAAAATACTAAAAATATTCAAAATATTCAAAAACAAAACTCCATGGCTTCAGCAATTGCTGGTGCCCATGTGTCTCTCAATTGCTGGTTTGAGTCTCTTTGTCTGTATCTCTGTCTCTCTCTCTCTTTTCTCTTTGTTCAGTCAAAAGGGATTTTAATTTATCTAATTAATGCATATCTTAAATAAGAATAGAAAGGAATATTGGTGTTAAGGATGTCACGCAAGTAACGGCATCCCAATGATATAGATACTGTTTCGTTTAATGAGCTTTTCACATAGTGGTTTGAAAAGGCTTGGTTAAGATTGGAGTAGATTAATTGGTTTAAATAATTACGCTTCCAACGATTGAGGTAAGGCTGCAATCATCATACTGAAGAACAAAAATATATATTGACATGTAGTTTTTTTTTTTTTCTGATGATGTATGATTCCCATCTAAGGGTCATTCTTGTGTGCATGTGTGATGCCTCTTGTAAGACAATGCCTGCCATCTTTCATTGTTTCTTCCATTTTAAAAAAAATCAACTCAAAATAAATGTGTCTGGCAATTATTATTTTTTTCCAAAAACAAATTAGCAAACTGTGTTCAGAAGTAAATATTGCTAAATCAATGGGATCTATTTTCATATAAATGGGTATATGATGCAGACAAGAATGAAGCATAGCGCTGGAAGCAGGGGTGAAATCCAGAAGATTCTGACAGGTTCTGGAGAACCGGTAGTGGAAAGTTTGAGTAGTTCGGCGAATCGGCAAATACCACCTCTGGCTGGTCCCAGAGTGGGGTGGGAATGGAGATTTTGCAGTATCCTTCCCCTGCCCACCCACCAAGTCACGCATACCATGCCACACCATGCCCACCAAGCCACGCACACAGAACCGGTAGTAAAAAAATTTGAATTTCACCACTGTCTGGAAGGGACTTTGGAGGGCCTTTGTCCATTTGCCACCACCCATTCGCTGCGGCCCATTTGTTGCAGCCTGTTCGCTGCGGCCATGGTCCATTCAGCGCAGCCCATTCGACACGGCGTGTTCACCGCCGTCTGTTCGCTGCCACCGTTCGGTGTGGCCCATTCACTGCCGCCGATCCCCGCTGCCTGGAAACAGCCAAAAATGCAAGATGTGGAGGCTAGAAATGCAATGTGCGTAGGCCGAAAACAGCCAAAGGATGGGGGCTGGTGGGTGGGCGGGGCTTCGTCAACATTAGGTGTATAAGATGCACCGCAATTTTCACCCACTTTTAGGGGGAGAAAAAGTGTGTCTTATAGTAAAAGTACAGTAACTTTACAACACATATACCTTTCAAGGTCAAACTCATCTTTATTACTGCCTAAGCCCAACCACATTAACTCGTACAAGCAAAACTTACCATTAATTAATGCCATCCTATTCAACAAATATTAACATGCAGTAAACAATATTACAAATTTGGTCATTAAATTTTGCCATCCTAACCCACTCATTCTTATCTAACAAAACTCCCTTCCTCCCTCCCTCTCTCTCAATAGATAGATAGATAGATAGATGATAGATAGATAGAGATAGAGATAGAGATAGAGATAGAGATAGAGATAGAGATAGATAGAGAGATAGAGAGAATGTTGTGGCCCATCAGTGGCCTGTGCAGCTGGTAGCTGATTCTGACAGCAAGGAGGCTGGTGTGGTGCTGCGCCAGCAGCCTGTGCAACTGGCACTTGAGTCGGACAATGAGGAGGCTGGAGAAGATGTGGTGCCAGAGACGGGGATTCAGCCAGGGCCTTCAGAACCTCCAGAAGCTCCCATAAGTGAAGAGGACGAAGAGGAAGAGCCTCTTCTCGATGCACGGGCGTGCAGAGCTGCCAAAAGGCAGGAGTGGCTCCTCAGGAGGAGGTCTCCTCGAGAGTAAGGTTTGGGGCTAATTGGCCACTCCATTAGCCTATTTGAGGAAGGACGACGACTGAGGCAATTTGCAGGGAACAACTTTGTTCACTCTCCTCCGCGTCCTGATCTTAGTTCTCTTATCAGGTTCCTGTAAATTGCTACTGGGCTTTCTGCCAACCATAGTAAGATTACGATTATTTATTCTTTGGATTCTTGTGGGCTGTTAAGAAAGTTAATTATCAGCCTTTGTTTGAAAAAGATTGATTTAATTTAGTAAACTAAGGTTTGTACAGATTTTGTGTGTGCTGAGTTCTTTGGGGTCCATAGCTGGGGCAGAACAGAGATAGAGATAGAGATAGAGATAGAGATAGAGATAGAGATAGAGATAGAGATAGAGATAGAGATAGAGATAGAGATAGAGATAGAGATAGAGATAGAGATAGAGATAGAGATAGAGATAGAGATAGAGATAGAGATAGTGTTACGAGTAAATGCCTAACTGTGTATATACCATTGCATAGACTGACCCACTGATCCCTCCTCCCTCACTTAGCCCTTCCCATAACCCCTCCTTACCTTGACTCCACCTCCTCCATATATAAGGCTGTGCGCAGAAGTCCAGGACCAGTTCAAAATGAGTATCTGAATAGAAAGAAATGGAGTAAATAAATACATTGAACTCAAAGCCTATCGTGTCTGTGATTATTGGGCAAGATCCTTGGAAAACTTACTTAACAAAATGGCAGCAGAGGACGGTTATGCCCAATAAACAGAACCAAAATCGGAAATGGAAGGAAGGATGAACACAAGGTCCACCACCAGGCTGATGGCAGAGCTGGGGGAACCTGAAGGTGCCACCACCAGAATCCCAACTGCCTTGGAGATGGAGGAACTGGACCAAACAAACAGAAGCGTGAGGCCAAAAGAAAGTGCAGCCAGGCACGCCAGAGACAGATCACCCGAGAGAGATGAACTAAAGGACATCATACAGAAAATGATAGACGCCTCCATAAGCAAGGATGAACTCATCGCGAAGCTCCGGGACCTTCTAGATGACCAGGGAGCAGCAATGAGCCCCCAGGAGCAAGACCACGAGGCTGCCAGACCGGTAAGACAGAGATACCCCCTGGCAGAGGCCCAAGAGCCAAACGGTTCCATTTTCGAGCCATGCTCCGGGCGGCCATCTTGGGATGGCCACCAACCAATAGGGAGCCAGGATTCAAATCCAATGGCGCCAAATGAAAGAAACCCCAGAACAAATGGGGGAACAGCCAAAGGCACCCCAGAAGGGACACACCAAGGCATCTGGAGCTCGCCTCCCGAGCTCGAAGCCAGAAAGACACCCGAGGTCCCAGCAGCCACGATAGGCCCTGCACGCAACCCCTTCACGCCAGCCACGCACCCCAGAGACACCGCCGCAAACTGAGGGGGCTACGGGGGGGCCATCGATGATAGCACACACCCCCAGATACTCCACACGATGACCAGCCCCCATGAAGACAACCGCAAGGCACCAACTACGTTTGAATCATGCAGATGGCAGGACTCGAACCCAGCACCCGCAGCACCAAGCATAAGAGGCCCGAGGGGAAGAGGCCACACCTGCTACTCAACCCCCATGCGGCCTCCGCCCGGCCTACTCACGTGCCCAAGGACCAGCAATCAAGGATCGGGGCCCACCACAGCCGCCATGCCTCAGAACCCCAGAAGTCCTCGACTTACAACCGCCTCGCCTCCTCAACTCTCTCCAGCTCCCTGCATGGATCCGGACGTCCAGCGATGGATGCCTGCCTCCAGAGATGAAGCCAGACACCCCAGGAGTGAGATGGGACCCCCAACTGGAGGCCTAGGCCGAGGCCTAAGAGCAGCAACAGCCAGCCACTCCCCCATCGGCTACAGTAGCGAAATGGGCCTCGCACATGCTCAGTTGGCTCCAGCAAGAAGAGAAGGAGGGAACATAAATCCAGGTCTGTACAGAGCTGCAAACTGCATACCCAAGCCATATTGTGAGTTCCCTCACCTGAGACACCATGGGCAGCAACAGACTGTGAGTAATTTATCACACAACTCAGGGAATTTACCAGCTAACTTTCCCACCCTTAAATTAGATGGATCGAACCTTATGCAGTGGAATCACCAACTCCAGGTTTTATTTTTAAAAGAGGATCTACTGTTTTTAGTTGATGACCCTCCCACAAAACCTTGGACTTTAGAAACAGATTGCTTGCATCACAGGGCTTACTATTTAATTATAGCAAGTATCCCACCAGGTGTATACCCCAGCCTAAGCCATTATCTGACTGTGTCTGAGATACAGCAGATAATATTTAATCTGTTCTATAGTAAAAGCACTGCCACCACAACAAGGATATCCAGGGAATTCCACTCTGCCAGGCATAAAGCAGGGACTCCCATGGGTGAACATATACTGAACCTGAATGCCACAAGAACTGAACTGATACAAAGAGGGGAGGATATATCCGAAGAGAGCATGAAGAGCATTGTCATTAACTCCCTGGACTCCAGCTGGGACAATTTTATAATGCAGCTGGATAGCATAGGCTTAGGCCACCTCACACTCGAGTCACTGACAAATAGGATAATAGCAGAAGATAGCTTAAGGAGGGACCGCTCCATCAGCCGCAGGGACAGCAGGCCAACTAAGAAAGTTGAGTTCCAAACCAGGAACCTAGACCACCCAGAATGCTTCACTTGTGGCTCAAAGAACCACTACAAACGGGATTGCCCAAGAAACTCAAGGGGAAGGGACCACACCTACCAAAGGGAAAGGGAAGGCAGGAGGCCGGGGCTCCCCGATAGATCCCCATCAGACCACAGATACAGACGCAGAGACTCCCCCGACCCAAGGAACAGAAGGGGAAGTAGGGACAGCTCTAGGGAGAGCCGACCAGGGTCCATGTATGGGATCGGGAAGAACACACACACACACTCACAAACCAGAGAAGGAGAAGCATGGCTCATCGACTCGGGAGCCACCAACCACACAACTCATGACATAAAGATACTGACCTCATTCACAGAGGAAAACTACCACATTAAGGTGGCCAATCAAAACAAGGTCCTAGTGACAGGGAGAGGAAACACGTTCATAAGTGGAATAGGCAAAGTAGAGGGGGTATTACTCATACCCGAAATACCCCACAACATTTTAGCACCGCTTAAACTGAGCAAGGACATGGGCATAGAGATCACCTTCAAAGAGGGAGAAGCCTACCTGACCAGAGACAGGGAAAGCATCGGCAAAATAGTCATTAATGGAGGGCTAACATACCTCCACCCTAAAAGGAATAACCAGACCCAAGTTATCGCCCAACTAGAAAACACTGAGAATAAAGTCAACACCCACGTTGAGGCAGAGGGGGGCAGGGAAGACGACCCCACCAAAGATAACACGACACACAGAGGGAAATTGCTAATAGGCAAACCCATTCACAATAACTGCGCCCATTTGCTACATAGAAAATTGGGCCATGCCAGCTTCCCAGTCATCCAAAAAATGACAGAATGTACCAGTGATTTGAAAATAAAAAACTGCAAAAACTACTTAGAGTGTTCTATATGTAAATCATCTAAGTTAAAAACCAAACCCAGACCTAGAAAAGCCACCCGTACTACCAATTCTATCTTCCACCTGGTACATATGGACATTGTGGGCCCCATGAAGCCCTCTATAAAATACAAAAGGAGATATTTTCTGACAATAGTGGACGACTACAGCCGCTATGGCTTTGTGTATACCATTAATCATAAAGACGAGGTATTCCAAAAATTTAAAGAGTTTTATAAGAGAGTGGAAGTGCAACACAACACAAAGATAAGGCAAATAATGACAGATAGGGGGTCTGAGTTCTTATCAAGGGAATTCTCAAACTGGTCAAAGATGCACGGGATAATACACTACAAGACTTCCCCCTTTTCCGCGTTCCAAAATGGAGTCGCAGAGAAGAGGAATGGAGTCCTACAAACAATGATGAGATGCGCCCTAGAGGATGCGGGGTTAGGACAGCCATTCTGGGCGGAAGCTCTCAACTACTCAAATTATACGCTGAACAGACTCTGGTCTAGCGTAATAGGGAAAACACCTTATGAGGTGATGTACGACCGAAAACCAAAGATTGCGCACCTGCACATATTTGGAGTCACGGCGGATGTGCACATCCCCAGGCAACTGAGGCAAAAAGGAGACAAGGTCTCCAGGAGATTAAGGTTCATGGGGTACGAACCAGGCACAAAAGGCTATAGATTCATTGACAGGAACAACAGGTTCATCGTATCCAGAACAGCGGTGTTCCACGAGAACGCCAACTGGTCTAAGATACACCTCAACGAGACACTCATCAGACAGGAAGACACAAACGAATCAAGGGACAAAAGCAAACCCATCACTTTAGAAGCAAATACACAAGACAGACAAAGACCAAGACACCATGAGGTAGCCACCAAGGGGTGGAAGGAAGACCACCCCATCATCAAGATAGACACGGTCACAGAGAAGGAGGCCAAATACATGCACGACACCGACACAAGACCCATGAGACCTATCAGACCCAACAGAAACAAAATGCCCAAGAGATTTGAAGATTATGTCATGTCCATTCACCCAAATAGAACAACACCCAACTCATACGAAGAAATCATTAGTCTGCCACAGGTAGAGAGAGATAAGTGGGAGCAAGCTATGGAAAGGGAGATGGCTAGCCTGCGCGAACTGAACGTGTACACCCCCTCTAAGGTCCCAGCCGATAAGACACTCATAGGCACGAAGTGGGTTTTCAAAATCAAGGAACTCGAAGACAACAAGGCCCTCTACAAGGCTAGACTTGTAGCTCAGGGGTTCGCCCAAAGGTATCCAGACGACTACACGGATACCTACTCACCCACAGTTAGGGCAGAAAGTGTCAAAAGCGCCCTAGTAGTTGCATCTATCTTAGGTCTAGAAGTCTACCAATTTGACGTTCAAACCGCATACCTCCATGCGAAGTTAGACAAAGAAATATATGTCAGGGCACCCCCAGGGAAAGGCGCGAAAGAGGGAGTCACTTGGCTACTAAACAAAAGTTTGTACGGTTTAAGACAGTCCGGGAAAAGATGGTATGAATGCCTAGCCAAAACACTCAGGGACATGGGTTTTACCGCCACATCAGCAGACCTCTGCCTCTTCGCCAAGAGGGAGGGCACATCGGTCGAATACGCACTCGTTTATGTAGACGACATCCTGTACATGGGGCAGCACAAGCAAAATTGCGATAAATTCGCCAGAGAACTGGGGAAACAATTCACACTCAAGACCCTAGGGAAAGTCAATAAATATCTAGGAGTACAAATCGAGAAAACAGAGAACGGGTTCAAGGTTTCTCAAAAGGAGAAAATATTAGAACTTATACATAGATGCAACATGAGGAACGCTAAGTCATGCGAAACCCCCATGCAAACAGACTTCTTGAAACATATGCACGAAGAGGGGGAGTCATTTAAGGACAACACCTTGTATAGATCTGTCATTGGATCCCTCCTGTATATTGCCAATTGGACAAGGCCCGATATCAGCTTAGCTGTTAATTTATTATCCAGACATGTCAGTGAACCCAAGGTATACCACTGGGAAGGGGTGAAGCGAGTAATCAGGTACCTGAAACATAGCATAGACGCGTACCTATGCCTGGAACCATCCAAATCCAAAGAACCGGCGCTGACCTGCTATGCGGACGCTGACTGGGCAGGTGATACCAAGAGCAGGAAAAGCACATCAGGTTACGTGTTCCTCATCAATAACTGCCCAGTATACTGGTATACCGGCAAACAGAACCTGGTTGCCACATCCACGGCAGAAGCAGAGTACCTCTGCCTATCAAAGGCAGCTAACAATTTAGTGTGGTTCGATGACCTGCTCTCTGAAATATGGACCGAACCGGCTTACCCTATAACTATCCACGAGGACAATAAAGCAGCCATAGACATCTCCAACGCAGAAGCAGTGGGTCAGAGGTCCAGACATATCGACATCAAGCATAAGCATGTCAGGCAGTTATCAAATGTAGGTTTTATTAGGGCCGTACATTGTGAAACCTCTGAGCAAGTCGCGGACATTCTAACGAAACCATTACCAAACAAGCAACACACATATCTCACATCAAAACTGGGGGTGACCATGTTGGGTACAGAATCAACCCCGAATGTTAGGCATTTAGAGGGGGATTTGTTACGAGTAAATGCCTAACTGTGTATATACCATTGCATAGACTGACCCACTGATCCCTCCTCCCTCACTTAGCCCTTCCCATAACCCCTCCTTACCTTGACTCCACCTCCTCCATATATAAGGCTGTGCAGAAGTCCAGGACCAGTTCAAAATGAGTATCTGAATAGAAAGAAATGGAGTAAATAAATACATTGAACTCAAAGCCTATCGTGTCTGTGATTATTGGGCAAGATCCTTGGAAAACTTACTTAACAGATAGAGATAGAGATAGAGATAGAGATAAAACAGGTCTGATTGGCCTAAAGCTCATTTTTAAAAAAGTGGAAACAGCAACAACAATAAAAAAGTCTTCAAATTGAATAAACCAACTCTGACAAAAACGAGAGACCAAGATAAGAAGGATTTGCTTCTCAGTGGCTTAGTGGGTAGGAGAGATCAGGCAAACTAATCAGAGATTAGTTTCCACCCATTGCTTCTTGTCCTGCCTTCAATTGCTTTGGAGAATAGCTTGACTCCCTCTTCTTTATGGCAGTCTCCTGCCATTCTTTCTGGTCATATTACAAGAGAGTTGTAATGTAGTAACTGTGAGAGGGATCTTAGTGTCCTAGTGGACAATCACTTAAATATGAGCCAGCAGTGTGTTGCAGCTGCCAAAAACTTTTCTTTTGGAATACCTCCTACCGACCATTCTCTTTTGTCACTGTTAAAAAGTGTTCAAGGATCAATAACTCCATCACACGAGTTTTCATTTAGTTAAAGGTCTTAATTCATAACATGTCTCTTCCTTACAGATGTTGGACTGGAACTGGCTCTAGACCACATGGCTGGACCTTAAGTACCTGTGGGGCGGAGCTAAGGTAAGGAGGGGTCAATGGGTAAGGGTGGACCCTGGGAGTTAATCTCATCAGCTCCCTGCCCCCTGGCATGGGCATGAGGTCAGGTATTTATATGTGACAGTCAAATCTTTCTCCCCAAAGGTAATGGGTCTAAGAAGATATCTAGGAGTTCTTCATAAATGTTGAGAAGAGCTTCTATGTCTAATGCCATGGGAGTTTGGATTAGGTATGCCGGATGCCAAGAAGTATGGCTAATCTATGGCTAGTAAGGCTAGGCTATGGCTAGTCTAGAGAAAAGAAGGACTAAGGGTGACATGATAGCAGTATTTCAATATTTGGGGGCTGCCAGAAAGAACAAGGGGTCAACTTATTTTCCAGAGTACCTGAAGGCAGGACAAGAAACAATTTCTTACCTACATCTTGACAGATTCTAGGGTGTGACTACCATGAACCTCCTCCTCATCCAGCTTGGGACTGCACGGTCTCTTAAACTGGACTTCTTTGTGGGAAAACTTTGTGTTGCCAAAAGCCTCTCCCACTGCTCCTACAGGTGCACATTCCATCACCTTTTTGTGTAGTGTTTGTTAAGATGTCTTCTTGTAATTTGTATGGGAAAGGGAGACTGGTTGAAGAGATTCTACCAAGGGATTGGTCAGATAAGACACAGCATAGTCTGCAAATAGATAGTGGACGAGACAAGAAAGTCAGAAGAGACAATCCCAAATCTCTTGGAGTATAAAAAGGATGGGGAGAATTGTACTTTCAGACCTGCCAGATTCTGGTAATGTAGCTTTACAATAAGGTAGAATTAGTTCATCTAATTGTGTTCCTATCTGATCTACCAAGAAAGCCTGACACAATTTCCCCCAAATCATTCACAATTCAGAAGTCTTGTTTCCTTCCATATCTGCTAATTTGCCACATGAGTGCCACATGGTCTTTGCACATTCAGTCTTCATCTACTTGTTGTTGTTGTTGTTATTGTTGTTCAGTCACTAAGTCGTGTCTGACTCTTCATGACCCCATGGAGCACAGCCACGCCAGGCCTGCCCATCCTCCACAGTCTCCAAGAGTCTGCCCAAACTCATTCTCACTACATTGATAACAATATCTAACCGTCTCATTCTCTGCCACCTCCTTCTTTTGCCTTCAGTCTTTCCCAACATCAGGGTCTTTTCTAATGTGTCCTCTCCTCTCATGATCCCAACAAGCCTCAACCAACTTGTTTGTTCTCCATTGACGTTGCCGCTTTCCCCATTTCACTGTGCAAGTTCTTATTACTCTACTTTGTGTGGGATTTGGTGATCACTCATGTCTTCCATTCCACCCACTGGAGGGAATTGCTCCAAAACATCCTACAGGGGAGCCACGCTCCAATAACTATAAAATTCAGTGCATTCACTGGTTGGCTTCAGGACAACACTGGAGTCACTCTTCAGATACCATGGCTGCTGCTCTTGTTGTCTTCTTATGCCTCATCTCCTCGGTATTATTGACAGGTGGTGAGTATTGCTATTCAACATTGAGATTCTAGAGAGTTGGTAAAGGGAGGTTTCTTACATGGATAAAGACACATGGATAGACAGACATCTTCATCTCTCTGTGTCAACTCGCCAAGCCTTCCTGACCTGCTTTCGAGTTGCCATAGGCAGGGGGATAGGGAATGGAGCTTCGCAGCTGCAGTGAGGAGCAAAGCACATTCCAGCCAGCAAATGTCAAGGCCATCTCCATGGAGACCCACAGTGGCCGGAGGGAGGGACTTCTACAACCCACAAAATTGCTTTGTTGGGGAATGTGACTGATGACACACCTTGGAGGGAGGGGAAAACAGGGTCAGAGCTAAGGCACGAATTAAGTGAGGTCAGAGTTGGCTTCATTTGGTCCGCGCTGGCAGCTCTGTGCATGCGCACATCGGGAACAGGCTCCAGCTGTTCTTCTGCCCCACTGATATCCAACTCCAAAGGCAGCTGATAATTGCCAGACGGCCCTGGCCCCATCTCTGCCTCTGATGCAGAGCATTCATCAGAGACTTCCGCAGACCCCCGGACTGGCTCATGTTCCTCCCCAACCTCCTCACTGTCTGAGTCTGCCACCCGCTCTCCTGGCCGCCGGCGGGACACAACACCAGCTCCTAATTCAATGTTTTCAACCAAAACACTAAAACGAATGTCATAGATTATAAACCTACCTAACCCTTCCTCATAGTCTCAGGATACTCTGTATTGGTTCTTAATATGCTGGCACCCATTCAGTGTGTTTAGAAGGCCGATCTCAATCAATAATAAAAAGAAGGGTTTGGGAGAGAATCTCATCTGAAGAACTGAATGAAAGATCATGTTTCCTATTTAAAAGCTGAGCTAATTTCTGATACCCTTATTTTTCAATCTCTAACCTTCTAAGATTCAAACGTTTGGTAGAAATGTCTTAGGAGACACACCTAGAAAAAAATGTTATGAACAGAACAGAACAGAACAGAACAGAACAGAATAGAATAGAATAGAATAGAATAGAATAGAATAGAATAGAATTCTTTATTGGCCAAGTGTGATTGGACACACAAGGAATTTGTCTTAGTGCATATGCTCTTATTGTACATCAAAGTTCATACGTTCATCATGATTCATAAGGTACAACACTTAATGATAGTCATAGGTTACAAATAAGCAATCAGGAAACAATATCAATCTAAATCGTATGGATACCAGCAACAAAGTTACAGTCATATAGTCATAAGTGGAAGGAGATGGGTGGTGGGAACGATGAGAAGATTAATAGTAGTGCAGACTTAGTGAATAGTTTGACAGTGTTGAGGGAATTATTTGTTTAGCAGAGTGATAGTTAATTTGGAAGTCTAAAAAGGGTTTTTAAATAACTGTTGCATAACTTGGTTGGCTCACTACATGTATAACCATTTTGCTTCTCTCCTCTGCAGTCACATCGCTAAAATGCCAGACCTGTTTGGCCACTAGAGGAGAATGTAGAAACGAGGACATGGCATTGACGGAGTGTGAACCAGACCAAACACATTGCCTTTCCTTGAGTTTCTTTATTTCTCTGAGTGAGTGAAATGTCTTTTCAGTTTAGCTGACCTGTCCATATTACCATCACTCACTATCTCAAGCATCAAGGAATAGATCAGTTTCCTTGAAGGTGGATTTCACCATTGACTTCAACGTATTTTGCCAATTTCAGTGGGTTATATTTACTAGAAATGTTCTGTTGGCAAAAAATATTGTTTTCTGTTGCTCTATCGTACATGGAAAACACAGGGAGAAAAGTGGTAAGAGAACGAAAGGGATGCAGTGTTCATTTAACTGTGCAGAATAGTTTCTAGAAGTTCACCTGTCAAAATTAACTCTTCCTCCTTCCCTGAAATAAATGGAGGAAACCATCTCCAATGGGGTAATTTTGTGCCTTGAAATGCCTGCTTCTGTGCACTTTCTCCTATTAAGGAAAATTATATCATCTTCTCGACCAGTCAACATCTATTAATAGAAGGGATCTCAAATAAAATATTTAATCGAGCACGGTGCTTTTTAAACATTGCCTTTATTTTGTTTTGTTTTTTCTAAATCCCAGCATTTCCTCTCTGTTTCACAGCCACTCCTTCACTCAGATACACTGCTAAGTCTTGTGCAAGGGCTGAGGAATGTATTGATGGCTTTTACGGTATCACCTCCGCACAGGGAAAATATTCTCAATCGAACACTTTCTGTTGCCAGTCAGACGGTTGCAATAGCCTGCCTCTTCTGTGTAAGTAACTCAACTCAATGTTTCTTTGCATAGCCTTAAATTTGGCAGTACTGTGGGTGGGGAGTGAGAAAGCCGGGGGAGCAAATTTGACCCAGTTTAAGGAGAAAGCAAGGAGATGCTCAGTGGCTCAGTGGCTAAGACGCTGAGCTTGTTGATCGAAAGGTTGGCAGTTCAGCGGTTCGAATCCCTACTGCTGCGTAACACGGTGAGCTCCCATGACTTGTCCCAGCTTCTGCCAATCTAGCAGTTCGAAAGCACGTAAAAAATGCAAGTAGAAAAATAGGGACCACTTTTGGTGGGAAGGGAACAGTGTTCCGTGCGCCTTTGGGGTTTAGTCATGCTGGCCACATGACCACGGAGACGTCTTTGGACAGCGCTGGCTCTTCAGCTTTCAAACAGAGATGAGCACCGCCCCCTAGAGTCAGGAACGACTAGCACAAATGTGCGAGGGGAATCTTTACCTTTACCTTTTAAGGAGAAAGCAACAGCACCAACATGCATGCCTCCAAAGAGATGTAAGGTTTCAATGGAGCAGCAAGCTTCAGGGGGTGAGAGGGTGAGGAATAACAGAATAACAGAGTTGGGATGGACCTTGGAGGTCTTCTAGGCCAACCCCCTGCTCAAGCAGGAAACTCTATACCCGAATGGCGAACCTATGGCACGCGTACCACAGGTGGCAAGCATAGCCATATCAGTGGACAGGCAGCTCAGCTCTGGCATGCATACATGTGCCACCCAGCTGATTTTTGGGTCTTCCGGGCCCACCAGAAGTAAGGAAACACGCTGTTTCCTGCCTCCGGAAGACCTGGGGGGTGGGGAAGACCTGTTTTTCTTTCTCACCTGGCTTCAGATCCTCTCTATGCATCTGGGAACAGTAGCGGGGGGAGGGGTTGCACGTGCATGCGCAGGGCTGGGCATATAGAATTATGGGTATGGGCATGCGTGCGTGAACCTCCCCCACCACCCTCCTGGCACACAATGGCAAAAAGGTTAGCCATCTCTGCCCTATACCATTTCAGACAAATGGTCTCTTCTTTAAAAATGATGACTTAATGAAAGTTCATTAGTTGAGTGAGCCATTGTTGGGTCAACCACAGATAGTCCTCAATTTACGGCCACAATTGAGCCCCAAATTTACATTGCTAAGTGAGAATTTTGTTACATGATCTTTGCCCCATTTTACGACTTATGTTACCACATTTGCTAAGTGAATCACTGCAGTTGTTGAATTAGTAACACGGCTGTTAAATGAATCTGGCCTTCCCCATTGACTTTGCTCATCAAAAGGTCGCAAAAGGGGACCACACGACCCCAGGACACAGCAACTGTCATAAATGTGAGTCAGTTGCCAAGCATCCGAATGAAAATCATGTGACCATGAGGATGCCGCCATGGTCATAAGGGGTGAAAAATGGTCATAGGTCACTTTTTTTAGAGCCGTTATAACTTCGACCGGTCATTAAATGAACTGTGGTAAGTTAAGGACTATCTGTATAAGATAAAAATAGCAGCTATGTGTCAGTGGACAACATGGCAGTCAAGCAACCCAGGTTGAAATGGCTGCCTAGAGTTGCAGTCAACCATTGGAGGAGAAAGAAGAGCTTCAAACAGTGGTGAGTTGTTACTGGTTCGCCCCGGTTTGGGTGAACTGTTAGCAGCCGCGGCGGGAGACTCCGCCCACCCACCCAGATGCTTCTGCACATGTGCAGAAACATCATGCGCGTGTGTGAGCACACACGCACCCACAACCGGTAGTGACGATTTTGGAAACCCACCCCTGGCTTCAATTACTGAAGTTGCCAATCAGAGCTAGGATTGTCCTAAGGGGAAGTGAGCCCTACAGACTATTCTCTCAAAAGGGCTCATAAGGGGTCAAGAGGAGAGGGGGAAACATCTATTCTGAAGGGGAGCTTCAGAACATGCGTCAGGGTGGATTTGTGATGGAGAAGATGGAATGAGGTGTCATCCTCATTCCTGGTCCAGCTCTACCTTCAGACTCTTGGATTACAAATCCTGCCCTGGCTGGGAATCCTGGAAGCCAGAATGAGAAAGGACTTGGGATTTAATATGGGACGGTGGCCATGAAAAAGTTTGCTAACCTTGGGTTGATTCCTACAGTGCCATTCCGTGATGAACTCAAACCCAATGGATTGGTATGTTTTGGATCATACACAAGACACAGAGATTCCCACCAGCCAACTCAGCCAATCCTTTGCCTTGGCCAAGAGACGCGTTGTGTCAAAATGAATTTTACCTTGAATACATGTGAGTGCAATTTTTTGTTTTGTTTTTTTTCCCCTAAATCAGAGAAACGATAGAAAGAGAAGAAGAAAATCCAGGTAACCAAAAATAAATAATTAAAATCCGAAAAGTTTTTTTTTTTTTAAATTTGATTTATATGCCACCCTTCTCCGGAGACTCAGGGCGGCTTACAATGCGTTAAGCAATAGCCTTCATACTATTGTATATTTATACAAAGTCAGCTTATTGCCCCCACAATCTGGGTCCTCATTTTACCTACCTTAGAAAGGATGGAAGGCTGAGTCAACCTTGAGCCTGGTGAGATTTGAACTTGCAGTAATTGCAGGTAGCAGATGTTAATCCCAATGCTTTTAGTCTGCTGAGCTAAAGTTGGGGGAGGAGATTAAAAATTTGGGAGAGGGAGAGGCAGACTGACTGCAGGATGGCTCAAAAACATCGAAAGAGCATCCATTGCCGAGCTGCTGAAGTTAAAGGTCTAATTACAGTGATGGGAATCAAAGAATTTAACACCCAGTTCTCTGCCGTAATGACCGGCTGGGTGGGCGTGGCCATGGTGGGTGTGGCCAGGGGTGTGTGACAGGCAGCATGTACAAAGGATTTTCCCAAAGAGTGGCTACGCTCAGGAGTTTGTCAAGAGGAAAACTATCTTTGTTTTCTAATATCCTCACAATAACATCTCAAGAGATTCTTATTCTTCCTTTTTTTTTCCTCCACAGTTGGCGCTATCCAAGAGGAGGGTTTCTTCCAAGGATGCGCAACCCCAAACATGTGTACCTATCCTGAAGGAGAGGTGCGAAAGGCCAATGGCCTTGTAATATTCAGCACCAGGAACGAGTGTAACACTGTGCCATTATCACTTGACAACAGTTTTCTTTCCATGTAGTCAGATTATAGCCTTCTTCCTTTCCCTTTCAGCATTCTTGAGAGCTTGGTAGTAATTTAAAATATGGAGGAGCAGTCCTGAGAGGGTTGAAATGCTGTGTTTGGGGCTCCTAGCAGCTGAGGAGAATGTGGTTTTTCTCTAAACATTCCATTTTCACTAAATCATAATGACAATAAATTGTGGTGTTGAAAGCATTTGTGTCTGTGTATTTTCTTAAGGAGTGTTTGGACACCCAGGAGAAGATAGCTTTGATAAAGTGGTCATTCCCTCCTCTATGTCACCCATTCTTGACTCAATTCAGATTAACAGAGTTGGAAGGGACCTGATAGGTCAGTGATGGCTAACTTTTTTGCCATCACGTGCCAAAAATGGGGGGAGCAAGGGGGGGTCACGCAGGTGCGTGCCCACACCCATAATTCTATACACACGGATCCCCCCTGGACACACACACCCCGCTTTTGGCACTTGATGGTACAGTGGGCCTGGTAGGCCTGTTTTTTTGCCCTCCCCAGGCTCCAGAGACTTTCTAGGAGCCTGGGGAGGGTAAAAACGAACTTCCCAACCCCCCACCCCCCCAGATGCCCTCCAGAGGTCGGAAATGGCCCGTTTGCCAACTTCCGATGGGCCCAGAAGGCCTGAAAATCAGGTGGCCAGTGCACGCATGCGTGCCAGAGCTCAAGCGGAAGATACTACACCATTTCTGACAAATGGCAGTCCAATCTTTTCTTGAAAGCGTCAAGTGATGAGGCTCCCACAACTTCCAAAGTCAACTTCTGTTCCACTGGTTGATTGTTCTCACTGTCAGAAAGTTCCTCCTCATTTCTAGGTTGAACCTCTCCTTGGTCAGTTTCCATCCGTTATTCCTTGACTGGCCTTCAGGTGCTTTGGAAAATAGCTTGACCCCCTCCTCTCTGTGGCAGCTATGCCCTTAGCCACTTTTCTTTTGGGATACTTCTGTCACAAGTAAATGCCTTATTCTCCTTTATGTAAATATCATATGACCAGGGTATCAGGGGTTAACTTATTCTTCTCTATTTAATATATTCATATTTAACCACTCCTATATCTAGCTCCACCCCATGTATATATAAGGAGCTGTATGCTTTCCTTCTGTGCTTCTATCTGTGAATATTCAGTGAATATAGAATGCCTTCTGTAAATAAACAGTGCTTTATTTGAATATCTAATTCTTAATCTACTTATTGAGTCTGATCCTGAAAATATCGTAACAATCTGGTAGCAGAGGATGGTTGAATTGACTCAATAAAACTTTAAATATGTCTGAGAGAGAAAACTCCAGAAATAAAAGAGAAAGACCCAACACCAGGGCATACAGCAAAGAAATGGAAGCAGATCAAGAAATAATCGATGAGTCCACGAATACAATATCGAGAGAATCTGAAGACTGCACTACTGACAATGAAGAAACAATGGATGAGACTGATGACCAAGAAGAAAATGAAATAGAAAACAACGAACTCAGGTCAGAGATACTAAAACTCTTAAAAAGCCAAAAGAACGATGAAAATCTCATCGCGAACCTCCAAGAAATATTAAAAAACAACGGAGCAGCGAAAGAGAAGCACATCGTTACGAATAAATCTAAAGACTCAAAAACGGTGAGCGATCTGCCTGAAAATAAAAATACAGCGAAAAAGAAAACTAACAGTCCTGTGCAAAATTTTCGAATGGCAGCCATCTTGGTTTCAACAGACCCCTAAGATGAGCGAAGCAGAGCCAATCAGAAAGCTAGATTCAAAATACCTGGTGCGAAAAGCCTTACTCGATGCAAGAAATGAAAAAGAGAAAATTTACACCTCAGAAGAATCAGACACAGAGATTGAAGAGACTTCGATAGATATGCAAGTAAAATCAGCAATGAAAACGCTCTTTGCTGCTTTTGGACCAAAATTGAAAATCACTAAAGAATCAACGAAAAGGCAAGCAAGCAAACAAACATCTCAGAATCCACCCACTTCTATTCAAACGACGAAAGCGCCGACGCCTGAACCCAGAGAGCCCTGCAGATACCACCCCACGCCACAGACAATCCCAGGGACCAGCGTTCTCAACCAAAGAAAGCGAGCGCCTGCTATCACCAGGACTCCCAAGGTCGAGCCGGAGACCGATTCCTCAGAAGAAGAGCTATGCGAGGGAGCTGCGGCAGCGAGAACCTCTCACGACGGCTTCAGGAGCGAAATGAACAACGCGCATGTGCAAGACTACACAGACAACTTCGAAGGACATGAAGAACAGAGAGAACCATTCAGAATTGTCGCAAGCATACCCACGCCATTTTGTAACTTTCAACATTTGCAAGACCACGGACTACCTCCAGTTGTAAGTAATGGATCCAACAATATTGGGAATTTACCCAATGATTTCCCAAAACTGAGAATAGATGGCATTAATTTGCAAGAATGGTGTCAGCAGCTCCAGGTTGTCTTTCTAAAAGAAAACTTATTATTTTTTATCACTAATCCCCCAAAAAGACCTTGGACTCTAAAATTAGACTGTCTGCACCATAGGGCATTTTTCTTATTAATTTCCAGTATATCTCCTGCCATGTACCACAGTATTAAGCAAAATCTAACTGTATCAGAAATTATTCAATGCATGTTTAAATTGTTTCACAGTGAAAGTGTAGCCACTACAACAAGAATGTCTAAAGATTTCTTCTCAGCTAGGATAAAGCCAGGGGTTACCATAAGTGAACATTTAATATCTTTAAACATAATTAGAGCAGAACTGCATTTAAGGGGGGAAATAATTTCAGATCAAACAATGAAGAGTGTTATCATTAACTCACTAGACCCATTGTGGGATAACTATATATCTCATTTAGACACAATCAATTTAGGATATTTATCCATAGAAAGTCTATCTAACAAGCTAATATCTGAAGATAATTCAAGGAGAAATCGTTGTGACAATCATATGGAACATAAACAATATAAGAGGGTAGTTTTTCAAGAAAGATATCATGAACCAATAGGATGCCACAACTGTGGATCCAAAGAACATAATAGGAGAGACTGTCCAAAACTCCTCAGAAATAGAAAAAATCCTGACTATAGAAATAGATATCAAAACAGACAGTCATCAATTGATAGACATAGATATAGAAGTCCACCCATCTATAGGGAACATAGAGGGGGCAGGGATAACTCAAAAGATAGAAAGTCTGGTTCACTGAATGGGTTAAACAAACATGACAACACTAACATACAACAGACAGAGGACAATGATTGGCTTATCGATTCTGGAGCAACCAACCACACTACAAATAATAAAAATATACTATCTTCATTTGTAGAGGATAAATTCGTAATTAAGGTAGCTAATCAAGAGAAGGTTCAAGTCATAGGTAGAGGAAATATAACCTTACCTGGCCTAGGAAAAATAGAGGGGGTATTGTTAATACCTGAAATACCTCATAACATACTTAGTGCAATAAAACTAAGCAGAGATTCTGGCATAAATATTGTGTTCTCAAAAGGAAAAGCAACATTAGAGAAAAACAGAACAAACATAGGTACTGTGATTATTAAAGGAGGTCTACCTTATCTAATGACGAAAGAAAAATGGTTACACAACATTGATTCCAACATGGAAGATAACAATAACATAGACAACGAAAGCAGTAGTAATAGTGACAATGAGGAACATGAGATTATTCATAATCACAAAGACACACCCAACAACAAAATACCTAATATTGGTAAACCAATTCATGATGAGTGTGCTCATGTCTTACATAGGAAATTAGGATATGCCAGTTTTCCTGTAGTTCAAAAGATGACTGAACATGCTGAAGGTGTTAAAATAAAAAATTGTAAAAACTATTTGGAATGCTCAGTATGTAAATCTACAAAACTCAAAACTAGCCCCAAACCCAAAAAATCAACAAGATCAACCAACAAAATTTTTGATTTGGTACACATGGACCTAGTTGGTCCATTAACACCATCAATCACATATAGAAAACGTTATTTCCTAACCATTGTGGATGACTATAGTCGTTATGGCTTTGTCTATACACTAAAGCACAAAGATGAAATTTTTCAGAAATTTAAGGAGTTTTACAAACGTATAGAAACACAACATAATATTAGAATAAAACAAATTATGACAGATAGGGGATGTGAATTCATGTCAAAAGAATTCTCCCAATGGCTTAAAGACAAAGGGATGTTACATTACACGTCTAGCCCTTTCTCTGCATTCCAAAATGGAGTGGTAGAGAGAAAGAACTCGACATTACAAACCATGATTAGATGCACATTAGAAGATGCTGGCTTAGGAAAACAATTCTGGTCAGAAGCTTTACAATATTCCAATTATACACAAAATAGAACTTGGTCCAGCATTGTTAACAAGACACCATATGAAATGATATATAATAGGAAACCCAAAATAGCTCATATGCACATATTTGGAGTCACTGCAGACGTACACATACCTAAGCAATTAAGATGTAAAGGTGAGAACGTATCTAGGAGACTCAGGTTCATGGTTTACGAAACAGGCACAGATTTATCGATAATAATAACAGATTTATAGTTTCCAGAACGGCTGTATTCCATGAACAAGCCAACTGGTCTAAAATACATCTTAATGAAATTTTCCCAAACAACTATACAAACACTAAACACCAAGAGGAAAGAACTGGAGAAGAATACAATCACAACATACATAAAAACAAAAACAAAACATGGACAAACAGTCAATACAAAATAAAGACAGATTCATTAACAAAAAAGGAAGCTAGGTATTTACATGACAATGATAGTAAACCAAAAAGAACAATCAGGAATAACAGAAACCAAATACCAAACAAATACAAAGATTATATAATGTATATGGATGGAAAAACATCAACACCAAACACATACGAGGAAGTGCTAAAACTTCCCCCTGAAGAAAAAGAAAAGTGGGAATCAGCCATGACTAAAGAGACGGATAGTTTGCAGAAATTAAATGTATTCACACCTACACATGCACCTAAAGATAAAACTGTTATTGGTACTAGGTGGATATATAAAATCAAAAACTTAGAAGGAGGCAACACCTTATACAAAGCTAGACTAGTTGCTCAAGGTTATGCACAAAAATATCCCGAGGATTACACGGATACATACTCTCCCACTGTAAGAACTGAGAGTGTTAAAACTGCACTGGTCATAGCATCAGCACTTAACCTTGATGTATTCCAATACGACATACAGACTGCATATCTACATGCAAAATTAGATAAAGAGATATATGTAAGAGCGCCTCACAGTCAATATACAAACAAAAATGAAACGTGGTTACTAAATAAAAGTTTATATGGGCTGAAACAATCTGGCAAAAGATGGTATGAATGTTTAGTCAAAGTGCTCAAAACTATGAATTTTAATGCCACTACTGCTGATAACTGTTTCTTTGTTAAAAAAGAGGATGACTCTTTAGAATTCGTGTTAATTTATGTGGATGATATTTTGTATATAGGTAAACACAAAGAGAAGAGAGAAACATTTGTAACAAAACTAAATGAACATTTCTCTTTGAAATCATTAGGTAAGGTAAATAAGTATCTTGGAGTTCAAATTAGCAAAACAAAAAAGGGATTCAAACTTTCTCAAAGAGATAAGATTATAGAACTCCTGAACAAATGTAACTTAAACAATGCTAAACCCTGTGATACTCCCATGCAAACTGATTTCCTGAGGAACACAGATGAGTCATCCCCTGAATTTAAAGATAATACTCTTTACAGATCAGTCATCGGTTCCCTTCTATATATCTCCAATTGGACCAGACCCGATATCGCTTTGCCTCTCAACTTATTGTCTAGACACGTCAGCAAACCACTAGTATATCATTGGGAAGCTGTCAAAAGAATATTAAGATATTTGAAAAATAGCTTAGATTTTTGTTTATTATTGGAACCCAATAGTGTCAAAGAGCCCATCCTCACATGTTACGCCGACGCAGATTGGGCTGGCGACACCACATGTAGAAAAAGCACATCTGGTTATATATTTTTTCTTAACAATTGTCCAGTTTACTGGTATACTGGTAAACAAGACTTAGTAGCCACATCAACGACTGAGGCAGAATATGTCTGTTTGTCTAAAGCCTCAAATAACCTCGTATGATTTAATGACTTGTTGTCAGACACCAGGATGAAACCTTCATTACCATTTATCATACATGAAGATAATAAGGCTGCTATTGAAATATCTAGATCTGATGCCATTGGACAAAGATCCAGACATATAGATATAAAATTCAAACATGTGAGGCAGTTATCTCAAGATGGATTTATTAAAGCAGTCCATTGTGAAACGTCAGAGCAAATTGCTGACATACTAACAAAGCCTTTACCCTCTAAGCAGCACAAATATTTGACTTCTAAGTTACAAGTTTTATATTGTTCAGAATCTGAATGTAATTATTGTTATATATTGAATCGGCATTTAGAGGGGGATTTGTCACAAGTAAATGCCTTATTCTCCTTTATGTAAATAACATATGACCAGGGTATCAGGGGTTAACTTATTCTTCTCTATTTAATATATTCATATTTAACCACTCCTATATCTAGCTCCACCCCATGTATATATAAGGAGCTGTATGCTTTCCTTCTGTGCTTCTATCTGTGAATATTCAGTGAATATAGAATGCCTTCTGTAAATAAACAGTGCTTTATTTGAATATCTAATTCTTAATCTACTTATTGAGTCTGATCCTGAAAATATCGTAACAACTTCCTATCCTTCTCTCTTGTCACATTGTAAGAGAGCTGTAATGTAGTAAATGGGAGAGGGATCTTAGTGTCCTAGTGGGACGACCACTTAAATATGAGCCAGCAGAGTGCTGCAGCTGCCAAAAAAAGCCAATGCAGTCCAAGGCTGCAATAACAGAGGGATAGAATCAAGATCACATGAAGTGGTAGTACTGCTTTATAATGCCTTGTTAAGATCACACATAGAATAGTCAGTGCATCCAGTTTCGGTTGCTGCGATAGAAAAACGAGACTCTAGAAAGAGTGCAGAGAAGAGCAACAAAGACGGTTAGGGGACTAGAGGCTAAAACATATTGTTGCAAGAATTGGGTATGTCTAGTCTAGTGAGAAGAAAGACGAAGGGGTCACATGATAGCAGCGTTCCAATATCTCAGTGTTGCCACAAAAAAGAGAGAGTCAAGCTATTCTCCAAAGCACCTGAGGGCAGGACAAGATGCAATGGGAAACTAATCAAGGAGAGAAGCAACTTAGAACTAAGGAGAAACTTCCCGATAGTGAGAACAATTAATCTGTGGTATGACCTGCCTCCAAAAGTTATGGGTGATCCAACACTAGAGGTTTTTAAGAAGAAATCGGACAGTTGTTTGGAACGGTATAAGATTGGACTAGAAGACATCCAATAATCCTTCCAACTCTGTTATTCTGTTATTCTGAGTTTAGGAAGATATCTGGGAGCACATCATAAATGTTGGGCAGGTTTCTGAGTCTAGTGGCCTGCAAGTTCAGGTCGAGTATCCCAGACGTCATGGAGTTGCATCCTTCTTGGCATTTCTTCTTTCAGCACCATCTAGGTTTGCCTCCATGGGCTTTTTTCTTGTTGGGAATTCTCTAAAACAGCAACATGAGTCTACATTTCTATGATCTGTTCTGTTTAATTATCAAACCCATGAATCATAACTTTAGTTTTTCTGTGCTTACTGAAAAAACAGATATTTAAGCAATTATAATATATGAATATAGATATAGACATTGATACTGTCTTTCTTCTGATGAAAGAAGACAATTTCGCCTTTTCAGCAACTTCCATCATCTTCAGCAACCGTTTCCCCATTGTAGGCAGTGATGAATCCTTCCATATTTGTGCATACAATAACCTTCCCTGCAGTTCAAAATACTAAAAATATTCAAAATATTCAAAAACAAAACTCCATGGCTTCAGCAATTGCTGGTGCCCATGTGTCTCTCAATTGCTGGTTTGAGTCTCTTTGTCTGTATCTCTGTCTCTCTCTCTCTTTTCTCTTTGTTCAGTCAAAAGGGATTTTAATTTATCTAATTAATGCATATCTTAAATAAGAATAGAAAGGAATATTGGTGTTAAGGATGTCACGCAAGTAAAGGCATCCCAATGATATAGATACTGTTTCGTTTCATGAGCTTTTCACATAGTGGTTTGAAAAGGCTTGGTTAAGATTGGAGTAGATTAATTGGTTTAAATAATTAAGCTTCCAATGATTGAGGTAAGGCTGCAATCATCATACTGAAGAACAAAAATATATATTGACATGTAGTTTTTTTTTCTGATGATGTATGATTCCCATCTAAGGGGCACTCTGGTGTGCATGTGTGATGCCTCTTGTAAGACAATGCCTGCCATCTTTCATTGTTTCTTCCATTTAAAAAAAAATCAACTCAAAATAAATGTGTCCGGCAATTATTATTTTTTTCCAAAAACAAATTAGCAAACTGTGTTCAGGAGTAAATATTGCTAAATCAAAGGGATCTATTTTCATATAAATGGGTATATGATGCAGACAAGAATGAAGCATAGGGCTGGAAGCAGGGGTGAAATCCAGAAGATTCTGACAGGTTCTGGAGAACTGGTAGTGGAAATTTTGAGTAGTTCGGCGAACCGGCAAATACCACCTCTGGCTGGTCCCAGAGTGGGGTGGGAATGGAGATTTTGCAGCATGCTTCCCCAGCCCACCCACCAAGCCACGCGTACCATGCCACACCATGTCCACCAAGCCACGCACACAGAACCGGTAATAAAAAAAATTGAATTTCACCACTTCATCAACATTTGGTATATAAGACACACCAAAATTTTCACCCACTTTTAGGGGGAGAAAAAGTGCGTCTTATAGTAAAAGTACAGTAACTTTTACAACTCATATACCTTTCAAGGTCAAACGCATCTTTATTACTGCCTAAGCCCAACCACATTAACTCGTACAAACAAAACTTACCATTAATTAATGCCATCCTATTCAACAAATATTAACATGCAGTAAACAATATTACAAATTAGGTCATTAAATTTTGCCATCCTAACCCACTCATTCTTATCTAACAAAACTCCCTCCCTCCCTCCCTCCCTCTAGATCAATGGATCTCAACCTTCCTAGTACCGCGACCCTTTAATACAGTTCCTCATGTTGTGGTGACCCCCAGCCATAAAATTATTCCTAAAACCATTGAAAATATGTGTTTTCCAATGGTCTTAGGCGACTCCTGTGGAAGGGTAGTTCGACGCCCAAAGGGGTCCTGACCCACAGGTTGAGAACCACTGGTATAGAGAGATAGATAGATAGATAGATAGATAGAGAGAGAGAGAGAGAGAGAGAGAGAGAGAGAGAGAGAGAGAGAGAAAGAGAGTGTTGTGGCCCGTCAGTGGCTGTGCAGCTAGTAGCTGATTCTGACAGCGAGGAGGCTGGTGTGGTGCTGCACCAGCAGTCTGTGCAGCTGGCACTCGAGTCGGACAATGAGGAGGCTGGAGAAGATGTGGTGCCAGAGGCGGGGATTCAGCCAGGGCCTTCAGAACCTCCAGAAGCTGCCATAAATGAAGAGGAAGAAGAGGAGGAGCCTCTTCTCGATGCACGGGTGTGCAGAGCTGCCAAAAGGCAGGAGTGGCTCCTCAGGAGGAGGTCTCCTCGAGAGTAAGGTTTGGGGCTAATTGGCCACTCCATTAGCCTATTTAAGGAAGGACGATGATTGAGGCAATTTGCAGGGAACAACTTTGTTCATGTTGTGGCCCCGCCCTCTGAGCCTGTCCCATCGGAGGAAGAAAGCTCCGAGCATGAGGAAGAGGAGTCAGCCAGGCCTCCCTCTCCAGGCCCCTCCCCTCTGGCATTGTCTCAGGTGCCGGCCGAGGGAGAGGAGATCAGCAGGGAGACAGCTGGTTCGGATCAGAGTGACGATGAAACATCATTCCTGGACGCACGCCTCTGATTGCAGCAGCTTAGGAGGTGTGCTAGGGATTAGAACTGAGTCACTGGACCACACCCCAGAGACTATATAATAGAGGGTAGTGGTAAGGGATCCTTGTGACGAACAAAAGCAAACCTTGGATAGTCACTAAAGCCTCGTCCGGAACTGCTGAGAGAAAGATTTATAGTGTCGGACATTTGGACTCTTGAGTATTTATCTTTACTGATAGACGGTGTGTCTATCGCTGCCAAGTGGGAGATAAAACAAGTGTTTCCTTAACCCTCGGCTGGCTATGTTTGGGGGGGGGCGGGGACAGATCAGTTCACTCTCCTTCGCGTCCTGATCTTAGTTCTCTTATCAGGTTCCTGTAAATTGCTTCTGGGCTTTCTGCCAACCATAGTAAGATTACGATTATTTATTCTTTGGATTCTTGTAGGCTGTTAAGAAAGTTAATTAACAGCCTTTGTTTGAAAAAGACTGATTTAATTTAGTAAACTAAGGTTTGTACAGATTTTGTGTGTGCTGCGTTCTTTGGGGTCCATAGCTGGGGCAGAACAGAGATAGAGATAGAGATAGAGATAGGGATAGGGATAGGGATAGGGATAGGGATAGGGATAGGGATAGGGATAGGGATAGGGATAGGGATAGGGATAGGGATAGGGATAGGGATAGGGATAGGGATAGGGATAGGGTGAGAGAGGGGGGGGGGGAGAAAACAGGTCTGATTGGCCTAAAGCTCATTTTTTAAAAAGTGGATACAGCAACAACAATAAAAAAGTCTTCAAATTGAATAAACCAACTCTGACAAAAACGAGAGACCAAGATAAGAAGGATTTGCTTCTCAGTGGCTTAGTGGGTAGGAGAGATCAGGCAAACTAATCAGAGATTAGTTTCCACCCATTGCTTCTTGTCCTGCCTTCAATTGCTTTGGAGAATAGCTTGACTCCCTCTTCTTTACGGCAGTCTCCTGCCATTCTTTCTGGTCATATTACAAGAGAGTTGTAATGTAGTAACTGTGAGAGGGATCTTAGTGTCCTAGTGGACAATCACTTAAATATGAGCCAGCAGTGTGTTGCAGCTGCCAAAAACTTTTCTTTTGGAATACCTCCTACCTACCATTCTCTTTTGTCACTGTTAAAAAGTGTTCAAGGATCAAGCCCAATAACTCCATCACACGAGTATTCATTTAGTTAAAGGTCTTTATTCATAACATGTCTCCTCCTTACAGATGTTGGACTGGAACTGGCTCTGGACCGCATGGCTGGACCTTAAGTACCTGTGGGGCAGAGCTAAGGTAAGGAGGGGTCAATGGGTAAGGGTGGACCCTGGGAGTTAATCTCATCAGCTCCCTGCCCCCTGGCATGGGCATGAGGTCAGGTATTTATATGTGACAGTCACATCTTTCTCCCCAAAGGAAATGGGTCTAAGAAGATATCTAGGAGTTCTTCATAAATGTTGGGAAGAGCTTCTATGTCTAATGCCATGGGAGTTTGGATTAGGTATGCCGGATGCCAAGAAGTATGGCGAATCTATGGCTAGTATGGCTAGGCTATGGCTAGTCTAGAGAAAAGAAGGACTAAGGGTGACATGATAGCAGTATGTCAATATTTGGGGGCTGCCAGAAAGAACAAGGGGTCAACTTATTTTCCAGAGTACCTGAAGGCAGGACAAGAAACAATGGGTGGAAATCAATCAAGGAGAGAAGCAACCTGGAATTAAGGAGCGACTTCCTGACACTGAGGACAATGAACCAATGGAACACCCTCCAAGATCCCTTCCAGGTGCAGTGGTGTTACATGGCCCATTCTTGGGCTACCAAGAACTCCCTGCATCAATGCTCTCTGCACTATCTGTGTGCTAATGTGAATATTGGCTTTTTTTCTCCCTAGAGATTCATGACCAAGTAAGGAGAGTGACAACAATAAGGAGGGCTCTTTGTATATTGCTAGGCATGTGAAGACATGTCCATACAAGCCCAAGGCAGGGACGAGATAACAAGACCCAAGCAAGTCTGACTCTTTATTTATTTACACCTAATTGACAGAATCTTAACAAACTAAAGTTGTAAATTTCTTACCTACATCTTGACAAATTCTAGGGTGTGACTACCATGAACCTCCTCCTCATCCATCTTGGGATTGCACGGTCTCTTAAACTGGACTTCTTTGTGGGAAAACTTTGTGTTGCCAAAAGCCTCTCCCACTGCTTCTACAGGTGCACATTCCATCACCTTTTTGTGTAGTGTTTGTTAAAATGTCTTCTTGTAATTTGTATGGGAAAGAGAGATTGGTTGAAGAGATTCTACCAAGGGATTGGTCAGATAAGACACAGCATAGTCTGCAAATAGATAGTGGACGAGACAAGAAAGTCAGAAGAGACAATCCCAAGCAGTGGTGAGATTCAAATAATTTAACAACCGGTTCTCTGCCCTAATGATTTCTTCCAACAACCAGTTCACCAAACTGCTCAAAAAGTTAACAACCAGTTCCCCCAAAGTGGTGCGAACTGGCTGAATCCCACCACTGATCCCAAGTCTCTTGGGATATAAAAAGGATGGGAAGAATTGTATTTTCAGACCTGCCAGATTCTGGTAATGTAGCTTTACCAGAGGTGGGTTTCAGCAGATTCTGACCAGTTCTGGAGAACCGGTAGCGGAAGTTTTGAGTAGTTCAGAGAACCAGTAGCGAGTAGTTCGGAGAACCAGCAAATACCACCTCTGACTGGTCCCACCCCCATCTATGCTCTGCCTCCTGAGTCCCAGCTGATCAGGAGGGAATGGGGATTTTGCAGTATCCTTCCCCTGGAGTGGGGAGGGAATGGGGATTTTGCAGTATCCTTCCCCTGGAGTTGGGAGGGAATGGAGATTTTGCAGTATCCTTCCCCTGGAGTGGGGAGGGAATGGAGATTTTATAGTATCCTTCCCCTGCCACGCCCACCAAGCCATGCCACACCCACCAAGCCACACCTACAGAACCGGTAGTAAAAAAATTTGAAACTCACCACTGAGCTTTACAATAAGGTAGAATTAGTTCATCTAATTGTGTTCCTATCTGATCTACCAAGAAAGCCTGACACAATTTCCTCCAAATCATTCACAATTCAGAAGTCTTGTTTCCTCCCATATCTGCTAATTTGCCACATGAGTGACGGTCTTTGCACATTCAGTCTTCATCTACTTGTTGTTGTTGTTATTGTTGTTGTTCAGTCACTAAGTCGTGTCTGACTCTTCATGACCCCATGGAGCACAGCCACGCCAGGCCTGCCCATCCTCCACAGTCTCCAAGAGTCTGCCCAAACTCATTCTCACTACATTGATAACAATATCTAACCATCTCATCCTCTGCCACCTCCTTCTTTTGCCTTCAGTCTTTCCCAACATCAGGGTCTTTTCTAATGTGTCCTTTCTTCTCATGATCCCAACAAGCCTCAACCAACTTGTTTGTTCTCCATTGACGTTGCCGCTTTCCCCATTTCACTGTGCAAGTTCTTATTACTCTACTTTGTGTGGGATTTGGTGATCACTCATGTCTTCCATTCCACCCACTGGAGGGAATTGCTCCAAAACATCCTACAGGGGAGCCACGCTCCAATAACTATAAAATTCAGTGCATTCACTGGTTGGCTTCAGGACAACACTGGAGTCACTCTTCAGATACCATGGCTGCTGCTCTTGTTGTCTTCTTCTGCCTCATCTCCTCGGTATTATTGACAGGTGGTGAGTATTGCTATTCAACATTGAGATTCTAGAGAGTTGGTAAAGGGAGGTTTCTTACATGGATAAAGACACATGGATAGACAGACATCTTCATCTCTCTGTGTCAACTCGCCAAGCCTTCCTGACCTGCTTTCGAGTTGCCATAGGCAGGGGGATAGGGAATCGAGCCTCGCAGCTACAGCAAGGAACAAAACACATTCCAGCCAGCAAATGTCAAGGCCATCTCCATGGAGACCCACAGTGGCCGGAGGGAGGGACTTCTACAACCCACAAAATTGCTTTGTTGGGGAATGTGACTGATGACACACCTTGGAGGGAGGGGAAAACAGGGTCAGAGCTAAGGCATCAATTAAGTGGGGTCAGAGTTGGCTTCATTTGGTCCACGCTGGCAGCTCTGTGCATGCGCACATGAGGAACAGGCACCAGCTCTTCTTCTGCCCCACTGATATCCAACTCCGAAGGCAGCTGACAATTGTCAGACGGCCCTCGCCCCATATCTGCCTCTGACGCAGAGCATTCATCAGAGCCTTCCGGAGCCCCCAGGATTGGCCTATGTTCCTCCCCAACCTCCTCACTGTCTGAGTCTGCCACCTGCTCTGTTGGCCGCCGGCGGGACACAACACCAGCTCCTAATTCAATGTTTTCAACCAAAACACTAAAATGAATGTCATAGATTATAAACCTACCTAACCCTTCCTCATAGTCTCAGGATACTCTGTATTGGTTCTTAATATGCTTGCACCCATTCAGCGTGTTTAGAAGGCTGATCTCAATCAATAATAAAAAGAAGGGTTTGGGAGAGAATCTCATCTGAAGAACTGAATGAAAGATCAT